>CM041780.1:205319276-205919276 GCA_023374045.1 Limonium bicolor
AGGTAGGTACTCGCGTGTCAGCTACGCTCTTCAGCCAATTCGGCTCTCTAGGTGCGGGTACGGGTGGGACTACCGGTGGTGCAGGTGGTGCTCCTATATGGATACCTCCCATCTGGGCTAGCTGAGCGAAGACGGCAGCTACCGTCTCAGCCACGCCCACGGCTGGGGCCTCCGGAGGCCCGCCGCCTCTTCCACCACCTCCTCTACCTGCTGATCGCCTCCCAGAAGACATCTGAAGAATTCAAAATTAAAGTTAACACTCGGTATAAATACCGTACTTATCTCAACCACAGTTCACATAGCCCTAAAAGGCATAAACACATTGTCCCCGACAATCTCCTAACTCAAATCATTTACCACTATCTCCTAGGTACTGGTGTGTGAATAACCTAGGCTCACGGTACCTAAACTACTATCTCTTGTAATCAGAGCGGTACTCCGCTCTGATACCACTTTTGTAACACCCCTACTAATCCTACTCCTAAAAATAATATAATCGCAGCGGTAAATAACAGATTGTCGTTCTAATGGTGTCACAGTATCACTCGCCCATACGGGTGATAACGAGTTACCTGATAATCAACATGCGAAACGTGTTCCCGCAGTGACCACAAGAGATAGATAGTAGTACTTAAACAATTTAAAACAAATCTAACAACAACCAATTATTACAGACCGTGAGCATCTAAACCAAATACACCTCGGTTAAACAACCCGAGTCCAAAACAACCTGAGTATCACACCGTACCAAGTCTAATCCAACAGTAATATCACAATAGTCACGCCTCGCTGCGACCCACCAGCTAGTCTCCTGCAATAAAGATGGTTTGTGGTATGGAATCAGCCCCTGCTGAGTATGTCATCACATGCCCCGTCATGCCCCCAAAGACCCCTCAATTATTTGGTCGAGAGCATGAGGTTCATTACATGCAATACCGTTTTAATATTTAAAACTGTAAAACAATTAACAGTAATATCCATACAATAACACAACCATCAATATATAATACAACCACAAGTATAACCAATGAACAACCAAGCGAAACAACGAGAATAATAAACAAGTACTAGTTCTCGTCCATGGTGTAGAAACCAATATCGTTCGCCACTGTATAATTCTTAACTGTATTATTTGTTCAGTTATACCTAGTGACAATGTCTCGTTAAAACGACATGTCTCTAGTTACCCATATATTATGGCGGGTCACCCACGGCAGTAGCCACTCCAACGGTAGAGTCTCCGACCAACGAGCCATTCTAGCTCACGGGAAATTTTCTTGATACTTGCGGACCCGTACGCGGACATCCTGGTATCGTTTTTGTGATCACAGCGCGCACCAAGAGCCACATCCTCCTGGCTTTACTTCCTTTCCATTAATTAATTATACCATCGCATCGCATTACCATTTTTTTTCCTAACACAGCAGACTAAGGTCATTAGTCCAATCCAGAGTCTGTAAACTCGGGATCCAGTGTTAGATACGAGAGCGGCGTTCAGAAAGGCCAATGCTCCGTATAAAAGTCTCGGATAATATGTATATCTTATTATCCTAGTGCTACAACGTTTTTCTGACGATCCTTATATTTCATATAAGATAGCACCATAGCCGCTAGTTCGTTTTATATATATTGGTCCATATATACGAACCGATACTGTTAACTCAACAGTAATAATAAGCAGCTATAAATATACAATTCATGCATATTAATTATCACATTCAGACAAACAATCTTATCACAGATCACACAGAAGTCTGAACTGAGGAAGCCCTCAGAGACAATCAGAGACACATAACAACATACCGTTCACCCTGATGTATTACGGTGGAGTATGAATCAGCAAGATCCTATGCTCCTTGTGTAGTCTCTAACAGTCTAAACAATACATAATGCTACTGATTAGCATACCGTATAACAACACAATTCTACGGTACCCCGTACCGTCACTAACACCTCCCGGTTACCCCCGTTATTAGCTATCAACATTTGTCGGGTTTTAGGTTTAACTCGAGATTGGAAAAGTGTTATATTACATGCGTAGTTTGTCTTGTATATTAATATACTTATTGTTGAACTCGTTATCGCATGTGACTTAACTCACCCTTGTATGTCGTATAGTTTATTTCATTGCATGTGTGATCCTTTGTCATGCATTATGCATCTCACCTTAGTATTTATTTTCCTAAGGTTTGTCTCTTTTTTTTTAAATTCAATGTGGTATAATTCATTTGTAAACAATACTTTGAATGTATAAATTCTTATTATCCCATGTATACTCCTAACATTAGAATTCTACATCTAATGTTTGTAATTCTTTTCCCTTTTATCATATGTCATTTTCATTATGAAAACACATGGTCTTAAACCATATTATATTTTTCCACCATAACATATATTTATTTATGTGTATGTATTATGGAACTATTTCTTATATGGTAAGTCTTATAATATATATTCATTCTTTCTAATGAATACCTCTCATATTATAAATGTTATAATCCTTATAACATCAAAACCATATTATAAATTCCATTTAAAAATATTAATATTTCCGAACAGCACCTATGTTCTTAAATATTTACAAAACCCACCACTTAGTTATATAATGTTACATTATTGTTATATAACATATCTTATGACATTTAAGTCATTTAAAACAATTATAACCTATAGTTATATTTTGTTTATAAAATACCAAATAGCCCCTTATATTTTGGTTTCCATTATACACCACTAAAATTCTATAAATCACAATTCCATCCCAATTTATAATACATAGTTTTCTAATTCCCTTAAACCATATATTATACATATATCTTTAAAACCTTATATATCATTTCAAAAATTACCAAACTATACCAAAAGGTTATAAATATTATTCCTAACCTTATACTCCTTTAAATCTCGGTTTTCACCCCTTTGTTACCCATTTGTAACAATGTTATAAAGTATCTTATATTATACTATATAACTCATATAAACTCCAAATTTAACCAAATAAATTTCTAAAAATTCCTAATAACCTAAGGTTTGTACTAAACTCCATTTAGTACCCCAAGTTTTCGGAAATTACATTATAGCCCCATCTCTTTTAAATTTTTACAAATTAATATTATCTTAATATAAGGTAGTATTTTAATTTCTTAAATTTTCCAAACTTGGTCAAAGTCTCCTATATAGTCAACTTTGACTTCTAATACCAAATGGGAACCAATTTTTGGTAATCACTAATAATAACCTATACTTTTCTATTTTTACAATTTTGACCCAAAACTTTATAAAATGTTATAATTTTTATTAAATTCATTTAAAAACCCTAAATTGCTCTAAATTAAGCCCACGGCTTTCTAATTTCCTAGTAATTATGAATTGGCCCCAATTTTAATTATAAGCATAAATAAAACTAAATAAGCTTATAAACTTAAATTAAAATGGCCTAATGACATGGCCTTATTACAACCTTGAACTTGCAAAATAAATTACACAATAAATGTCTCAAAATATAGCATATATTCTCGGCCTCACTTTGGTTTAATTATTTTTCCACATAATGTCATAATTTGACCATTATGTTAATTAAATCTCTTAAATGACTAGCTTAATTTATCTTAGCCATTTTTTTCCATTTTTAGGTCAATATGACCTATATATGTAATTTCACTCTCGGCCATATATATATATATATGCTTAAAATTATAAAAATCATAAGTTTAAGGTGTTTATACCTTGGTTATTCCTTGTATGCACTCGGCCTTGTAGGAAAATTCACCACATGATTTAGACATGTTTAATACACAAAAACAAGATATGGTTACACTCCAAGCTTGAGCTTAACCATAAGGAATAATTAATGTAAGATTTAAGGCAAAAATCACCTTAAAAATGCAAGGGAAGTTCTAGGTGGTTTCGACCTGAACCAAACACACCACAAGGTGTTAGATCCACCATATTGACATAGGAAATAGTTAGATCACAACAAGCTACCTTGTTATTAGGTTTTACCTTGGAAAATGCCTTAAAAGAGGGTATTTCCTTTGGATCTTGGTCACCCTTGCTCCAAATGGCTAACCAACTGAATGAACATGTAAATATGAAGATTATGAGTGTATAAACTCATAAAAATTGAAGGAAGAAAACCATTAGAGTGGAGAGGCTTAAGGTATGTTTTTACCTTAAAATGCAATTTTGAGCAACCTTGGTCCCTCTACTTGTCTCAACCGAGTTTAGCTCTTGTTCTAACCTTAGAACACTGAGAATAAGCCATAGGAATTGATGAGCCACGAAATCTAGGTGTAGGTAGTGAAGAGATGAAGAAAAAGGGCTAAAAATGACCTTAAAACACTTACCTTAAGAGCTTAGGAGCTAGATTTGCCTTCCATGCTCAAGAACCAGACTTGAGAGCTTCAAAGGAGGGCTCGGCTGGGCAGGCTGGAATCGGACAAGGAGGAAAAAGATGGGTAAGGTTTGAAATAATTGAAAAAGTAAGTTTTACTATTGTAAATTTGTGTTAGGTATCAATTTGTCTCATAATTATTGTATGTGTCTCCTCTCCTCTTGCCAGCCGATTTCATGGTCCAAATGGGTCAATTAATTGACCATTGACCATACTTGGTCAATATTGACTCATGCGGGCCCCACTTTAGGGTTTTATTAATATTTTAATATTAAATTTGTAAAAATTCGTAAATTTCTGGAATTAAATTCCTAATATGATATAATTGATAAAATATATATTAAGGGTAATTATAATCTCTAAGCCCATTAAAAATCAATTTAAAAGGCAATCTCACAAAAACGTGCTTTAAGGTGTTTTAGCGCACATTTTTGTGTCACAGGGTGTTCCTGAGCTTAGTTCTCCTTGAGAATGGTTTTATTGTGTTCCTTTCATTATAATACTTAGGAATCCACTTGGATCCTATTTGGGGTCATACAACCTTTATGGTGTCTTAAAGCACATTTTTGGCTTTACCGATCTTAAGGCGTGTTTTTCCTTGTTGAGATCTTTTAGATTGTTCCCCAATAATATTTAGATGTTTAATAATCATCTTAGATCATTAATATATCATTTAATTATATTTTAAAGGTTAGGGGTATTTCATTAACAGTCTCTAGGGTTGCCTCACTGCATTGTAATCATTTTCCATATAAATTATATGAGTACAGAAGCCCGGATTGATCCCTCTGGTGTCAGCAACTGACCACCCCATGGCACCTTTATGTCTTTTGAGCACCTCCAGAAGTCTAGTTTCCTCCGAAACAAACAAAGATGCAGATATAATAATAGGAAGGGTGCTACCCTCTGCCAGAAAAACATATTTAAGATGCGAAGGAAGAGATTTAAGTTCAAGGGTAGGAGGCTTCTCTATTGAGGGGATGGGCCTTTGGATAGGTCGATCCAGCTTCTCTGTAGGAGGAGTGAATGAGCAAAAATATGATCTCCCTTGGTTGAGCTGCTGGATAACTGAGGCCATCTCAAAGTTTTCCATGTCATCTTCGATTGATAGGCTTAACACCTGCTGGAAAATGTCAAAAGACTCACACAATGAATAACGATCATCAGTACCTCTGGGGACATAGTCATCCTCTAGATCAGAAAAATCCTCAAATAAATTCATAGAAAATACAGCATGAGAATAAGAGTTCTTTAGCATCATCTTATTAATATCAAAACTCAATTATTCCTCATGAAATTTTAAGGTGATCTTTCCCTTATCAACGTCTATAACAGTCTTAGCAGTGCGTAGAAAAGGTCTACCCAAAATTAAAGGTACCTCAACATCCTCATCCATGTCAAGGATTACAAAGTCAGCTAGAAAGAAGAACTTACCAACACCAACAACCACATTCTCTACCATACCTCAAGGTCTGATTGAAGATCTATCAGATAACTAGAGATTGAAATGAATCGGGACGAACTCACCCGCATGAAGCTTCTTGAACAATGTATACGGCATCAAAATGATGCTCGCTCCTAGATCGCAGAGGCCATATCCACAGTCCATATCTTCAATTGAGCAAGGAATGATGGTCTGACCTGGATCACTACGCTTAGGAGATAGCTTCTGTAGGATTGCTGCTGAACAGGTCTCAATCAGCTGGATGGTGTCCTTCTCCTTGTACTTCCTATTATTTGAAATCAAATCCTTAACAAATTTAACATAGTTAGGCATTTGTTTGATTGCATCAATAAGAGGAATATTAATAGTAAGCTTACGAAAGACATCTAAAATTTTCCAAACTGCTCATCAAGCTCCCACTCTTTGAGACGGTTTGGAAAAGGAAGTTCTCTAGCAGATGTTTTTCCTTTTGTATTTTTAACAGCAGTTGAATGAGAAGGGGAAGAAGTAGGAGCCTGGGTCTCTTTATGAACTACCTCAGGAGGGGCAGGATGCCCTGATGGTGCACCATCAGTAATAGGGGAGGGCTCGGTCTCCTCATTAGTTTGGCTTCCTGCCACTTTACCATTAATCAACTTTCTCCCACTTCTTAAGGTAACTGCTTGTACCTTCTTCAGACTCTTCATAGTCTTCAATTATTACTGCATCTGAGACCGACACTGCCTTCAACTGCTCCTTGGGATTGGGGTCTGTTTGGGAAGGCAGTGATCCAGAAGGTCTCTACTGTAAGAGGAACTGAGTCAACTGACTCATCGTCCCCTACATCTCTACCATGGCATTCTCCAACTTCTGCTGACCAGATGCCAGATTTGGATTGATCACGGTCTGCTGCTCTTGAGAAGCTATGAGCTTATCTACCATCTCTTGAAGTTTGGCATTATTTGTGCTCAATGATGGTTGCTGAGATTGAGACTGTTGTGGCCTAAACTGCCATATTGAGGCCGAGAAAAACCAGGTGGTCCTCCCTGGTTTGCCCGCTGAGGTTGCATCTGATGCGAATTCAGGGCATTGTTTGGATTCCCGTACCTCAGGTTCAGGTGCTGATTCTGCATCCAAGGTGGCCTTTTGTATTGACCAACTACATTTACTTCCGCCATCTGCCTCATCTCAGCTACCGTTGGGCAGTCCTCGTACTCATGGTTGTCCCCGTACTGAGAACAACAGATATCACTGGAACCAGTAGACACCTTCTTCGTGGTTTGCACAGATGTCTGTCCTAAGGTGAGCTGCTCAAGCATCTTCGCCATGTTACCAACAGTGGTACTTAAATGGGCCTGGTCAGCAACTATTTGCTCAATCATGGGGTCTGAAGCCCGAGAAGAAATATGACCTACTGTGAATACTCTACCCCCACTGCTGCTCCACTGGCGGAGCTTCTCACAATAAGACTCCATAGACGTCATGAACTCCTCTCCACTTTTGGCCCGCAGATTTCCACCCAGTGCAGCTCTAACCTCGCCTCTGTGCTCCTCTTTCAGCCCCTGGAAGAACCCCTGAGCCAGAGATGTGGTATTCTGACCGTGGTGAGGGCACTGGCGAAGCAGCTCCTTGAATTTATCCCAGGCTTCGCAGACTGTCTCACTATCTGACTGTCTGAAGGCTGTCAGATCAGCAATCATCTGTCTCATCCTGGAGATGGGGATGTACTTCTCGTAGAATCTGTCTGTCATCTGCTCCCAAGTAGTGATGATACCCGGTGGCAGACGATGGAACCATTTTGGTGCTTCCCCTGACAAACTGTGCTGGAACAAGCATAGGCGAGCATACTCCTTCAGTCCTTGTGACAGCCCCATCGAATCCAGATGCACTAGGAAGCGATGGACATGGTCGAGTGCATTAGCTGGGTTTGCACCTGAAAAGGTCCCCGCAGGGTGATTCTGAACAGTGTTTGTTTGATGGCTAGGCTTGAGTTTCTACCATTCTACTGTTAATTCTCCTGTCAGCTGAGGTAGAACCACAGGCCTCTTCTGGTAGCAGCCGGTTGATTCTTCCCATTGTGAGGTTCTTGTCATTGTTCGCTGGTCTGTTTGCAGCCATGGTGAAATTTAATGCTCTTTTAGCTTTTCGTGCTTGTCGAACTGTACGGTTGATCTCTGGGTCTAACTCAAATCTTGGTGGTCCTCGAGATCGGGTACCGTGCATTCACCAAACACCTGCACAGTTAAAACATGAGACACAAAAACTAAAGTTAGTACTGAGGTTAAACAAGAATAAACAAACTAATAAATACGAAAATGTCTAAATAACAGAGAACAAAATAAACTACAAATAAATAGAAAAAAGATAGAATTTAATAAAATTAAGAAAACAATAAAAACAAAACAAAACAAAATAAAATAAGTATAAACAACTAAGAATAACTAAATAAAAACAAGAAATAAATAAAATATAATAGACTAATGAAACTAAAATAAAATAAAGATAAATAACTAAGAATAAACTGAACTCAAAGTAAAACAAAATTAATCAAACGAAATAAATTAAAACTAAGAGACACAAAAAAATTAAAATTAAAACAAAACTAATAACACAAAATTAAGATTATAATTAAATTAAAATAAAAAATAAATACCAAAAATAAAATAAAAGAAAATAAACAAATGAAACTAAAACAAGATAGGTAAAAATAAAATAATGTAAAGTAAAAACAATTGACAACCAAGGCAAAGGACTAGACAAAGTCATGTCCCCGGCAACGACGCCATTTTGCAAACAGGGAAATTGATATATTAAAACTGAGAAAATTAATCTAGAAAACAATAAATCAACGTCTTTGCTGAGATACAAAAATCCCGGTCACAATAGTATAGCAAATAGAAGCAACCGGGTATCAATCCACGGGACTTGAAGAAATAAGCCTAATCATAAGAAAACTAGAAATTCAGGGGGTTGTGAGTTATTTTTGTGATTGAATTGATATAAATGCAAATCAAAATTTAAATGAACAATTAATGAAATTAAATGATGAGTTTAATAAAATGAATGGAACTCCGGGTTTAGGTTGTTCTTTGCTGGATAAATCTAGCAATACCTACAGTTTTACTATGAGAAACGGATTGGCCAATTCTTAATAATCTCTTCAATTCTAAATCCTAGTTAAAAGAAGAGCTCACCTATCATAACATGCCAATTCTAATCTAGAAACAGACAAAACACATATATGTGGATTCAATGCGAAGAATTATTAGCATTTATAGGAAAAAATTATCTATCCGACTAATTTTCCACAATTCTTCAGATTAATTCGAACTTCTTATTAATCACCTGATCTGATCATAACAGGATTTGCAAAACAACTCTATAACTTCGCGAAATTAATAGAGAAGATGAATGATTAACATTAATCTAGAAACAATCCGAAAAGATCTCATATTCAAATTGCATAAATACTAGCTAGTTCGTATCCATAAAAACAACCCTCCCCCAGAGCAATCCTCACTAGCCAGACATGTCAACGAAACAAGTAAATACAATGGGAAGATAATTCATCAAGAGAAAGAAATAAACTCCCAATTCCACTTGCTATCCAGATTCGAAGATGTGTTGACGTGAGGTTGAAGATGAACGTGGACTCACTTCTGACGATTCTCCTCGACCGCAATGATGATTTGTGTGATGAATGGAATTAAGAATGATGATGCTGATGAAGAAGAATTCAAGAGCTTCAATCGTTGATGAAGAGCGTTATTTGTCAGAAGAATGACGTGTCCCCCTTTTTCTTCTTGTTTAGGTTACTTATAACCTTTTCCCCCTTCTTTTCTTCAAAACGCAACACTTTCTGCTGCAAAATACGTTGCGTCCGAACATTGGTCCGAACATCAATGTTCGGACACCTTGTTTTGGAGCGCGGATCTGGCTTCTTTTGCAAAAGTCTCGACTTGTGTCCGAACTTCAATGTTCGGACACAAGTTCAGACATGTAGGCTTAGAGCGGGGTTTTGACTTCTTCGTTGCAAGTCTTGAATTGTGGCCAAACTTGCAAGTTTGGACACAAGTTCGGACATTTCGTCAAGAAAAGCTCTGGATCTGTCGACTTGTGTCCGAACATCCATGTTCGGACACAAGTTCAGACATTGCTTCAAAAGCTTCTAAAATCATCACTCTGACTCTGATTCGATCCCCGTTTGTTGCATCATCACCCTCATGAGTTAATCTACTATTTTCATGGCTTTTCTTTGCATTTGACACATAAAAAGGTATCAATTCTTATTGAACAAGAAACCAAAGGAAAACATAGGATAAGTGTAGAATATGATCAATGCAAGTATGAAAATTAAGCATTAAAGAGCACTAAAATCATTCATATTTCACACTTATCACCTCTCTCTCCTTTTTCGTCTTCCTCCCGTCTTTTCTGCTCTTTTCAACCAATTCTCAACTTCACCATGGAAATAGTACCCTATGACCCTCTGTTTGCCTACCGTCAGCTTCTTGCACTTACTAATCCTTGATTTATTGTTTCTTCAGAGATACCACGCATCTCCATTGACTCTAGTATTGTCTTTCCCCAACCAGAACACCACATTCCACTTGCCATTATACTTCCGCCATTATGTCTCCCTACTACGCCACCCACTCCTCCTTCTCCGCCTAAGAAATGTGCTGATGATTTTCCACCCAGTGACGTTCCTTTCGCTGATTTATCCCCTAGCTCTGACCCATCACCACCCATTTCTCCGTCGGTAACCCCTGTTTCCTCTCCCCCACGACCAACTCCCCGTCAGAACCCTAAAGCCTGTAACCGTACCCCATCTACTGTGTCTCTTCAATTATGCCAATCTCTCCGGCCTCATCATCCTCAGCCCACTGTGCCTTCTACTACTCAATCACACCCCGCTACCATCACCAACGACGATGATGATGTTCCTCTCTCCGTTTTGCAAAAACGTAAGCGCTTCGCCGCTTCAACTCAGCATGCATCCACCTTGAAACGCCGCTGTTGCCTCTATCCAGCGGTCTTCTCTTCTGTTACGGCTACTGACGTGAGCGCACAAAATGCCTCTTCAGACTTTACTCCTTCAAACTCATATTGGACTGGTAACACATTTCCTTGCTATCCTAGTTTCAAATCAGAAATTAAGAATGGACATAATGTTGTTCGGAAGAGGGTTAATTGTGCTTGGCTACACAAGAATAAAGTGTCTGCTGTGGCCAGCTGCTTGTCAGCCCAAGGCTGGGCGTCTGTGTTTAAACTGAGTACACACATTTACCTCAAGGAATTCTACAGGAATCTTTGCTTTGAAGATGATTATTTGGCTAAATCAAAAGTTAAGGATGTTGTGATTGAAATCATCCTAAGGTACTTGCTGTTGTTCTCGAAATCCTCACTGAGGGTATCAAGGCTTTCTCTCAGGACATAAATACATTTTCCTAGGGACAAAAAGATGAAGAATTATTTAGTTTCTTTGGTATTGAACCTGAAACCAAGAAAATTTAGTTTGCTCCTCAACGCATGCTAAATGTCAATGGTCGATTACTGCATATGATTGTCTATTAAGGAATAGCTCCCCAATGATCAACAAGGCACTATTACTTTTCTTGATGTTTGCCTCATGTGGTGTCTTATTCAGAAGTATCTAATCAGCTTACCACACTTTATCATGTTTCACATGTATCATGTGATCACCCAATGCACTTCTTTATTGCCCTATGTTTCCTGGTTGATGAAATTATTTGAGTATTACTCTCTGGATCTTTCCTAAGAGACAGCTAAAGTTCTGGATCATAACCATGAACTGTCCAAAACTACTCTTTCCAAGACGGGACTTAGACTGGTTGACAACCAGTGGGTAGTAAAGCAACCTCCCAAAGTGGCTACAAGCGTCTTAGAAAACCTTGCATCTGTTCCTGCTACGCTCTAAGACATTCTGAAGATGGTTCAAGCGGTTGAAAAACGTCTGACTAATCTGGAGAAGCATCTAGGGATGAGATGTTATCCATCTTAAAGGTTGTCTCCTAAAAACAAACAAACTCTTTTCTAGTTCTATATGTTTGTGGCACACTTAAAACATTTCACTCTGTCCTTGTTCCCCTCCTTGGTCTTTGTTATTGCTATGCGTTACTATTCTGATATTCTGTTTTTTCTCTATTTGGTTGACATCTGTTGACATATGGAATGTTTTCTCGTGTTTAAGATTGTATAAAATGCCACTACGTGTTTGTTGCATCCATTTTACACTTCGTGAGTGACTAGTTTAGTACCATTTTTTATTGCGCAAAAGGGGGAAATATGGTGAATACTCAGATATGGACTAAGGCCAATTATCTACATACAAACATATATATGTCTACATTTAAGGGGAATAGGATCCTCGTATCACCATACTAAGTTTGCACACGTCAAAAAAGGGGGAAACTGTAAATGTATATATTCTATATATACTTATAGTTTTTGATGTGTGGAAAATCAATGCAACCTTACACTCAACAACTAATATCCCAAGATTTACGTAAATCCTTAAACAATATGTTCCGGCTCTATAGTTGTCATATTAGATAAATATCGGGTTGTTAAGATTTGTTGTTAGCAAATCAGTTCAATTATTTTACCATCTGTTTATACTTGGGTAAATAATCGTTTTGAGAATCTCATTCTGGTTGTTAGCATCTTCTTTCAGATTCTGTATATATATATACTTGTATAGGATTGTTATACTGGCAGGGCTTTACTAAACAAATTATTCAGGACAGCAACCCTAACTCTAAGTAGTGTTCTTCTCTTAGGCGGCCATGTTTAGTCTAAGTGGTTAGATGAGAGTGTGATTGTTCAAGGTGTTGAACAGATCAGGTGAGGAGTTTTTCACACTATTTATAAAGATTAGTAGCTGAGTTTTCTTCGATATCTTTATCTCGTACCTCCTGTGCATCGTTCAATAGTTCAGAGCTGTACGGAGCTTTCTAGGTTGTTGTGTTACGAACTCACATAACTCTTATATTTTTTCCAATCTAAACCCGTCTCATCACGTTCGATCTTACCTAGGAACTAGTTGATAATATAATTTCATTGAAAATTTCCGCAGCATTTCCCTTTAGTTCTTCAAAGTGTGTACATATACATTTTGAAGAACAATAAGGAAATGCAACTGAAATTTAAAATTAAAGTATATTATAAACCCGTTCAAAACCTAGATGGTGAGATCAAACGTGATTATTAACCCCGATTGGGACTATCTAAGATATACCATACTAGGTATATCTTGGACGAGTAACTATGTTTGATTTAATTTTGTAGTGTCATTCAAAGAAATACATGAATATTAATGAAAAAAAACATAAATTATTATTGTTAAGCAAAACTAATTTCTTGAAACAGTTAGTTCTAACCTGATGAGTGATGTCAGTTGGAAAAGTACAAGATGATCGGAGATCGAAGACAGATAGGCGCAATACTCCAGCCGCAGTAAAATATGATGAAGAAAAATAACCATGTTTTTCATCGTCGATGCTTTATAATGTTTTTTCGAGCAATGTGATAAGGAAAACTAAGTTAAGTGTCATTTGTGTAAGTTATTGTTATTGCATTTTATTAAAGAATTATTAATCAACATTAATTAAATGTCTAGAAATTTTTTTGGCATGACCTTTGCGTTACTCTACCAGTCCCATGCTTCAAAATGCATGATCTAAAACACAAGCATGTACAGTCTACCTTTCAAACCAAGTCAGCCATACAATCTTTTTCCCAAACAAAAATGCAGATTTAATGTCACACCTACATTATATATCTTTAAATTGTATTAAATATATACAAATATATTTATCACACTTCAACCAAACTATCATACATATATATCACACTTGTAACTAGAGTTACAAAATTACCGTGGTATGAATACGGTGTGTGAGATTCCAGTGATTTTAGTCTCTCTATGCATAAATTAGCATTGCAAAATTACCATGACCATTAGTTGTTTCATGCTTCCAATCTAAAACACAATATTAGTTTGTAAAATTACCGCGAACACTAATTAATCAAGATTCCTTCAATTCCAGTTTTCTTCAATGATTTTGTGTGCAGTTAATATTCATGATAATCTACAACACAAAATAAGAATGAAGAGATAGTACAGGGTTAATATGCATAAACATGAATGGCAGAACATGCGAAATTGCCAAAGATAGCGTCTAGCATATTGTTCACAAGGTTTTGAAAATTACCCAGAGGTAGGTGCCAAAGACGACGACCTAGGGCAGCCGACGACGGGCGGTGCTAAGAGTAGTAGCAACAAGCAGTGGCGGCGACGATGAGGGCTATTGTCGAAGGGGGAGGGTTCAAAGAGAGAAAATTTGCAGAGATCGATTGCAGGAGTAGTAGAAGAGATAGGAAAAGTCACGCGGGGGTTTACGACAGGTACTTTAAAGAATGCTTCCTAAAAAAGTGTTCTATATATTATTTGCATCGGAGACTATAAAGAACGCTAAAAGTTTTAGCGTTCTTTATAGTATCACATATCAGTTTCAAAGAACACTTCCATTATTTATAGTCTCAGGTGTAATAATATTAAGAACGCTTCTTTAAGAAGCTTTCTTTAATGTCACTTAACATAATCTGCGGGTGCGCCCCATATAACGGTACTTTTAAGAATGATTTTTTAAAAGAAAATCATTGTTTTAATTTTTTTGAAAACGTTTCCAATTAAAAATGTTATTAACCGCAGTTTTCTAAAACATTTTTCCACCAGTGATAGTTTAGTGTAAAATGTTCTTATGTATTTTTAGAAAAATGTAACATAATATAATGTTTTAAAAATAACAGTGTCAAAAAATTTGTTAACCCCTCTAAACAAAATTCCTGGATCCACCACTGAGTTCCACGCTTATTGTAAGAATAAGATTACTTAGTTCATATTTTAGGTTGTCCTTCAACTAGCAAGGAAATGAAAAGAAGTTCACAATCATCCCCAAATCTTTAGTTCTTCAAATTGAAAGAAAATGAAAAGAAGTCAACTTCATTGAATTTTGGGCTTCCTCCGTTAGAAAGAAAATGACAAGAAAACTTCAAATAAATGTACATGACGAGGCAAGAGGGAGACTGTAGTTGGGGGCTGTTGTTGGGTCCTGCTGGAAATTGAGAAGTTGTTTGCTGACGGTTTTGCAAAAGCTATCAGTTGCTGGTTTTGGTGCTTAGTGGAACTTGCTGGAGGTTTTAAAAAGCAAAGACTGTTGTTAGGTTATGCTGCTGGAAATTGAAAAGCTATCTGCTAATGATTTTATAGAAGTTATTTGAAATACCCCAAACCTTAATATATTAACGAACTATCTAATTAGGATACACTAAGGCTATAACGTGCCTTAGAAACATTAGAAGAAGTGTTGAACAACAATTTACACCAAAACATGCTTTAGGAATAATTAGAGTAAAAGGTGTTTTAAAGAGCACAAATAAATTAGGGAACTACCAATAAGTTCCCAAGAGATTTCAAATGTGAAATACCTCTAATATTAGTAATACACATTAAGCGGAATTAGCGTTTAAACCAAAACCGCGCCTTAGAGCACAAAAATGTGCTTTAAAGATAAAAGGTGTTTTAAGAAACCATAGTGATTTCATGACCTCAATAAGGATCCAAAATGAATTCATAAGTCTTATAATCAAGCTAAGAACATTATGAAACCATTACCAAAGAAAACCAAGCTCAGAAACAACTCAAGACAAAAATATGCCATAAAAACCTCTTAAAGCATATTTTGGATATATTGTCTTAAGAATGAGTCTTGGATGGTTTTAAAGGCTTGATTATATGTGAATGTACTAAAATAAAATAATAAAATTATTTTCAAAGCAAACCAAACTCTAAAAAGAGTTAAGACACAAAAAGGAGCCCGAAAACTCCTTAAAACGTGTTTTTGAGAATTGTCTTCGAAATTGGTTTTGAGTGGCTAGTTGGCCTTTTATACATACTAAAATACATGTATACTACCTAATATCATATTAGGAATTTAATTTGAAGATTTTACCAAAAATTTTACAAATATAATATTTAATGTGAATAGTAACCTCAAATAGTGCCCATTTAGTCAAATATTGACCAAGAAAGGTCAATGGTCAAAATTTGACCATCCTTGGCTGAGTGAGATCGACATGGGCAAGAGGAGAAGGCCATATGCACAATAATGCTACGGAAATCAACTAATGAGTCATTTGGAAATTACTATTCACACTTTACTTTACATTATAATATACCTTACTTTTTCCCTTCTTCATTTACCTCTCACGATGCCATTCCTTCCTTTGCTTTATCCCAGCCGATTTTACTTCCTTCCCAACTCTCTCAACGTGTGTACATGAACAAGGAAGAAACCATGCAAAGTTAATTAATTAAGGTAATGAGTTTAAGCTTGCTTTAGCTCATTTTCACACCTTATCTTGTAGAAATCATAACTTTCTCATCTTAAGTCCAAATCACAAGCTTGATAGCTCGTTGGAATCCTCTTTCAAAGATTTACAACCATAGCTTATGAGCCCCCAGATTCTCAGGAAAAACCATGAAGAAGTGCCTTTGATTCTCGAGGTAAAACATTGCCTTCTTGGAAACTCTTCCTTCTTTGATTTTCATCAAGGCCGAGTGCCTAGGGTTACTAACCCTTCTTATTCTTCATCTTATTATATGATTTTGGAGCCAATTTCTCTAGCAAATTGCTGTCAAAATTTCTAAGGAAAACAAACTTAATATTAAGCTAAAGGTTAATATACAAGGTAAATCCTACAACTACCTATTTCAAGGTTCTAATTGTTGATCTATATATGATCTAACATATTGTTCATCTTGTTTATTATTACCGAAATTATAAGTGTGTTAGATTTAATTTTTGACACATTAAATGTTAATATTTTGTAAATCTAAAATTAGATTTATAACCTTTAAGATATAAGCTATTATAATATGCAAGAAAAATTCATATACTATCATTTATATGGTAGCCAAAAATTAGGAGGTTATATATGAGTTAGAAAAATTATCTAACTAAGTTAAATTAAATGAATTAGTATAATTAAGAGTAATATGTAAAATTTAAGAAGTTTTAGTACCTAATGGTGATTACCGAAAATATATGAGGTCAATATGGAATTTTTGAGAGTTTAGATGATGAGAAAATAATTGTAGAATTAAGTTTACCATTTATAAAGAGTTTATAAGTGTTATAAGGAATTTATAAGGTTTTTGGTATATTTAAGGTTAATAAAAGATGGTATATATATATACTATAACGTTAGATAATTAAATCTGGTGGTTTAGAGATGTTTAAAATGATTTTTGATGTTCAAAAATCTGTAGGAAAATTAATTACGAAAATTAGAAATTAGTTGGAGTTAAATTGGTTCATAAATGAGTTAGGATAAAAGAAAAGACCACAAGGGTAAAATGGTAATTTCCCTGGTCAAACGTGGTCAAACGTGGTCAAACTTGGTCAATGACAGTTTATAAAATGTTTAGAGGAGCTAGAATAAAATTGGTAGCAAAAGATTAGATATTAAAAGGATAAAGGAATAAAAAGTTAAGTTAAATTAACTTTAGGGGTAATTTTGTAAATTATGGAAAGTTAGGGGGTTTGACCATAAAAGACTGGTCAAACTTGGGTATATTTTGGTAATTGACCAAAATTATAAAGAAATTAATTAAGTAAGACTTTGGAAGAAATTAGAAATATAAATAACAAGTTTAGAACTTATTATGAGTAAAATAGAAATTAAAGGAAAACTATGGGAAAGGAATGTAAATAACACATTTTTATGTGTTTAGAAGGTTAAGGAAATTAAATAATGAATTTAGAAACAAGTTGTAAAAAACACAGAGTTAAGACAGGGTTAAACGAGACCCGTAAATAACTTAAGGTATACGAGGGGTATACCCGTAATTTAATAAGTATAGGAGAAATCAATACTTAAAGTATTTTTAATGAAAATACAAGTTATATTGGAAAAAGAAATAAATACGTATGATATGGAGTATCATACAGACGTATACGAAAAATTTTAGTGTACATGAATAGTACTCGTATACGTGAATAGTATACGTATATATGAATAGTAAATATGTATACATGAATAGTAACTACGTATATATGAATAGTAAAATACGAGGCCGTATAAATAAATAGTGGAATACGAGACCGTATAAATGAATAGTGAAATACGGATGAATAGTGAAAAATACTAAAACCTAATACAAGGTCCGTATAAGTCTAAAGTTGCTAACTGTGCAACTAAAAAACTGCTAACGACGTTAGTATGTTAATGAATTAGAGTTGAGCTTGAAAACGCTCCTAAATGAACGAACTCGTTTAACGGTATACTATTATACCCGGGTTAACCTAGGAAGAGGTTTAAGTTGAAAAGAGAACTCAACTAGTTCTAAGACACAAGATACTAATACTAGTTCTGATTACAGATCTAGATAGTCAGAGGCATTCGGCGGATTAGGTGAACGTGGGAGTAAGAGCTAGCCAATCTCCGGTGTACGGTATGGGATTCTTGTAGCTTGTTTGCTAACGAGGTCTACCTCGGTTTGTGTGCTATGTGTTATTGTGATACGACCAAGCAAGATTAAACATGAAACCGATTTATTGTATTGTTATTGTGTGTCCATTGCACACTAACACGACTTGATTCAAAGCTTGTTCATTAACTATGTTTAGTAACAATTGTATAAGGTTATAAATACTCCCTGTTGTTAGTTGGTTAATACCGAGAGAGGTTTAACTAACAAATTGTCAATGAGACTTCAGCTAACTGGAACTTGGGAGGAGAGGAATCCGGGACTGACTCCGGTCATGCATGTTTAGGTTAGGAGGTCGGCATCTGTATCAGATATGTCTTCCGCATATGGCTCGTCTACGACTTGTCGCCTAGGGTCGACAAACATACCCGACCATCTCGAGTGAACAGTTCGTGATGGGAGGCAAATTCAGGAGGCGCGGGAGGGTCAAGCCTACACCCCTTATAACTTAAGAATTAATGTTTATTAACCCAATGGAGCTAATAACTCATTGGCTAGGGTTACCTTAACCCGACAAAAATAAACAATTCAGTTAGAGAACAACCAGTTCTTTTAAGAGAACGGTTGACACTTATAAGGTATGGTCAAACACGAGAACTATACAATTCTCAGGCCTCAGGAGTTAGAAATCTAACTTACATCATTAATGGGCATCCATTATGACGTTCGATTTATTTGAGCTGTGAATGTTTCACATAAATGTGTTGTTTGTTATTGTACTTCTTATTATTATTTGTATGAACAAACAATTGCATGTATACGACAAAGTAGTCGTGTGTAACCCTGCTAGCTTGTGGGCTGCACGTTTTCTGTACCAGCCATGTGCTGAGCCCCTTGGGGCCTGTGATTTAAACTTTACAGGTAGGTACCAGACAAAGACTCAACCTGAGAGTAGGAGCGGGTAGAGTACTTCGGGTTGCTTTTACATTTGTTACACGAGTTGTGCATGTACACTCGTTTAGTGTATTACTGAGATGTTAGTATGATATATTAGGATATGAGATACTCGGTATAAGTTGTGGTTTATGGATTATAATGTTTTAGATGCTCGAGTAATTATCCGGTTAGTCAGACCGTGACTTGTTAGGAGAATAGGCCTAGTTAGTCACGTGGGTGACTAACGGCGGTAACACCAATTTAGTAGAACTTTTCCGCTGCGTTGTTAATGTACGAGATGAACTTAGGGCGACGATCATTGTATTTGGAGATGAGGTGTTACACTATTAGCTGCTGGTTTTGGGTGTTTGCTAGGAGAAGTTGTTCTCCAAACCAGCTCAATAGGCTGACCTAATTAATGGTACACTTTGCACTTTTCTCTTCTTTGGATCCTAGCCCTATTTCCTGTGTTCTTGGGTGTTTAACAAAAAAAATCTGCAGTATAAAACAGAGTTATGGTCTATGTTTTTTTTTTTTGAGAAAGTTATGTTATTTTTCGGTCTATTGTGTTCTTGGGAGGTCTCCAGAAAAAGTTGTGCTCTCTGGAGTGAATTTCATGTGAAGTTGCTATTGCTACGAATTAAGTCGCCTGTGAATCAACTGACTACTGCACTCATGGGTGCGGCCTTTCACGTGAATCCCACGGCAATCCGTCGATTGTTGTTGTCTATTATGTTCATGGGTGCATTCTTTGGTGTATTTATCTCTTGCCCCATATCGTGTCATATAACGTTCTTGAGCGTATTACAAAGATTGGCCAAGTAAAAATATGGACAATGTTTAACGTTTGTTTATTCAATAAGGATGAAATGTTAAATTGCAATAATTACTAAACCAATGTCCTGAGGTTTGATGGTTTCTAAGAAAGTTTGTCATTTGATGTCTCTCTTAAGAGTGGTACTACTCTACTATTTATAGGGTACCATTCTTCCAAATTATTATAAGGTACTTGGTTTTAGAAGCTTTTAAACAAGAATGACATGGTCAGTTCCTCTTTGTTATCTTTCACTATATATTTTTTTCTCCTTCCTAACAGGGCCAATTGCTTTACCTTTAGGACTGAAGATAAGGAAGGAAAAAGATAAGTAGGAACGTCATGATGTACAGGTGCGCGTGCTTATTGACTATCTATAGTATAATTCCTTTAACATCAGCCAACGTTTTGTAAATGGTATAAATAATACAGGAGAATAGATTCAGCTGCTTACAAGACATATGTAGAGAGAACGAAAAAGAATTATAGAAAACAAAAAACATTGCTCCTTTATTTTTTTTGTGAGCCAAATGATTATTGAAACTCTGCTATCTTACATTTCTTCTTCTTCCTCGCTCACTGGCAATGCCAACGTGGGTCTTCTACACAGGAGAGGAGAATAAGCACCCTTGATTGCAATGGTATATCCAAATCACTTCAGTCCTTGGATGAATCCTGTTCCTGTTTCTATCCGATAATTTAGGGATCCCCTTCTAGCTCCTCCAAGTATTATATTACTCTCCCCCAGCTATACAAGAAAACGGAAACAAAACTTAATCACAGAAAGTATTCCATACACACGTCTTCAACAATCCTTCTCAGGAACAATGTACAACAACCCAAGTTTTGGAGCTTAAACAACACTAATCCCAGTTTCTTCCGTCATCTGTGTTTGAATTCCACCACCATTTCTTCCTTCTTCTGCTTATATGGATTCCCTGCCAGATTCTCTCCGACTGGAAGGCCATTTCAGCGCTCCTCCTCTTCCATTCTGAAATACAAGATGGGTAAATTGCCAAAACATTATGCAATCACTTTCAAATGGGAGGAATAAAGGCATATATTATACACCTAATCATAGTAGTATTTTGCAGGTGATTTTACCACTCGTTGTGAGACACGTTTCCCCACTTCAATTCCACCATTAGGAGGGATGGAAGCAGCGTAGCAGTCAGGAGGAGTCTCAAACAGAGAGAGCTGAAACCTCTTGAAAACTACACCCACATCGAAGTAGATCAGACCGGAACTTGGGATATCGACTCGGATCCCTTTAACAGGGAACCAAAGGAAGAGTTCCTGTGCAGAGATGCCTGTCAAGTTCCCGATCTCTCCGTAGCTGAGCCATCCAGTCACGTTTCTATCGTAGTGCAGCTCGCTCTCAAACTTGGCATCGCAGGCTTGATCGAGATGAACAACGAACCAACCGTTGTCTTCCAAGGTGTAATTCTTCACTCCCTTCGGTAGAAGTCCCATTGGGAGACCGTGTGAGTTCAGTGCGTCGTATATTGAGGGAGATGATGAGGATGACCGGCTAGAATGCGCCATCTGGAGCATCCAGATTGACAGAACTACCAGGCGTAAGGTTGGGGCTGATTGTGCGGTTGTCATTTGTTCTTGATAATTTCGGACTGGTCTGAGCTATAGAAGAAGTGAATTCACAAGACGGATGATTAGGTGGAGGATTTTGAGGGGGTTTTGGAATGAATTAACGAGAAAGATCAGTAGAGCAGAACATTTAGGGTTTAGGAAGAAATTTTCCAGCGTGGATGATTTGTTTAGGAGAGGATGGATAGATATGACCGTGGTCTGTGGGCGGGGATGGAGGAGGGATAGAGAGTGAGAAAGACAGAGAGATGCCAGCGGAGAACAGTGGGGATTGAGACAACGATCAATTATTGAAGGTGATGCCATTATGCGGTACCAGACAAAGGACATTATTAACAGCTCCTAAATATTAACTGCGGTCGTCTCCTTGGCTAGATCTAGATGGTGTTTGGGTTACCAGTCGGCAGAGGATTCGCGGCCGTTGTACAAGTACATCCTTGAATATAAACATTGTGGAATAATTTTCATATATAATTTGAACAATCATATAACATATAGTATAACTTTCATGTTCAATATATTAACTTGAAGTGAACGAAGTCCTTGTGGTGGGTTTCCTAGTTGAGTGGGTTTTCTCGGTTTTTACGCTGTTCGTTATGCAGTGTTAGTTTGTCTTCTCAGATTTGCTTTATCAGCCTAATGACACCTTAGCCCTGCCCTTTGCAGTTCTCAACACGTGAACTCAGTCTCCAAACACCATCTTTCACTCTATTGCATGCCCATCATTACCCCATATTGCCTTAATCCTCCATGGTTTTAAATCTTCCTCCCATGTTTTCATCTTTAAAAAGGCAGTTTGTGAACTACCGTTTTACCTCAATCCTTCAGTTTCTTATCCAGACTTTCTTCCCTTACACTTACTTTCCTTCACCAACTTCAATGACCATCTTTGTCCAACCATCCCCTAGCTATGGCTACATCTTCCTCTCGAGTCAACGCTCTGACGAATCAATGTGCTGGTTTAACCCTGACAGTTGCTGAAGAGACTTCTTTGGAAGTTGACGACCTAGCCCAGTCCAACCGAACTTGCAACTTCTAGTGCTCGATACTTGGTAAAATCTTAATTGCTTGCTGAATTGATGTTAAGCGGCTGGAGCGTACTTTGTCCAAAGCCTCAAAATGTGAATATGAATTGGAAGTGCGCAATTTGGGGTGTGTCTCTTCCTCTTTGATCTTCCTGATGAAGAGCGCCTTTTCGATGTTCTCTCCGTGGTCCGTGGACGTATGACAACTGCCTTATCATTTTAGCAAGGGTTGATCATACTAAAGCTCCAAGAGAACATGAGTTTCGCTGGGCGCCTTTCTGGGTTCGTCTGCATGATGTCCCACTTTACTTCATGCCACCTACTTTTGCTCAAAGAATTGGCGACCGTATTGGTATCTTTCTCGAATACATGGCTCTTGATCGACGACAACCAGGTTCTTTCATGCGCATCAAGGTTAACATCGACGCCACCCAACCCCTTTTGTGTTTCATCAAGATTTCTATTGGGGGGAAACCTACTATACTTCGCCTAACCTATGAGCATCTTCTCAACTTGTGTTTCCTCTGTGGCCGATTTTCACATGTTATCCGAGACTGTCCTTACAGAACTGAAGCTACTTCTGGTGAACTTAACTACGGGCTATGGCTTAAGGCAGGTTTTTCTGGTACAGGTCACCCAAAGCATGATGTACCAGAGGCTAATGTCGGTTGTCTGGAGAGGCGCACTCCACCTTCTGGCCTTGCTTCTGTCCCGTATAACGTAACTGATGACAAATCTAGCTATTGTAGAAGGAGTGAAGGAGGCTCCAACTGATGCTCTGGAGGAAGGGGAAATTCCACCATGTCTCTCTACTCAATTTGTTTAGCATATTACTACTGATGTACTTCTGGATGCTGGTACTGCGGTTACTACTGATAAAGCTGGTGCTCTTCCTGCTTCTTCGGTTTCCACCAATGGGAGGAAACGTAAGGTAGATGTTGTTCCTACATCTTCAATAGAGGCTCAGCTCCGCGAGCTTGCTGACATGGATAAGGTTTGTAAGAAGGGCAAGGGTGAGGAATTCGGTGGATAATCTCAGGCGGCTCTAGGGGAAGCCTATGGTCGCCCAACATAATGTCCTTTGTAGTGGAGAACTGTCGTTGGCTAGGTCCAGCTGCGGAAGTTCATCAAGTTAGGGAGTTGGTAAGGATGAAGTGTCCAACCTTTTTGTTTTTAGCAGAAACCAAGTTGTCTTCTTTTGAGATGAAACGAGTAGCTGCTAAGTTTAGACAATTTCGTTGGGTTGCTAGGGATAGCGTAGGTAGAAAGGATGGTGTGGCTTTCTTTTGGGATCCAAAATATGATGTAACTTTGCTTTCCTTTTTCAGTCGGCATGTAGATTGCCTTATTTTGTCTCCTGCGGGTTTAAGATGGAGAATTACGGGGGTGTACGGTTGGTCATAACACAACTTGAAATGGAAAACATGGAATCTTTTGCGTTACTTGAATGTGCAATGGTCTGGTCCTTGGATTTTAGATGGTGATCTTAATCAAATCTTGTATGCTTCAGAACACAAGGGTAGACGAACCCCACAACGATCTGCCATGCTTGCCTTTCATCAATGCCTCGATGAGTGTCATTTGCAGATCTGGGTTACAAAGGTTCACAGTCATACACTAACAGAGAATGCATGCACCTTAATGTAAAGAGTCGATTAGATAGGTTTCTTTGCAATGATCAATGGCTGCACCAATTTCCCTCTGTGCACAACATACATCTTCCTTGGGGCAGATCAGACCATAAGCCCATAAAACTGGTGCTTTCTCCTTCAACAAAACGCGGCCCTAAACCTTTTAAATTTAAGAATTACTGGACTGACCATCCTTTTTGTAAACAAACTGTGCACACTGTCTGGGAAAATCATAGCACTAATTATATGTCCAAGGTAAATCTTTGTGGTGAACATTTATGCAAATGGGGCACAAAACAGATCTGGATTGAGAGGAAGTTGATTGCACAAACCAAAAAAAAACATTGATTTCATTGCTTCTACACCAGCCACTCAGGCACATCTTGGCAGATGTAAGATTCTATGCCACTCTTTAGACTCTTTGTTATTAAAGGAGGAACAACGATTGCATCAATGAGCCCGTCAATCTTGGCTACTTGCAGGGGATAAGAACCCAGCCTTTTTCTTTGCCAGACACACCATGTGATCTAGGTATAATGCAATTCACTCATTGTGTTCTGATTCTCTTGCCCCTCAGTCCTCCTGGAATGGAATTGAGCACGTAGCCTATTCCTTCTTTGTTGACTTATTCACCTCCACTCTGCCACAAACCAATCAGCATCTTTTATCTTTTGTTGAAGG
Source organism: Limonium bicolor (assembly GCA_023374045.1). Taxonomy (NCBI): domain Eukaryota; kingdom Viridiplantae; phylum Streptophyta; class Magnoliopsida; order Caryophyllales; family Plumbaginaceae; genus Limonium; species Limonium bicolor. The sequence goes on from CM041780.1 coordinate 205,344,302, forward strand.
AAGAGTTCCACAATCCAGTTACGATTCCATGGGCTTGCCTTATACTCGGGAGGAGGTTATACAGGCCCTCCATCAGCTGCACCCAGGTAAAGTGCCAGGCCCAGATGGTATAAATGGCCATTTTCTTCGTGATTTTTGGCCGGTTGTAGGGGAGGATTTCTTGCATACTGCCCTTGCGTTTTTAAACACAGAGGCTTTACCTTTGGATATCAATCACACCCACATTGCTCTTATTCCTAATAAATCTTCAGCTATCTCTATTACAAACTACATGCCTATTTCATTCTGTAATACCATATACCGTGTTATTTCCAAAGTCTTAGTTAATCATATTACTTCAGTGATGCCCTACGTAATTTCAAAAAATCAGGCAGCTTTTGTGAGAGATCGGCTTATCTCAGATCAAATCATGATAGGGCATGAAATACTCCATCAAATGAAACTACCAAAGCCAAGCAGCGCAGTCATTATGCTTTCAAAGTGGATATGTCCAAAGCTTTTGACAGACTTGAATGGTCATTTATAATTCAGGTTCTATCCAGTATGGGTTTTCAACCTTCTTCGATAGCTTTAGTCCATAAATGTATTACAACAGTTACCTCTTCAGTTCTTATTTATGGTCATCCATGCTCAGCTTTTCATCCACACAGAGGTATAAGACAAGGGGACCCCCTATCACCCTTCATATTCATCTGTTGTATGGAAGTTTTGAGCTCATCACTTAATCTGGCTCATGACGCGGGACTCTACAAAGGTTATCAAAAGCACAATCTTCCTGCTCCAATTACTAGTTTACTTTTCGCAGATGACTGTGTTATCCTCGGGGTAGCCACAGATCAGAATGCATCAGTTCTTGTGTGAAACACTAGAAGAATTTAAGCAAGCATCAGGCCAGTGCATGAACTTGGACAAGTCAGGAGTTATGTTTTCTAGGCATCTTGCACGATCTGTCAAGACAATGTGTCTCATATCTTAGGCACCCGTGAAGTTACAGACTTTGGCCTTTATCTTGGATTCCCAAGTTCACTGGACAAGAATCGCACATCCATATTCAGTTATATCAAGGATAGAGTTACAAAACATATCCAATCTTGGAGTCATAAGGTTTCCCAAGCTGGAAGGACAGTGTTGATAAAATCAGTCCTACAATCCATTCCTGCATCTATCATGTCAGTTTTTCTCTAACCCTGCGGCTTGCTTAAACAAATACAACAATTAATAGCAAGGTTTTGGTGGGGGAGTTCCACAACACAGACTACCATACACTAGCAGAAGTGGGAAAATTTGTACAAATCAACAGATGTAGGAGGCTTGGGTTTTTACGATTTAAGGTGTTTCAATCGAGCACTTCTTGCTAAACAATTATGGCGAATCCTCACACAGCCTTTTACTTTGATGTCCAAATTCTTTACCGCAAAATATATGACTCATGCCCCCCTCATCCAAGCTCCTGCTGCTAGTCCTCTCTGGAAGGCTTTGCTTAGTGTTCGCGATCTGATTGAGCTAGGTGCAAGGAAGGAAATTCTTTCTGGTACAACCACATGTGTAATACCCTTGAGGTTTACCTCCCACATCGATTGGAGGGGAGAATGAACCACTCCTTATATGGGCGGGGATACCTCTTCTTGTTGTGAGGCCTTTTGAGGCTATGAAACCCTAGAAACAAAACCGGGCGGCCTGCGTGCCAAAGCAGACAATATCACAACAGTGGTATACTGGGCTGTTACAGTTGCTATCAAAGCTAGAACCAGGTCGGTGTGCCGGTGTGGCCCGCGAGGGCACTGGGCTCCCAAGGGGGTGGAGTGTAATACCCTTGAAGTTTACCTCCCACATCGGTTGGTCCACTTTGGCACGCAAGCAGTACGGTTTTGTTCCTAGGGTTTCTAGCCCCAAAAGGCCTCACAACAAGGAGAGGTATCCCCACCCATATAAGGAGTGGTTCGTTCTCCCCTCCAACCGATGTGGGAGGTAAACCTCAAGGGTATTACAACACGACTTACTGATCGCTGGATACCACACAAATTGGGGGGGGGGGGGGTCAGCCTTTTGTTTGGTTAATCCCACCCACCATTCGCGAATATGCCTCAGTGGCCACACTTATTAATTTTGATTCAACATGGAATGTCAAACTCATACGTGAATGGTTTCCCCCAGATGATGTGGCACATATCTTGGATATTCCACTCCCAACTACCCCTACCTAATAATTCTCAATATCCACAAGCTGATAAATGGTTATGGGGGCTTTCATCATCTGGGATGTACACGGTTAAAACTACTTACCATGTGGATTTACAAGCTCGTCACAACAAGACAATGTGTAGCTCTTCTTCTCCAGTTCTTGGTAAGGCATGTAAATGTCTATGGTCTACTGAGTTACCCCCTAGGATCAAATTATTCGGATGGAAACTCCTAGCAGGATTTATTCCCACAAAAACAGTAATCTCTGATCGCATCAAAGGTGGCGTTGATGTAGCTTGCAAGGAATGTGGTAAGCCGAAGACTTTACTTCATGCTTTTGTTACTTGTTCTCACGTGTTTCAATATCGGTACATGCTGCGCCTACCTCCACCGTAATCAATTAATACTGATCAAGGACTGAAGGATTGGTTCCTCCATGCATGCCTGGAGTATGATAAGCCTCGTCTTCAAACAATTTTGGAACTTCTCTAGCGTTTGTGGTATGCCTGATGTGAATTCACTTTTGGACGCACACACAGTTTTGCTCATGGGTGGTGTCAAGCTGATAGCTTTGTCCAACGTTCTACTTCCTTTGCTCTGACATCCACTACGACATTATAAAGGCATCGTGAACTTCATCCAAATTGGTTTGAACTAACATTTGATGCAAGTGTTGATCGAGAAGGTTGTATAGGTTATGGCTACATTGGCAAACGCCACAACTTTTTAATGCTTGCTAGAATCAATGGACAAAAGGGAGTGTATAATCCTACAGATGCAGAAGCCTTGGCAGTGGAAGCAGGAATTAGGTTGCACTATCGATGGGGATTACACATATATGAGTGTTGATGGATTGCAAATCAATCTCGGACTATCTTAGTACTGGTGACGATTCCACACTACAATAGTCGACTTTGGATATCCTTCCTAGATTATCTATGCATAATACTACATTTAGCAATGTTCAATGGTCTTACATATCTAGGCTAGATAACATGTCGGCATATTCACTTGCTAACCATGCACGTTGCTCTTAACAACGTTGCTCATGGGTCCGGATGACATTCCGGAATATATAACACTTCTTTGCTCAACTTAATACAACGATTACTTTTCAAAAAAAAAATATTAACTTGAACAATTTTAAACTAAAATAAACAGTTGTATAATGTTCACCATGTAACTAGTTGTATAATAATATTTGTCGTATAAAAGTATGCCCCAACGTGGGCATGTGACGACCTGTCTGAACTGGTTTGGTTTTGATTCCGGTTCTAGATCCTGGAGTGAGGATTCGTATTGGAATTGGTCAGAACTTGTTTGGAGTGGTTATAGTTTTGAATCCTTAGCGGTTCTCAACAGTTCAAGTTCGGTTTCATATTCAGTTCTAAATTTGAAACTTTTTTTACATTTCCACTTTTATTTTCTAATTTTTTTTGTGTTTTGTTCAATAATTAACGATATTTTATTTGATTAAAATTACAAATTGAAGAAAACAAAAAGAATTTTTATTAATATTTATCTGCCTCGTTAAAACCTTATTAGGTTAAAACCAATTCAGTTCTAGATTTGATTAAATATCACCGGTCCTATCTGGTTGAAAATGATTCCAAAACAATTCAGTTTCGGGTCAAACACGGTTTGGGCGAAGATTCAGGATTGCTTCATTTACTAACGGGTCCGGTTCCGAGTCTCAACCAATGGAACCAGTTCCGATTCTTGACCTACCCACTTGGAAGCAGCTCGTTGGCCACTATTAGTCGGCAGGTAGGTTTAAGAAGTTGACCTCCTAAAGATCTTGTTTGAAAGTAACTAATAAAATTCTGTTCACAAAATATTTATCTTACTGAATTTGTTCTGATCAATAAACGACTAAACAAGTTCAAATACATGTAGGGATATTTGTAATACTTCAACCTAGTTAATTCTTCATTATAACTGAAAGAAAAGTGTTCACCAAGTCAATTGGTAAGTAGAGTAGTGTAATGGGAACAAAGGCCTCGTGCTGAGAAAAGGTGAATAATTTATCAATTGATACGATCAACGATAAAATTATGTAGGTTGATGAACAACACTTTCTTTTACAATAGCACATATACAATCATTAACTATACAATAAAAAATAAACAAGACTAGTTAGTCATAATTTATAAATATTAGGTGAATAAAAAATTCAATCCTATACAATTCAAAGGTGAAATTTCATTAGTTACATCTTCATTTGTTACTCTTTATAACTAGATCTCCCTGTGTCAAAAGAAAACTAACTGAATTCATTTCACAATATAGTATATTTAGAATAAGTTCAAATTGATTTACATGTACATTTATAAACAAAAGAAATATATATCATGTCATGTTCCCTTCACAATTAATAGAGATTAGCGAGACATGTAAAGATTTGTTGCTTATCAAACGCTACTATGGGCAGCTTTTTACATTTTATAACACCTCAAAAAATGTAATCTGGTGTTTGATATAAGTTTTTTTTTTTTTTTTTTTTATAATTAGAGACACAAGGCCAAGTACACCACCAAAGTGGTTAGGACAATACAAGCTAAAACTTACCAGAAAGCTACTTTCCTACCCTTAGACTCATACAAAGAATACCTTACAAGTTCAACACGAGAAATAGTTTCCCTCATCTGTTGGATCTTCCTACATTCTTACCTTTATACGAAAGTTTACTAACACGCGACAAGCTACTAAACCCAAGGGGGGCTTCTTTAAACGTAGACCGTTCTTGGGGAAAACCTTCATTTTACTTGCCTTTAGTGAAGTGACACTTGCTTTGGCTCCTTCTTTGTCAGATCGAGATTCATGGTCTGACCTTTTGCTGGACACCCGAAGGATCTTTTCGAAGTTCCTAAGAGCATGGTTCTCATCCCACACAGAACATCCAAATTGTTTAGCTACGAGCAATGTCTGTCTCGCTTCTACCTGAATGAAAGCTTTATCAGGGTCTAACTCTTTATCATTTTTAAATCCGATCGGTTCAAAGCCAGGTGGTGTTTGATATAAGTAATCACTTCTAAGGTAGCATAATGTATCTCAAGTAATATATTTTATTATTCCTTATTATTATACTTCTTCTAAAATAACTAAATAAATGTATACTTAAAAAATTGATATAGTTTCAGCTAGACAGATTCAATTAATAAAGGCAAATTTTTGCCTACATCGGCTTGTAGCCAGGATGGCTACATATGGCAATATTAATTTGGTTTCTTAAAAAAAAGGGAAAATTCATAAAATACCACTGTTTGAGTTTCTAATTCACAAAATACTACTGTTTTTTTTGAAATTCAACTTTAAACATGCTTAAATGTCGTCCAAAATTAATAAAACTTTACATGGACGATGCTAAAGTGTTATATTTTGGTCCAATATCAAATTTGAAGTTTTTTAAGCTCATATGTGACATGTGGGACCCAATGAACATGTCACGTGTTCATTGGATCCCACATGTCACATATGAGCTTAAAAAATTTCAAGTTTGATATTAGACCAAAATATAACACTTTAGCATCGTCCATGCAAAGTTTCATCAATTTTGGACAATATTTAAGCATGTTTAAAGTTAAATTACGAAAATAACAGTGATATTTTGTTAATTAGAAACTCAAACAGTGGTATTTGTGAATTTTCCCAAAAAAAAAATAGGGGGAGGAGTGCTCCTTCGCGCGGGCGTACACTTTTTTTTGTTCTTCTTTATCACTACATTTTTAAGTTGTTGTAACTTTTAATATATAAGTCCAAAATGAAAAAAAAAAGTATATCATTGTTCATCTAAATTTGAGCTCTTCAAAACAAGACCAGTCATGGATATGTTTTGACAACTTTTAAAATAATTTATTTTTACATGTATACCATGATATTTTAATGTGAGGATGTATGTACATATTTTAATGTGAGAATGTACATGTTTTAATGTGACGATGTACATGTTCAAATGTGAGACTGTACATGTTTTTTAATAAACATCTGTACATGTTTGTATGGTCATATGTACATGTTTGTATGACTGTCTGTACAAGTGTTTTTTCTTATATGTACAGATTTTAATCTAAGGATGTACATTTAATGATTCGTACAGGTTTATATGACTATCTATATGTTTTTTACGCGAGGATGTACATGTCTTTACGTGAGGATTTACATGTTTTAGTGAACATTTGTACATATTTATATGACCATCTGTACAAGTTTTCTTTTACGTTCTATGCTCTGTACATGTAAAAATAATTTTTTTAAAAGTTGTCAAAATATATCCATGACTGATCTTGTTTTGAAGAGCTTGATTTAGATGAACAATGATATAATTTTTTTTCATTTTAGACTTACATATTAAAAGTTAAAACTTTATCATAAAAGGAATATTTTTTTAAAAAAAAAGTAAAAAAAAATAGAGAAGCAGAGACATCGGGGAACTTAAAAAAAAAAAAGAAAACATCACTTGTGCAGGATGTAGCACCCACCTATAGCCAAGACACACCGATCAATAAAACACAACCTATTTTCAATCATACATATCAACTTCAGCTATTACCAATCATCTACCAGAACAGAGCCTAAGTAAAACAATAATAAGTGCATAACAGAGTCAGAGGGGAAGCAAAAACATGTGACTGCGTTGGCGGAAAGAGGGAAGGGATTGGAGCCTGGAAATAGTTATGATTTTGTCTTGGCGTACATGAAATCGGAAGAGGATGGAGTAGGAATGTTAGGACCGTTGCTGTTCGGGTGTTCACCGGAAATAGGTACCGCTAAATCGAAATCTGAATGGGTGAAATCGAAACTGTAAATCCAATTAACTGAAGTAGTTTCTGGGTTTAGTTAATCGAATAGTTTAAATACCTGGTTTGAGTTCTAGTTATTAATTCTACAGAATCCCTTAACCGAAATAACCTTTAAGCATTTTAATTTTTAATTTGTTGAGTATAAGCATTAAACTGGTAAAATTACATTGTTTACCTATGATATAAAAAAATATAAATTTATATAATTTCGGTTAACAAATAAAATGGTAAAACCACTGAACCTAACGGTTAATTATGACTAGTTAACGCATCTAAATAAACTGATTACACTTATTAAATTTCAATAACCACCAATACGGACTGGTTAATCGTTTATGAACATTGAACACCCGTAATTGATGTAGTGATATTTTGAATAGAGAGTTGGAACATTTCTTTCATTCGCTTATGACACCCTGGTTGGTGGATATCTCGTGTATCAGCCAGTCCATTAACAGCTAGATCATTCACCGTATGAGTTTCTCAAAATTTATACATCGTCCTTCCTAATTTGTGAGTCCTACCACTAATTACAATGCATTATTGTACTCCCTCCGTCCTGAATTGACCGTCCTGTTTACTATTTGGACATGTCGTTTGACTTCAATTTTTAACATATAAGATAAACTAATTTTGAAAATTTAAATTTTGCATATGAATCCTTACATGATAAACTATATGTTACAAAAATTAGTTTTATAAAATTATTTTATCTTATATGCTTAATATTGAAGTGGAAAAACGTGCCATAAAGCAAACAGGACGGTCAATTCAGGACGGAGGGAGTATCATTTTAATTTATTCACCATACCATTTAATTATATTTTGTTAAACCGTTTCTATAATTAATATTGTTTTGAATAGCTCAAATCTAAATAAACAATTATATAAAATTATACTAATCTATTTTTATACTCTCTTTTATTTAAAATATTTGTCATTTTATAGATGAATTTGGACCTAAATCTATCCAGATTTATCACTAAAATAGCAAACATTTTATAAAAAAGAGAGAGTATTTTAATAGATCATCTACTAACACATATTCCCTCCTATTCTAAATATAAGTCATTTTAGGTTTCAGAATTATGTTCAAATTATAAGTCGTTTTAGACTTTTTGTATTTATCTTTCTACTTTTACCCTTTCTACTTTTTTAATTATTATTATCATTGCACTCTACTTTTTATCTTACCAATAAAGTATACTTACCTTTTTATTCTCTCAATACGAAAAGTAAGGATATGTTAGACTTTTTAAACTCTTTCTTAAAAATTGTGAAAAAGTCTAGATGGACTTATAATTAGAACAGGAGGGAGTATAAGTAGTAAAGTTAGCATCCATATATCATTCCTAAGTCTACATGGATAGGCCTGAGGCCGCTTAGGTTTATTCACCGGATATAGATAATTTGTTGCAACATCTTAATGTAGTTATGTACTCATGCATTTTTTGTTCTATAAAAACTAGGGAAATTTCATCAAATACCATTGAGTTTTTGCTTAATTTATGATATACCATTGTGTTTTTTGAATTAGATAACACTAAGTTTTTACTTATTTCATCATATAACACTCTATCTCATATTTTGTTAAATGTTCTGTTAATATTTCAGGAAAATGACTAAATTACCCCTGTAATTAAGTAACAACTTGAAAGTGATTTGTCATACTGATAAATTGCATAAGACACCACTTATGTTTAACTATTTATATGGGTAGCTTAGTCTTTTTTCCAGGGATATTAATAGAACATCTAACAAAATATGAGACAAGGTGTTATCTGATGAAATAAGTAAAAACTTAGTGTTATCTTATATAATTTTAAATACACAATAGTATATCGTGAATTAAGCAAAAACTCAGTGGTATTTGGTGAAAATTCCCTAAAAACTATAATATTAGTATATAAAAACTGTATGGATATACATATAAATGTATATATTGAATTATGATTTTAATAGAAATTATATTAGATATACATACTAATTTTTTAAACTATGCAATAAATTTATAAAAATTATACTTTTATTATATACAAAAAGTACCAACAAAATATAGTTAAATATGTTTGTAGCTAAAATGAACTAACATACATATATGAGGATGCGTTCACAGAAGTTCCTTTGAAAGAAAAACAGAGATCGTGCAGATGATTAGGGTGCGTTCGATTGTGAGATTAATCTCAACCCAAATGCAGGTATAGCAAGCTTTAACTTTAATCTTGTTTTTATGTGTCTGTATGGTGGGACCCAAATATTATATTTACTATTGACAAAATGACAAGTGGCTTATAAAGTTGATAAAGCTCTTCTGATTTTTTAAAGCTATGGATCGAACGGACCCTTAGTGAAGTCGAGCTGCTTGAATTTTTTGTCTGCACATAGAAGCATTGAGAAGCAACTTGAATTTGATCCATCGTTGTTAACTGATAATACTAATAGCTATAAAAATGATTGTGAATATATAGAAATTAATTCTCATACTATATGGACGTATCTAGCTGCCACTTTGTACACTAGCTTGAGAACAGGGGAATATAAGTATTCATCAACGTTTATTTCCTGTATTAAACGAAAGTTGTTCCATATTTTTCCAAACGGGCCGACTAGCGAGAGAGGCCACTGGTTGGCTTCTACTCACTTTTGCAGGATAAGGAAATGGGCTGGCAAACTAATTGCCACAGCTCTTTAGCTGTACTCAAGTTGAGGGAGGGGCAGCAGCGGCAAAATGATTGAGATAACCCTACCTACTTTTCATCTCTGCCCCCCTCTTAATTTGCATACACTATCCATTTCTTGATTTGTACCCACTCCGATGATATGTCTGTTATTATGCGTTTTAAAAGATCTATAGTATTTTGACCAAAAAAAAGATCTATAGTATCTGTTACTAAGATAAGACTATGGACTGATCTTATGATACATGGGGTGATTCATTGGATCTGAGGTTATAACTTCATTATGGGCGCGTGTTAAACTGGGAGAAGTGTTTTCGTATGTTTCTGTTGATCTAGCTGAAATACAAAATCTATGTATTAGAAATAAGTGACAAGCATGTTCTGCGACATAATTACAGTCGTCCATTAGCCTTCGTTTTTTTATATTAGAATAATCTTTCATAATACTTGTTAGAATTAATATTAAATCTGTTGAGTTGTTTGTATGAAATTAGTTGGTTATGTCCTCCTTTTAATATCTTACTCACAAAGATATCACGTAAGTTGAAGATGCATTAATTGGAGTATTTATGCGATGCAATTTGATGACGTCTGAAGCATTTGGCTTTCTTACATTATGAGGAGTGTTATGATGAAATTAAAATCCTGAAGGAGATAGTTAAGACTTCTAGCTTTCTAGATACCCAAGTTTTAGCTTTTCCTAGGTATTATTGGATGGTGTTAATTAAGTTGTACCGTTGCAACTTGTACACCTGATAAATGGTGAAGCAATGTAATTATAGGGTCTTTATTTACCTTCATTTCATACAACTATTGACCTATTTCACCATTTTATAGAGCATCTCGTTAATATAGGTGAACTTATACAAATTTGTTAATAATATAGGTAAAAGCTCACTTGAGCAATGATTTTGGAGATTCTCAAGACAATGTGGCCAAGCTTTATTGGCATGAGGAGTGTGCCAAAGACAATGGGTCAAATGAGGACGATTTCGATGCAGGAAGAAGGAGCGAACAAGCACACTTGGAGAGTGCTATACAACGAAGACCTACCTAGAAGACCGCCCCTATGGGGTGGTCGTAAGCTGAAATTTTGCTTTTGGTCCTGACCGCGCGCCCCAGCCGACCTGTGGGGCGGTTGGGGTTAAGTTCACTCACAAGTTTTTCTTTCTGGTCCAGATCACCCCAGGCCGATCACCCCTGTGGGGCGGTCGGAATGGAATTTTGCTCGGAATGTAGTTTTAAAAACGGGAAACTTTGGACACATTTACTCATTCTCAATTGCACACCTTCACACTTGGAAATAGAGAGAGAGAGAGAGAGAGAGAGAGAGAAAAAGGGTGAAAAAGAAGAGAAAGAAGAGGAATAAGAGAAGAAGGAAGAGCTCACCTTCTTCAAAGCTTCCAAGCTGCATTAACGGTTTCTCCTTACTCTTTTGTTGCTTTTCTCTTCTTTATGTTTGAGTAAACTTCATTGTGCTTTGGGATGGGTTTTTGACCCTAAACCCTTGAATATGCTTGTGAATCTTATTATGCCTTAATATAGTTGTTTCTCTCTTGATAATCATTCAATGCTCTTAAATTGATCTCTAAATTGCATTTGTGGTGAACCCTTTCTACAATTTGGTTTTGAGTTAGGGTTTGTGACCAATTTGAGAGAGAACCCCTAATTTATACCTCTAGGGTTAGTGGGTATAATTTGGGGATTTTATATAGAACTTATGCTTAATGTTATCTAGTGAGTTTAATCCTAATTGATTTTGAAGGTTAAAATTAACTAGATTAGATTTAGCCCATCTTTGGTTTAGAGGGTTATTACTCTTGTTCTAAAAGACAACTATGGTGTAAAAGAATTGCAAGTATATTTAGGAGGTTTAGGTGATTGTTAAAGTCCCAAAGTACTCCTTCATCCAATCCAACAAACTATCATTTTTAGTTTTATTGTTTGTTAGTTTCATTGTTCAACCTACACAATCAAGCTTGCCACCGGCTAAACCCCAATTTACTGTTTTTTGTTTCATTAACTAGATTACCGAGACTAGGTTGATTGAGCCAATTTCCTTGTGGATACGACACTTCTTATACTGCATCAATTAGGTGCACTTGTCTACTCCTTGTATTTATTTAAATACTTTGTTATATAGTTTTTGCCCAACAACACCATTATGTGACAGTTGATACTGCGTTAATATGGGGATAAGTGAAGGGTCGAGACCTATCACTACAAAAAGATCTAGTAACCCGTAACTTAGAATCATTCCAGCTTGTGGGGATCACATCCAAGAGAGTCAGGGTGGTTCTATGGGAAGTCAAAGGGACTTGGGTAAAAACACCAAGGGAAATACAAGAAACACGGGTTGATGGGTTGGTTGCAAGGTTGTGAAAAACGGTATGGAGGTCTAGTACGGATTGTTCATAGTATGTGATACGAGAGTACTGATACGGATGAGACGGATGTACTGATACTGAATACATATTTAAAATATATAAATTATTAAGACTTACAAAAATAAGTTCCAAAAAAGCATTATGTAGAACAATCCACAATATTTTGATATGGCCTAAATGAAAATGTAACTAATCTTTATCACCCAATAAAGTATCATCAGTATCCGATGGCATAAATCCAGAATCCCAATTTGGAGAAGCGGTTGAATTATCGTCATCAATAGACAAATGTTATCTCTTCCACCTAATGTCGTTTGCTTCTTCTTCACTTTCAAAAATTTGTGGAACAAAGTTTTCAACATTGATCTCTTCTTCAATCTCATCATCAGAAAGTAATTCTGGACGAACCAAGCAATCATCATCATTTTTAGCATTTTGAGATGTCTCTGCTGCAATTGTGATTGTATGCAATAAAAACCATGTCTTTAAGCGCTCTGAAGTTAATCGGCTTCTTTTTAGCTAGGTCAATGCCAAATAATCCTTCCCTCTTGATAAAGCTCAATTGTTGGCTCATTGCTTTTGACCTGTCTTCAAACTTTGGAATCATTTTGTTCATACAATTAATCAACCCTATCTTAATCTCTAAATGAGTGGACTAATTCTCAGCATATTGGAATCGTGGATTCAAACAATATACAGCTGCGTGCAAATCTCTATGTAGCTGAAACTCCCACCGGTTATCAATGATCGTCCATATCTAGGCATAAGAATTGCCATCATCATTCAAGTTATAAGCTATCTCTTGCTTAGCTTCATCCATATCTCCATATAGAAATCCCGTCCTAGGTATTTTCTCAGAATCAGCCAACCGTATAGAACTTTAACAAGAGGGTTTGTTGTGCTCAATGAATAATGAACATTTTCCCAAAACTGTTCATCCCTAAGGATTTTTTTTACCTCAACACCCTATGGTTTTTTTATCCTGTGTACATCCATTCCACTCGGCTGATGTGAACCTTTGTTCAATATTTTCATGCAGATCCACTAAACATTGTATTTTCAAAAATCCAATTGCAAATCACGTTGCAGCTGGTCGAACCAAATCCTTCCCCGCAAATTTCCTCATCAAAGCCAATACCCATGAATGATTATAGATAAATGATGTCACCTAATAACATTTAGAACTTATAACAATTATAAACAGTAGTACAAACAAAGAATGATAAATAAAGATGAAAAATAGACTTCATTTATTACCTTCTTAGCCTTTGTTAGAGCAGCTTTGTGTTGAGGCAGTTTTCCAATGTCTTCTAAAATCAAATCTATGCAATGAGCGGCACATGGAGTCCACCATAATTCCTTTCTTTTCTCCTTCAACATTTTCTCCCTTTCTTGTAATTTGAAGCGTTGTCAGTTACAACTTGAACAACTAAATCTTGACCTACTTCTTCCACAACCTCATCATGCAACTTGAAAATCAACTTTGCATCCTTAACTATATCACTGACATCAACAAAACGTAAAAATACATTACCATATGGATTATTCACAACAAATTTTATCAATTGTCGCCCCCTTGTGTCTTTCCATCCATCAGATAAGATGGAAACCCCAGTTTCACTCCATGTTTTATTCACCTCATCCACAGACTTAGCAACTTCCTTTACTCTATCTTGTCAAAGAGAAGTGCTCAAACATGGCGGCTAGGTGGTTTGTAGCCAATGCCATAATTTCAACAACACGCAACATATTGAGGAAAGAATCATTCTCCGCGACATTGAAGGGAATGACATTATTGTAGAAAAAAATTCAGCAATGAAATACCCTGAACTTAAATATAGGGATTAAGATTATTCTAATACTTATTTAAGGGCCTAATAACGCCTAAGTAATATCGGTAAGAAAAAATAAATCCAAAAGAAATGAAGAAATGCTTAAAAAGTGAAAAACGCTAAATAAGCGTTAAATAACCATAGGAGGTATGAGACCTCGGTTAGCGTATCATGCATTGATGTGAAAAACAGAACGGTACGGCGTTTAAAATGGCCGCACCGCCGTCTCTATCTTCAAACGTGTTGATGCGGACGTACTATATCCGCATATGTATTGAAGCCGTATCTTATTGTAGTATGCCTGTTTATTCACTTTCATTCCCGTATAAACCGTATATACTGAAAAAGCGGGTCATGTCTGCTTAAATGGAATATTAAACGCAGATAGTTATTTAACCATAATCTTCTCTCCTTTCTTAATCATTCCCGCATATAAATAGATTTATACTATAGTTGTTGCCGTAAGTTACCCACGCTGACCTGAAAGATTCCACAATTCATTATTCTCAGAGATATATTGAGGTGCAGGCGCACTGTGTTTTCTTCTTACAAAACAGAGTAGCACATTACTTATATTTATTCTACTGAAACAACTCATCACTGTGGTGATTATATATTCAGATTCTACGGTACAACATATATTGCTTCTTATCGGTTGATCTTATAAGTGGTTGCTGGTGTTTCTTCCGCAAAACAATCCATTGAGGTACTAGTATTACTTCCTTGACAAAAACAGAGCATAAGTTAGCTTGTTTTTTCTTCACAAATGATGCTCCAACAGTGTACATATACATATTCAATGCTACAGTACTATATATTTGAATCGATTCTTACTGATTGACAAAGTTAGTGGGTAAAGTTTACTTGGTGTACTATAATTCGTTTAAAATATGTATTATAATCGCATGGTTTTGCATTTGCCGATGATATTGAAAACTGTAAATAAATGTGTCTTCCGTATCATTACTACCGTCTCGATCGTATCGATACTCCCGTATTCCGTATTTTGATAGGTCCGTATTGAAGCCCCGTACCGTTTTTCACAACCTTGGTATCATGTGGATTCCTAAGGCTTAATAAGGCCTAAATAATATATGGGAACAACTCCCGAAGAAAATGAATCCAAATAATGAATTAAAACGCTAATAGAGCTTTAGCGCACGTTTTTCGAGAAAACCCAAAATATGACTTTAAGTGGTCAAACGAACCCGTAAAAATTACATTTCATTAAATAACAATAATTAAGCATTAATGGAAGCTTAATAACCAATAAAATTAAAGAAACGAGGAAATTCCAGAAAACGGGCCTGGTTAGTGAATAGTGCTAAACCGGGTAAATTAACGAGCGTTTACTGTAAAAGACGAAAAACGCTCCAGCTTACATATATATATATGTGGGGCCAATTTTATTAATAGAGCAGCCCCCTTACACTCACACATAAAGTAAATAAAGAAAGCAAGAAAAAGAAAGAAAGGAGGGAAAAAGTACAAAAAGGCAAACCCCCCTCTCTCCTCCCATTTCCCTCTTCTCTCTCTTCTTTCTTTCTTCCCCACCGTCACCTTCCTCCTCCTCTCTGGTTTGCTGGCGATTTTGAAAACCTCCATGACTACTCCACCTTCTCCTTCATGCTCTAGCCACATACAAGCTCCAAATGCAAAATAAAATACATATTCCTCATCTCCTCATCATTCTCTACACTTCCCTCTTTTTAGAATTTAAAAATGAGGAAGTTCATCTCCATGGGTTTTTCCCCTTCAAAGAGAAAATAACATCAATGGGTAGCTTGGAGTCTCATCTCTCCATTAAGGTAAAAATCTACATGAAAAACTTATGCTTTCTCCATCTTCCTTTGTAACCGATTTTTACCCCCTTTGTAATGCTCTATTTTCTCTATCTTTTGAGCATCCTTCCAACCTTACAATGGTGGTGGAATCACCTTCTTGAACCAAGGGCTAAAACCCCTCTTAAAAGCTTCAAAAGGTAAACCCTAGAAATTGTGTTTTAAGTACTTCAATGAATTGGTATAAATTTAAGGGTTAGTATTTTAATTGCACTTATTTTGTGTTCATTGGGTGATGGGAATGGAGTTTGGCAACTCCATTCCCCATGTGACCAATTTGTGCAAGAAAGAGAGAAGGAGGAGAATTGGAAAAGAAAGAAGGAAATTAAGAGCTTAAGGTAAGAGCTCCTTCTTGATGCTAAATTTTTAATGCATTAGAGTAATGGGAATGGATAAACTAATTAAAGAACCCAAAATATTGTACTAGTATTGTAGTTTGTGGAAGTTTGAGTATTTGTGAACTAGTATGTGGATTGTAGGCCTTAGAGCCATGTAAATTGTATATGAGTATTAGTATTGTTGTTTGAGGAGGTATTGATGAATTGAGTATTGTTTTGATTGCTGGTAGGACCCTTGTATGGGTGTGGCTAGAATAGGAATGAATTTGGTGAGAAAGTATGTATGTGGAGAAGTTAGAATTGTAGGTGAACTATGGCAAAATTTTAGTAGGAATTATGCATTATTGGAGGACTTGGTGAATGGAAGAACCAAGGTGTGTATTGGGATTTAGTAGAGGTATTTAGTAACCATGGAATAGTAGTTGTAGAATGAGAATGCTAAGGTGTAAAATTTGTAGCAAGAAGTGAAATAATGCATTGGAGAAACTAGGAAGAATTTGTGTGTAGGACTTAGTAAAATGAGTATTGTATTGGGTAAGACTTGGGTGGAGTATAATGCAAATGAGGCAATGAAAGAGCCATAGGGTTAGTGGGAAGAAGAAAGGAAAAATCTGTAGCATTTGTTGAAGAAGAAAAACTGTAACAGTGAAGGAAAAAATTGACAGTGGGAGTATTATGTAACAGATTTGTATAAGGATGGATTAGGTTAGTTTTGATTGCCTAATTAGAGTCAAAACACCCTATATTATATGTAGGAATATTGGGGAAGGAGTTGAAACATAATAAAAAACACACTTATTTTTCATTACTGCAACTGGTCCGGGTTTGTAAACAAGTACAGAAACCCGGACCAATCAAAAAACTCGGTAGAATGTAATTCAGAAGGAGTGGTCCGGGTTTGTAAACCAGGACCTAAACCCGGACCACCCCATTTTCACACCCGTAACTTCACCAAACATGTGGTCCGGGTTTGTAAAGTAGTACACAAACCCGGACCAGTCTTAATTCATACCCGAGAGATTTACAAAGTAGTGGTCCGGGTTTGTAAACCCGGGCAGTAACCCGGACCACATTAAAATCTTCACAGAAAGTGTTTTAAAGCTAATGTAAGGTAGGGTAATGATAGTATAAGGTAATTAAGACTTAATTAATGATGTTTAAGGGTCATTAAGGCCATGAACAAGCCTAGGAAGTAATTTTAAGTAAGTGACATAAGTAAAGGTATTTGGGTAACAAAGAGTTAGTAAGTGTAAACGGGGAAACTTTAGAAAAATAGTAAGTAAGGTTAATTATGGATAATTAACCACCCAACTGTATGTATATGATAGGATTCAAATAGTCAAACACCGAAGGGGGTCGGTGAGTCCAAAATCAACGGTGAAAGGTATGATTTCTTCATGCTCTATATCCTAACCTGGTTACCCCGATTTGTGTGCTTATTTGATCACCTTAATAAGATAAATGCACGAATCGGACTTTAATGCACTTACTTGTGCTTGTTTATATTTGTTCTTGTTATATTGTCTTGAACATTTAGTTTGTATAATTCATGAAATGAATGAATGAGAATGGACGTGTATATGTTCCTTGTAGTGTACTTGTGTAAAGTATTGTATCTTGTATGGATGTGTATGTGAGTAATGTATTATTGTGTGGCATGGATGTGTTGACTTCTACTAATTCCTAACTACCTAACTCCTAACGTAAGTATTGAGTAAATTGGAATGAGTAGAAGTCCGATATAGTTTCGGCCACGCGTGAGGATGAGGAGACACAAGAGGTTGGATCCGATTCCTGGCTTTTAATCTTTTCCGTGGCCCACCCCTTAAATGGGTAGCATCCTGGATTAGTGAGCCACAGTAAAGCCCGGTGGTGGGACGGTGTAGTCCCTGCCCGGAGGTCACCACGACTTGATTTGAGTAAGTAGTAAGTAAGTAAGTAAGTAAGTAAGTAAGTAAGTAAGTATGTATTGTATGAGTAATGGCCTTGGCTGGTGTAAGTCATTGACCCTGAGTAAAAGTGTAATCTCCACCCGATTAACCCGGGTGGACAAAAGGAGCTAACAAGTATTGTGTATGAGTATTGTGTATGCGTATTTCGGTAAAGGTAAGTATGTATTGGTTGACATGTATTGTCCTCCTTGTATGTATTGAAGTGTATGTATGTATTCCTTGTGTAGTATTATGAATGAAGCATGTATGTATGTATTGTAAAATGAATTGCATGTATTCGACCAAGTGGTCGGCGTACCCTCGCTAGTACGCGGGGTATGCGGAAGTCATATGCAGCGTAAGCTGAGCCCCTAGGGGCGATGTTTTTATTGTACAGGTACCGAAGCAGTAATGGTCGCAGTAAGAGGCTAGCGTCTATGTTTAGAAAACTAGGAGTGAATTATAGATAGTAAAGAATTATAAAAGGCTTGTAGCCTTGAATGTAGAAGTGTACCAAGGGGTACACCATCATGTATTTAGAAAGCATGTAGTCGTGAGGAATGGGTAGATGTTAGACTCTCTAAGAGTATGTACAAACTCGAAAGAATTATTGTATTTGTATTTGGATTCGGATCTTAGTAAACTCGGTATGTTGTAATGTATTATGGAGTATTGTAATGAATGGAGTATTGTAGTACTCAATAAGTAACTGGAGTATGTTTAGTAATTGTGTAGCACTCGGGATTCCGGTCCATCAGACTGATGCTGTAAGTAGTAGTAAGCCTTGTTAGTCACGTGGGTGGCTAACGGCGTTGTTTCACCCACCATTGAGTAAGTATGTATCCGCTGCGTTAGTATGGAAGTATGAGGAGATCGGACGGTAATGATGGTATTAGCGGTAGGGGTGTTACAAGCAACTGCACGATTAACAACATCACATTGTTGTTTCGCAGACATGCCAATTTTTTTCTCTTGATTGTTTCTTTCGCCAATGATTTCACAATCGTCATCTCCTCCACAAAAATTAGCTACAAATCTATCCATTGGCCCTCGTCTTTTTCTCATATTTTCTTATTCATTTCCTCTACAAGCAGAACGTGGGAATGCACCACTCAATGTTGTGCATCAATCAATATTTTCCTCCCTTAGTAACTGGTCGATCTTCTATGTTTTTTCGACTTTATAAAGAACTTGCAATATTTCCTGTTTCACTGATTTCGAAACTTTATCACAAGGTGCAATATCTCCTTGCACACCAACTAGATGTTGTTTCATTCTATAAACTCCACCTGTGAATATTTTCTCACAATAACGACAACTAAGTTTTCTTTTACCATTCTCTACTATTTCATCAACATGCTTCCAGGCAATATCTCTTTTTAATTCATTATTTAATGTTAAATCTGCAACAAAAAAATAATAATAATCACATATCAAAAAATAATTATCACTTGGTCATACAAGATATCAAAAAATCTCGAGCTATATTCAATTGGAAGCACTTACTACCTAAATTAAATGTTCAATTACAGCTTAATGATGCATAGTTCAAATTTTGCTAAGATAATTATATACAAACAAAAATTAATACCTAAATTTATTAAAATAATTTTGAACAGATAAATATCATGGCCTAAATTAAATATTCAATTCCAATTTCTTATATATTACAAAATCTTTCTTAAATAAAATACTAACAACCTAATCAGCCATCTGGATACAATTCTACACGCTCTAGACATATGTCACTTCTTTATCATGTGTAGCTATAAAAAAAATCATCTAGCTCACTATTCCTATACTAGAGATCTTAAAAAAATACTTCCTCCGTCCCTGTTTGACCTTCTTGTCTACTATTTAGACATGTCGTTTGACTTCAATATTTAACATGTAAGATAACATAATTTTACAAATCTAAGTTTTGTAATGCAATCCTAATGTGAAAAACTATATGTTGTAGAAATTTGTTTTATAAAATTATTTTATCTTATATGTTCAATATTGAGGTGGAAAAACGTGCCCAAAAGCAAACAAGAAGGTCAGAGTGGGACAGAGGTAGTACTAATCTGCAGGGCGAGAGTATATTGTAGTTGTAGAGTCTGCAAAATTGGTGATGCAGAGGCAGAGCAAATCGTGAAAGATTCAAATATCAGAGGAAGAATTCTTCCAACATAAAGAAATTCCAGTCCAAACGCTATACATTTATATATCGTCATCCTTAAAAAATTCTGAGTTTGACGAACGGAACACCAGAATAAAAATAAAACAACTTTGTGCGACCAAATCACCAGAATAAACCAGAATTGACCTTGTTTAGGACACACTCTCGCAGGGGTGGCAGGAGCTGACGAACGAAGCTCTTGCACTGTTGTCTGTTGCACGTTTGAAGAAGAAAGAACCGCGAAGAAGATGAAGAGTGAACATGTGAAGAATAAAAAAATAGAGTTCTTGCTTCTGCCACAGAAGCGTGCGTGCAATGGTGCAGGAGAATAATGAAGATTTTTTTATTGTTAGTAGGCAAATCGCGAGGTTTTGCTTTGTGACGGAAAAAAACAGAGCCACTCTCTCTTCGTCTTTTGGGCTTGTGCTGCTTATTCTCACGCGAGAGCCATTGGTCACGGTGTCCTGAAGTTTGATACGGGAGGATCAAGTGAATCAACGTATATGCAACTGTCTCGCACCTTAAAACACCTCCTACATGCTTACGGAATGAATGTGGCTGTCTACATACGCTTCTTCATATATACGAGCTGTACAGGCGTTTAAACGTTGTCCCGACCCGTTTTTCACAACCATGGTTGGTTGGGTAACCCTCATATAAACTTGTAACCTTTATCCTCTTAGTGAAAGATGTTCTATCTCATCTCGTGGACGTAGGTCATGTTGGACTGTATTAGGTATATCTTGGTGTCACTAGTTTTATATTTACATTATCTAGTGATTCTTCTTCGGTAACCATGACAATTCGCACCACGTTCCTGGGAAAATGGGCCCGAAATCATAACAATACTCATATGAATTTTTACACTTGAAGACTTAACAATTACTCCCTTCGTACAATATTAGGATGTGAATTTTGTTCAAAAATATAAGGCATCATAGTCTTTGACACACTTTTTTCCACATTTGACCCTACTACGCAAAAGTAATTATTATTTAAATAGAAAAGTAAAAAGTATGGGTACAAGCATTTTTTTTCTATATTTCTTAATAAGTGTGCAAGTTTCTAAAATAACTTGTATATTTGAACAAGGTGAGTATTAAACACAAGTCATTATTAGGCGTGAGTTAATAATGATTAGTTGTCAACCAAAATGTATTAGTCATCCGCATATTATAATGAGGCTAAAACCATTTTCTCTCTGAGGATTTTTAAAGCAAGTGCACTATTCATTGATAAGATTAAATTAGAAATAAGATACAACAGGGAATGTCATGACACCATATTCCTACCATATGTTCTTGCACCCATATTAGCTAGAGTGTGGGCTGCTTTTTTACTAGCTCGAATCACATGCGACCAGACCACTATGTGGAAGGAAGATAGGTAAGCTAAAACATCATGCAAGACAATT
Source organism: Limonium bicolor (assembly GCA_023374045.1). Classification (NCBI taxonomy): domain Eukaryota; kingdom Viridiplantae; phylum Streptophyta; class Magnoliopsida; order Caryophyllales; family Plumbaginaceae; genus Limonium; species Limonium bicolor. The sequence goes on from CM041780.1 coordinate 205,365,864, forward strand.
TTGACATCAAATCTGACATCACCTAGGCGTTTAAGATAGTTTGCATTGGAAAGGTTATCAGAGTACATGCGAATTGAGCGTGATCCAATAGTACAGGCCAAAGAAAGACCTAAAAGGAAGGCTTTTCTTCAACAATAGTTGGGGCCCAAGGGTTATGGCCATTTCAATGTCAGCTGCTAGCACTCTTCCTTGCTCATCTTTGCAAACTACTTCAATACTAAAACCTTCATTTCCACCACTGCCGTCAACAAAAATATCTATTTCACCCTTTTGCATCGGTTCAGAGTCGTCATCAGGGAGATAAATTGTAACGACCCCAAAACCGAGCTAGTTCTAAGGTCGATACACGCCGTGCACTTCGCTAACCGAGAGTACGCATGGCTACTAACTAATCCCAAATACCCAAATGCAATACTTGTACTAAAGTAATAAGTAACAAAGGTCTACAATAACCCCAAAACACTTGCCAAATATACAAGGTCGGAAAGAAGGCCCAAAGACTACAACGATGTCAAAGTGTCATATATGAAAACTAAACATGTTTACATAACAGAACATAGACTAATAGGCTCTAATTGGAAAGCAAGATCCATTGTTGATCAATCTACAGAGTGTTAGTGGAAGGGGAGGGGGGTGAGCAACCACAGCTCAGTAAGCAACAAACTTCATCAACAAAGTATGCTCAAAACGTTGTAAACAATATAGCATTGTAAATACATGAGCATATAAAAAAGGTAACCTTTGCAAAACAAGGTCTTATATCAGAGCTGTCAAAGCCCAAAAACTGAACATAAGCGGAAGCCAAAACACGCTTAGCAGAGCATATCAGATTTCACAAAACAGAGTGGGACGCTAGTTCTAAGCACACACATAGAAAGGGTTAGAGACCCATGGATCAAAAGATCCTCTACAACATAGAAATGGTCTGAAGACCAATGGACCTATCGATCCCAGAACATAAAACACGGAAATACCCGTGCATATAATAGAATGAAGTCTACGTAGCATACTACGGGATAGCCCGAACCATCCATAAACGACTCAGAAAGCAAAGAAACTAGGTCCTAAAACAGAAACTTAACTTTAAGAACAGAAGTGTATAAATATGTGCAATAACGTGAGTAAATCACTTAATTAGAGTTAGAGTATCATAATCCCGTAAACGGAAGTCAAAATGGAGATCGGAAGCACATTTTAGTCAAAGTCAGAGGGGTGTCCGGACATGTGTTCGGGCCTGGAAGTCCGGATGCATGTTGTGACTCAAAATACAGATGTCCGGACTTGTGTCTGGGCGTGAAAGTCCAAACGAAATTCCGACGAAAATATAAGTGGTGGTGTCCTGATTTGTGTATGGGCTTGGAAGTCCAAACGCAACTTCAAAACAGAGAGTTGTCCAGACATGTGTCCGGACTTGTAAGTCCGGGTGCATGCCGAGACATAAAACAGAAAACGTCTGGACATGTCCGGACTTGTATCCGAGCTTGCAAGTCTGGACATGAGCCGAGACTTAGAACCAAGATTCATCCTCGCACCCCGTTCGGACCTGTAAGGTCGGATGAAAGCCCAAACACGTTAAAAACAGCAGAAGACAAAGGCCGTCCAAAAGCGTGTTCGAACATACAAGTCCGGACGTGGCGAAAACTGTCATGAAACTTTGCAGAAACTTCACAGTTCAATCCACAATATTCACACATTCGAACCATAATGAAAACATAGATTTCCGTAGGGGGTTTTTCTGCTGAAACTCATGACAAAAACAAGGAAGAATCAGTTCACAAGCACATCAAAATCATCAATGGTTGAGAAATCAAATCCATAAACTCCCCATGGCTGAACGCAGTCACCGATTCCATTCACCACCTACCTCAATTGCAGACTAGCTAATCCTTCTACCGAGACTGAACAACACACCACAACTCACTTCTGAAAACAACACCAAAACTACTGATTGAAACAACCCAACGATCGGAACCAAAATTAGAAACGGCGAGGAAAAAACTGAGAACAAAATGAACACCGAACTGAATCATAGTCTAACACCTGAACACAGCAGACAAACACAACAACTGGAACCACAGACTTAACACGTAGAACGACATGAAAAATCAAACAATCACCGATGAAGATAGAGCAACTGAGGAGAAGAAAGTGCGCTGAACAGGAATTGAAAAAAACTGGAAGAAAAGAACGTGAAAGGAGAAGACTCTTTTCTCCTAATTCCTTTACCTAAAATCCGATTTGGGAAAATGGCCTCCTTGCCCCTTCCAGCTTCACTTAATCTCCAAAACATCATACAATATGACATAAATCCTCATTATAATAAGATTACACAAACAAAAACCATCTTAATAAAACCCAGATTATCACAGAAATGGATGTCGATTTAGCCAAACGAGCATGATCCAAGATTGACTGGGCTTGATCCATCCCAAGAGCGAAATGGGAAATACTCTCACGATTGAGCTGACATCTAGCAAACCAGAGCTTCCAAATGAGGGAGTCAACCTTTCAATATACTCTATAGGTTCAGAGTTAACCAAGTGAACTAGTCAGTCCTTAAGCGAGTTATCACTTTTGAGATTCTAGGGGCGAGGAAGACGAGCTTCTTTCTACCATATGCAAACCAAGGGGAAGTTAGAAAAATCATGAGTAGCGTTCTTCAGACCTCCGAAGAAACCACAATCCTCGCGAAATATGATCACTAAATCACTTACCAATGTTGGCTCTGCAGGGGATAATCCCTTGTGGGACCTTCCAAAGAAAAAACAAACCCTTGGGGAAGGCAACTTTTCTGAATCTTCATTATAGTATTTCCAATTATGCTTTTGTATGAGGTGGATGGGAGCAAGGCATCACTATGGACTAGGCCAAATGGTATGCAAAGCAAACAGTGAAGTTTCCATTCTTTGTACCCCCAACACCATCCAACCGGCTGATCATGGTTGCTAAGGGCAATCCTTAATTAATATGTGGGCGAAGTCCTCCTCAGTAAACCAGGACCGAACTTTATGTTCATCCCACCTTCTAGTTGACATGTCTATTAGCCAAGAGACACATCCATTACTCCTAACATCAACAGGCATCTTCCAGTCCTATGCTTTGCCTCCCGGTTTATTCAGTAACCACTTATCCGTAGGTCGTATGGAGAGGCCATGTCCAACTAGGGTTGTCAATTTCGGGTTTTGGGTCGGGTTGACCTCAACCCGAACCCGACCTGCTCGAGTTTTACCTCAACCCGAAAACGACCCGAACCCATAACAGGTTATAATTTGTCAACCCGAAACCGACCTAGGTCACACATATCCTTGACCTAAACCAACATGTTGACACGAACCCAAACCCAAAATCAACCTAGTCTAATATTAAAAATATTTTACTATCAATATAAATTTAATACAAAGTAACCAAGACTACATAAAACCATCAAACACAAATTGTTACATGATTAATAAATATTTTCTAATGTTCAAATAACCATTACACAAAGATTCCATTCAATCTTTTTCCATTCATGTTCTTCCCTTCATTCTTCTTCCATTCATGTTGTTCTTCAATTATATCTCTATCCTACAAAATAGCATAATGTTTTAAAGAAAGTTAGTGTCAAAAAAATTTATTGCCCCCCCTAAAAAAATTCCTAGACCCACTACTGCAAACAATAGCATCTGACCAAGGATTATGATGAATCAACATGATAATATACTAACAGACTGTCTTAGCTAAAGGTGATTGTAGGCTAGAGAAGGAACTTCTAAGGCTTAGCAGAACTTCTCTAATGAATTTGATTGAAGCCAACAAACAAGATGGACGCACACTAATGACCAACTTATTTCTGGTACTAAGCTCAGGCTGCTCTATAACCTCCACGACCAAAAAAGGAAAAGAAAAGAAAAAATGGGTAGCAAAGCAAGTAATTATATAAATTCTTTATTGGGTATACTCTTGGAGTGTTGACTGATCCAATTCAGTAATCGTCATATTTTTGGATTGTCATTTTTTTAAATTAGAAAATCAATTGAAAAAAAAGACTTGCACAACAACCACAATGTAGAACACCATACAAACTTATTCTACAGCCCACGAAGACTTTTTTATGAATTTTTTTGAAACCTGAACTCCCACCAGAAAGAGAATGAAAACATGTCTCACCATTGCATTTTCAGTCAAAGATTGAGACGGTATCTCCAGTTCCTAGCAATCAGTAGCATTCACCGCAATTACTCGACAGAGAATATATATTACAGAGAATATATATTACACACCAGAACCCATACAAGGAGATGTAAAGCTGAAGAGAAAATAGAAACAAAACTCAACAAAGAACCATTTATCCAACAGAGCTGTTTGCTTTCAACGCCAAATTAGACAACTCCATCGAGCAGCAAACAAGCTATACTAGAAGTTGATTAGAAGATAGAGAAACAGTCGCCACTTCTCCACAATTATTAAGCTTGAGAGCCTTTCATGTAGCTAGAGTAGCATTAGGGAGTCCTAGATTCTGTTTTGTAGAAAAAATAAGTCCCAAATTCTGGGGTACACACCACGTCTTCATTAATGCAATTTCTCTAGTTTCTTTTATTAGAATGATGTTCCCCAGCTGGTGAGCATCAGTTCAGACTTGTAAACAGTAGAAACTAAGGCCAACATCATTCTAGTGAAGCAAAAGGTTCATAGTAAAATTCTTAGAAGCAAAACACGAATAGCCTTTCAATTTTTTTGAAAAATCTTAAAGGAGATGGGTTCATCAGTAACATACCTTAGATTTTATTTTCCTAGCAATTTATCACTCTGACTCTCATTCTCTTCTTTAGCTGAACCACTGCCTTCACATTTATGTGGAGCAAAATATGATTCATCAAGATATCTAAGCCTTCGTGAAAACTCCCACTTCAGACACCACAAAGGATTAAACAACCCTTCATCATAATCTACAATCGTATAGCAATCAACTATAACACATAATTGATAGTCGAAAATAATACGAACAGATAGATAGCAGAGACTCAAGATAAATTAAACGAGGCAACGATACATAATTAAGGATATTTGGTAAGATCAATAGTTACCCAGTACACACGAATTAATTGACAATATAATACATATGACTTACCTTGAAGAGGTCCCCATGACAGAAATTCGATTTTACTAACATAAGTAACCCTCATGTCTTTGCACTCTCATAAATTGTGACTGCGGCTTAGGTTTCCATGAAATTCACACCTTACTGCACTATAACCAGCAAAGAAAAGAAACAAAAGTCTTACCGGTTGCAACCAAGTAGAAGTTAGAGACATAGTTCGCACCGATTAGCAGCAGTCACTTCCAATTATCCAAAAAGTGAAATCTACTAGTCTGCGGCAAACCCATTCTATGACAACCTAGGGTTCAGATTTTTAAGAGGAACTCTTGATTTTTGGATTTTGGGTTGTAGATCTTAGGGTTTATATTCGAACTGCTAACTAAATTCTTATCGTTGTGAAACAAACAAGTAATCATGACGTACCTTCTCAGTAGAAGAAGATGGTTTCTCAGCAGAAGCACCGACTCTATATTGAAAGAACGAGACATAAATCGTTCGCAACTGTAAGCAGATATGAAAGTCACACCAAATAGAGGAAGCTTTCATCCCAAGAATACCTAAAAACCGGGACAAGGGTTGTAATATATAAAAAAACGAACGATAATTAAGAACGACCAAGTATGTATTGTCAAACATACCAAAAATAAAACACCCCAAAATCCAGTGTGCATTGCTCACTCCAGGTAGCAAACGAACAAAAATCTCACCGATTTCAGACGCAGAAGAACGAGATGGAGACCAAGTCGCAGCCGTCAACATAATCACATATCTCAGCATAGACCGCAAGCTTTTTCCAACAACACCCAGTAACACAAGTAAGGGTTATGAAATAAGAGGAATCACCGATTGAGGACCTCAGATTCCATACAAAAAAAAAACCAAATGCTGAGCTTCGATAAGAAATGAGAATTCCCTTACCAATGAGCCAGAAGTAATTAAACTTGATTATGCAGTAGTCAATCGCGGAAAATTCATGCCAACAGCTTCCGATTTCCTTCTAAGGCGCCGCGATGTGCTTGAGTCGGAGGGAGGAAAAGAAATGAGCCAGGAGTAAACTTGATTAAGCAGTAATCAACTTCTAGGTCACCGCGATATGCTTGAGACGGAGGGGAAAAAAGAAATGGTGGCGTTAATTGCGACGAGAGCAATTTTTTTTTGTGTTTACAATTTTCAATCCGGACAGGAGACGAACGTGGGTCTACTGCTCTGCATCATTTGTTTTAATTCCTCCGCGCCCGGCTCTCAGTATAGTGGAAGTTAATACAACTGCATTTAATTAACAGTTGTCTTAACCAGCTTATAAACACTGGACTATATCAATAACTACTCAAATCTTATAACAGTTGTCTTTGATTAGTAGTGGTAGACCAAATTTGTAGTCGTGTGTTTCCACCTCAAATATACATCATTGCCTATAACTGCCAAGAGTGAAACAGATAAAAGGGACATACATTAGATGCTTTGTTTAAACTTTTTCCTCAACATCTGCGGACCAGTGCACATGGATGGCTTCTACGTTAAATAAATCTGGCTTTTGGCCAAGTTCTAACAACCAAGTTCTAGAGGCATGACCAATATCTTTAGGGATATTTAATTAACTGAAGATCATTCGTCTCCATTGCCTTGATGCCAATCACTAGACTTGGTGTGAGTATCCCTTCAGCCCACAACAGAAGCTAGCATTGCGAAGTATTTGAAACTTGTTATTATGGGTTGCATCAGGATCCTTTCCATGATGAGGAGTACCGCGCGCTGTTGAGCGGAAAAGGGAAGACCTTAGCACAATAATAACGATCACTAAGGGTATATTGTAAATTTTTAAAATATTTTGTTAACTACTAGAGATATTTTTATATTTTTTTTTATCTGGACAATAAGTATGGTGCTATTTCATGGACTTTTACAAAAATTTAGAAATATTTTGTGACTTTCTTTTTTTTTTTGGCATTTCATGAATTAGTCAAAAATATAGTGAAATTTCATGAAATTTCTCTTTTTTTAATTTCATTGGTATTATTTATTCTATTTAAAATTAAATAACTTAATTTTAAGTATCAATATATTTGATTTCTTATATTAAATACTAATATATAATACGTACTACCTCCGTTCCACCTTGACCTTCTTGTTTGCTTTTTGACACGTTTTTCCACTTCAATAGTTAACATATAAGATAAATTAATTTTATGAAATTAAGTTTTGTATTATGTAGTTTATCGAATAAGGAATCAATTACAAAACTTAGATTTGTGAAATTAAATTACCTTATATGTTAAATATTGAAGTCAAACGACATGTCCAAATAGTAAACAAGACAGTCAAGAAGGGACGAAGGAGTAATATTTATTTTATATATATATTATATATATATATATATATATATATATATATATATATATAATATATTTACTCATAATAAAATGGTTTATTTCTTTATTTTGTTTAACTATATAAAAAAATTTTAGTTATTTCTTTATTTTGTTTAGCTATATAAAAATATTTTATTTATGAATTAATATGTGTATATTATAAATTAATTGTAACTAAAATATTAATAAGTAATAATAAATAAAGAGTATACATATATTTTAATTTTTTTATTTTCTTTGTATTGTGCATAGCTACAATTTTTCTGGTACCAAACGACCCACCAATGAAAAAAAACATCAAATAAGATAGAACATGAGATCAGCGAAAAATGGTATCCGCCACAGTATATTTCGTTTGTTGTGTGTTGCATTTAGAGTTTGTACAACCTTTTTGAAGTTATGCCCCGTCCAGCAGAAAATGGTATATATCCTCCATTTTACATTGAACAAGAACATTAATGAAACAAAGCAGCAACATCAAACAGGGCAGCAACAACAACATTTTACAGATACATACTATTCAGTACAATAAGCATACTACATACTGGAACAACCGAACCAACGTTAAATCCATCTTTGTAATTGGTAAGGCTTGAACACAAATCACAATAGAGACCAATTTTCCAAAGCAAACCGATTACTATTGGGTTTGAACACAAACGGAAAAAGACAGCATTCAATCAAAATTAACACTCCCGTTTTCCCACTACGTGCTGATAGATTGATTTCAATCAAAATTAACAAGATATTCCTAATTAACACTCCCGTGGAATCATGGAGGTCGATTAACTTCAATACCTATTTCTCCCTTTTGCTGCTGCTGGTTAATTTGAGAGAGAAGCGCAACACGAAAGAAGAAGCAACCAAGAAGAATGTCGGAGACGTCTCGAAGTTGATGATGGGGAGGAGGCGAAGTGAATAGTCTCTGGTCTGGGAGTTTGGCACAGCGTTCAACGAAGGAGAAGGAAGGAGCCTCGATCAACACAGAAGAAGAAGCAGCAAAGGAGAAGGCTGAAGACGTCTCGAGGTCGAGGATGAGGAGGAGGCAAAGTGAATGGCCTTTTGTGGAGTCTGGAATGACACTCAACGAAGGACAAGGAAGGAGACTAGGTCTAGCCATCGAGGATGGGAGCACTAAGTAAGGAATAAGAATTTTTTACGGGTCAAGGTTATTTTGTCGGGTTGAAAATTGCAACCTAAACCCACATTTTAGCATGTCAGTTTCAGGTTGGATTTCGGGTTCATGTCAGAACTGATATCCCTATGTTCAACTGTTCTCCTAGCCCCCTCTCGCAGAATGTAAGTGGAATTCTGTATGGTTCTATAAATTGGGCTAGATTTCGTTCCACGCTCAGCCCTTAAGATATCAAAATCCGCATAGTATTTAGCTTTGAGAACTTTAGCAACTTGGAGGTCAGGGTTTTGTAGCTCTCTCCAAGATTGGCGAGCAAGCAGAGCATCATTAAAGGTAGAAAGATCCCTAAATCCTGGGGCTTCATTGTCCAAGTTTTTGTAAAGCTCATCCAGTTTTGTTAACTTATACCGTTACACGCCAGAGACCTTGTCCACCAAGATCGCCTAATCATTGTTTGAATCTCTTTTATAAAGGTATTGGGCAGTTTTATGATCTCCCATAATGTAATAAGGAATGACCCGAAGAACCAATTTGATGAGGATTCCTCTTCCCGCTTGAGAGATAATAGATTACCAACCTTGTACATGTTTATAAACCTTATTCCTTAGATACCCAAAGATTTACATCTTGTATCACCCCACCTTGCTAGAAAATCTCAAGTAGAGGCCAAGATTATTAACTTTCTGAACTCCTATAGATCTAACTTCTAAATATGGAAGAGAATTCCAGTGGAGAACATAAACCCTGATTTTGCCATATTAGTGTTTTGCGTGAGACATCCTTGAACTCCTCAACCAATTCCATCATACACGCTGTGTTGTGGGAATTAGCTCGACCAAACATGGAAAATTATATGTAACATTTGGCAACAATTAGCATGTGAAATGTTGTTTAGCTAATAAAATATTTTTTTATATGAGTTTTAATTATCATTTTAATTTTACTCTACCTTTATATTTTTATAAAATACAGTATATTTTTATTAATTCCGTGTACAGGTACACTGGTTGTCTAGTTCCCTCACTTTGATTCTTTTCTCACCAAGTAACCACTTTGTAAAAAAAATGTTAATGTAGTTTTTTATAAATTGGAGATGTTTTATGTATCCATAAGTTTATAAATTTCAAGAAAATTTTTAATTATATGAATTTTATTTATCACTAACGCATGACTCTTAATCTCTAAATCCGCACCTAACTGAAATAGACTATCCTAAACAGAGCCCTTGAGGGGGGGGGGGGGGACCAGAAATTACAAGAGACGTTGAGGATGAAGAAACCGCGATATGGTTTTCCGGTTTCTTGCACTCAATCCCCTTATAAGTTATAACCGAATTAGGAGAAGAGGCCGATTCCCTTCTCGTTCTTTCCTGGAAAATAAATGAGGAACGTATCAGCCTTATTCAATGAATTCATTTGCTAACGTATGAACTTCATAGTGGGGATTACTTGTCGTTTTCTGAAACCATTATGATGTAGTAGGACCAGCTAATCATGTGTTGTGTATCTCTAGTGGACAGAATGCCCGTATCTGTTTTAATTTTCATATTTTTGGTGAGTAAAACGAGGCGCGCAGCTTCCTCTTTTGTGGAAGTCTTTTTTTTTTTGGGTCAATACATTATGTCGGGTTTTCACTTCGCATAGTCAGAAAAGACTATTTTGTCCTTACTATAATAATTTTCAAAAATTACTATATTTATCCACAATTTATGATATATTACAAGGTGACCCCAAATTTCATTATATAAAGAAAGTGAAAATGATATGAAATCATATTCAAATTCAGAAATCCTAAAGTTAGAGAGATGAAGTTAGAGAGATAAAGAGAGGAAATGGTTTTTTTCGGAAGTTTGAAGAAAAAACTGTTCGGTAAGAAGAGTAAAAAAGATGGACGAAATGCTGAAGGTGGTGTTCCAGAAATGCAAGACGAGTATGCAGATGATATTAACAGCGAGGAGTACTCACGAGGAGCTCATTCTGAGGTCTTTCTATTGTTATTTTAGCAATTTATGTACAAACGTAGCTAGAATCTATACAAAACTGAATGAAAAAAGCAAAAAACGACGTCGAGAATAGTAGACGCTGGCGCGCCCCAGTCATTAGCGGCGCCAGCACCGCTTCAGTTTAACCCGCGCCCGCGCCAACCCCCTTATACGCGCGCCTGCGCGCCGCCTGTGCTACGGGCGCCGGCGTCTTTATGTCGGCGCCTGCGCCGGTGCTCATTTTTCAAATCGTTGTATGTTCTTCGTTATTGCTCCGTTTTTTCGATCCGTTTGCGCCGTTGCGTTTGTCTTTTCGTGTACTTTACAATGATATACTTTGTTGATTATTTTCATGCATTATGTGTGATTTATTCTAAAGTACGTAGTATTAGGGTTTACGAGTAGCACTTCGTGAATAACGACGTTTTTCTGCTTAGGGTGATAACGATGATGAATTCGAGGATGCGAACGTAGACACAAGTCATGCATAGAATACTAGCATAATCTTTGGCGATAAAAAGGAGGCGGTTAGTTATGCGCTTTGCACCGGATAGGATAATAATATTTATCTAATCAGACAGACTAAGAGAGACGACAGTGAAGTAATACTAACGTGTGAGAGGTACGACAAGCATAGGCCACGGGTTATGTAACACCCCTACAACGCCCCTATCAACTACCGAAATCGCAGCGGAAATAACCAACCAAACAATAACTAAACGCTTTGGTGTTACAACGCCGTTAACCACCCACGTGGTTAACTAGGCAGAATAAATACAAGTGTATCGGTCTGATGATCAGACTCCCGAGCATAGAATCTAACATCCATATAAATAACATAACCAACCATACCGAGTATTTAATTTACATCACCACTACCAACTGTAAACCTCCACCACTGTTTAACGAACGGTACCAAAATATAACGCCGCGGGAGCACAGGCGCATCCCGGGCTCAACATCCAAAACAACCAAAAGTACATCATCGACCTAGGATCTAGAGCCACTCCGCTTCTTCAATCCTCATCCTGCAATAAAATATGGAGCCCCCGAGGGGGTCAACCTTTGCTGGTATGGCTAACGCGCAGCCCATCGGCACCGGGATAGCGCAACCAATTGTCATGATAACATGGCATTCATTTTAAAACATCCAACATATATATATATTTATGCCATAGCATAGCAAGGGAAAATTGCATAGCACATAACAATACATAACACCATAAAATCGGTTCTCACAAGGAACCTTCCACCACAGTTAGTATACCATGTGAGCCTAGAGATTTTTACCAACCCATGTTAAGCTCGTTACCAACCTCGTTACCGTCCAGTTATATAGAACGGTTAACTTATACCCAAGGTGTGTCGGATATAGTAATCCCAAGCACACCGAAATAACATACGTATGCCCCTGTGGCCCGACGTGAGTTAGTAACTAGCTTTGGATAAGCTAAGGGAAGGTAGAAACCAAATTGGAATACCACCTATACATACACCAAGAGAGCCGAACCGGATATGATATCGACCCCATCCATCACACGCGTGGCCGGAACAATCGGACTCCTCACTCCCCCAGATTAGCACTTGTTAGTGATCACCCAATATTTTGTTAAGTCACATACAAGCAAATCTTTAGGTCTTGCTAGACAACCAAGGGAAAGGAGTCACAAACTTACAACATCTCAATGTATAACAACGGTAAACTCTTTTCATGTCTGTTAATCTTATAAGGTCGTAACACACAGAAAAGCAAACAACATCCAAGCCGGTGTAAACCGGTAGACAAACAGACTGCAAGAAAACCATACCTTGGTCCTTGCCTCGATTGGTTTTCCACCTTGAGAGAATCCTAAACACATTAGTAACGTCGGTTAATTATTTATTTAACTTCAAACTTACTAAGTATTTAACATGATTGTATGACATGTTTTAATGTCTATTCCACCCTAGGTTATCTTCATTATACACCCTAGGGTTCACTACATAAGTCACATTCTTTTCTGTTTTTTTTTTTTTTACAAGTTTAGGTCCGACCGACCTTACGACCGGACTTGTCCAAGTCCGGTCGATTCCAGAACACATTTCCGTCAAAATTTTCTACTCCGACCGACCTTGTAAGTCCGGTCGCATGTTCGGTCTATTCCGAGAGTTTTCCCTTTGAAAATTTAGCCCGACCGGACTGCCAAGTCCGGTCCTAGTCGGTCGATTCCAGTAACTCAATCCGTACACAAAATACAAGCCCGACCGACCTTGCAAGCAGGTCCCAAGGTCGGTCCATTCCAGAAGCCAATTCTCGAGGGTAAACTGGGCTCGACCGAACTTGCAAGTCCGGTCGCAAGTCCGGTCTGCCCCAAATCTTGTTTTTCCTTTTTACATTCAACTCCAAACTTCACCCCATATAACCTAGTACTCCCTAACCTCATCTGGGCACTTTAAACACACCTCAAGACATCCTTAAACACTCATAAACTCATTTTCTAATTCCTTAAACCTTTACTTATATGTTCACAAAATTTCTAACACTTACAATGTTTTCTCCTAGTTTTTCAAGTGGTGTTTCATACCTATGATAACCACTATCCCAAAAGCTTTCTCCTCATTCTAACATCATCTCCCAAGCATCATCTCTCACAACTAACTCCTTGTATCCTTCTTGAAAATTCTTTACCAAGTTCACACTTTCTCCTTATTTACCAAAGTTTGCCTAAGTATTTACCTAAGTCCCAAAGTGACTTTGGTACTTACTAAAATCTCAAGATCATGCCTAAGTCCTTATTACACTCTAAAGCACTTAAGACACTATACCTTCACTTGTAAAACACCTAGTCGTTTCCTAACACCTCTAACTCACCAAACCTTATGTAAACACTTAGAACTTCTTGCTTCTTACCTAAATTTTGACATGGATTTCCCTAGAACATTACTAAGCCTAAACACTTTGTTTTCTCCATTAAAACACACAGAACACCTAGAATCCAAGAACACTCTCATACACAACTTCACCAAATTCACACTACATTACAATATAGGCATAATTTAAATTGCATGGCACTTAGGCCCTTAAAATGCATGGCTCTTAGGCCCTTAAAATGCATAACCCTTAAACACTGAATTTCCACAATATATATGCCTTTGACCTGCGAATACACTCAACACACATATGCCTTTTACTAGTCTCTTGAGAACACTTTACTAAGTCATTCACCATTTGCTCTTTAGGTAGTTTTAATCAGCATTATAAGCTCATTTCTCCTAAGGCATTAAACAACATTAGGTTAGTAGATTTACCTCTTTTCCAAAACACTTCCTTCTTGTTTCCTTATCAAACCGGTAAGGTATTTATTTCCTTGTCAAGTTCTAAACAATATGCAAACACCATAATGAGTATTTAAGCTTTAAGCTTCATCTCATTGTAAACCCTAATTTACATTGTTTCAAAAACATTAATGTAGTTGTTTTACCTTGATCTTTGAAGAGAGTTTGAATATATAACAAGAGAGGACTCCACCTAGTCCATGAAGAGTTGAAATGAAGCTAGAACAAGGTCACACAAAGAGCTATATCAATGTGTATTTTCGGTCAAGGTAAAAACATGGAGGAAACATGATTTTTCTTTGAGATTCCTTACTAGAAGCAAAGGAGTAATGATAATGATATGTCAAAATACAAGCTCAAGCTCCTTCAATGGTGGAACACCTTGGCACCGAAATGGGGCTCTTGGAGTTTTGAGAAGATAGGAATGAAGAGCTTGATGAGAGGAAGAGATTGGTGGTCTTAGAATTTGATTTGGACAAGTGAGCTTGATTTAGCAAGAGGTCAAAGATGGTGTTTTTATGGTGGTAGTGGTATCACCGAGAGAGAACAGCAAGAAGGAAGGGAGAAGAAGATTGGGACCGTGGGAAATGAAGGAAGAAATGAGAATGAGATAGAATTTGCTTTTAAGAAGATATTGTAGTAATAAAGTAAAAAGAAGTTTAATTAGTTTTCTTTCCTTACTTATTATATCAACTAGAGTGGTGAGTCACCACACTTAGAAAACCGGCCCCCTATTATAATGAGGGTATTTTAGTCTTTGTTTGTCAATTTAATTACTTAATACAACATATGTTATAAACTAGCTTATAAAAATCACTATTCACCTAAACAAGGCACTTAGAAGTGAAATTTTTGATTTCCCATTAATATAGCCACCCAAATGTGATACTATATAGTACACATATATTTAAGAGTAATGATGGACATCTAGCCACTCAAAAACCCATTTACAAGACAATTTTTCAAAAATGTGCTTTAAGACTTCTTAAAGCACATTTTGTGTTTTAACTTGTTTTCAAGCTTGGTTTCTTTGGTAATTGATTTAATATGTTCATTAACATATATATAAGGTCTTGGTAAGTTCATTAGGTCTTACCAAGCTTATTCCAAGCTTAGAGCACATTTTAGCTCTTATTGACTTTAAAGCACATTTGTGTTTTCTTTTGTTTAAATCTGTTTACTAATGTTTCTAAGACTCTTTTTAGTCTTAATAATTCATGTTTTAATGTTTAACCAACATACCAAGGTTTGGGGTATTTCAGGTTAGCACAGGAGAATCGTCATCATCTAGTCAAAGGCCACGGCGTGCCACGAAGAAATGCAACTGCCCCTTCCGCCTACGCATCAGGGGTGGGAAACGTACGGGCTGGTCTATCTTGGTGATGGTCCCGACGCACAACCACGACTTAGCTAGTAACCCGCAATCTCACTTCGTCCGGCCTCGCTTTAGTGTCGACGAAAGGGCAAGCATGAAAAGTTTGTACATGAGTGGTGTTGCGCTTAGGCAGATGTGGGCCCATTTGCATGACAAGAACCCTGAAAGTACCGCAGACAAGACATCGATTCATAACCTAGTTGTGAAATTCAGAAAAGAAGATCGTGGCGGACGTTCAGATGTAGCATCCTTCATGAACTTGCTAGATGAACGTAATTACAGTTGGTGGTCCGAGAAAGATGCAAGTAAGTGTTAGCACAGCTGTTTAGTGTCGGTTTATTTGGATGTTAATCACTTTAAATGTTTGTTCTAATTAAATGTCCATTTTGCAGGGAATGCATCTAGGCTGGGTCATGTCTTGTTTGCGCACCCTTTTTCTCTGACGCTCGTTAAGATGTTTCCTTATGTAGTGCTCATTGATAGCACTTACAAGACGAACATGTACAAGATGCCACTAGTGGAGTTCATCGGAGTGACATCGTGTGGCAAGAACTTCTGTATAGCGTTCTGTCTTGCGGTGAGAGAGGACGAGTCTGCATACACATGGATGCTTAATCAGCTGAAGAAGGTGTTGAGCCATCCTCCAAATGTGTTTGTCACTGACAATGGAAAGGTGCTAGTGAAAGCACTTTCAGTGGTATATCCTTCTGTACCACATCTTCTATGTCGTTGGCATATATGCAGGAACGTGGTTGCCAATGCGATCAAGATATTGCATGTTGACCGTGAGAGAGCCGAATTAATAGTGTATCGGTGGAAGCGAATAGTTTACGCCTCAACTATCACCAAGTACGATGAGGAGTGTGACAATCTAGTACTTATGGCGCCAACAATCCTTTCATTGTGTACTTAAGTAAGACTTGGCTAAGTCAGCGTGAGAAATTTTGTGAGGTATGGGTTAAGAGATTCATGCATTTCGGCAACACATCTAGCAACAGGTTAGCTTAGCTTCAATTGTCAACATGTTCTGTCGTTTGTATTGGTATGTTTCCCATTTATCTGCAACTAATTGTCTTTCAATCTATAGGGCGGAGAGCGCCCACTCAGCTCTAAAGTGTTGGCTTCATACATCCACTGGATCTCTAGACTCATGCTTCGACAGCATACATAGATTCATCGAAGGGCAACATTTCCACATTAAATAAGACTTCGAGTTTTCCATTGACAGAAGCGTTTCGGAAGACCAGCAAGTCCCATTTTTGTTTCTGGTAAATCAAGTGAGCCTTAAATGCTTGGAAATACTCCAGACGGGGCTGAGAGCTGGTCGTTGTGATGTTGATCACACAACGTCGTACGAAGATGTTTGTGCGTTTACTTCGACCATGGGATTACCGTGCACGTTTCGTATGTATCAGTACATTCAAGCCGGTTTGAATATACCAGTTGAAGAAGTGCATATCTTCTGGCGAACACTCAGATATGACCACCAGCAAGAGTTTGAAGCACAACGCCAAACATGCGATGAGTCGTACAACACAGAGGAACAACTCTCGTGTGTAGGTTTGTGGTATGGGGATCTGTCTGAGCGGTTTGATCATACGATGATCGAACAAGCGTTCAATGCATGGAAGCCAATATGGGAGCCCGAGGATGATCACACTGGTTTACAGCCCCTAGAGGTGAAGGTGCCTAAGGGTAGGCCCCCTACCAAAAAAAGAAGAGGCCAAACACTAGGGACAAGTCCAAGCACGAGCATTTAGGTCTTGGAAACTGTGGCCCCCTTATGACGTTCGAAGTCTCAGTGACGCTCGACAGCACCCGAAAGTACAAGTGATCGTGGGCCGTCAATGCAACACAGTCAATCACAGCGAGGGTCATCTGAGCGAATAAGTCAAACTAGAGAAGGACAGACAATGCAACACAATCCACCTCAACAACATGCACCATATCCGACATACTGGAGCCCCTGGAAATACTCGCCGTATTGGACTGACCTCGATCCGAAATTAGCTGATTATATTATAGGTTACAGGGAGATAGTGGGTGATGGAAACTGTGGGTTTCGAGCTATTGCTGATGCTGTGTACAATGATGAAAGCCAATGGAAAGAGGTTAGACGTGCATGCTTGGATGAGCTAGAGAGTAGAAGAGATTGGTGGTTAACAAAATGTGAGCGAGCTTGGCACGATAGACAGTACCACCGACTGAATTGGTTTGGAGACACATTTGCACCAACGCCACACTGGATTGAAATTCTTGATCTTGGTATCCTCTTGTCCACTGTGTATCATATTGTGCTTATCAGTTTTTCAAAAGGATTCTCTGGTAAGGCTAGTGGGTTGGTCGCACTGCCGGTACGTGATGATCAGGGGTTAGGTCGTCCAACAGCAGAGGTCAGTATTGCATGTGTTGCGGGGCAATCTCATTTCATTAGAGTCCAAATAGTCGAAAATTGTCCAGTCCCATGCATGAATCCGATGTGGTGACGTTGTAATGAAGCCTCAGTTACAGCTTATATTGAGTCGTACTTACAGCGCAATGCACAATGGTACACATTGTTTCCCCCAACTAGTGGATCAGGAACAATGGTTATAGAAGATTAGAGTTTCTTCAATTTTTTGAACTCTTGTATCCTAGTAATATATTCAAGAAGTCATGTAATGTTTTGCAACATGAATCTATTTAAAAGGACACTTAAAGTTTTGAATATGTTAGTGTCTTATGTTGATACAGTGGATTATTCTTTATCTAATAAAAGCAAATTCATCGTAGATACAGTGTGTTCTAATGCTAGTGCGTTTACGCTTGCTTAGCTAGAGATCTATACAGATACTAAAGAATGGTTGTCACCTTTTAACGACAACAATGGCTGAAGCAGATTCCACTAATTAATTCAGAACAATAGTTCTGTTTCTGTTCCTCCATTATAATTCCAAGGTTACTGTAAAAGTACAAAAAATTTAGTGAATTCTTTTAATATCAAAAGCGATATCGGTTCATCGTCGGAGGTTGCTCAAATATTGTGCAGCAAATGATGACGACAAACATGAATTGCCTCATATTGACGATCTACTACTAGACTGCAAGAGCGATGAGGAAAGACTAAAGAAGATCAAAACTTCAAAGTGTGCAGTAGATGTCTATCTTACGTTTTGAACATCAGGGATTTTCCATATCACTATCATTGTCTATCATTTCCACCGATTCAACGGTTGCACAAATATTGTGCAGTAAATGATGATGACATACATGAACTGCCTCATATTGACGTTCTACTACTAGACTACAAGAGCGATGAGGAAAGACTAAAGAAGATCAAGACTTCAAAGTGTGCAGTAGATGTCTATCTTATGTTTTGAACATCAGGGATTTTCCATATCACTATCATTGTCTATCATTTCCACCGATTCAACGGTTGCTCAAATATTGTGCAACAAATGATGACGACAAACATGAACTGCCTCATATTAACGATCTACTACTAGACTGCAAGAGCGATGACGAAAGACTAAAGAAGATCAAGAATTCAAAGTGTGCAGTAGATGTCTATCTTATGTTTTGAACATTAGGGATTTTCCATATCACTATCATTGTCTATCATTTCCACCGATTCAACGGTTGCTCAAATATTATGCAGCAATTGATGATGACATACATGAACTGCCTCATATTGATGATCTACTACTAGACTGCAAGAGCAATGAGGAAAGAATAAAGAAGATCAAGACTTCAAAGTGTGCAGTAGATGTCTATCTTACGTTTTGATCATCAGGGATTTTCCACATCACTATCATTGTCTATCATTTCCACCGATTCAACGGTTGCTCAAATATTGTGCAACAAATGATGACGACAAACATGAACTGCCTCATATTGACGATCTGCTACTAGACTACAATAGCAATGAGGAAAGACTAAAGAAGATCAAGACTTCAAAGAGTGCAGTAGATGTCTATCTTATGTTTTGAACATCAGGGATTTTCCATATCACTATCATTGTCTATCATTTCTACCGATTGAACGGTTTCTAAAATAATGTGCAGCAAATGATGACGACAAACATGAACTGCCTCATATTGACGATCTACTACTAGACTGCAATAGCGATGAAGAAAGACTAAAGAAGATCAAGACTTCAAAAGCGAGATCGGTTTGTCATCGGAGATTGCTCAAAGAATGTCATCTTTGAAACATATTTTCAATACTTCAAAAGCGAGATCGGTTTGTCGTCAGAAATTGCTCAAAAATGTCATCTTTGAAACATATTTTCAATACTTCAAAAGCGAGATCGGTTTGTCGTTGGAGATTGCTCAAAAAATGTCATCTTTGAAACATATTTTCACTACTACAAAAGCGAGATCGATTTGTTGTCGGAGATTGCTCAAAAAATGTCATCTTTGAAACATATTTTCAATACTTCAAAAGCGAGATCGGTTTGTCGTCAGAAATTGCTCAAAAAATGTCATCTTTGAAACATATTTTCAATACTTCAAAAGCGAGATCGGTTTGTCGTCGGAGATTGCTCAAAGAATGTCATCTTTGAAACATATTTTCAATACTTCAAAAGCGAGATCGATTTGTCATCGGATATTGCTCAAAAAATGTCATCTTTGAAACATATTTTCAATACTTCAAAAGCGAGATAAGTTTGTCGTCAGAGATTGCTCAAAAAATGTCATCTTTGAAACATATTTTCAATACTTCAAAAGCGAGATCGGTTTGTCGTCGGAGATTGCTCAAAGAATGTCATCTTTGAAACATATTTTCAATACTTCAAAAGCGAGATCGGTTTGTCGTCAGAGATTGCTCAAAAAATGTCATCTTTGAAACATATTTTCAAATTTCAAAAGCGAGGTCGGTTTGTCGTCAGAGATTGCTCAAAAAATGTCATCTTTGAAACATATTTTCAATACTTCAAAAGCAAGATCGGTTTGTCGTCGAAGAATGCTCAAAGAATTTCATCTTTGAAACATATTTTCAATACTTCAAAAGCGAGATCGATTTGTTGTCGGAGATTGCTCAAAAAATGTCATCTTTGAAACATATTTTCAATATTTCAAAAGCGAGATTGGTTTGTCATCAGAAATTGCTCAAAAAATGTCATCTTTGAAACATATTTTCAATACTTCAAAAGCGAGATTGGTTTTTCGTAGGAGATTGCTCAAAGAATATCATCTTTGAAACATATTTTCAATACTTCAAAAGCAAGATCGGTTTGTCGTCAGAAATTGCTCAAAAAATGTTTTTTTATGACAAATGAAAATGTATACATCTTTGAAACATATTTTCAATACTTCAAAAGTGAGATCGGTTTGTCATCAGAAATTGCTCAAAAAATGTCATCTTTGAAACATATTTTCAATACTTCAAAAGCGAGATCGGTTTGTCGTCATAGATTGCTCAAAAAATGTCATCTTTGAAACATATTTTCAATACTTCAAAAGTGAGATCGGTTTGTCGTCGGAGATTGCTCAAAACAATAGTTCTATTGACGATCTACTACTAGACTGCAAGAGCGATGAAGAAAGACTAAAGAAGATCAAGACTTCAAAGTGTACAGTAAATGATGACGACAAACATGAACTACTTCATATTGACGATCTTCTACTAGACTGCAAGAGCGATGAGGAAAGACTAAAGAAGATCAAGACTTCAAAGTGTGCAGTAAATGTCTATTTTTTGTTTTAAACAGCAGGGATTTTCCATATACACTAACATTGTCTATCATTTTCACCGATTCCACTAATTAATTTAGATAAATAGTTCTGCTGACTATCTTCTACTACACTGCAAGAGTGACGAGGAAAGACTAAAGAAGATCAAGACTTCAAATTGTGCAGTAAATGACGACGACAAACATGAACTACTTCATATTGACGATCTTCTACTAGACTGCAAGAGTGATGAGGAAAGACTAAAGAAGAAATCTGATACATTTTGACAGGAGAAGTGAGAGGATGAACAGTGGCGTTAGGAATTAGTCTAGGTTTTAGTGCTAATTGTGGGTGTGTTAGCCCTTTAGTGTATCATGATTCTCGTGGATTCTATTTAGTGAATTCTTTTAAGAACAACAAGATCGGTTTGTCATCGGAGATTGCTCAAAAAATGTCTTTTTTAACGACATTTAATTGTCATCTTTGAAACATATTTGCAGGACTTCAAAAGCGATTCTACTTCGGAATTACATACTTCGACAACTGATGCCCAAAATGCATTCCACAATCCTCAAATGGCTAGCATGAAAACCCTAATTGGAGGGTAAATGGTACAACTTATTCAACACACACATCATTTTAAATCCCAGAACAATTAACAATTCAAATGACTAACACGAAAACCCTAATTGGGGGGTAGATGGTAGAGGAAAAGAAGAAATCTGATACATTTTGACAGGAGAAGTGAGAGGATGAACAATGGCGTTAGGAATTCGTCTAGGTTGTATATATCTTTGAAACATATTTTTAGGACTTCAAAAGCGAGATCGGTTTGTCGTCGGAGATTGCTTAAAAAAATGTTTTTTTGACAAATGAAATTGTATACATCTTTGAAACATATTTTCAATACTTCAAAAGCGAGATCGGTTTGTCGTCGGAGATTGCTCAAAAAATGTTTTTTTATAACAAGTGAAAATATATACATCTTTGTAACATATTTTCAGGACTTCAAAAGCGATTCTATTTCGGAGCTTCATTTTCAAACAACATTGTTCGCACGTCATTTCTCATAATGTTATAACTTATTCGACACACACATCATTTTAAATCCCAGAACAATTAACAATTCTGTTGACTACCAGTACATGAAATCCAAATGTGTTTGCACTAATCAAGTCGGGGGACGTCATCTCCTCGTACTAGCCCTGTAGCGTGCATTGTGTTCCCTACGGTCTGCCTCAACCCTGCTTCGTATTACATCATGGTCTTTGAATTCTGAATCATCTTCATACTTCACAAGAAATCTAACTATTTCCATTATTTTTCCAAGGTCTAAGTAGTTCTACAACAACGTGCGTACGTCCGCATCGGTTAGTATATCGACGATAGAGTCGTTGTACAGATCTTGGTCCATCCTAAGATAGACAATGGAAATGACATTGAGCTGATGATTATCAAAATGTGATCTGACAATTTGATTTAATGATGCTGTTAGATGGTTAACAATTCTTAGAGTTCTAATTTTTGTATTGATCACTGCCCATCCCGGAGCACGTTGGAACCGTGCCCCATATTCATTGAGTGCGGTGTAATGGTTCACGTGAATTGCAAAGGGAATTGACATCCTAATGACATAAACAAGAATGAATTATTTAAAAAGCAAATAAACATATATTAAAAATACAATAACCACACCGGTTTAAGCATCAGTACAGAATGTTCAAAAACAGCATCAACTAATAAGTCTAAAAATATCCAAACCCACCACCACTATACCCACCCCTACCATACCCACCCCCACCATACTCACCCGCACCAGCCCTAGAACCACCACCAGCATGTCCTCCCCTGCCATCACCACGCCCTCCCCTCCCATCACCATGTCCTCCCCTCCCATCACCTGGTCCCCTCGTATCATCACCGAGCCCACCATCACCCCCATGACGACGTGCCTGCTCCGTGTGCCTACGGTATATACCCTCCCCTCTAAGCCTAAGGCCCCTGGTGCGACGCCTCGCGATGTACAACTCCATGCCAGCACGAGGCTGGTTAGGGTTCCTGTGACGTGTGGGCGAATCAGGGGTGGTCGGGACATTAAGCCAGCAGTACTCAAAGGCCATCTCCAGCGTATTAGCCGCCCCGGCGGGGAAGCCGGTGGGCCAGCCCGGGTTGTTCTCCGGTGCAAGGCTCATGATAAGCGGCGCTGTCTCATCCCAATACTGCAGTAAAGTATAAATGTGAAGTTAGTATTTAAAACAATTACAAACAACAACAAAATTTAACAAGACAAAGTATATACCTAGAGCTGATCCTCTCGTCGTGTACTGGGGCCACCGTCCGCTCCTAGGAGACGCACCTGAACATGAGAAAGGCGCTGGAACCACCGGATGTAATCCTGGTCCACGACCCATGGCATCCACGCACGCGTCAGAGGAAACCTCCACCTGTTGGGCCCTGTCATGTTGTCCCACATGGCTGTCCCGTAGTCGTATGCAGGAAGGTATGTCTTCCCATGTCTGGGATGATAATGTGTGTCGGGTCTGATAGGCTGAGGGGGGATAGTCTGCACGTATCCAAACTGGTACAGACACCGCTCGGGCATATACGACTCAGCAATATCCAAGAACTGTATGGTGCGATAATACCGGGAGCACGCATGTGATACGAGGGTACCCTCTGCCTCAAATGGCAGCCAATCAACCTACGCTTCATTTAATGGAAAACAATTAACAACTTAAATGAGAAACAATGTTTGACGATACGTTAAACGTCAACTTTTTATTACTACAATCGCTAAGCAACTCGTACCTCAGTAGAGGACATCGTGTCCAGCCGTCCCCTCACGAAACGTAGCCTGTCATCATCCATCAAATTCCTCGTGTAACGAGGCCACCTCGCCGTCGTTGGGGAGCAACCATCCCAGTATGAAAGCGGCTCCGGCCTGAACATGGGGAAGTACTCGTAGATCCAGCACTACGGTGATCATCCGAAACCATTAGCCAAGATACTCAAACAATAAGTTTACAATACTTAAGTCGTGAGCTCGCAATCAAGTTCTCACCTGAAACAACATCAGACAACCAGCCAGCTGATGTGTATCCACCCGGGAAGCGATGCCGAGCTGTCGGTACAGGTATGCCAGTGTCCCGGTCCCCCACGCATACAAGTTGACCCTACTAGGGTCATAGATGGGCCAGTAGGACGAGGGCATAACACGATCCCCGCCCTTGTCGATGATCAATGAGTGGGCCACCAAATACCAGAGGTAGGCCGTCGTCTCCTGAAGTGGGGTACAGTATGGACTGCCACAAGTATCATGAAGAGCTCGGTAACGTACCTGGCTCTTCTCCAGGAACCTACAGTCCATCAGCTGGTCCGCCACGCCAAACACCTGTAGGAAGTGGGGGATGAGAACATGTAGTGGTGGGACCGCTACACCGACCCGGGCGCCATCCTCGGGCTGGTACGAAATCGCCATGCCAGTGATGAGGATACCCAAAATGTGGTAGACGTCGTGGAGAGTAATAGTCATCTCTCTGAAAGGCATATGAAAGGAGTTCGTGTCAGGCTGCCATCTCTCCACGATTGTTGAGAGGAGCGCGAGGTCAAAACAACCATGCGCTATGTCGGCAAGATGCGCAAGTCCGCTATCCTCAACTGCTGCTCGAGACTCTGGGTGCCTCAATGTACTCGGAGTCCACACCTCCAAATACTCCGTCTTAGCCTTGAAGCTAAGACATCCCTTCTCCTGTTGAATATTTATAATTGATTTCACACTATATTAACCATTTCATAAACAATCTAAAATTTTATGGAATCTATTACCAGACGGGTGCCCTTTTTGGATAAATTTTGTGCTAAAATGTTTAATCTCTCTGCTTATCTTGCGTTTGTACAAAATTTAACTTGTTGAGTAAAATCTATACAACATTATATAAAGATTTATAGCAAACTAATAGGAAAGTGCACCTAGTCGGAGTCGTACAACAAGTGTCGTATCCACAGGGAAATTGTTCAACTTTCCTAGTTTCGGTATTTAATAAACAGTAAATAAAAGGGGTTTAGCCAGTGGCAATCTTGGTGTTTTTGGGTTGGACAGATAAAAACAATTAAAAGCTTAAATAAAACTGTTGTATATCAATTGGATGGAAAATGTGCTAAGGAAGGTGGAATCGCCCAAATAAACTTCAGACTTTAATTATAATCCTAATTTGTTCTATTTGTCTGTTTAGGAATTTATCTTGTGGCCTTCATAAAGCATAGACAAGGTCAACTCTTAATTAATTCAATAGACTTTTTACTAGCAGAAAAAGTCTAAAATCATTAATTAGCATTAAGTAAAAATTCTTTTTATAACAGCGATGGATTTTATCAGCTAATTATGGAGATAATATCTAACGTTTGTCTCTCTTTGTGGTCTATTCTCAAATTTACAAAATCATTGAAATAAGAGAAACCATAAATGCGTAAAAATGATCAGTTCTTAAGCATTTAATAATTTAGAGTGACAAAACAAATATTTATAAGCAAACTTGATATTATAAGTAAGTCTGAATTATTTGGGGTCAAGCACCCATCCTAAGCACAAATATAAACTTACTCAGACATTGACAGAAATAAACATAGAGTAAAGATAGACATTAAAACAGAGTAAAGTTTGAGGAAAGAAAGAACTCTATTTTGGGGAGAGTTGTTTCGCTTCCGGGCTTGTCTCCGTGATTATGCCGACCTCAAAACGATGATAGATTGGTAGAACAAAGAAAAACAAACAAATAGGTACAAGTTGGTCCTATCCGGGTGGGGCCACGCGGACACAAACGCGGACAACTCCTGTCTGCATGGGGGCTGTGCGGACACAAACGCGGGCACGGCCTGGTTTTGTGCAGATCGTCTTCTTCGTCTGGATTTCTGGAAAATGGAAGAGTTAGGCTTATTTGGTGATGGGAAATGATGGAAATGAAGTGGAGATGTGGATGTATGGATGGAGAATGGAATTTGGATGGAGTGAGAGTGAATTTTGGTGAGCGTTGAGTTGTGATCGATTGTGTAATTGATGAAGAAGCAATGGGTTTATATAGAAGTAAAGAGGAGGAAGAAGACAAGGCTGGAGCAGGCGTGAATAAATTAAGGAATGTGGCGCCTCATATTGCTGATGGGGTAGATCGATATATTTGTAGGCGCCGCAAATGAGGAAAAACAGCGAAGGCGGTGTAGATCTATCAGTCGCGTGATTTTCTGGATTTGGCTCAGTCATTTACACGTGTCCGGATTTGTGTCCGGATAGGGCTCATCCGGACGTGCCACGTCCGCGTTTCTGTCCGCGTAAGGACACAGATGTCCTGGCGAGATTTGTTCGTGTCCGAGTTTCTGTCCGCGTAAGGACACATTTATAACTCTTGTCCGTGTTTCTATCCGCGTAAGGACACATTTATAACTCTTGTCCGTGTTTCTGTCCGCGTAAGGACACATATGTACTTTAGAGTTGTCCGGGTAGGGGCTACGCGGACACAAATCAGGACAACACCTGTCCGGGTAGGGGCTACGCGGACACAAATGGAGACACATGTATTTCGTCTCATCTTGTTCTGCAAACTTCGACAGGCTCCAGATTCTTCGTTTGAGCTCCGTTTTTAGATCCGTTTGCGCCTATGCGTTCGTCTTTTCATCTACTTTTCTCCTAGCTTGGTTTTCCTCATGTTTAACCAATAAATCTGTAAGATAACCAATAAAGCATAAACTAGAGGAAAACTAACCAAAGTGGAGAAATGAGCAAGAAAAGTGCTAATATAACATATGAAATACACCCATAAAACATGCTCATTTGGACACTTATCACACTCCCACACTTACCTTTTTGCTTGTCCTCAAGCAAAACCATGTACCCAAGCAAGTAGGGAATGCTCCATACTAACAAATATTATTATGAAGGGTAGGATAAGGAGGTGAACAATACGCGACTTAAACTTTTTTGAGGAGTGTGAACCATCACCTACTGGTGGAATAGGTGTGCTCAGGGTAAAAATAAAAATTAGAGTTTCGGGGTATGATCCGGAGTGCTTCAATGCTTCTCAGTTTAGGTGATTTTGAAAACTTTTACCACGGCCAACTTCTCTCAAGAATGGGCATTGTGGAGAAAACAAAAGGGAAAATAGATTTATGCATTTGTTTCACTTTTGCATAAGAGATGAGAAGATAATATGTTGGCATTAAGCCTTTGTATGCAAGAACACTCAACTCTCTTTGTTGGTTACCAATGGTGTCTCGCAAGTCCCTTGTTATTATTATTATTATTTTTCTCGGATAGAGAAGCACCCCTTAGCAATCCCTAAGAGAGAAGACAGAAAGAACCCCTGAGCAATAAAAATCCAACCATTGCAGATCATTTGGTCACACCGTGTAAAAACACTCCTCAAGAGCAATCATTATTCAAAAATTTTGTATCGTTTATCCCATAATTCATAATAGTATTTGTTCATAAAGAGAACAACCCACATCAGCAGGGTCCATAATTTAAATTTTGGACAAACGCAAGATAAGCTGAGAGATTAAACATTTTAGCACAAAATTTATCCGAAAAGGGCACTCCCCCACACTTAAATTGAACAATGTCCTCATTATTCATCAGAAAAACAAGGGAAGGTTTCAGAAGACCTTTTCGGTAAGTAGTCAAATAGAGAAAAACACAATGGTAAATAAACATTTGAGCACAAGAGCTATCCATAGCAGAATTCAGCATAGTAAAAGCAAAATTAAAGAAACTGGTACTCCCCTGAGATTGTTGTTGCTTGCGTTATAGGAGTTCCCCCTCACTTGAGCTTCAGCCTCAAATAGCGCAGCTTGGTTGCAGTGTAAACATGAAGTTGCACCTGCATAAGACACTAGAAGCAACCATACTACAAACGGGGTTAAGAGTTTAGCAAAAACAAAAATTAAAGAGAACCTGAAAATTAAAAGAAAATAAAAGCAAATGAAAGAAAATTTCATCCGGGTTGCCTCCTGGGAAGCTGCCCTTCTTTAACGTCTTTGGCTAGACGCTTTGAAGCGTACTCAAATCTAAGGATCTTATAGAATTATTGCATGAGCATCAACTTTCTCGAGATTACCACCCTGGTAATGCTTTAGTCTTGACCCATTTACCATGAAAGTTTGTCCTTTTGTATTCACCAACTCCACTGATCCATATGGGGTGACCTTGGAGACAGTAAATGGTCCAGCCCAATGGGATTTTAGTTTACCAGGGAACAACTTTAACCTGGAATTGTACAGTAGAACCAACTCTCCCATATGGAACTTCCGTTTAAGGATCATCTTGTCGTGCCACTTCTTGGTTTTCTCTTTGTAGATACGGTTATTTTCGTAGGCATCCTCTCGAAACTCTTCTAACTCGGTAAGCTGAAATTTCCATTTGTCACCTGCTCTCAGTAGATCAAAGTTTAAGGCTTTCACGGCCCAAAAAGATTTGTGCACGAGCTCGACCGGTAAATGACAAGCTTTTCCAAAGACCAATCGATATGGGGACATTCCGATGGGTGTCTTGTAGGCTGTTCTATATGCCCAGAGTGCATCATCCAGCTTCAGGGACCAGTCTTTTCTTGAAGAATTAACTGTCTTTTGCAAGATCCACTTCAATTCTCGGTTAGAGACCTCAGCCTGGCCATTTGTTTGAGGGTGATAAGGTAAGGCTACCTTGTATCTTACTCCGTATTTTGTCATTAAGGCTGTGAACTGCTTATTACAGAAGTGTGATCCTCCATCACTGATTATAGCACGTGGGACTCCGAACCTTGTAAATATGTTCTTTTTCAAGAACTTAAGCACTACCTTTGCATCATTTATGGGAGAGGCGATAGCTTCCACCCACTTAGTCACATAATCGACTATTACCAAGATGAATAAATTTGAGCAGGATGAAGGAAAGGGTCCCATGAAGTCAATGCCCCATACGTCGAACGGTTCTACCTCAAGTATAATGTTGAGAGGCATCTCATGTTTTCTAGAGGTGTTCCCAAGTCTTTGGAACTCATCGCAGGAAGCTACAAAGGAATGACAGTCTTTATGCAGGGTTTTCCAGAAGAAACCTGATTGAAGTACCTTAGCTACTGTTTGAGCTGGCCCATGATGTCCTCTGGCTTCAAGAGAGTGACAATGTCGTAGAATGCTTTGGATTTCGTTTCGGGGCACACATCTTCTTACCATCCCGTCTGCACAGACCTTGAAAAGGAGAGGGTCCTCCCAGTAGTAATGTTTTACATCTGAAAAGAACTTCTTCTTCTGCTGGTAGGTTAGCCTGTGTGGTATTACTCCTCGTGCTAGGTAGTTGGCCATGTCAGCGTACCATGGATCACCAGTGTCGCCAATCATAAAAATGCACTCATCTGGAAAGAATTCATTAATGGATGTGCCATCACTTGGTGCCTCTATGCGAGATAGGTGGTCTGCTACTTCATTTTGCACTCCTGGCTTCTCTCTGATTTCAATCTCAAATTTTTGTAGTAGGAGTATCCACCGGAGGAGTCGAGGTTTGGCATCTTCTTTGGCGAATAGATACTTCAGAGCGGAGTGATCGGTATGAATTATTACTTTGCTTCCCAAGAGATATGATCGGAATTTATCCAGAGCAAAGACTACTGCTAGAAGTTCCTTCTCAGTAGTTGCATAATTCTTCTGAGCATCGTTGAGGGTTCTACTTGCATAGTAGATGGTTCTCAGGATCTTCTCCTTCTTTTGACATAAAGCGGCCCCCACTGCGTAGTCACTGGCGTCGCACATAATTTCAAATGGTAGGCTCCAGTCTGGTGATATCACGATGGGGGCGGAGATGAGGCAATCTTTCAGTGTGTTGAAGGCTTGTAGGCATTTGTCAGTGAAATTGAACTTGACGTCTTTAGCTAGGAGATCACATAGAGGCTTCGAAATCTTGGAAACATCCTTGATAAATCTTCTATAGAACCCAGCATGGCCAAGGAAGCTTTTGATGTCTTTCACCATCGTAGGTGGTGGTAATTTTTCAATGACCTCGACCTTGGCTTTGTCAACTTCAATGCCTTTTGAAGATATTTTGTGCCCAATAACTATTCATTCTTTAACCATCAAATAGCATTTTTCCTAGTTAAGCACAAGGTTTGTTTCTTCACATCGGGTGAGGATGGCGTCCAGATTGTTTAAACAGGATTCGAATGTGAGACCGAAGACTGAGAAGTCGTCCATGAAGACCTCGATGCTCTTCTCAAGATAGTCGCTGAAGATTGACATCATGCATCTTTGAAATGTGGCTGGGGCATTGCATAGACCAAATGTCATCCAATTATATGCAAATGTCTTGTATGTGCATGTGAATGTGGTCTTTTCTTGGTCTTCTAAAGCAATGGGTATTTGAAAATATCCTAAATAGTCATCCAGGAAGCAGTAGTAATCTTGCCCAGCCAACCTTTCTAGCATCTGATCAATGAAGGGTAAAGGGAAGTGGTCCTTCCGCGTGGCGCTGTTTAGCTTCCTATAGTCGATGCAGACTCTCCAACCCGTCATGGTTCTTTGGGGGATTAAATCACCCTTGTTGTTGGGGACCACAGTGAAACCTCCTTTTTTTGGAACAAATTGAACGGGGCTCACCCATTTGCTGTCAGAGATGGAGTAGATCATTCCAGCGTCAAGCATTTTGAGCACCTCTTTCTTTACTACGTCTTTCATGTTACGATTGAACCTTCTCTGTGGTTGGACTAATGGCTTATAGGTATCTTCCATGTATATGTGATGTGTGCAGAAATGGGGGTTGATGATAAGCCGTAGACTTATCATATTTTATAAGCTAGATTTGTAGTGTTATTAGTTAAAATAAGGTAAGAATAGTTAGTATTTGCATTAATTTATATAAGAAGTCATTTTATATGTTCAGACTAATGCTCTTGGTGTTTTTTATGCAAGGAGCAAGTTTTTCATCAAAAACCGGACCTTGCCGGATATGAAGCCGGATCTCTCATGCACGGCGCAAGTACACAGCAGAAATGGGACGTCGCCGGACATGGTGCCGGGTATGTTGTATCCGGCATAAGCAAAAGACGCGCCTGTCTACCAATAGATGTCGGTTATTTACCGTTATCCAAACATTAGATGCCGGGTATGATGCCGGATGGAATATGTCCGGCATAAGTGACTTTTCGCGCCAGGGCGGTTTCGACCGTTACGGAAATAGCACGTGTTTAATCCCGATGCCGGATGACTTAGACCCGGCATGAGACCCGGCATCCGAAGAACTTTTGTCTATAAAAGGCGCAAGAGGCTGAACATTTTGGGTGTTCATTTCCACCATAATTCCACACACTTACTCCACAGAATAGACGATTTTCGACTGAAGAACTGCTACACAACCATTCAAGAGAAAAGAAGAAGATTTGGGGAAGATTTAGAGGGTGAAGGCCATGTCAAAACTCTCCCTTCTTCTTGTATTTCCTTCTTCAATTCATGGGTGATTGAGTAGTAGTTCCTTCTGTTCTTGGTTGGGATGAAACTCTTTTGTAAGACAATATGATCTTCTTAATATAATTTTCAAGTTTGTTAAGAGTAAGGTTCTTATTGAAAGAGAATAGGTTGATCTCTTTTTCTCTTCATGCAATTCTTACTTGTGGAAGACAAGTCCCAAGTAAGATAGGTTAGACTCTCTTAATGGTCTTCTACTCTCTTCTTATGAATTAAGAGTTAGTAGTGAGAGTGAGATTAACCCCATTTCCCATTACTTGTTCATTTCGTGGCATGATATATGCTCGGATTGTTAATAGGTAGTGAGTCTTCTGTTTTCTACTCGGAAACTGGAGAAAGAATATGCATTATGACTATGTCGGACGCACTGCCGGGTGGCCAATGTCCGGCAGGTTCAATGTCTTTGAATATTCCGTGCAAGTGGTATCCGGCAGGACACCCGGCGTGTTCAGTTGTTGGTTAATTCGAAGGCTTGTGTTTATGTTTAGAGTTCATATTGATGCTTAGATGGTTTCACCCTGGATCAAGGATAATTTCATTGTAATTACCACTTAGTTTAGTTAGTTTTGATTAGGATTAGAAAACATTTCAATTTCCCCCCTTGTCTTAGAATAGGTATTACCGGATTAGGACTTTTCTATAAGTCCCTTGGGTTCGATACTCTCGGTCGTAATATATTTACACTATACTCCGACCGGGTTTTATTTTGCTACCCGTAGTAGAGTTGTAGGTTTAGTTATTATTTTATTCTTTTGTATATAGTTTTCCTACAATTTCTCAGTTAGCAAATTGGCGCCGTTGCCGGGGACTTGGAATTAGTCCAAGTCCTTAAATTCGGTAAAACGCCCTATTCTTTATTTTTGATTTTTGATTCTTTGATTCTTTAATTTATTTTCACCCTTAGTTTTGCAGACTTGAATGTGCCGTGCGGGGTGCCGGGCGTCTGTCACCCGGCAAACTCGGAGGAAGTCTGATGCCGGATACGTTTTACCCGGCATTGCGTCCGGCATGTTCAAAGTTTTTCAAAATTCCTTACAGTATTGAGTTCTTGGCAATTTAAATTTGTTCTTGCTTACTCCCATTCGTTATTTCTCTCTCCTAAGAGTCCTATACTATGATTCTTTAATTTAAATTTCGAGTTTGAACTTGCCGTGTATTGTGCCGGGTTTTCTATATCCGGCATTTCGGAGGAAGTCCTATGCCGGACGGGTTTGATCCGGCATGTCACCCGGCATGCTCAATTTCTCTCAATATTTTTGTCGCAAATTGTAGGGACAATTAGGAGTAATCTCCTACAATCCCTTATTTACTCTTACATTTATTTTGATTATCCTTTACCTTTCAATGTCTTTTAATTAAGTTATGTTCGATTTTTGGTCACGCCGGGCAACATGCCGGTTTGTATACACCCGGCATTAGTGGAGGAAGTCCACTGCCGGGTAAAACGCACCCGGCACGCCGTCCGGCATAAAAAAAAATTATTTCTTCTTGTATTTTCATAAGTCTAATTACGTCAATATTATTTTTTTTATTAATATTATAACGTTATGTCTTGCTCCTCATATATTTAAAAGGTGAATGCTTCTTCGGTCAACAAGTACTCCTGAAAATTTAGCCAACTTTGATCCGGAGATCGAGAGAACCCTACTTCAAACTTTAAGGCAACAAACCCTACAAGAAGCAGATCCTACACCAATGGCAGCACCTACCGTCCGAAATATAAACCGGCCTTCTAACCAAGGCCAAAAGCCCGCAATCGACCTCCCTCTCCTTCCACAAAACGAATACGATGAATGGCAAAAACTTAAGCCATATCATCAAATACGATGCATAAAGGAATTGGGTATGTTCGATGGTACAAACCCGGACGATGCCTTGCTCCACATCACCAAATTCTTGCAACACACAAACAGCCTAACCTCCACAAATAATGTCCTCCAATACGCCAGACTTGCTCTCTTCCCCCATAGCCTTACGGGGAACGCCAGCAAGTGGTACCACAGTCTAACCCCCAGTACCATCACCACATGGGAGGACATGGCAACCAAATTTTATGACAAATTCATGCCCCCTAGTCGCACCCTGGAGATGATCGCCGACATTTACAACTTCAGACAACCTAGCTCGGAGAACATCTGTGAGACTTGGGACAGATTCAAAGGGTTGCTTCGCACATGTCCACACCACGGCCTCACCAAGGAGCAACTATCTCAGTTGTTTTACAAAGGATTGGTCAATCAAAGCAAGACGATGATCTTATCCTCCCTTGGTGCAGATATATTAAAGAAGCCTGGAGATCAATTCCTTAGTGGGGTTGAATCTCTTTGCGAAGAGATTAGGGAATGGGCCACCGGTGGAACAAGGGGCAGTACCGCTGGTCTATATCAGGTGGATGAGGGTGACTCCAAATTGGCCAAATTATTGCAAAGTCATGAGCAGTTGTTGGAGAGCAATGCTCAAACGTCCACGAAGGTTAGCGCTCTACAGAAAGTGGTGGAGCAAATAGCGATGAATCAACTTCCTCAACAGGCGAACGTGGTTAGTGCACGACCACACGCTCCCTGACATGCCCAACTTTCAGAATGTTGAGGAAGTCAATTATGTGAGTAACCAAGGGTATCGGCAGCCATGGCAACAGGGGAACCAACCCCCTCAACACTTTCAGAGTCAAGCCGGCTACCAGGGAGGTCCAAGACAATTCAGACCATCCCATCCTGCATCATCATCAGAGGCTGAAATGGCTGAACTTCGTGACATGATGTCAGCCCTGATGAACAAGACCCAGGATACTCACAACGAGATCTCGACCATTCGCAAGGAGCACAAATCGTTGCAGTTGCAATTACAGCAACTTCTGACGCAACCAAGACAGCAAGGTCAACTCCCGTCCCAAACGCAAAAAATCCACGGGAGCATGCGAATTCGGTCACATTCTACCTAGGATCTCAATGATGCCAAATAGCCTAAAAGGCTAAGTGTAGGGCGGTTCCTCCTCACGCCTTCACTATCAACCAGGGGAGCCTTCTTCATTTAATTTTTCTCTTTAATTTTATGTTATTGTTTTTAAATTGCTTTCATTAGTTGTTTCAAGTTTTTAAAAAAAAAAGTTTTATTATTGTTCTTTGAACACTGGGGACAGTGTTCCTGCCAAGTGTAGGGCAGGGACCCCCCTTAAAAAAATAAGTTTTTATTAATATGCATAAGTTTTGCGTTTTATTCAATGTTTTACTAAACTTTTTGCATGTTTTTGATTAAGATGAGATTAGGAATGACTAAAAGCTTGTTCTCTCAAGAGGTAAGCTTCTAATGACTTATAGATTCCTGTTTTTAACTTTTTGATTCTCTTTATTAACATGAGTACATGATCTTTCTCCTAATTCTTTCCTTTATGTACTTATGGGTTTATTCTTTTTTTCCAAATTGTGAAAAATCTTTTGGGTGAAAATCTTAAAAGGGTTTTTGTGCAAAAGAAAGAAAGAAGAAAAAAAAAGAAAAAAAAAAGAAAAATCTTCTTCCAAAGGAAAAGCATATATTCCTAGAGGTTGCAAAAGTGCCTCAGAATAAAAGCAAGAAAAGAGAGTTTTTCCTTTTTTTTTCTCCTAAATTCCCCGTTCTTCAATGCAAAAAAATCATGGTTGATTCAGAAACTCTTGCAAAATAGGGCTGATTCATAAAACCATTGATGAGAGTCTTGGCCACATTCAGAAACTCTTGAAAAATAGAGCTGAATGATGGAAACCGGAAAAAGGAGAGATTACAAATCCCTTATGCAAAATAGCCCAAAAGTTTTTGATCGTTTTGAAATCTTTTTATACCCATTAGTATTT
Organism: Limonium bicolor; assembly: GCA_023374045.1. Lineage (NCBI taxonomy): Eukaryota > Viridiplantae > Streptophyta > Magnoliopsida > Caryophyllales > Plumbaginaceae > Limonium > Limonium bicolor. Next base: position 205,401,073 of record CM041780.1, read on the forward strand.
TCGATAGAATAAGGTAGATAAGTGATACTTATGAATTAGAGTCATATAGTTGGAAATATTTATCTACATTTCATTCTAGAGTTTATCTGTTTTGTGCATAAGTAATTAGTCCTTTCTAATCTTGTTTTGCTCGAGGACTAGCAAAAGGTAAGTGTAGGGCCTTGATAAGCCGTAGACTTATCATATTTTATAAGCTAGATTTGTAGTGTTATTAGTTAAAATAAGGTAAGAATAGTTAGTATTTGCATTAATTTATATAAGAAGTCATTTTATATGTTCAGACTAATGCTCTTGGGTTTTTTATGCAAGGAGCAAGTTTTTCATCAAAAACCGGACCTTGCCGGATATGAAGCCGGATCTCTCATGCACGCGCAGTACACAGCAGAAATGGGACGTCGCCGGACATGGTGCCGGGTATGTTGTATCCGGCATAAGCAAAAGACGCGCCTGTCTACCAATAGATGTCGGTTATTTACCGTTATCCAAACATTAGATGCCGGGTATGATGCCGGATGGAATATGTCCGGCATAAGTGACTTTTCGCGCCAGGGCGGTTTCGACCGTTACGGAAATAGCACGTGTTTAATCCCGATGCCGGATGACTTAGACCCGGCATGAGACCCGGCATCCGAAGAACTTTTGTCTATAAAAGGCGCAAGAGGCTGAACATTTTGGGGTGTTCATTCCACCATATTTCCACACACTTACTCCACAGAATAGACGTATTTTCGACTGAAGAACTGGCACAACCATTCAAGAGAAAAGAAGAAGATTTGGAGGAAGATTTAGAGGGTGAAGGCCATGTCAAAACTCTCCCCTTCTTGTATTTCCTTCTTCAATTCATGGGTGATTGAGTAGTAGTTCCTTCTGTTCTTGGTTGGGATGAAACTCTTTTGTAAGACAATATGATCTTCTTAATATAATTTTCAAGTTTATTAAGAGTAAGGTTCTTATTGAAAGAGAATAGGTTGATCTCTTTTTCTCTTCATGCAATTCTTACTTGTGGAAGACAAGTCCCAAGTAAGATAGGTTAGACTCTCTTAATGGTCTTTCTACTCTCTTCTTATGAATTAAGAGTTAGTAGTGAGAGTGAGATTAACCCACATTTCCCATTACTTTCATTTCGTGGCATGATATATGCTCGATTGTTAATAGGTAGTGAGTCTTCTGTTTTCTACTCGGAAACTGGAGAAAGAATATGCATTATGACTATGCCGGACGCACTGCCGGGTGGCCAATGTCCGGCATATTCAATGTCTTTGAATATGCCGTGCAAGTGGTATCCGGCAGGACACCCGGCGTGTTCAGTTGTTGGTTAATTCGAAGGCTTGTGTTTATGTTTAGAGTTCTATTGATGCTTAGATGGTTTCACCCTGGATCAAGGATAATTTCATTGTAATTACCACTTAGTTTAGTTAGTTTTGATTAGGATTAGAAAACATTTCAATTTCCCCCCTTGTCTTAGAATAGGTATTACCGGATTAGGACTAGTTTTCTATAAGTCCCTTGGGTTCGATACTCTCGGTCGTAATATATTTACACTATACTCCGACCGGGTTTTATTTTGCTACCCGTAGTAGAGTTGTAGGTTTAGTTATTTATTTTATTCTTTTGGATATAGTTTTTCCTACAATTTCTCAGTTAGCAGTTGATACCTTTGATATCTGAGATGGACCAGCCTATCGCCTTTTTATGGCTCTAAAGGATCTTCACAAGACGTTCCTCCTGTGTACTTGTTAGGGATGAAGACATACTTCAGGTGTGAAGGTAAATGTTTCATTTCTACTAGAGAGGGTTGTTCAATTGATGGTAGTATCTTTTGAGTAGAATGCTCTAATGGTTCTGGTGGTGGGTAGCGTGGTTTAGCATATGATTTTCTTTTATCCAGAGCTGCTACCATTTCAATTGTGTCAGGGTGTATTGGTTGGTTATCACAGGATTCAACTAAAGCATTTTCAAGAGCATCATTACGAATAATAGCAGAGGAATTATCATGCACAATAGAGTTGACGATGTCTATGGAAAAGGTGGCTTCTAGATGTGCGGGTTTCTTTATGACTTTGGACATGTCATATTCTAAAGTTTCGCTATGTAGTCTTAAAATGATCTTTCCTTTTTCAACGTCGATTAATGCTCTAGCAGTTCCCATGAAAGGTCGTCCTAAGATTAAGGGCACCCTAGTGTCTTCTTACATGTCAATCACAATAAAATCAGTGGGGAACACAAAAGTTCCTACAGTAACAATCAAGTCTTCTACTATCCCTTTCGGGAATACTAAAGACCTATCTGCTAAGTGTAATTGAACAGAAGTAGGCATGCATTCACCAATCTTAAGTTTGTTGTAAGTTGAGAGTGGCATTAAATTGATACTAGCTCCTAGGTCACATAGCCCACTACCACAATCAACATTATCAATGGAACATGGAATAATAGGCAAACCTGAGTCTCCAAGTTTCGGAGGGAGGTTCTTTAGAAGCACTGGACACTTCCTATGTAAGGTGCACAGTTTCCACTTCATGCAACGATCTTTTGTTTGTGATGATATCCTTCATGAACTTTGCGTATATCGGCATTTGTTTCAAAGCATCTGCAAAAGGAATATTAATCGTTAGTTTCTTGAAGTGGGTTAGAAACTTTCCAAACTATTCATCTAAATTTTTCTTTCTTATTCTGTTTGGAAAAGGAAGTGGGGGAAGAATCTTAGTTAGAGAGGAAGGAGTAGATTCAGGAGGCTCCTTCTCCTTGGAAATATTTTTTCGGAGGAGGAGGGGCTTCTTCAGCATTATCCTGTTCTTCTTCTTGATCTTCTTGAGGCTTGTGAACTTGTTGTTCTTGATTATCAAATTCATCTCGGGGAAGGGGTGAGTTGAGCGGCCTCCCACTTCTCAAAGTCACTGCCTTGGCATGTTTTCTTGGATTTGGCTGACTAGGGAAGGTGCCAGGTGGTTTTTGTGCAAGCTGCTGGCTGATTTGATCCAGCTGTTGGTTGGTTTGTTGTATCTGGGCTTCAACCCTTTGTTAGTGGCTTCTTGATCCACGAGTCTGGTTTGGGTCAAAGTCACGAATCCCTTCATTAGGTTTCTGAATTCCTCATTTGGATCAGCAGAGGATGAGGATGGTTGTTGTTGTTGGTGGAAACTTGGAGGGGCACCTTATGCTCCATAACCCATATTAGAGTTGGTTGGGGTCTATTTCCCTGCTAGGTATTCGAACTGTTGTTCTGCCCCCCATTGGTTTTGATCATTGTTTATCCATGAGAAGTTCGGGTGATTTCTTCATGGGTAGTTGTTGTTGATGTGTTGTTGTAGGAATTCCGGGGCGGTTTCCTATAAAGTGTACATCTTATACTCGCTTTTCCTTCGCATTGATGGGTTCATGAGGACCGGCGCATATGGCACATCCTTCTGCAGATGAACCTGAGGTGAGGAAGCTATTGTCTTTACGATTTCGTTTTGAGATGTTGTTAGCTTCTCCACCATCTTTGCAAGGGACGAGATCTGGGCTGATAAATGATCAGTAGGCTCAACTTGGAGTAGGCCTGCTGCTCGTGGCGTTCGTCCTTTGGATCTCATCCACTGTCTTGTATTGCTCGTCATGGTTTCGAGAAGGTTCATTCCTTCTTGAGGAGATTTCATCATGAAACTTCCTCCTGCAGAGGAATTTACGAGTAGTCGGTTCCCATCATCCAGGCCATTGAAGAATGACAGGTAGAGGGATTGATCGTCGAGACCATGGTGGGAACACTTCATCAGCATATCCTTGAATCTGTCCCATGCGTCGTATAACGTTTCTCCCGGCTCCTAACAGAATGTGTTGATTTCTCCGATCAATTGCCTTGTCCTACTGGTTGGGTAGTATTTGGCAAGGAACTTCTGGGCCATTTGCAGTCATGTGTGGATTGATCGGGAAGGAAGACTTCGGTACCACCTGTTTGCTGAATCTGATAACGAGTGAGGAAATAGTTGTAGACGGATTCTTTCTTTGACGGTGCCGGTTTGACCAAAGGAATTACAGAAGTTAGGAAGAGACTTAAATGATTCGGGGCTTCATCTGGATTTGCTCCACTAAACTTGCCTAAATCCCGGACGGCGGTGATGTAGTGGGTTTTGAAAGCCCATCGTCCGGTTTCTTGCGGTGTTAATTCGGGGAGAACTATGGCTGATGCCCTTCCTTCAGTATCTGGTTGGTGGTAATCAGAGAGGGCACGGAATTGTAGTTGATTTTCGTGGTCCATTTCATCTATGACTTGGTTGTCGCCCATGTCTTGATTTCTCTGGTTTCTTCGTGCTTGTAGTAGAGTGCGCTCGGGTTCGGGTCTCGGACTGATTGGTGGAGAACCTCGGGTTCGAGTGTTTTGCATGCACAGAAGATAATTTGATTTGTGAGAAATTGCAAAATTAACAGTAAATAGATAAATAAAAGCAGAAATATTTAAATAGGCTGATAAACTTTAGTTAAAAAAAATTGAAGTACCGAAAACTAGGGGAAATTGATGGAATCAATGTGTAAAAATGGTAGAGTAAAGATAGACATTGAAATAAGAGAAACCGTAAATGCGTAAAAATGATCAGTTCTTAAGCATTTAATAATTTAGAGAGACAAAACAAATATTTATAAGAAAACTTCATATTATAAGTAAGTCTGAATTATTTGGGGTCAAACACCCATCCTAAGCACAAATATAAACTTACTCAGACATTGACAGCAATAAACATAGAGTAAAGATAGACATTAAAACAGAGTAAAGTTTGAGGAAAGAAAGAACTCTATTTTGGGGAGAGTTGTTTTGATTTCGGGCTTGTCTCCGTGATTATGCCGACATCAAAACGATGATAGATAGGTAGAATGAAGAAAAACGAACAAACAGGTACAAGTTGGTCCTGTCCGGGTGGGGCCACGCGGACACAAACGCGGACAACTCCTGTCCGCGTGGGGGCTGTGCGGACACAAACGCGGACACGGCCTGGTTTTGTGCAGATCATCTTCTTCGTCTGGTTTTCTGGAAAATGGAAGAGTTAGGCTTATTTGGTGATGGGAAATGATGGAAATGAAGTGGAGATGTGGATGTATGGATGGAGAATGGAATTTGGATGGAGTGAGAGTGAATTTTGGTGAGCGTTGAGTTGTAATCGATTGTCTGTAATTGATGAAGAAGCAGTGGGTTTATATAGAAGTAAAGAGGAGGAAGAAGACAAGGCTGGAGCAGGCATGAAGAAATTAAGGAATGCGGCGCCTGATATTGCTGATGGGGTAGATCGATATGTTTGTAGGCGCCGCAAATGAGGAAAAACAGCGAAGGCGGTGCAGATCTATCAGTCGCGTGATTTCTGGATTTGGCGCAGTCATTTACACGTGTCCAGATTTGTGTCCGGATAGGGCTCATCCGGACGTGTCACGTCCGTGTTTCTGTCCGCGTAAGGACACAGATGTCCTAGCGAGATTTGTTCGTGTCCAAGTTTCTGTCCGCGTAAGGACACATTTATAATTCTTGTCCGTGTTTCTGTCCGCGTAAGGACACATTTATAACTCTTGTCCGTGTTTCTGTCCACGTAAGGACACAGATGTACTTTAGAGTTGTCCGGGTAGGGGCTACGCGGACACAAATCAGGACAACACCTGTCCGGTTAGGGGCTACGCGGACACAAATGCGGACACATGTATTTCGTCTCATCTTGTTCTGCAAACTTCGACAGGCTCCAGATTCTTCGTTTGAGCTCCGTTTTTAGAACCGTTTGCGCGTATGCGTTCGTCTTTTTGTCTAATTTGCTCCTAGGTTGGTTTTCCTCATGTTTAACCAATAAATCTGTAAGATAACCAATAAAGCATAAACTAGAGGAAAACTAACCAAAGTGGAGAAATGAGCAAGAAAAGTGCTAATATAACATATGAAATACACCCATAAAACATGCTCATTTGGACACTTATCAACGGGAAACATACCACTCCTCACCACACGTCAAGCGCGACGTGACCACCGAAGCTCGGGAGCAAACTCGTATCGTGAGGGCCTCCGGGCATTGGAGTTGGCCCAAGCAACCAAGCATCAGCAGCCGGCATCTGCGCCACCTCCTCTGCCGGACCATGTACTAGGGACCTGCGACGACGGCGCACCCGTGTGCCCTCATGCTCAGCACCCAGCTCATGTATGTCCTCGTCATCAGCGTTAGCCTCGCGATGACGTGCGTGTCCGGTCCCGCTCTGTGGAGGAATAGGCCAAGCAGGACTACCAGACCGCATGACCAGCTTCCTATCGCCGATCAATGAGTCGAGATCCACACCATGCAGCTGGTCCACCTCCTGCTCCTACGCCTTTGCATACTCGTCCTCCTCCGCCTCCCCCTGCTCCAGCTCATACTCCACCCGCAACCTATCCTCGCGCGCTTGTAGAAACTCAACCTCCCTACGCTTCCTGGATGAAGCTGTAGCGTACTTTGTACGCCTCCTCTCTGCAGCAGCAGCATCAGGGCCGCTCATATGAGGGTGTGATGAACTCTCGCCTCGCTCGGAAATAGTCTTACCCTTACCCAGACCGAACCTACCAAGCATACCCTTGCCCTTTCCTCCCGCCATCTGTAGTTTACCGTAGAATTTAGTCATACTATTTTTACAGTTAGTCAAGACCGGTCGAGGTTAGTCAATACCGGCCATACATGCATCTCAGTAGTTCAACGTCAAAAATAAATTCATACAAATCCAGGAACTGATTAAAACACGCATAATAGAGGTATACAATGACTAAAACGACCAATTATATAACAAAACAGCAAAAAACGAGCCCCGATCCTTCCCGACAGCGCGCGCCCGCGCGCCCCTTTCTTCTCTGGCACCAGCGCCGCCTCCGGCAAGTGCACGCCCGCACCCACCCCGTCTCCCGCTCGCCTTCGCCCACGCCATCTTCCCCGCACCTGTGCATTCCCCCTGTTCCGCGCGCCAGCGCGCACGCTGTGCTCCCGGCGCCTGTGCCTGCGGTCCTGCCTCCCCCGTTTCCGAATTCGTCTACTTTTTTTTACTAATTTTGCTACTTTTACTGCTATGCTATGCTAAAATACTGTAAATTATGACAAAAAAGAACCTGGTTTTGCAGATCGAACTAACAGAAATGATGACTTGTGCACCGGTTTCCTCCCGCTCCCGCTCCTGCTCCCGCTCCGGTTACCGCTTCTAGAGAGAAGTCAGAGAGAATTCTAGAGAGTTTGAAATTTTGTGGAGAGATAATAGAGGGTAAAGGTGTATATACAGGAGAATTTAAGGGTAAGGGCAAAAGCGTAAAGTTTTTTAAATTTCCGACTGTGTGAAGTGAAAACCCGACTGAGCGAACGAGGTCAGCTTTTTTATGTTGGTAGAGAATGCTTAGCTACTTCCGGAAGGATATATCATATATGAATATGATTGGAAGGTAAAACTTTTTCTTCGGCCGATTTCCTCCAGGGTTGTGGTGAAAATCGATATGGTTATTGAAGAATAAAAATCACTAGATAATATAATGATAAAATTAGTAACATAAGAATATATGTGGTTCATATAACCTACACCCACGAGAAGAGATAGAACAACTTTCATTAAAAGAATGATGATTACAAGTTTACATGTGGATTACCCAACCAACACATTAACTCGTGTTTCCCTTGGTGTTTTACCCGAGTCTCTTTGAGTTCTCACAAAACCACCATTGACTCTCTTGGATGTGATCCCCATAAATTGAAATGATCCTAAACTACAGGTTACTAGATCTATTTATAGCGATAGATGTTAACCCTTCACATATTCCAACATTAGCCCTGTAACAACCGGCACATAATGGCTCACAAGTTACAACAGTTACTATCTCATTAACATCATCCATTAACACCTAATACTTGAGTATCTAGAAAGACAGAAGTCTTAACTTCTTCTTTCATGTCAACTCTTCATAACTCTCCTCATAATGTTAGAAAACCAAATGTTTCAGACACCATTAATTTGCATCGCATAAATGCTTCCACTAATACTTTTTCAACTTTCGTGAAACTGTTCATGAATGAGACATTAATTGAGACATTAATTGGAAGACTAAACCAATTAGCTTCATAAAAGCAACTCAACGGATTTAACATTAATTCCAACCATATGTTTGTAACTTCAGAGTTTTAATGGGCAACACACTATGAAAATTATCAATCTACCTTTAAGATAGCGGATTAACAAAAACTAGGTAAACCTATGTGAATCCAAGAGAAACCACGTACATCTCACACTTTTTTGTTCCTAAATACGTTAAATTTTGTAAGGTATTGCATACATAACCAAGCTATTAAATTGAAACCTTGAGTTATTTTAACAGCAATAACCAAACCAAGTTTGTCAATATCAATAAGGCGATGTAAGGAATAAAAAACTGGAAGGTAACCTGTTTCTATGACAATGTCTTTATATACCTCTGCTATTTTTTACAAAGTATGTCCTCTCTCCTCTCTCCTCTCTTTAGCCCACACGTCCGGTATGGCTTTCCGTATTCACGCTAGCCTTCCTGAGTCTGCCGCCTTGCCTAATGTTGAGCAAAATATTGTTGAAACTATCTTGCTAACTATGGGCAGTGAACCCAATCATTGTAGTACAACAAGGTCGTATCCACAGGGACTTCGTAACTGTCTAGCTAATTATAAGCTTAGTAAATGTGCAAGAGGATATATACAAAAGTGCATAACTGTAAATTAGGGTTTTTGGGTTGTAATTGGAGAAATAAAGAAAAGCAATAAACACTAAACTAACTATCTAGGATAGGTGTAGCCCGGGATGGATATTTGCACCCGTCCTCCCCTTACTACCGATTGTCGAACCTCGAACTCATAGCTAAACCACGGGAACGCTTAATTAATTAGCAACCTAATCTAGGCCTACTAATCCTAACCAATTTAATCGAGACTTCTCATTCAGCTAAGCCCCGGGTCAATCGATAGCACTAAGCTCAAGTTCCACTAAGGTTGCAATGTAGTCTAATCTCAAAATTATCGAAATCAGAGTACACCGTTTTAGTCTCTAACAGTTTAGGTTTCTATCTCTGAATAACATTTTGATAGAATCCCACAATAATGCTAAACTAATCAATAGGCCAAACCAACCAATTTAACACATAGAAGACAAATTGAGCAAAACCCTTAACAAATCCCCAAATCATGAGCAACAAGTTTAGAAGTCATAAACACTCAATAATCATCTTCATTAAGCTCAAAGACTAAAATAAAACCATAAATGAGTTCAAGAATCTACAATGGAGTTTAGGGATTTTGGGACAAAATCCCCAATCCCTAGCTACAAATGATTCTACACAGCCATAGGAGAGAAAATAAAAGAGCAAGGGATAGAAGTAGCCATTAATGGAGCTTGGAAGGAGGTGAGCTTCTCTTCTCTTCTCCTCCCTTCTCTTCTCTTCTTCTTCTTCTCTTCTCCTCTTCTTTTCTCCTTTAGAATCGCCCTTCCTCTCTGTTTTTGGGGCGGAACTCGACTGAATGAAGAATGGGGAAGTTTTCTATTGGGATAAAACTACACGTTAATATATATAGATTTATAGCAAACTAATAGGCAAGTGCACCTATTCGGAGTAGTAAAACAAGTGTCATATTCACAGGGAAATTGTTCAATTATCCTAGTCTTGGTAGTTAATAAAAACTGTAAAAAGGGGTTTAGCCGGAGGCAAGCTTGATTTGTTGTTGGATTAGTACAGAAATAATAAAAACAGTAAAAACAGTTGTGTACTAAGTGGATGGAAAATGTGCTAAGGAAGGTGAAATCGCCCAAATATAATTCAGATATTAATTATAATCCTGGTTTGCCCTTATTTGTCTGTTAAGAATTTATCTTGGGGCCTTCCTAAATCATAGATAAGGACAACTCTTAATTAATTCAATAGACTTTTTACAACAGAAAAAGTCTAAAATCATTAATTAGCTTTAAGCGAGAATTCTTTTTATAACAGCGATGGATTTTATCTGCTAATCAAGGAGATAAATATCTAACGTTTATCTCTCTTTGTGGTTATTCTCTAATTTACAAAATCATTGAAATTAGAGAAACCGTAAATGCATAAAAATGACAGTTGTTAAGCATTTAATAATTTAGAGAGATAAAACAATATTTATAAGCAAACCCGGTATTATAAATACGTCTGAAGTATTTTGGGGTTAAACACCCATCCTAAGCACAAATATAAAATTACTCAGACATTGACAGTACTAAAAACAGAGTAAAGATAGAAATAGCCATTATTCAGAAACTGCTTGCGAAGAACGGGTCTGCACTCGCTCTCACTTCTGCTGCCTCTTTTCTCTCTTTGTAAAACACTGCTTCTGTTTGAGTACGTACGTGAGTAAATGTGGTGAAGTGGTGAAATAAATAAAAGATGGAGAGTTATGGTGTTACGGGAGGAATTGAATGGAAGAGAATGGAGTGTGGTGCTGTTTGTGTGATTTCTTTCAGTCTCTCGTACGTGGTGCAGTTTATTTATGGTAGAAGGAGTGGGTTTATATAGAGGCAGAGGAGAGGTTGATTGCAGATCTGTAGTGGAGAAGAGACAGAACTGACTGGAGCTTGAGCTGGAGAACGCGTGAAAGGATTACAGGATAAGGGAGGTGCCTGATATTGTTAACGGAGCAGTTCGACATGTCTGTAGGCGTAGGCGCCGCAACAAGCAACTGGGCAATTGGGGAAGAAAACTATCGCGACAGTGGATCTGCGCTGCACTTTACTCTTGTCCGCGTGTTGTCCGCGTAGATGTCCGCGTAGAACAAGGCGGACACGTTGAGTTTAGGCGCGCTCTCAAGTCTTGTCCGCGTGGCTGTCCTCGTGGCTGTCCTCGTGGCTCTATGCGGACACTTATGCGGACACAAATGGAGTCCGTGTTGTCCTAGTCTTGTCCGCGTGGCTGTCCTCGTGGCTGTCCTCGTTGTTTTGGGTGGACGCTCATGCGGACACAAATGGAGTCCGTGTTGTCCTAGTCTTGTCCGCGTGGCTGTCCTCGTGGCTGTCCTCGTTGTTTGGGCGGACGCTCATGCGGACACCATGCGGACACAAACTTTGACCGGCTCTAGATTCTTCGTTTGGACTCCGTTTTTCAAGCCGTCTGCGCCTATGCGTTCGTCTCTTCGTGTACTTTGCTCCTAGCTTGGTTTTTCCTCATGTTTAAACCAATAAATTTGTGAGATAATCAATAAAACATAAACTAGAGGAAAAACATACGATAAGTGAAATGAGCAGAAAAGTGCTGATATAATATATGAAATACACCCATAAAACATGCTCATTTAGACACTTATCATTTTCCCCAAAATTCCCCGTTTTAAAACGCAGATCTGGGCTAATTTTCGACCCGACCGACCTTGCAAGGTCGGTCCTAGGGTCGGTCGGAGTCAGTAGCAATTTTCGGGCGGTTTTTTTAAGTTCGACCGACCTTGCAAGGTCGGTCCTAAGGTCGGTCGATTCCAGTAGCTTGCAAAACGCAAATCTGGGCAAAATTTGGACCCGACCGACCTTGCAAGGTCGGTCCTAAGGTCGGTCGGAGTCAGGCTAACTTCAAAACGCTGTATCTTCTTCGTTTTAACTCCGATTTTGGATCCGTTTGCGCCCACGCGTTCCTCTCTTCGTCTAATTTACTCCTAGCTATGTTACTACTCCCGTTTAAACAATAAATGTGTAAAACACCAATGAAACTCAAAATTAGAGGAAAACAAGCTAGAGTGGAGAAATAAGCATGAAAAGTGTTGATTAAACATATGAAATACACCCCTAAAACATGCTCATTTGGACACTTCACACCCCCACACTTACCTTTTTGCTTGTCCTCAAGCAAAACCAAGCACCCATGCAAGTAAGGAATGCTCAAGACTAACAAACACTAACATGAATTGTAGGATAAAAGAAGAAGCAAAAAGTGATTAAAACCTTTGAGGAGTGTGAACCATCTCTTAGTGGTGGCATGGGTGTGCTTAGGGCAAAACAAAATCTAGAGTTTCGGGGTATGATCCGAAGTGCTTCAAAGTTCTAAAGATTAGGTGACTTGGAGAGCTTTTACCATGTCCAACTTCTCTCAAGAATGGGCATTGAGAAGAAAACAAAAGGAAAAATAGATTTATTCATTTGTTTCACTTTTGCATAAGAGATTAGAAGATAAAATTTTAGCATCAAGCCTTTGCATTTAAGAACACTCAACTCTCATTGTTGGTTAACAATGGCGTCTCACAAGTCCCTTGATGGATTTTCACAAAGAAGCATGATAAGTGCAAAATATATCTACTTTTAGGATTATAATTCTTCCTATTTTCATACAATTCATGTCATATTTCTCACTTATCATATGTTTTTCCTTAAAATTATGTTTTGATATGAACTGATACATTTTGTGCTAAATATAGGAACGATGACATATATATATATATATTACTCACCACATCATCATTCTATCATTACTTGTAATCATTGCCGTATCAATATCACTTGCTGGAGCCAACATTGGCAACCGATCATCATCATGGTTGCACATTATACAACCATCATCACCACTTACGTACAGGAAGTTAGCACCGCACCATATTTTTAATATCTCACGTACTAATGCATGTGCACACTAACGGCACGTCATCAAACTGATGATACATTCATACATTAACGGTTGCACTCGTTAATAATGGTCGACTACGCGTCTACATAAACGAACGCGGCTGCTATATAAAGGCGGCTAGGGTTATCGATAGGGGGAGAAGATTCACGCCTGCGCCGTGCTCAAAACAGAGAGGCTTCGGCCTCTCCTGTCTTCCACACACACAACTCTACCATTGTTGATACACCACACTTTTTGACAGAGGATTAATACAGAGACATGTGACAATAGAGGGTGGAGCAGGATCTTCTACAAGAGTTTCTTCTTCCCTTTTATCTAAAATGTCATTGTGTTATTTCTTTGTTGTTTTTGTTATTTTTAGAGTCATGTTTGAGTAGTTAGAGTAGCTCCCCGGATTGGGGTAGTAAACCGAATCTTTATATTTATTTTGTAATCTCTTTACTAATCATTAATGCAGTAGTTTAATTCCAGTTTTTCATGCGCTTTAATTCTCTGACCAATTATTAAAGCTATATTTGTAGTTTTCTAATCAACACGCGAGAGCTGAGATAGATAACAAGACATAGGAATTAAACCTGATTAACGACTAGAAGCGTGATCCCGCCTATAGGTTAATCGGTCTCAAATAGAAACTGTTCTTTATGCGATTAGTTGTGTCCGGATTAGAGCATTAGTCTGCTGCTAGTTCTAGCAACTGGTTAGGATTCGTTAGACTTAGCCGTTGACGAATTAATTATAGTTTCTGAGTTTATTGCAAAATTAGGGAAGAGTTTATTAATAGATTAGAAAGTGAAGGTTTGTAGAACAATCCGGGGTGCTTGCTTTTATTTGAGTTTTACTCTTTATTTATTTGTTTAGTTTATTTTACTGTTTTATTATTTTATGTTAGTTTGTTGAGTCTTTCTTTTTATTAAATTAAGTAAAACCTGAAAAAGTGACGTTTCCTGTTTTCTTAGTTTAGTTTCTCAGTTAGTAAATAAATTGTCAATTAATTGAATGAGGTCCCTGAGATCGACAATCCCCACTCAATTCACTATTCCGTAAAACGATAGGTACACTGCCTAGGTAGAAGTATAGTAACACATAATACTGCTAACAAAGCACCCCTTAGCAATCCCTAAGAAAGAAGACAGAAGGAACCCCAAAGCAATAAAAATCCAACCATACAAGATCACTTGGCCACACCGCATGTAAAATGCTCCTCAAAAGCAATCAAAATGAAAATTTAAGCATTTATCCCACAATTCATAACAGTATTTGTTCTTAATGAGAACAACTCAAAACACAAGGGTCCAAGTTTTTTATTTTGGACAATCGCAAGATAAGCATGAAGTATTAAGCATTTAAGCACACAATTCACCGAAAAGGTCACTCCCCCACACTTAAATTGAACAATGTCCCCATTGTTCACCAATCAAAACCGGGGAAGGTTCCAGAAGACCTGTGCGAGAAGCAGACAAAAGGAAAATCACGCGGGACACAAACAAACAGTATAGCACTGAAGCTATCCCTAGATTTGCAGATTCAAAATTAGAGAAGAGAGAACGAAAATTAAAAGAAACTAGTACTCCCATGAGATTGCTATTGCTATCAGTTTGTAGAACTCCCCCACACTTGAGCTTCAGCCTCAAGTAGCGTAGCTTAGTTGCGGTGTGGACTGGAAGTTGCATCCGCATAAAACACTAGAAGCAACCAAACTACAACTGGAGTTAAGGGTTAGCAAAAACAAAACCAAAGGAGAACGAAAACAAAAACAGGAAATAAAAATAGTGGAGTCGTTGTGGGCAAATATTAAAGGGTGAAACGAGTACTCCCTGATAAGATGCAGATAGAAGATAGGGTGCCCGCACACTTGCTAGTGGGAGGGGTCGTTGAGGTGCTACCTTCAATCGTTGGAGATGAAGGTCCTCTAGGAAAATTTCGCCAGAGGTTCCTTTGTAAGTGTTCCTAATTCCATCCCTTTTTCAGAGGGGCTTACCTGTTTCCAAAATATTCACAACACAAGCGCTACCAATTGGGTGCAAAAGGGCAAGTCCAAAGAATGCCAAAATAGCCCATTATTGTAATGCAAAATCTAAACTAACGAAATTTAAAAGACAAGACACGAAATGAAATTCGGGTTGCCTCCCGGTAAGCGGTCCTTCTTTAAGGTCTTTGGCTAGACCATACCACATTGAAGTCATCCGGGATCGAATATGAACGTTGAAGTCGGCTTCAACGGGTGGGTGGGGCGGGCATCATGAATCATTGAAAAACAACCCGGATCAAAAGGAAATGTTACCTCAACACTTAGGATGTAGAAGTGCAAGCTCCACTGATCTTTCTTCAGGTGGAAGTGTTGAGATTGTTGATCCTTGGTGCGAGGATCAAATTTTGGTGGAGCCTCATCTTCAAATTTAAGGATGAAGATATCCTTAACTTTATTTAGCGGTGCAGGGAGAACTCCGGGGTGGACTTTGTCTTCTATCTCTGGTCCGGGATCAAAGGGGAAAGTGGCCTCCACACTAAGCGGGTAAACTTTGAGTTTCCACCCTACTTCATTGATGCATAGGTGGGGAAGGGCTTGATCCTCCAGGTGAAGATTAAAGTTTGATGGCTCCTCCTCCTCCTCCTCCTCCTCCTCCTCAAATTCAAGGATGTAAATGTCCTCAACTTCTTGGTGAGGCTCATGGGAAGATCCATGATGAAAATCAACTTCAGAGGGAGATAGCTCCTTGAAGTTGATTATATCACTCTCCTCTGATGGCTCGGAGGGAGGCGAAATCTCCTCATCCTCAAGGTTGAGGATGTATCCATCCTTATCTTCTGGGTGGAGCACAGAGAAGGAGGGGAAATAACAGTAGTTGACTTCAGAGGGAGGAGACTCCATGAAGTCAAGGTGGAAGCGGTCCTCTGATGGCTTGTCTTCAAATTCAAGCAGATAGTTGAATGGCGTTTGCTCAGGTTCGAACGGGGGAGGTGATAGAGAGCAACTCAAGTCCTCAGTAAGGTGATCCACTTTATGAACCATTTCGCTCTCCGGTTGCTGTGATGCAAGGTTTTGTAGACCTTCCATCATCGCGTTCATCTCTACTAATTTGGCATAGAGCTTCAGTTGGTACATGTCGAGGTCTTTTTTCTTAGTCTACTGCTCCACCTCATGGACCATTTCACTCTCTGGTTGTTGCTCCCTTTGAGCTAGTGTAATAAGCTGGTTCATGTCGATGGTGTTCATTCTAGCCCTAAGATCCTCCAGAGTGGGTGAATCTACCATTGTCGTGATCTCAGAACAATAAGCACTCTTTTGGTCTCCTCCACTCTCTTGGCACCTAATCCATCTACTGATGTCTTGTTCAGTGGGGTTTGGATTAACAGATAAGAACCAGTTCTCCATGAGAGTCTCCGATCTTGAGATTAGATCCTCACAAGGAGGGCACATATGGAAGGATCCACACCCTTGACAATCAACGTATTGGTCGTAGGTTGCTCCAGAGGTGTAGCCGTAACAATCCTCTCCTTGATCATCATGACCATCCATCACAGATAGGTTCCTAAAAAAACAAATTTATACACAAAAGGGCAAATAAAGGAAATGAAAATTATGCACAGAAACTAAACAAGTAATAAACCAGATAGTTGGACCGAAGTCCCTGGCAACAGCGCCAAAAACTTGTTGAGCAAAATATTGTTGAAACTATCTTGCTAACTATGGGCAGTGAACCCAATCATTGTAGTACAACAAGGTCGTATCCACAGGGACTTCATAACTGTCTAGCTAATTATAAGCTTAGTAAATGTGCAAGAGGATATATATAAAAGTGCATAACAGTAAATTAGGGGTTTTGGGTTTTTGGGTTGTAATTGGAGAAATAAAGAAAAGCAATAAACACTAAACTAACTATCTAGATAGGTGTAGCCCGGGATGGATATTTGCACCCGTCCTCCCCTTACTACCGATTGTCGAACCTCGAACTCATAGCTAAACCACGGGAACGCTTAATTAATTAGCAACCTAATCTAGGTCTACTAATCCTAACCAATTTAATCGAGACTTCTCATTCAGCTAAGCCCCGGGTCAATCGATAGCACTAAGCTCAAGTTCCACTAAGGTTGCAATGTAGTCTAATCTCAAAATTATCGAAATCAGAGTACACCGTTTTAGTCTCTAAAAGTTTAGGTTTCTATCTATGAATAACATTTTGATAGAATCCCACAATAATGCTAAACTAATCAGTAGGCCAAACCAACCAATTTAACACATAGAAGACAAATTGAGCAAAACCCTTAACAAATCCCCAAATCATGAGCAACAAGTTTAGAAGTCATAAACACTCAATAATCATCTTCATTAAGCTCAAAGTCTAAAATAAAACCATAAATGAGTTCAAGAATCTACAATGGAGTTTAGGGATTTTGGGACAAAATCCCCAATCCCTAGCTACAAATGATTCTACACATCCATAGGAGAGAAAATAAAAGAGCAAGGGATAGAAGTAGCCATTAATGGAGCTTAGAAGGAGGTGAGCTTCTCTTCTCTTCTCCTCCCTTCTCTTCTCTTCTCTTCTTCTTCTCTTCTCCTCTTCTTTTCTCCTTTAGAATCGCCCTTCCTCTCTGTTTTTTGGGGTGGAACTCGACTGAATGAAGAATGGGGAAGTTTTCCCCAAAATTCCCCGTTTTAAAATGCAGATCTGGGCTAATTTTCGACTCGACCGACCTTGCAAGGTCGGTCCTAGGGTCGGTCGGAGTCAGTAGCAATTTTCGGGCGTGTTTTTAAGTTCGACCGACCTTGCAAGGTCGGTCCTAAGGTCGGTCGATTCCAGTAGCTTGCAAAAACGCAAATCTGGGCAAAATTTGGACCCGACCGACCTTGCAAGGTCAGTCCTAAGGTCGGTCGGAGTCAGGCTAACTTCAAAACGCTGTATCTTCTTCGTTTTAACTTCGATTTTGGATCCATTTGCGCCCACGCGTTCCTCTCTTCGTATACTTTACTCCTAGCTATGTTACTCCTCCTGTTTAAACAATAAATGTGTAAAACACCAATGAAACACAAAACTAGAGGAAAACAAGCTAGAGTGGAGAAATAAGCATGAAAAGTGTTGATTAAACATATGAAATACACCCCTAAAACATGCTCATTTGGACACTCATCACCTAACGTCACCGAAACCACCACAACTCTCCAGAGAATCCCGCATACCGTCACTAATCCCGTCCAAATTATCATCAAAAGTCCCGTTAAACCTCCACAAAGAAACTAGCACCACAAACAATTTTTGCAGCCCATTCCCTTAACCTCACCAGATTCTCGAAAACACAAGGTGGAATGGAAGCCAGTTGGTCAGCAAAGGAAGAAGGAGAGCCAGGGGAGCCGGGGAAATCGAAACGAGAAGTCAGAGACTCAAACGGTAAGTACAAATGGCCACAACAGGGAAACTATCCACACCCCTCTAGCGTGTCAGTGTTCATTGATAATGTCCAAAAACATACGTCAAATGTCCAGCTGGGGCAGATTATAAGGAGGTTTGCAAAGTGGAACCGACTATATATCAGTAGGAAAACAAGGAAAAACAGTTATCATGCATGCGCTTTCGTTGTACTGAAGAATGTGGCAGATGCTAAGAGGGTTATTGAGGGAGTTACAGGCTGGAACATCAATGGGGTGAAGATGAAAGCAAGGATGGAGTTTCAAGGGAAAAGGGATAAGAAGAAGAATGAGATGTTTGATGGGAGGAGGAGTACACCGAGACAAATCAGGGGAAGAACATTGACACAACATAACAACAACGAATATGCAAAGGTGCAGGACACACAAAGAAGAGGAGGACTGCACGAGACAGTAATCTCCCGACTGACAGTCTGATTGGAGCAAGACCAGAACATGAGGAAATGTCTGGAAAAATGCGTGGTGGCGGAACTGCCATGTGATAAGAATCCTGGAGATGCTATGGTGCTATTACAAAAATGCTGGCCGAAGTTAACAGGAGTTCTTGCCCTGTCTAGAAAGCGCTTCCTGATGGTTTTTAACAGTTTAGACGTAGTCCGAAAGATCCTGGATAACCCAGTGGCAAAGGATGGCATACAACTAAAGGAGTGGACGGTAAACGATCAAGTGGAAACTAGAAGAACCTGGATCACCATTAGGGGAGTTCCACTGCATGCATGGAATAAAAGTAACATTGCTTGCATAGCCAGGATGGTGGGAGAAGTGGTAAGAGTTGAGGAGGAAGAGTCAGAAGTAGTAGAAAATGCTGAAGTCTGGGTGCAGGTGGACACATCGTCCCTTCATCTAGTTAATTGGAAGGTCCGGGTTCAGGTGGAAGGTGGAACGTTCATGGTGTCGATTGTGGAATCAAACCCACCGGAGATAGGCAAAGCCCAGGCGGCGGCCGCGGACAGCATCATACAGATTCCGCAAGATGAAAGTCGAAAGAGGAAACGTCAGTTACAAGATGAGACAAAGAAAGGGGGTGGCTCGAGTAAGGCAATAATTAGCCCACATTCCCAAAAAGAAAACAAAGGAACTGATGAAGTGGCAAAAGGATATAGTAGTAATGGAGATAGGCGAATCGCCCATATGTCGGAGGAAATACAAAGCGGTGGAGCCAGCCCAAGGGTTGGGGTTAAGGACACATGGGAAGCAGGGAGGACATATGAATATAATATGAGTCAGTTATTGGGACTTGAAGGAACGGGAGAATACTCCCCAGAGGAGCGGTTAATCGGTAGTAAAAAAGAGGAAACAGGCACTGCCTCTCGAACTGACTTGACACAAACTCCAATAAAAGGCAACCTAGTATTAGAGACAAATCCCGACAATACCCAAGGAATATTTTCGAAAAGCAGCACAATACAGAAGGACCTGATAGTCCTAGATACTCCAAAGTCTCAACAGGGGAAAACTCAGAAACAACATAAAGAACCAGTAGGAGGGAAGTCTGACTTAGTTGTGGAGTTGTTCCATGATATGCCGGAAGATGAAAACATCAACAAAGTCAGAGTATCAAGGATTCACGGGGGAGAATCAAGGATATAGAGGCGGAGGCGGACGAGTGTATGAACTTGCTGCGCGTGTTGGGCTGTGGGCTTCCATGTCCTGAAAGTGCGCGAATAATCCTACGCCAGAATATCCAAAGCTGTATCAACGCTCAAGGTCATGGGGATAATAGTGGCAATGCAGAACATCCGAGGGATGGGGTCTGCTCAAAAGGCAGTAGCAATTCGGAGGGAGATCAAATTGAGGAAAATAACAATAATGTGCATGATGGAAACACAGACGTCGTAGGTCTCTGCTAGTAAGGTCGCGGGGTTTTGGGAAGGGAAGAAGGCTCTTCTAGCCTGGGATCATGTGGAAACTAAAGGGCGGTCTGGTGGGATTGTGGTTATGTGGAATGAGGAGGAGGTGAAAGTAGGGAGACGTGAAAAAGGTGACAGATGGATCATGTTAGAAATATCAGTACATGAGGACGGTTTCAAAGGTGCTCTATTGTGTGTGTACGCTCCATGTGACAGGGTAGAAAGGGTGGAAATGTTTGACAATATACTGCAGGCAAAAGATAACTGGGAGAGAACACTGTTAGTGATTGGGGATTTTAATGATGTGTTAGAACCTGGAGATAGATATCAGGGGGAGGCAAGCCAGGGAGGGGAACCTCCTAGTGAATTTCGGTAGTGGGTATATGACATGGAGATAACGGAGATACCATTACAAGATGATAAATTTACATGGAAAGGTCGGGGGTCCTGTAGTCGAATAGATCGGGCTTTTGTTCAAGATGAATGGTGTGCTCACTATGCGGACATACGCCTCAACACGGGCACATGGGATATATCAGATCATCGTTTGTTAATCGAGACAGTGGGGAATCTTCAGTGGGGGCCTAAACCGTTTCGGGCCCTAGATATGTGGCTAGATCATCCGGCATTTGGAAGAGTGGTGAGCAAAGAGTGGCGGCAAATGACATATGGCTCTACACAGAGAAGATTAAAAAAGCTAAAGAGCGCTTTAAAAGGATGGAACAAATCGGTCTTTGGAGATGTTAATACCCAGGTAAACGCTCTCCAAATTAAATTACGGGATTTTGATGCTAAATATGAAGCAGGAGATAGGTTAGAGGAACTGGAACTCAATAAAAGAAAGACAATGAGCGATCTTGCAGTGGCCAGGCGCAACAGTGAAATTTACTAGCGCCAAATGGCGAGGGATAGGTACATAAAGGGTGGGGATAATAATTCTCGTTATTTCCACCGCATGGCTACTTTGAATCAAAAAAGGAAACATATTGGCATTCTAAGGGTGGGCGATCGAATGATGGAGGATCCAAGAGAGATTAGAGATCATGTCGTACGATTCTTCTCGAAGGTTTACAGACCGGATGAAGTAACTAGACCACGCATTCAACCGCCTGCTATTGATCATCCATGTCTATCGGAAGCAGAAATCAGAGATTTAGAGGAGATTCCGTCGCTGGGTGAAATAAGGAGAGCAGTTTGGGATTGCGATGGGTCAAAAGCCCCAGGGTATGATGGGTTCAATATGAGGTTTATAAAACAAATGTGGGGAGTAATTGGGGCTGAGTTCGCTAGAGATGCACGTGAGTTTTTCGTCTTAGGTAAGCTTGAAAGAGGTGTGAATATGACGTGGATTACCCTAATCCCTAAGCTCGCTGAAGCGGTAACCATTGATGATTATAGGCCAATAAGCATGCTGGGTTGTATCTATAAGGTCATAGCGAAGACAATGACAAAGAGATTAACTAAATTAATGCCAAGGCTTATTGGTGAGACCCAGACGGCCTTTGTGCATGGCCGGAATATCCTGGATGGTCCGTTCATTGCGAATGAAACAATTCGATGGCTAAGTAAGAACCGTCGGAAAGGGGTATTAGTCAAGGTAGATTTCCGGAAGGCTTATGATTGCATATCATGGGAGGAAGACTAGTGTTTCCATGTCTTTAGTGGGATGATGTATAAGGGTTTGTTTTGGACTAGGGTGTTGTGTTTTAGCTTTTGGTGTGCTGTTTCTATTCGGTTTAAGTTAAGTTGCTGAGACGTTAGTTTTGTACGGTTTAGTGGTGGGCACTCTTTTTCCTTCTTGGGCTTTTTCCCACTGGGTTTTGCCTAAGGGGGTTTTAATGAGGCCCAATATGAGACCACTTGTTCGCTTTTCTTAATAATATGGCCTAGTGCCTCACTTATCAAAAAAAATATACTGCTCATGAGCTAAATAATCAACCCCATATAAAACAATATTATGTGTTGTTGTATATCAAGAATGTCTTCTTACATTTGATTCATTTTGCAAAGTATATTGGTAGTTGAATAATTGTGGTACTTTTTGCACATTCCGAAGGTTGCTTCAAATTGGTCCACGCTCAACTTGGATATAAATAGGTCAAATTGATCCATGCAAATTCTTAATTCTTAATGTGTTATGCACTTTTGAAGAAATCCAAATTGGTTCTGCAATGTGTTTAATTTGTTTTGAAAACCAAACAAGTTAAGAAAAGTTTCACTCAATTCAATTTAAAAGCAACAGTGTCCATTGATCTTTACCAAAAACTTAAGACCTAATTACTAATTGCTAAAAAGGGATGTATGGTTTGAGTCGGTCTTAATTGTCGAGGTGTTGTTTGTTTTGCCACTGCGACAACCTAAGCCTTGTGTCTATAATTATCAAAAAAAAAATAATATTAATTAGCTAAAATGGAAGAAAAATATATGCTAGAATTTTTCTATCTCTTGTACTTTATCACCCATTTTTCATAAGCTATACAAACTAGATGATGACTTATTGCATTTGGAGTAGAAATATAAATGAAGAAAACATATTTACAAAAGTGTCCATGCTCTCAATAATGTATTCAAACAAATCTAGCCCATGAAGTCATCTTATCTTCTACTATTATTTACCTAAAAGCAACCAACTATAGCTAGCTATGTAAAAAAGTTTTGTTCTCTTCACTTAAAACTCATATTTGGTGAAAAATCAAACTTAATTATATCGTTTTGTCACATATAATTTCTGGCTCGTCTTTAATCTAGCTTGCCTTCAAAGGGAACCAGAGAGAGCACTAACCACTGATGACTCCGCCTAAAATCATTACGATACATCACTGCTCACGCATCTTCTTCATTTTCCTTTTCAAGCTAAGACAATTAAAATAGTGATTTACCGGAAAGGAGTACTATTAAATTAGATTACGCATACTCTCATCTCCCACTTGTCTGTACACAGACGTTTTCTGACGATAATAGTGGACCACATGGACAAAGACTCCCAACAAACTTCCCCCCAATCGCATCTCTTCACTTTCCTCAATCTTCGTGTCCATCTTCCTCCCGCTTTATATGCCTCATTCGGGGTCCTAGCTAGCTAGGCATCTTACCAATAACTAACGGATACGATCGAGATAATGGCGCGGATTTCTTCTTTCTTTCTTTACTTGCTCTTTGCGAGCTTCATCCTGTCAACAGAGTCTGCCCCTCAAACAGCTCTCGTTTCGCATCTCCCTGGTTTCAATGGGACCTCCTTCCCTTCCAAGCACTATGCAGGGTATTATTGTGCTTCCACCTGCCTTAATCGACCAATTTTGCCTCCTTATTAGCTCAAGTTTGACTTTGATTTGAATCCCCTTTTAGTACCTTGTTTATGTTTTTTTCGAAATATTTTGATATTGGAGAACTAGCTAGATTGACTGCCTCGGGTTCTGCCTTCTGGATGTGGATTAATCATGATATTTTTTTTTCCTGCATGACTAGCTAATATATAATTTCAGATGCTACCGGTGTAGGCTGTCCCTTTTCAATTCGGCATTCTCAGTTTTGAGTACTGATGGTGTCATTAACTCGCTCTCCACCCTATTTATACCTATACCAATTAATCTCTGGTCCTACAATTGTCGTGAAGGTATGTCTCCATCGAGGGGAAGAATTTATTCTACTACTTTGTCGAATCAGAGAGGAATCCATCAAAGGATCCTGTAGTCCTGTGGCTTAACGGTGGCCCTGGATGCTCCAGCTTTGATGCTTTCATCTATGAGCATGGTACGTTTATTATTTGCTTCAACCAAAATTCGCTACTAATATATATATATATATATACACCATCTTCACAAAAATAAATATAACATGGATTAAAAGAATCTCCTTTCTTGTCTTCTTCGCAGGACCGTTCAATTTTGAAGTTCCAAAGAAAAAGGGTGAACTGCCAAAGCTGCATCTCAATCCTTATAGCTGGTCCAAGGTTAAATCTCCCGCCACAACTCTAAATTAGTTTGTGAATTTGACCTTCTACAAATGAATATTGACCAAAAATTTGATTTTTTGTCTCAGGTTTCCAATATCATATATCTGGATTCTCCATGTGGTGTGGGATTCTCATATTCAGCAAACACGAGTAACTATGAAACTGGTGACCTCCAAACTGCATCAGATACACACTCTTTTCTTCTCAAGGTGACCACTGGATTCTGTTAATCTATTATAATAAAACAAAAAGCGTTTATAAATGAGTAATTATATACTATAGACATGTATCTACCAATTATTATCATTAATCTAGCTACTGTTGCTAAAACAGTGGTTTGAGATCTACAAAGAATTCCAGCCAAATCCATTTTACATTACTGGCGAGTCTTATGCTGGGATTTATGTACCTACCCTTGCTTCTGAGGTAGTCAAAGGTAAACCACATATTATATACCTTGTTGCAGCATTGTTTCCGTATGATACAAGTCAGTATGGAGGGGATACTGGCATATCTATTACCTATGAAGTACCACTAATGATTTCGCTAACTTGTAGGACTTGATGCTGCAATGAAGCCTGTCCTTAATTTCAAGGTAAACACTAGACAGTGCCACTTTCTGCAAGAACTGATGCTGGAGGACTGTTTCAATATGACTACTGACTCTCAAAACTTCAGCTTAATGCAAACTACTGAACTTTCTTCCTTGATCATCATTGAACAGGGTTACATGGTGGGAAATGGAGTAACAGACGATGTATATGATGGGAATGCTCTTGTACCATTCGCTCATGGAATGGGTCTCATCTCTGACCAACTCTACCAGGTAATTAAGCCTATATATGCTTTCAGCATGGTAATATAACTGATAGTCCAATATGATTACCCAATGAGAAACAATTTATGGAGGCAACTATATATCATTGTTTAATAATCTATAATCAGGAAGTTGAGAAGGAATGTGGAGGCAACTACTACAACCCTAGCACTGATAACTGCCAAGATAAGCTTCAGCAAGTTGATCGGGAAGTTGATGGCTTGAATATATACAATATTCTAGAGCCATGTTACCATGGATCAGGCTCAATGATGCTTGAATCTAACAAAATCAGATTACCATCCAGCTTTAGGAAACTTGGGGAAACTGACAAGCCCCATCCCGTAAGGAAAAGAATGTTTGGTCGTGCTTGGCCTTACAGAGCCCCTGTTAGAGACGGGATCGTTCCGACATGGGGTCAACTATCTAATGGTGCCAATGTTCCATGCATTGTAAGAATCAGATTTGGTTAATGGTTTAGTTCTGGTACTGTGGAAATGCTTTGGTTCTCCTTATCGAATTTATGTTTGCTGTATTCAGAATGATGCTCTTGCAACTACATGGCTAAACAGGGCTGATGTCAGGAAAGCAATCCATGCTGAAGAGGTACAATATGCCGTCCAACCTGATCTCCATTTTGACAGAATTGTGTGATCATTTCATTTCTACTTCTTGTCTAAGTGAGATGTTTGTTTTTGAATGAACTAGGAAAGCGTTGCCGGCAAGTGGGAGCTGTGCACAGACAGAATTAGCTTCGATCATGATTCCGGCAGCATGATCAAATACCACAAAAACCTCACTTCTCGTGGCTTCCATGCTCTTATATATAGGTACACATTTGGAACTTCCATCTCCATGGTTTATCAAAAGCCTTTGATTACTTATCAAAAACATGTAGCAGCGTTCTTTAACCTTGATCTTTTTCTTTAAAACCAGAAGTGCATTCTGTCAAAAGTTACATCCTTGTTACTGTCCTTTGGTCCCCTTTGATACCAGGGGTTAAAATTGTTGGGTACTATTTTGTGAATATTTGCAGTGGGGATCATGACATGTGCGTTCCATTTACGGGTAGCGAGGCATGGACAAGATCCATGGGGTACAAGACTATTGATGAGTGGAGACCCTGGAGTTCAAATGATCAAGTTGCTGGGTAAGTTCCTACAGCACTGAATCTATAATATATATATATAAATATATATATATATATATATATATAATATATATATGCCTCCCCTATTCAAGATTCAGGTTTTTGGATCTTTCACTTTTTCCCAGAGCTCTATTACTTCCTGCAGATTTTAATCCTTTTGTTCATTTCTCATGACAGATTTGTGCAAGCATATGATAACAACTTGACTTTCTTAACCGTCAAGGTCAGTCCTACCTCCCCATCTTTCATTTTCGTGCACGATGGTGCATCAACTGAAAATCAAAATTGACCATTCATCTGTGCTTGCAATACTGGCTTCTTGTTCCCGAATCCAGCACAATCTTCCATGACCCTAGTCATCTGTATACTGATTTCAGTCCTTGGTTTGTTGGTTACAGGGATCTGGGCATACTGTTCCAGAATATAAACCACGAGAAGCATTGGACTTTTACAGCCGGTGGCTAGCGGGGGAATCAATATAGGTCGCAAGGGAACAAACTTATTCTTAGTACATCATGCCATTCAACATGTATGAATAATAAGCCCATGCTGGTAGTTCAATATCCAAATTGGTTCGACTTGTTCATAGCCGCTCTTATTATCCCCTTAAAGTTCCCGTTGCCCTCTAGTTCCTACTCCATCATGCATTGCACACCTGTCGGATTATTACCGGATTAGGTAGATTAAAGCTGATGTACATGATTAAATTGTATTTATAAGCCTATCATAGGCTGGGTTATCATTCGAAGAGACTTAAAAAGTTTCCCTGTGACGAAAACAAAATCAAAGTGTTGCCAGTAGGATGTGGGCTGTGTTCTGGGCCTTATCACTTCCATTATAATAAGTCCAGTTGTCTAGCTGTTCAGTTGTCATATTCTAGTGTATTCCTAACACTAGTATAAATAGACTATGTACTGAGCATATTATTCAATCAATACAGTTAATACAAATGATCGTATACATTTACATTTCCATCTTAATATCCAACATGGTATTAGAACCCTCTCCGGGATTTTTTTCTTCAGATGATCTAGATCTGATCTACTCTCATTCTTTATATCTCTATTGTTACATTCAAGCTCAAAACATTTCAATGACAACTTCCATTGATTCTGAAACTCCCTCTACCGAATCAGGAGTAGGCAACTCCATTGGTGCATTAGTTTCTGGTAATGTTCCTGAACGAAATACCACAACAAGCGGCCAGTCTATCATGACAGCAACAACACACTTGATGAAATTAAAACTGAGCAACTTCAAATTATGGAAAGGCATGCTACTTCCATTTCTTAGAGGAAATGACCTGCAAATATCTAGATGGAAGCAATCCTTGTCTTGCCGAGGAGATCAATGGAGAATCAAATCCAGCTTACCTTACATGGAAGCAACAAGATCGGCTAGTAGTTTCTGTTCTTTTCTTATCTCTAATAGAGGAGATTACCAGTCAAGTAATCAATCTGGAAACCTCAGCTCAGGTATGGGAGGCTCTATATAATTCATTTTCTGCCCAAACCGTTATTCATCTTGGTCAATTACATTTGCAAATGGCTAGTATATCTAAGAAGACTGATGAGGATATTACATTCTACTTTAACTGTGCTAAGATTCTAGCCTCTTCCCTCGCTGTTACTGGTCATATTGTTTCTTACTGAGAATTTCAATCCTATATTCTGAGAGGAATACAAAGAGAGTATGAGACAGTGACAGAAACTGTTTGTCTAAATGCCACTACACTCTTTAGATTTTTTCAAAAGAATAATCAAAACAAAGGTAGAGGATCCTATCAAAAATACTAGAGGAGGAAATAGAAGTAGAAATTCTTACTCTAGAAGGGGTGGCCGTGGAGGCCAAAGAGGTTTTATTTCAATGGCAATCCATACACCATCCTAGTTGCCAGATTTGCCAGGAAAAAGGGTCACATAGCTGCAGTTTGCTATCACTGTTTCAATTAGACTTATCAAAGTCTAGCCCCATCTATCTTTTGCGCTAATACTACAGGAAATAATGCTCATCCTGAATGACTGCCTGACACTGTAGCTCACACCACTTCTCTGATGTTCTATCCAGATTGAATTTGGGCAATCAGGAGTTTACTGGACATGATACTGTGACTTTAGGTAATGGATTTAGGCTGCCTATTACTCATCAAGGCTCAGGTTCTATTCATCTCTCTTCTGCTGACTTTATTCTACGGAAGATTTATCAATCCCTTTTTCTTAATAAATAATAACTCTCTATTAGACAATTTTGTCTTGGCAATGGTGTTTATTTTGAATTTTATGCCTCAGGTTTTTTGTTAAAGGACTTTACAACCAGGATGGTCTATCTACAAAGGGCTATTAGTGGAGTTTATGTACTTCTTCAACCACCACCTCCTCAGGCTAATGCAACTAAGCTTCTCCCAGGAACTAAAACCACCTCCAGTACTTGGCACCTATGTCTGGGGCATCTTTCTAGCTTTATTACAAATAAAATGATCTCTGATTTTGCATTACCCTCACTTACACCTAGGTTCACTGAGTTTTGTAATGCCTGCTGCCAGCCCAAACTTCATGCTCCCCTTCACTATCTCAGGGAATCTAGATCTACTAAGCCTTTTGATCTTATTTTGGATGTATGGGGATCCTCATATATAACATCTTTGGATGGATACAAATATTTTTATTGGTCGTTGATGATTGTTCTACATACATATGGCTATTTCCTATGGCTTGTAAGTCTAATGTATATATTATTGTTGAGGCTTTTCTTAATCTTTTTTAGACTCAGTTTAATACATCTGTAAAGAGCATACATACAGATAGAGGTGGGGAATTCATAGCCCTTAGTAAGCTGACTGCCATTCATGGTATAAATCACATGTTCTCCTGCCCCTACTCATCAGCAGCAAGGTGCCATTGAAATTAAAAAATCATTATCTTCTAGATAAAACTCTCACCATATTAGCCCATTCACATCTCCCATTCAGTTTTTGGTCCTATGCAGCTCAAACTGTTGTGTTTCTCAACAAAAAATACCTAGCAAGTTGTTGTCCTACAAGACACCCTATGAACTATTGTTTCATGTCCCTTCTGACTATTCTATCCTTAGGGTCTTTGGTTGTTCCTGCTGACCAAACCTTAAACCTTAAACCCTCACAAATTATCCTTTCGTTCTAAACCTTGTGTTTTTACTGGCCATTCATCCAAATACCGTGGCTACTTATGTTACTATCCCAACACAAAAAAGACCTACATCAATAGAGATGTGATCTTTGATGAAGATCATTTTCCCTATGGTCCTTGCCATTCTAGATCATCCCCTGCCTCAACCACCACATAAATATTTCTTGTCCTTATTTCTAAACCTTCCTTACCCAACCCCACTTCTTCTACCTCTCTGCCTGCCCCTAATGTTCCTACAAACATTCCTTCCACACACATTCCTGCTACAGACACTACTCCTCCCATGCACACTCCTTTTACAAACACCTCTACTCCTACACATACTGCTTCTACACACACTGCTCCTACGGATACTCCTCCATAAATCCCCACAACTACCCACCCTATGGTCACTAGGGCTTGAGCAATATCTACAAACTCTTGGTCATAACAGATGAGACAGTCCCTTGGTGTAACACTTCTCTCTCTCTCTCACACATAGTACCTCACCCTCTATGTCAATTCTAGAAGGGCTCAGTTTCAAACAAGCACAACAATTTGATGAATGGAGGCGATGCTCTAATAAAAACTCATACTTGGGATCTAGTGCCCTATGAACCAGGAATGAGTATTTTAGGGTCAAATGGATCCTTAAGATTAAGAAAAACAATGATGGCTCTATTGAGCGAAGGAAGGCCAAACTGGTGGCCCAAGGCTTTAATTAACTTTTAGTGTGGATTATTTTAATATATAGCCCTATGGTCATGGTGATGACTATCAGAACTATTCTAGCTATTGTAGTTTCTTTTAATTGGCCCACCCAGTATTTGGATATCCAAAATGCTTTTCTCTATATGGAACTTGAGGAAGTTGTCTTTGTCAAATAGCCTCAAGGGTTTATTAGTTCTACTTTTCCTACCCATGTTTGTAAGCTAAGAAAAGCTCTTTATGGGCTCAAGTAATCACCTAGAGCTTGGTACTCTATCTACCCTCAGTTCTTATGTGGTTCATCTAAGGTTTCATTTATCCTCTACTGACAGTTCTTTATTTATTTCAAGCAAGGTACTGATATCATCTATATGCTAATCTATGTAGATATACTACTTATTGGTTCTTCTCTCTCCCTTCTCGCTACTCTCAAAACTCAATTACAATCAAAATTTCATGTCAAAGATCTCAGAGTCTCTTTTATTTTATGGGAGTTTCTGCTCACCGCTCTTAACATGGTCTCTTACTTACCCACGAAAAGTATATCACAAATATTCTTCACAAAGCTCAAATGCACCTCTCTAAGCCTATTTCTACTCCCAGTTCACCTACTGCTTGGCTAGAAACCTCTGACTCTCCTATCTTTGAAGATATTACTCTCTATCACAGTATTGTGGGTTCCCTACAATATCTTGCTATGGCGAGACCCGATATTCAATTTGCTATGAATCTGGTTTGTCAGTTTATGCACAAATCACAAGCATATCATTGGAAGGCAGTTAAGCGTATATTAAGGTACCTTAATCAAACTTGGCGACTTGGTATCTTCTATCCTACTGCTCCTATCACCTCCATGACTGTGTTCTTCGACACAGATTGGGCTGGCTCCGTTCTCGATCGTCGGTCAACCTCTAGTTTTTGTGTCTTCCTCGGCTCCCATATGATATCCTGAAGTTCAAGAAAACAATAGACAGTATCAAAGTCATCAACCGAGGCTAAGTATAAGGCGTTATCTACTGCTACAGCTGAAGCAATTTGGATTCTATGCCTACTTCAAAAATTAGGGTTTCGACTGGAAAACCCCCAAAATTGCACTGTGATAATGTAAGTGCGACTTACTTGGCAAAATCTAGTCTTTCATAGTCGCATAAAGCACGTGGAGGTTGACTACCACTTTGTTAGAGAGAGGGTGGCCATTGGAGCTCTGTGCGTAGAGCATGTTCTAGCCGCGGCTCAGCTTGCTGATTTTTTGAAATCTCTTTCTTCCTCTGCCTTCAGTCAAATTCGGCCAAAGCTCCCACTTCACTATATATGGGTTGTGTTCTAGGCCTTATCATTTCTATTATAATAAGTCCATTTGTCTAGTTATCATATTCTAGTGTATTCCTAACACTATTATAAATAGACTATATATTGAGCATATTATTTAATCAATACTGTTAATACAAATGATCGTATACATTTACATTCCTCTCTTAATATCCAACAAACCCTGTCTGGTCCCCTTACTTATGTTTGATGTGATACAAAATGTCTTTAGAAAGGCCACCATATATAGTGAAGTGGAGTAGCATAATCCCCACTCCGCTCGCTCCTCATGATGCTCTCAAGATGATCAGTATACGAGAAGAAGAGAATAACAATAGTGTATTGTTGTAAGCTTAACCGTTCTTACATAGCTATGATCCCTATTTATAGGCCCATCATGATATGAGTACAACTGCTCCTTCATGATCGTGGGCCCTATTTTTCTAGAATATTCTATAGCACATGGGCTACTTTACATAAGACCTCCCTTTATATCTCTTTTAACTTGTACTCTTAAGATTATTAGTTACTCTCTTTATTTCTAACCGCCCTGTCATTTTAGTCACGACCAGTCTGTTTACATGATACTATCGGTAGAAACGTCTCCTTGCATCTGGTCGTATTTGTACATTCTCTATCGGTAGAAGGCCTTCTCTTGCTTTGCCCGGTAATTATTTGGCTGTTCCAACCGGTAGCGTCCCACTTCATCAGTCCCACAAGATCTTCCCTTAGTTTACTTTTAAGGGAAGATCTTCTTTTTTTATGTAAGCTTTCGATATTCATTTTTTAATTACCATTCTTCGTCCTTCCTAGTCCCACAAGACCTCTTCTTTTAAAAAATTAAAGGGAGAGGTCTTTAGTGTTGCTCTGGTTTGAATTTTTCGTGCGACCGGGCTCTTCCGGTAGCCCACTCTACTAGCTCCTGACCCCTCGTCTTTCGAAGCTACTATTAGTCTGACACATAACTGTGGCCTTAGGTCATCATTGTTTTCGATGGGACATGTCTCCTTTTCCCCTATTTAAGGCAGTCCTTTTCCCTCCTTAGCGCTTCCTCCTTTCTTCTTTCGACATTCGAACTTTTGCTTCTTGCTTTCTCGCTTCTTCGCCTCTGTCTTCTTTCTTTGATTTCTATCGTAAACCTTCAAAACTTCACCACCTCCCCCACGAAATCTTCAAGTTCGATTTCTTTCTTTGACGAGAAGGATTGTGTTCAAGAAAACGTCGCCTCTCCATTAAGAGAAGGAGGAGATGAGTCCCGCCAGGGTGTTGGCTCGAGTCTCAGCGTTGCCGACGTAAAGAAAGTGATGACGGATGTCCAAGTCTCACTGGGAACAAAGATTCACGTTCCACAGCCGACCGCACACCCCTTTGGCGGTGTATTACTACTCCTCACCCTTTTATTCTTGGGTTATTGTCTTGCTGTTAGTGCACTCTTGCCCATCTGAATCCAAATGCGCTTGGATACCTCAATGTGTTCTTGGTTGTTTGTGCCGATAATGATATTATACCAGATGCCCGAGAGTTCGTAAATTTTTTCACTAGCCAGATGAACTCCTCTGTTACTTAAGAGGATATATCTGTTTCAGTGAGGACCAGCTTTTCGTTCTTCAAACGCGTGAAGCTGGAGGCCGTATGGTCTTCAAAATGTTTCGTGATCTACCCACCTGTCGGAAAGTACCTCGGAGTCGCCCACATCGGAGAGTTGGTGAAGGGGCAACTAGCCGCTCCCATGCTCGCGCCCGACTCCGCGTCTGACATAGTGATGTTCTCAAGGATTTGAGCTCGTCGAAACTCTTCCCGATCACCAGATTCTTGACTGAAAAGAGGCTGGCTGCCACTCAGAATAGTATCGATTGTACGTCCCTTTGCCTGTGACCCCTCTTTTTGTTATCTTATCATGTTGCTTATTTGTCTTTCTTGCAAACTTTCCGCACGTTAGCTCGAATATCTTCACTACGGGTGGGAGCTTGTGAATTTCCAGAATGTTAAAGACAAAGCAAAGGTTGTGTCCTCGACCTCTGGCACCTCCCCAGTCCAAACTGAGGGCCAGGTCCCACTGGTGCTAAGAGAAGAGCTCCTGAGGGACAAAAATATTAGTAATAAAAAAGCACAAGCTTATGAAAAAGGAGAGGCCGTTACCAGTACCGTTGATACTCCTACTGGTCCTCCTGTAATTACCTCTCCTACCAGAACAGGTATTTCTTCTGAGACTACTCATGTTTGTAGTCCAGGTGAGGACAAAAAACGCATAGGTTCAACCCCTATAGCGTCCATGTTTCCTGACCTGCATAGCTATTTTGTACATAATAAGGGTTTAACCAAAACACCAATTCTATTTTTTCTACACGATTCCTTTCTTTGACATTTCTTGTTTCCTTACTATTTTTCTCTTTTAAAATACTCTTTATAAAATATTTTACTGCTCATTCTCGCGTGTAGCTGATGGTATTGTTGATATTGCTACCGGGGAGTTTGAACCGGAAAGGACTCGACACCCTCCCGCCGGGATTACCATCAACAAGGGTGCTGCTCTGAAGAAAGGTACTGGCTCTAAGATCCCTCTAGGAAAGGGAAAAATAGTTGTAGAGGGAGGAGCTGCAGATGAATCTTTTTCTGACTCTTTTGGGAACTCTAGGGGTCAGATCCTTGAACCAGTGGGCGGGCCCTCGTCTCAGGCTATACTTCCTTTCTTAGAGCGGAGGAGTAAGCACTCTGAGGATAGGCCGAGTGGGCTTTCTTCTCCCCCTCCCCTCCGGACCAACTATTCAGCGGCCCGTCTTTGACAAAGGATTGGTGTTACCACCGGGGCCATTGTTCGCCACTCCCTGTTGGCCCACAACGCCGACAATAGAATCTGGCAAGGATTGACACAAGTCTGATCTTCTTGCTGTTTTTATTGCTTCGTTCCGCTTTATTTTTTAATTTTCTTTTATTTTATACTGCTTCCTCTTTTTAGGTCATTGTTATGACTCAATGTACCGAGGTTCAATCTCTCTATAATTTCCGGGAGCTCGATATTGCAGAAAAGCACGCCACAAAATATAAGGCTCAATTTCTAAATCTGCGGGGGGTACACCAGAAAAAACTGAGCTTTGCCCGTACTGAGAAAATTACAGCCTTGAAGAAACAGCAGATGAGTACCAGGCGGAACTAGGAAAAGTCTGGGCTAATGTGAAAGGGAAAAGTGCGTCCTCCGGGAGGAACTTTCTTATAACTTTCAGGAGAAAGTTTCCAATGAGGCCCGAGCGGAGTCGACAAAGGCCCAAGTAGAATTTGAAGAAGAGAAGTTTGCACTCCAGGAAGAGTTATCTGTGTCCCGAGAAGATGCTATCTACGCGGCCCAGGCTGCCTTTAAGGAGGAGAAATTCATTCTCCAGGAAGAAATCACCGAGGCTAAAAGGGGCGCTGATGATCTTTGAGCTACCATTTGGTGCCTGGAGCCAGAGCTGGAATGCCTGAAGAGGGAGTCATAGGACAAACTCTAGATATGCAAAAGTTTGAGGTCAAATACAATGACTTGCATGCCGAATTTAAAAAAAAGAGGATAAATTGTCCCGGGCTACTCGAAGTGCTCAAGACTTCGAGGAGAGGCTTAAGCAAAGAAAAAGAACTTACCGGAAAATTCTGTTTTCCCTCTTTTTTGAACTGTGTTTTCTCTATTCTTTTCTATTTTATTTAAATACTAACTTTGGGAAATATATGCAGAGAGATCGGGTTCCTCAATGGTAACCGCAGGCACCTCTGGCTTCTAGATAAAGAAGGTTTCTAACCTAATAACTTCCAACATTACCTTTAAGTCTGAGAGGGACCGGTACCGTAGTCTAGCCGTGTTTATGGAGAGTGATGGAGAAATATGTGACTACTTCAACCACATAGGCAGTGTACCTATCGTTTTGCGGGTATAGTGATTAAATGGGGTTGTCGATCTCAGGGACCTCGTATAATTAATTGACAAATATTTGATTAACTGGGAAATTAAGTTAAACTAAAGAAAACAAGAAATATCACTTTTTTCGGTTTTGAATGATTGATTAAAAAGAAACTAAACTGCAAGGAGAAATAGAACAATTTAAAAGGTAAATAAACAAAGAGGGATTTAAAGAGTGGTGAATGTGATAAATAGAAAAGCGCACCCCGGGTTGTTCGCTTACCTATTCTTTTTATATCTGTTACTAAATTCTTCCTTTAATTTTACTGCAATAACTCAGAAACTTTAATTAATTCATTAACGACTAAGTATAATGAATCCTAACCAATTGTTAGATCTAGCAGCAGACTAATGCTCTAGACCGGACAAAATTAATTGCATAAAGAGCAGTTTCTATTGGAGTCTAATTAACCTATAGGCGGGATCACGCTTCTAGCTGTTAATTAGGTTCAACTTCCTTCGTCTCGTTATCTATCTCAGCTCTCGCATTTTAATAATATAACTACAAGGGTTGTTCTAATTACTGGCCAAATAATTAAAACATTTAAAGGACAGGAATTGAACTATTGCAGTTAACAAAATTTATTTGAAGAATAACATAGCAGAATTCAAGAAATAGGTTCGCTTCCCAACCCGGGGCTAAATTACTTACTCGCTCATCGTTACAAAAACAACGATAACAGAAAAGGAATGCATTAAATAAATTAAAGTAAGGGTAAGAGGTAACTCCAGTTTAGAAGTTCACTCCGGATCCTTGCTTCAACTTCGTCTTGCGTTGCCCCGACTGCTAACTTTATTCCTGTAAAGCTGTGTGTAACAGGGAAATAAAATGAAAGTGGGATGTATGTGTTTACGTGGGAATTTTAATGGAGTGGATGGGTGATGATTTTTGATAGAGGGAAATGAAGTGAATGGAGTACAAGCGTGGGCGAGGGAGTGTGGCAGATGATTTGGGTCGATGGATGGATTTTAGCAACCAGAGTGTGGGTTTATATAGGCTGAGAAAATGAGAAGCAGACAACGGAGAAGTCAGGGACAGTGAGCTAGTGAGTAGATGGCGGTGGAGTTGGTGAGCAGATCCGCGAAGATTGCAGTCAGAGATTTCATTCCTGATCGGCAGCAGGGATTGATTGCAGACAGAGATTTAATTCATGATCCGCAGCAGCAATTGATTGCAGAGCCGGCGTCACGCGTGCACAAATTAAGGTGGGCGCCGTCTGTAATTAATGAAGTAGCAGTTCGAGTGCGGCGCCGGAAAGAAGAAGAAGAAGAATCGCGTCTGAATTTGGTGCGTGTCCGCGCCTCTGTCCCTCGCAAGTGTCCGCCCAACACAAGCGGACATCTCCTCCTGTCCGCGCAAGCAACTGCGCCTCTTCATGCGGACGTGTAATGTGTCCGCCCAGCGACCGCCTAGACTCAAGCGGACTCCCTCCTGACCGCCTAACTGTCCGCGCATGAGGATGCGGACGCAGCTTGTGTCTGCGCCTCTGTTTTCTCTATTTTACTGCAATCTTCAACCGCTCCAGATTCTTTGTTATAAGTCCGTTTTACTCGCCGTTTGTTGCGTTGGAAAGCTTGTGAAATAAACTGTTTGATTCCAACACTTTTTCCTACATTTAACACATAAAATATATCAATTCATATCAAAACATAAATCTAGGAAAATCGTAAGATAAGTGAGAAATATTACTTAAAATACTGCAAATTATAAGGTAATTAAACCCTTAAAAGTCTATATATTTCGCACTTATCAAACTTCCTCACACTTATCTTTTGCTTGTCCTCAAGCAAATAAAGAATAACTTTCTCTAAGGTCACAGTATCAAACTCCGGGATTCAACAATCGTGGAAGGAAATCAAGCTAAATGGCAATCAAAAGAATAATCCTGCTCTTAGATGTAGGTTTTTGTAAACAGTGAAACAGAAAATTTTTAATAAGAGCATGGATAAGTTAGATTGTAAAAATTGAACATAGATTAGCTCGGAACCTTCCACCAATTTCTTTTCTCTAACCTTTGGATGACAAGGGGTGTGAAGTAACACCTTATTCCGTGATACCTTTCAACACCACATACTCATGATCAAAATATGAAAAATTGCGACAATCATTCAGCATTAAGAGTTTTGCATGTTCATTTTTTTTCTTGTTCGCACAATTTGTTTCATCCCCCAGACTTTTCTCTTCACCCATGTAGCGGCTTTGGGCCTTCTATCCCAGATCACAAGACCTTAGGTAGATGGGTGATGAGGCACCCCAAGGACTTAATAACCGAATGAACGAGGCCTGTTTTGGTTCAGAAAACTTCATTATATGATCAGAGGAGTACCTTGCCTTATCCTTTCCATACCAAACTTTCACTTAGTTCCATGATTGCCAAGCTAAGGTAGTTCAATTTCCACAATCAGCTTCCACCAGATTTCAGTGAAAATATATTTAATTTTGAAGAAAGAATTGATACATACAAACAACGTCAAGCAGAACGATTCTTGAGGTTGTCATCAGGCTTGATTTCAAAAACTTCCACAAAAATTTTAGCCCGAAAATTCAACATGTATTGGCCTTTAGAGAAGCTTACTATCATAATTAGAGAACAATAAAAATCAAGTGTGGCATTAGGTACTACTGGCATATTTTCAGGGAAAGGTCAAACTTCCTCACACTTAAGAGGAGCAATGTCCTCATTGTTCATAAAATAATCAAGAAAAGACCTTTCAAAATATGCCAGACTCATGAAGGATTCATTTAGGACGCTATGGACTTAATCAGTTAAAGCACGTGTGGCTGAACATAAATATTAAAAATAAGGGAACTGAGACTCCCCTGATATCGTGAGATTGAGGAAGGTGCCCTTCCTCACACTTAAAGCATTGGCGGTGGGGTCGATGATCCTCACACTTGAGTCTAAGCAAGGGTTCAGCTTGGAGTGATTTGCAACAAACGGTTTACCTACACACACTGTCAAATACCAAAATAACGCTAGGAAGCGTTGCGTTAATAGCACAGGTACAATTACCTCCTTCCTCTTCTTTCTTCTCTCTCTTTTTTTATATATATATATATATATATATATATATACAATATATGAGAGAAATATATGCGTAGCTTTAAAACATGAATTGAAAATACCCCTGGGTTGCCTCCCAGTCAGCTGCCCTCTTTATAGTCATTGGCTGGACTTTGTGAAGTAGCTAACCTGCAATTGGATCTTTAAGAGATATTTCATATGTAGCAGCTTGATCCAGTGTAGTACCCAGAAATTTCTTGACTCTTGACCCATTGACTTTAAATGTTTCCCCCTTTGCATTGGCGAGTTCAATCGCACCGAATGGGGAAATGCTAATAATAGGGTAAGGTCCGGACCAGTATGATTTCAGTTTACCTGGGAAGAATCTGAGCCTGGAGTTGAAAAGCAGGACTTGGTCCCCCACCTTAAATTCTCGATTGGCAATCATCTTGTCATGCCAGCGCTTGGTACGTTCCTTATATATTACAGCATTCTCGTAAGATTCGTTCCTGAGTTCCTCCAACTCTGTCAACTGGAACTTGCGTTTATCACCGGCTTGCTGTAGGTCAAAATTAAGAGCTTTCAAGGCCCAATATGACTTGTATTCTAATTCCACAGGCAAGTGGCATGCCTTCCCAAAAACCAACTTGTAGGGAGACATGCCAATTGGTGTCTTGAAAGCAGTGCGGTAGGCCCAGAGCGCTTCATCTAATCTAAGTGACCAATCCTTACGAGAAGAGTTCACCGTCTTTTGTAAGATCCACTTGAGCTCTCGGTTTGTCACTTCGGCCTGCCCATTTGTTTGAGGATGGTAGGGTAAGGCAACCTTATGTCGAACCCCATACTTCTTTAATAGTGCTTCAAACTGGCGGTTACAGAAATGGGAGCCACCGTCACTGATTATG
The DNA here is from genome assembly GCA_023374045.1 of Limonium bicolor. NCBI lineage: Eukaryota > Viridiplantae > Streptophyta > Magnoliopsida > Caryophyllales > Plumbaginaceae > Limonium > Limonium bicolor. Next base: position 205,439,850 of record CM041780.1, read on the forward strand.
GCTCGAGGAACGCCGAATCGAGTGAAAATATTTTTCTTGAGGAACTTCACAACAGTTTTAGCATCATTAGTAGAACAGGCAAGGGCTTCCGCCCATTTTGAAACATAATCAACAGCTACTAAGATGTAAAGATTACCGAAAGAGTTTGGGAAGGGACCCATAAAATCAATACCCCAGACGTCAAATAGCTCAACTTCTAACATGTTATTCAGTGGTAGCTCATTCCGACGAGATAGATTACCTTGCCTTTGACACCGATCACATGTCGAAACAAAAGCATGACAATCCTTGTGAAGGGTGTTCCAGAAAAAACCTGATTCTAGTATTTTTGCGGCGGTTCGAGTGGCGCCATGATGTCCACCGGCTTCTCTGGAATGGCAATGGAGGAGAATGTTTCTGACCTCTGACTTCTGGACACATCTCCTAATGATTCCATCTGCACAGACTTTAAACAGATAAGGGTCATCCCAAAAATAATGTTTGACAATGGAAAAGAACCTCTTTCTCTGCTGATAAGTCATATCAGCTGGAACAATCTTCCTAACAAGGTAGTTAGCGATATCAGCAAACCATGGATCCTCAACATCTTCTGCTGCAAATGCTGACTCATCAGGGAAGGACTCGTTGATGGGAGTCCCATCATCAGATGCCTCCATTCTGGACAGATGATCAGCTACCACATTTTGTGTTCCCTTTTTCCCTGATCTCAATATCAAATTCTTGCAATAGGAGAATCCACTAATTAACCTGGGTTTTGACTCTGCCTTAGCAAACAAATACTTAAGAGCAGAGTGGTCAGTATGTACAATAATTTTACCACCCAGTAAATAAGATCGAAACTTATCTAGAGCAAAAACTACAGCTAGTAATTCTTTTTCCGTGGTTGCATAATTCTTCTGGGCATCATTCAAAGTTCGACTTGCATAATATACTACCCGAAGAATTTTATCAATCTTTTGACATAAAACGGCTCCCACAGCGTAATCACTAGCGTCACACATTATCTCAAAAGGGAGTGACCAATCAGGAGACACAACGACGGGTGCAGAGATTAGCTTTTCTTTTAATAAATTAAAAGCTTTCAGACATTCTTCAGAAAAATGGAACTTAACATCCTTCGCCAGTAGATCACACAGAGGTTTAGAGATTTTGGAAAAATCTTTGATAAATCTTCTATAAAAACCTGTGTGTCCAAGAAAACTACGAATATCTCTAACAGAAGATGGTGGTGGGAGCTTTTCAATTACCTCGACTTTAGCCCGGTCTACCTCAATACCTTTTGAAGAAATTTGTGGCCCAGGACGATTCCTTCTCGAACCATGAAGTGGCATTTTTCCCAATTTAACACCAGATTGGTTTCTTCACACCTGGACAGCACAAGATCAAGGTTTTCTAGACAGGATTCAAATGTTAGACCATAAACAGAAAAGTCGTCCATAAAAACCTCAATGCACTTCTCAATATATTCAGCAAAGATGGCCATCATACAACGTTGAAACGTGGCAGGAGCATTACATAATCCAAATGGCATTCTTTTATAACTATAGGTTCCATACGGACAGGTAAAAGTTGTCTTATCCTGATCCTCAGGAGCTATAGGGATTTGAAAGTAACCTGAAAAGCCATCCAGAAAGCAGTAGTAGTCATGTCCAGCTAGTCTTTCCAACATTTGATCAATGAAAGGTAATGGAAAATGGTCCTTACGAGTGGCGTCATTTAACTTTCTATAATCAATACAAACCCGCCATCCTGTAGTGGGGCTGGGTAATCAGCTCACCCTTTTCATTAGGAACCACAGTTATTCCTCCTTTCTTTGGTACTACCTGAACTGGACTTACCCATTTACTGTCTGAAATAGGGTAAATAATGCCTGCATCGAGTAGTTTGATTACCTCTTTCTTAACTACCTCTTTTAGGACTGGGTTAAGACGCCGCTGAGGCTGAGCCAATGGTCGGTAGTTATCTTCCATATAGATTCGGTGAGAACACAACTGAGGGCTGATTCCTTTAATATCTGCTATCGACCAACCAATAGCTGATGTATGATTGCGCAATACCTCCAGTAGTTGCTTCTCTTGAGTTCCTGTCAAGTCAGAAGAGATTATAACAGGTAATTCCGATGGTTCGTTAAGAAAAGAGTATTTCAAGTGAGAGGGAAGGGGTTTCATCTCCACTGTAGGAGGTTTCTCAATAGATGGTCTTGGTCGGTCAGCACTCCGCTCGACTTTCTCAAATTGCTGCTGGTACTTGTGGAAGTGTGGCCGCCTTTTGTTTAACTCTTCAGCCATGAGGGCCATATCTGGATCCTCATCATCTTCACAAGATGCCATAAGACATCTTTCCAGGATTTCCTCCTCTCTTCTCTGCTTAAAATAGTTTCCTGCACTAAAGAGTCAACAACATCTATTGCAAAGCAGGATTGAACAGTAGCAGGACGCTTCATGTTGCGTGTCATGTCGAAAACAACCTGCTCATCATGAAATCTTAGAATAATCTTTCCTCCTTCCACATCAATGAGAGTGCGGGCAGTTCTCATAAACGGTCTGCCCAAAATTAGCGGTACATCTGTATCTTCCTCCATATCAATGATGATAAAATCAGCAGGGAAAATAAATTTATCAATAGAAACTACCAGGTCCTCAACTTTTCCTTTAGGATAAATTATGGAACGGTCTGCTAGTTGTAATTGAACAGAAGTGGGAGCACATTGACCTACGCCTAATTTCTTGAAAATAGATAAAGGCATCAAATTAATACTTGCTCCTAAATCACATAAACCGTTACCACAATCCACCTTCTCGATAGCGCATGGAATGATGGGAAGACCTGGATCTCCTAACTTGGGTGGCAGTTTCTTCAGGAGAACTGCAGATACTCTTTCTGTCAATTTGACTGTGTCAGACTCTAGCAAAGAACGCCTGTTAGACAAAATATCCTTCATAAATTTAGCATACATAGGCATTTGAGACAAAGCATCAGAAAAAGGGATGTTAATAGTTAATTTCTTAAAGATATTAAGAAATTTCCCATATTGCTCGTCCACGTTCTTTTTCTTTAGTCTGTTAGGGAATGGAATAGGAGGATTATAAGAGAGTTGAGAGGTTTAATAGTGAGAGATTCAGGAGACTCCTTCTCCTTGGGATTTGTTGTTTCCTCCACTTCAGGTTGAGATTCAGCTGGCTTATTAAAATCTTCTTCAATTTCTGGAACATCAGAAACTAGTTCCTTGCCGCTTCTCAGAGTTACTGCTTTTGCGTGCTCCCTTGGGTTGGGGTCAGGTTGACTGGGAAGTGACCCCGTTGGTCGTTGTGCCAGCTGTTGTGAAATTTGACTCATTTGCCTCTCTAGGCTTAGGTTGATAGAAGCTTGATCAGCGTTTCTGGCGGCTTGTTCAGAAAGTTTAGCTTCTATTTCGGCAAACCTGGAGTTTGTAGTTTGGCCTTGTTTAAGGATTTCTGCTAGCATATTCTCAATTTTACCACTGCCTCCTTGAGAATTTTGGGATTGCTCCTGCTGTCTAAAGTAAGGTGGTCTATTTTGGTTGAACCCAAAACTACTTATAGACTGATCATTACCCCTCCATGGAGGTTGTTGATTGTTCCTCCAATTATTCTGATTGAAATTGTTAGGATAAGGGTTACCTGGTCTGTTGTTGATCGATTTTAACTCTTCGGGGTTACCTGCATAGCTAGGATCTTCACAGTTGAACGTTTCGTGGGCTCCTCCACAATTCTCACAGCAAGGATTCAGGAAAGGCGAAGAAGTCGCTACCTTCGCGGTTTGCTGTTGCATCTGGTTTACGGCCAACTTCTCCACAACTTTAGTAAGAGCTGCTAGTTGAGCGGATACATGATCCTGTGGGGGAATATTATACATACCTGCTTTTGGCTCACCTCTCCCCTTGTTCTTGCACCACTGTCTGGTACTAGCGGTCATGGTGTCCAAAAGCTCCATCGCTTCATCCCCAGTTCTCGCCATAAAGTTTCCTCCAGATGAGGAACTTAGTAACATCTTGTTTGAATCGTTCAATCCCTTAAAGAACGACAGTACTAGTTCTTCGCTACTCATACCATGGTGTGGGCACAGAATCTGCAGCTCCTTAAATCTATCCCAAGAGTCATACAGGGACTCACCTGGTTCTTGACAAAAGTTTGTGATTTCAGCGATCTTCTCCCTTGTCTTTGACGGTGGATAGTACTTCGCCAGGAACTTGTTTGCCAAGTCAGCCCAAGTGTGGATGCTACCCGGTTGCAGACTCAGCCACCTGGACGCTCCATCTTTCAGAGAATAGGGGAACAGTTGTAGACGAATGCGCTCATTCAGGTTCCCCGTCTTGTTGAATGTATTGCAGAAGTCCAGGAATGCAGAGATGTGGTGTGGGGCATCAGCTGAGTTAAGCCCGCTGAATTGTCCCTGGTGGTATAAAGTGGTGATGAAGCTCGTCTTGAATTGCCAGGCGTCGAGCTCAGTTTGCGTCACTTGAGGGAGGACGATAGCAGAGGATCGTCCTTCTACTGATGGTTGCTGGTACTCCCCCAGAGTTTGTCTGGTCGTCATGGCAAACTGCAGTTGTCGCCTGCTGTGGAGAACTCTTTCGATTTCTGGCTGAAATTCAGCTATAGGCTCTCCTGCAGATCGAGTCCGACGCATAAGGGACGAGTTGGTATGAATATGGAAAAACTAGATTAACTATATACGTGGAAAAATAAAGAGAAAATAACAGACACAAAAAAATATAAGAAAAATAAAAGAATGAAAAATTGAACTTATCCCAATTAAATAACAATTGTCAATTAACCGTGCCGGAGGTCCCCGGCAACGGCGCCAAAAACTTGATGGAGAAATATGTGACTACTTCTACCACATAGGCAGTGTACCTATCGTTTTGCGGGTATAGTGATTAAATGGGGTTGTCGATCTCAGGGACCTCGTATAATTAATTGCCAAATATTTGATTAACTGGGAAATTAAGTTAAACTAAAGAAAATAAGAAATATCACTTTTTCCGGTTTTGAATGATTGATTAAAAAGAAACTAAACTGCAAGGAGAAATAGAACAATTTAAAAGGTAATAAACAAAGAGGGATTTAAAGAGTGGTGAATGTGATAAATAGAAAAGCGCACCCCGGGTTGTTCGCTTACCTATTCTTTTTATATCTGTTACTAAATTCTTCCTTTAATTTTACTGCAATAACTCAGAAACTTTAATTAATTCATTAACGACTAAGTATAATGAATCCTAACCAATTGTTAGATCTAGCAGCAGACTAATGCTCTAGACCGGACACAATTAATTGCATAAAGAGCAGTTTCTATTGGAGTCTAATTAACCTATAGGCGGGATCACGCTTCTAGCTATTAATTAGGTTCAACTTCCTTCGTCTCGTTATCTATCTCAGCTCTCGCATTTTAATAAGATAACTACAAGGGTTGTTCTAATTACTGGCCAAATAATTAAAACATTTAAAGGACAGGAATTGAACTATTGCAGTTAACAAAATTTATTTGAAGAATAACATAGCAAAATTCAAGAAATAGGTTCGCTTCCCAACCCGGGGAGCTAAAATACTTACTCGCTCATCGTTACAAAAACAACGATAACAGAAAAGGAATGCATTAAATAAATTAAAGTAAGGGTAAGAGGTAACTCCAGTTTAGAAGTTCACTCCGGATCCTTGCTTCAACTTCGTCTTGCGTTGCCCCGACTGCTAACTTTATTCCTGTAAAGCTGGTGGTAACAGGGAAATAAATGAAAAGTGGGGTATTTTGTGTTTACGTGGGAATTTAATGAGTGGATGGGTGATGATTTCTGATAGAGGGAAATGAAGTGAATGGAGTACAAGCGTGGGCGAGGAGTGTGGCAGATGATTGGGTGATGGATGGATTTTAGCAACCAGAGTGTGGGTTTATATAGGCTGAGAAAATGAGAAGCAGACAACGGAGAAGTCAGGGACAGTGAGCTAGTGAGTAGATGGCGGTGGAGTTGGTGAGCAGATCTAAAAATTGCAGTCAGAGATTTCATTCCTGATCGGGCAGAGCAATTAATTGCAGACAGATTTAATTCATGATCCGCAGCAGCAATTGATTGCAGAGCCGGCGTCACGCGTGCACAAATTAAGTGGGCGCCGTCTGTAATTAATGAGTAGCAGTTCGAGTGCGGCGCCGGAATGAAGAAGAAGAAGAATCGCATCTGAATTTGGTGCGTGTCCGTGCCTCTGTCCTTGCAAGTGTCCGCCCAAACACAAGCGGACATCTCCTCCTGTCCGCGCAAGCAACCGCGCCTCTTCATGCGGACGTTGTAATGTGTCCGCCCAGCGACCGCCTAGACTCAAGCGGACTCCCTCCTGACCGCCTAACTGTCCGCGCATGAGGATGCAGACAGCTTGTGTCTGCGCCTCTGTTTTCTATTTTACTACAATCTTCAACCGGCTCCAGATTCTTTGTTATAAGTCCGTTTTACTCGCCGTTTGTTGCGTTGGAAAGCTTGTGAAATAAACTATTTGATTCCAACACTTTTTCCTGCATTTAACACATAAAATATCATCAATTCATATCAAAATAAATCTAGGAAAATCATAAGATAAGTGAGAAATATTACTTAAAATACTGCAAATTATAAGGTAATCAAACCCTTAAAAGTCTATATATTTCGCACTTATCAAGAGCCAGATTTCCAAATACAAGAACATTCATGCAGAGCTCCGGGAAAAGGACTGGGTCATCTCTTGTCTGAAGGAAGTGATCTCCTCTTAGTGCTAGAAGTTTGTCAGAGAATGCTAGAAGATCGTCTCGGAGTTCTTTTTGGGTGGGCAACTTCCACTGGATGAGAGTCTGTATGACAATCTCGAGTTTGAGGCTCTTGCCCAGGCTACCGGGTACCATGGAGAGCTTGGGAGGTTCAGCTGTCCCCTGGGCAACACGTGCTTCACTTCTTCTTTCATGGGATTGATTGATCTTGAAACTCCCTGTGGCACTCTTGCTCGAGTCTCTGAAGGAAACGATGGTTTCGACTAGAGCATATCAAATCCGGGGCAGAAAAAGCTTGATGATCTTACATCATAGAAACATTAAACTGTATTTTTCTTAGTTTTAAATCCTTTCAGTCTTTTATGCTTGTACCGGTGAATTAACAATCATTTTTATCTTGTAAGACTTACATTCTGTCTTTTGGGTTTATCCAGAGCGACCAGACTTCCCAAAAGTTGTAATTTTATTTCTACTTAAAGGGTTGTTTATGTTTCAAGTTCTTCGCTTATTTCCTCATTATTTTCCAGGGCTTGCATACCCTCCTATTTTACGTAACGCTTCTCTTGATAACACCCTACCATCAATCGGATGGTGGGATTGTCTTTTTGATACACTCTACCATCGCATTGATGGTGAGATCATCTTTTCAATACACTCTACCATCACATTGATGGTGAGATTGTCTTTTCAATATACTCTACCATCGCATTGATGGTGAGATCATCTTTTCAAACTTCTTTATTTTATCCAAAATAACTGCATACGCTTTTGTGTATTCCGTAATGTATCAACGAAATGTTTATTACACATAGAATTTCTTGAGGCATTTAGCATGCCAAGAATGAGGTAACGTTCTTCCATCAATGTCTCTAAGCCTTTAAGATGCCCGGCCTGTTCTTGCCTCAATCATATATGGTACTTCTCATTGATTCTACAATTTCCTTTGTTGTTTAACTTCCCGGAGCACCAATTCTCCCGGAACTAAAGATCGCTCACTTACCTTCCTGTTAAAGTAGCGCTCAACTTTCAACTTGGCATTCTGGTTTCTTAATTCAGCGATGGTTCTTTTTTCCTCCAATAAGTCTAACTCGTCCCTGATATTTTCATCATTTTCTTCCTCAATATAATTCTCGATTCTTGGTGTGGGGAACATGACTTCAGCAGGTACCTCCGCTTCTAGACCACATGTCAGCCCGAATGATGTTTCTCATGTTGGCCCCATTTCTGTTGTTCTGTTGGCCTATAAGACTTGAGGTAATATTTTTCCCATTTTCCTTTCTTACTGCCCAACTACTTCTTCAAAGCCCTCACAATTTGGCCATTAGTATATTCCACTTGGCCATTTGCCTGAGGATGAGCTACCTAGGGAAACCTTAATTAGATTGATCTTCCAATCTTTGCAAAATGCTTGGAAGCTTTTGCAATTGAACTGTGCATCATTATCCATTATAATTACCCTTGGTAACCCGAAGTGACATATTATGTTTTTCCTGGTAAAACTCTTCCATTTTTCGTACGGTAATGTTAACCACATGCATAGCTTCTGCCCACTTGGTGAAGTAATCTACTGCCACGTACATGAACTTGAATCTCCCTGGCGAGACTTTTGGAAATGGGCCAACGATATCTAATCTCCATTTGGTGAAAGGAACCAGGGACACCATAGACTTCATCCCCGTGGGTGGATTCCTGATCCTTGGGTCATGCTCTTGACACTTGATGCATTCTTTTACATATTTCTTTCTTTGCTCTAGAATCGTTGGCCAAAAGTAGCCCATTCTCAAGATTTTATGCATTACCATCCTTTCACCTTTATGGTTCCCGCATATCCCCTCATGTACCTCTTCAATGATCTTCAAACCTTGCTCCAGTGTTACACATTTTAACAACGGTCTCCCGAAGGACCTTTTGTACAGTTAATTGTTTTCAAAGAAAAACAATGTTGCCCTTCTTTTTACCTTTTTGGCGTCCTTCAGATCCTCCAGTAGTATCCCCCCTTGAATGTACCGGACAATAGGACTCATCGACGATTCTTCTGAATGGGCCATTTCTATGGTCATCGTATCATTATCCACAATTCCAATGTACTTTCTTACTTTTAGCAGTACTTCCTCCAGTATTCCTTCAGCTATACTGGCCAGCTTGGCCAATACATCAGCCCTTGAGTTTTGTTCCCCTGGAATATGTTTGAGGCTGCATTTTGAGAATTCCACTCTTAGACTTTGTACTTTCATCAGGTAGTGCCCTAGGTTTTCCTCTATGGCGTTAAAGATGTTCTCGCTTTGTCTTGTTACAAGCAACGAATTAGACTATATTTCTAAATCTGTAACACTTTTATCGTAGTTAAATTTTGACGTTTGCGGGAGAAAAGAGAATTAGAAGAAAAAGTATATTTTGACACATAATTTTTAATATTAAAACCCTATTGCTCCCAAGGCGGAGGATATTTCCAACCTTTGTATTAACACCTCATATTCTGTCTCGTTATTCGTTACCTTGAACTCTAGCCTAACCGAGTAGTTTATGTAACACCCCTACTAATTCGGCTCCTAATAATCCTGTAAATGTCGCACAATATAAATAAATCGCAATGGTAAGTAAAAGACTGTCGCCCTAATGGTGTCACTGTTATCACTCGCCCATACGGGTGATAACGATTTACCTGATAATCAACTTGTGAAACATATTCCCGCAGTGATCACAAGAGATAGATAGCAGTACTTAAACAATTTAAAACAAATCTAACAACAACCAATTATTACAGACCATGAGCATCTAAACCAAACACACCTCGGTTAAACAACCCGAGTCCAAAACAACCTGAGTATCACACCGTACCAAGTCTAAACCAACAGTAATATCACAATAGTCACGCCTCGCTGCGAACCACCAGCTAGTCACCTGCATGAAAGTGGTTTGTGGTATGGAATCAGCCCCTGCTGAGTATGTCATCACATGCCCCGTCATGCCCCCAAAGACCCCTCAATTATTTGGTCGAGAGCATGAGGTTCATTACATGCAATACCGTTTTAATATTTAAAACTGTAAAACAATTAATAGTAACATCCATACAATAAACACAACCATCACCATATATAATATAACCACATGTATAACCAATGAACAACCAAGCGAAACAACGAGAACAATAAACAAGTACTAGTTCTCGTCCATGGTGTAGAAACCAATATCGTTCGCCACTGTATAATTCTTACCTGTATTATTTGTTCAGTTATACCTAGTGACAATGTCTCGTTAAAACGACATGTCTCTAGTTACCCATATATTATGGCGGGTCACCCACGGCAGTAGCCACTCCAACGGTAGAGTCTCCGACCAACGAGCCATTCTAGCTCACGGGAAATTTTCTTGATACTTGCGGACCCGTACGCGGACATCCTGGTATCATTTTTGTGATCACAGCGCGCACCAAGAGCCACATCCTCCTGGCTTTACTTCCCTTCCATTAATTAATTATACCATCGCATCGCATTACCATTTTTTTTCCTAACACAGCAGACTAAGGTCATTAGTCCAATCCAGAGTCTGTAAACTCGGGATCCAGTGTTAGATACGAGAGTGGCGTTTAGAAAGGCCAATGCTCCGTATAAAAGTCTCGGATAATATGTATATCATATTATCCTAGTGCTACAACGTTTTTCTGACGATCCTTATATTTCATATAAGATAGCACCATAGCCGCTAGTTCGTTTTATATATATAGGTTCATATATACGAACCAATACTGTTAACTCAACAACAGTAAATAATAAGCAGCTATAAATATACAATTCATGCATATTAATTATCACATTCAGACAAATAATCTTATCACAGATCACACAGAAGTCTGAACTGAGGAAGCCCTCAGAGACAATCAGAGACACATAACAACATACCGTTCACCCTGGTGTATTACGGTGGAGTATGAATCAGCAAGATCCTATGCTCCTTGTGTAGTCTCTAACAGTCTAAACAATACATAATGCTACTAATTAGCATACTGTATAACAACACAATCCTACGGTACCCCGTACCGTCACTAACACCTCCCGGTTAACCCCCCGTTATTAACTGTCAATGTTTATCGGGTTTTAGGTTTAACTCGAGATTAGAAAAGTATTATATTACATGCGTAGTCTTGTCTTGTATATTAATATACTTATTGAAATACCCCAAACCTTGATATGTGGTTTAAAATAATAAACTATGGTATGTAAAGGCTAAAAAGTGCCTTAGAGACATCAGTGAACAATTTAAACTATAGTAAATGCAATAAAGCACTAAGATACGGCTTGAGCAAAAACATGCTCTAAGCTATGAGTGAACTTGGTTAGGACCCAAAGAGCCTACCAATACTAAATAATATTCAATTGTGGTTTAATAAGGCTAATTAAGTCCTTAGGAAACTTTGGTAGACAGTTAAACCAAATAAAACACAAGAAAATACCTTAAAGGCAATATGAGCAAAAATGTGCTCTAAGCTTGGGATAAATTTGTATAAGACCTAAAGGTCATATCTATACCTTATAAATATGTTAATGAACATATTAAATCAATTACCAAAGAAAACCAAGCTTGAAAACAAGTTAAAACACAAAAAGTGCTTTAAGGAGTCTTAAAGCACGTTTTAAAAAAATTGTCTTGTAAATGAGTTTTGAGTGGCTAAATGTCCACCATTACTCTTAAATATATATGTGTACTATATAGTATCACATTTGGGTGGCTATATCAATAGGAAATCAAAATTTTCACTTCTATGTGCCTTGTTTTTATGAATAGTGATTTTTATAAGCTAGTTTGTAACTTATGTTATCATAAGTAATTAAATTGACAAATAAAGACTAAAATACCCCTTATGTAATAAAGGGGGCCGGTTTTTAAGTGTGGTGACTCACCACTCTTGTTAACATATCAAATAAATAAAGAAGGACTAGTTGAACTACTATTTACTTTAATGGTACTAATATCTTCAAAAACTAGAACTTATCTTCATTCTCTTCTTTTCTTTCATTTCTCACGTCTCCCTCCTTCCTTCTTGCTCTCTCTCACGGTGAAGCTACAGCACCACCACCATTTCACCATCTTCCATTGTCAATATTTCATAGCTCACTTAATCAAATCAAAAACAAACACCACCATCTCCTTCCTCTCATCAAGCTCTTCAAGTCTATCTTCTCAAAACTTCAAGACCACCATTTCGGTGCCATGGAGTTCCACTATTGATGGAGCTTGAGCTTGTGTTTCTACATATTATTACTCTCCTTTGCTTCAAGGTAAGGAAACTCAAAGAAAAATGAAGTTTCCCTCATGTTTTTGTCTTGACCGAGAATCACCATTAATGGTGCTCCTTGTGTTGCTTTGTTCTAGCTCCATTTGAACCTTTCATGGACTAGGTGGAGTCCTCTCTTCATAGATATTCAAACGCTCTTCAAAGATCAAGGTAAAACAACTACATTAATGTTTTGAAACAATGTAAAATTAGGGTTTACAATGAGATGAAGCTTAAAGCTTGAATACTCATTATGATGTTTGTATATTGTTTAGAACTTGACAAGGAATCAAATACCTTACCGGTTTTATAAGGAAACAAGAAAGAAGTTTGTGTGGAAAAGAGGTAAACATACTAACCTAATGTGGTATAATGCCTTAGGAGAAATGAGCTTATATTACTTGTTAAAATGATCTAAGGAGCCAAAGGTGAATGACCTAGTGGAATGCTCTCAAATTTATTAAGGGCATATGTATTGTTGGGTGTATTTGCAGATCAAAGGCATTATTTATGTGGGAAATTCAGTGTTTATGGTTTATGCAATTTAAGGGCCTAAGAGCCATGTTATTTAAGGGCCTAAGTGCCAAGCAATTTAAATCGTGCACTATATTGTGATGTGGTGAAAATTTGGTGAAGTCTTGTGTATGATGGTGTTCATGATGGATTTAGGTGTTCTTGAGTGTTTAATGGTGAAAACTATGAGTTTTGGAATGATGATGTGCTAAGAGAACCCATGGCAAAATTTGTATAATGTATAAGGAGTTGTAAGTGCTTAAATGAACTTTGGTGAACTAGGATATGTTAGGAAAGGATAAATGTTTTACTAAGGAAGAAACATGTTTTTAAGGTGTTCTAAAGTGCTACAAGGACTTTGGTATTGTCTTGGAAGTTCTAGGAATTCAATGAGTGTTTTAGGATGTAATAAAGTCTTGGAGAAGTTTGTTTAAGGTTTAGGTAATGTTGATGAATAAGGAGGGAATGATGTTTAGGTAAGGTTTTGAGAAAGGAATTCAAGAAGTTGTAAAAAGAGGATTTGGTTAGTAAGAGGAGATGCTTGGGAGATGATGTTATGAAGGTGAGGAAGCATTTTAGTGTAGTGGTCATTTAAGGTGAAACACCACTTGGAAAACCAAAAGGAAATGTTACAAGTGTTAAGAGATTTGATAAGAAGATTGAGTAACAAGTTGGACAATGTTTTAAGGTGAATCAAAGTGATATTCTAGTATTAGAATATGCCTAAGTTCATGTATGAAGCTTGGGTAGTCAATGGATGAAGAGAATAGATGAAATAAAACTTGGAAAGTGAAGTTCTTGGCTGTCCGAACTACCGTCCGAATGTGGACGTTCGGACGTGCCTGTGTGCGCGTGAATATTCTGATCTTCGAACAGCGTCCGAACTACCGTCCGAACATGGGAAGTTCGGACACACCTATTTATTTCTCTGGTTTGGCCTCGAACAGCGTCTGAACTTGGGAAGTCCGGACGCAAGTTCGGACATTCACCAGTTTGCACCCATAGAGTCTCGAACGGTGTCCGAACTTGGGAAGTCCGGACACAAGTTCGGACAAGGCGCTGTATGGACGAAAAACATTGTTTAAGGTATGCAAATGATGTGTAATGATGGGGATTGATGGTTAATGATGTTATGAGGTTGTTAAGGACATGTTAGGTGAGTTTTAATGACAATTAAGTGGGTGAAAAGTTGTAATAAAATGTGAAAGTAAAACAAGTTAAAAAGTGAAGTTATGTAACTAAGTTAACGGGGAAAATTTATAAGCATTAGACTTTAAACAATCATGTTACCCCGATGTTAATAGAAATACATGTAATGTTGTCAGTTGTTCGAGAATTGCTCGAGGAACATAAGTGGACTCCGGTGACAGGTATGATTTTCTTGCAACCTGTGTCCTACCGGATTACACCGGCTTGTATGCCAATGTGTTTTTCTGTATGTTTGCCACGTTATAAGATAAATCATGAAACGAGTTTACAGTCGTTATTGTTGTTGTATGTTTACGTGCCGATACCGGTAACCTCGAATGCGCTTGAAGGGCTAGTTAACCACTATTAGGTAAACGTAAGAGAACGGTATCCGGTGATTATGTTTCCGACCTAAGGAACGTTCTAACCACGACTATGCGTGAGTTAGTTATGTGATGTTTGTGTGTGATGTTTGTGTGTGAATGTATGACTCTCCCTTCCCTTGTGTGTGTCTAACAAGACTTAACCCAATGTTGTGATTGTTAAACTAAGTTCAATGATGAACTTTTGACAAGTGCTAACGGGGGAAGTGAGGAGTCCGGTCTGTTCCGGCCACGCGTGTGAGTATGGGGGTCGTTGTCATATCAGGTTCGATCCTCTCTGTATGTTATGGTTGTTTTCCAATTTGGTTTCCAACCTTCCCTTTAGCTTAACCAAGGCTATTACTGACTCACGTCGGGCCACAGGGGCATACTATGTTATGTTTGTTCGGTGTGCTTGGATCACTATATCCGAGGCACCTTGTGTTAAGTTATCCATTCATTTAACGAGACTGTAACGAGTTATGTAACGAGCTTATCATGAGACTGGCAACATTCTCTAGGCTCACCAGTGAATTAACTATGTTTGGGTCGGTTCCTAAGAGGACCGTTCCCGTTATGTTATGTGATGTTGTTGTAATGCAATTCCTATTGCGATGTTATCATGTGCACGTCGATACGTGAAAGTGTTGTTATGTTTTGTTATGTGAGGAATGTTATATGTTGTAAGATATGGAGTGTGTGGATCATGGAAATGAATCCCAGTTTGTGATAAGGGGCGTTTAAGGATAACCCGATTTAAGGGTAAGTGTCGTCTATTAAGAAAGTAGCTCCATTAGAGGAGGAACACTCTAGGGATAATGAATACCATGAGTGACTTATCAAGTAAGGATGTATTATCCGTTTGTTGAGCCCATTGAGGCGAAATGATTATGTGTTGTGTGTTTACAGTTGCAGGCATGATTTAAAAATAATCAATCGCATGCTAAGACGACAATTAGTTGTGTGTGGCCCGGTAGCATGTGGGCTACGGGATTACCATACCAGCAAAGGTGCTGAGCCCCTTGGGGGCCACCCTTTCTCTTCTTTTCCTATTTCAGGTACAGAGAGTTGGAAGCCGTTCGAGAGTAGGACGGGGTAGACATTGTACATGGGTAATCATTTAAGTGTATATATACAGTAGGTGTAGTAAGACCGAAATTGTTGTCGGCATCAGTTTATAAATACTCGGTATAGTTGAAAGGTGTATGTTGTTGTTGTTGTTAATGGAAGGGATAGTAATGTGTAGTCGCTCGGGAATTTAGCCCATCAGACCGGTACAATGTATGTGTATTAGCCTTGTTAGCCACGTGGGTGGTTGACGGCGTGTAACACCAACGAGTTAAGTTATTTGATGAAGTGTGTATTCCGCTGCAGATTGTTGTTATGTATTTTGTTGTTGGATGGGGTGTTACACTTATTGTTGAACTCGTTGTCGCATGTGACTTAACTCACCCTTGTATGTCGTATAGTTTATTTCATTATTGCATGTGTGATCCTTTGTCATGCATTATGCATCTCACCTTAGTATTTATTTTCCTAAGGTTTGTCTCTTTTTTTTTAAATTCAATGTGGTATAATTCATTTGTAAACAATACTTTGAATGTATAAATTCTTATTATCCCATGTATACTCCTAACATTAGAATTCCACATCTAATGTTTGTAATTCTTTTCCCTTTTATCATATGTCATTTTTCATTATGAAAACACATGGTCATTAAACCATATTATATTTTTCCACCATAACATATATTTATTTATGTGTATGTATTATGGAACTATTCCTTATATGGTAAGTCTTATAATATATTCATTCTTTCTAATGAATACCTCTTATATTATAAATGTTATAATCCTTATAACATAAAACCATATTATAAATTCCATTTAAAAATTAATATTTCCGAACAGCACCTATGTTCTTAAATATTTACAAAACCCACCACTTATTAATATAATGTTACATTATTGTTATATAACATATCTTATGACATTTAAGTTTAAAACAATTATAACCTATAGTTATATTTTGTTTATAAAATACCAAATAGCCCCTTATATTTTCGGTTTCCATTATACACCACTAAAATTCTATAAATCACAATTCCATCCCAATTTATAATACATAGTTTTCTAATTCCCTTAAAACTATATTATACATATTCTTTATAAAACCTTATATAACTCCAAAAATTACCAAACTATACCAAAAGGTTATAAATATTATTCCTAACCTTATATTTCCTTTAAATCTCGGTTTTCACCCCTTTGTTACCCATTTGTAACAATGTTATAAATAATATATATATTAATATATAAACTCCAAATTTAACCAAATAAATTTCTAAAAATTCCTAATAACCTAAGGTTTGTACTAAACTCCATTTAGTACCCCAAGTTTTCGGAAATTACATTATAGCCCCATCTCTTTTAAATCTTTTACAAATTAATACTTATCTTAATATAAGGTAGTATTTTAATTTCTTAAATTTTCCAAACTTGGTCAAAGTCTCCTATATAGTCAACTTTGACTTCTAATACCAAATGGGAACCAATTTTTCGGTAATCACAATAATAACCTATACTTTTCTATTTTTACAATTTTGACCCAAAACTTTATAAAATGTTATAATTTTTATTAAATTCATTTAAAAACCCTAAATTGCTCTAAATTAAGCCCACGGCTTTCTAATTTCCTAGTAATTACGAATTGGCCCCAATTTTAATTATAAGCATAAATAAAACTAAATAAGCTTATAAACTTAAATTAAAATGGCCTAATGACATGGCCTTATTACAACCTTGAACTTGCAAAATAAATTACACAATAAATGTCTCAAAATATAGCATATATTTTCGGCCTCACTTTGGTTTAATTATTTTTCCACATAATGTCATAATTTGACCATTATGTTAATTAAATCTCTTAAATGACTAGCTTAATTTATCTTAGCCATTTTTTTCCATTTTTAGGTCAATATGACCTATATATGTAATTTCACTCTCGGCCATATATATATATATGCTTAAAAATTATAAAAATCATAAGTTTAAGGTGTTTATACCTTGGTTATTCCTTGTATGGCTCGGTCACTTGTAGGAAAATTCACCACTTGATTTAGACATGTTTAATACACAAAAACAAGATATGGTTACACTCCAAGCTTGAGCTTAACCATAAGGAATAATTAATGTAAGATTTAAGGCAAAAATCACCTTAAAAATGCAAGGGAAGTTCTAGGTGGTTTCGACCTGAACCAAACACACCACAAGGTGTTAGATCCACCATATTGACATAGGAAATAGTTAGATCACAACAAGCTACCTTGTTATTAGGTTTTACCTTGGAAAAATGCCTTAAAAGAGTATTTCCTTGGATCTTGGTCACCCTTGCTCCAAATGGCTAACCAACTGAATGAACATGTAAATATGAAGATTATGAGTGTATAAACTCATAAAAATTGAAGGAAGAAAACCGCTTGAAAGATTGAGAGGCTTAAGGTATTTTTACCTTAAAATGCAATTTTGAGCAACCTTGGTCCCTCTACTTGCTTCAACCGAGTTTAGCTCTTGTTCTAACCTTAGAACACTGAGAATAAGCCATAGGAATTGATGAGCCACGAAATCTAGGTGTAGGTAGTGAAGAGATGAAGAAAAAGGGCTAAAAATGACCTTAAAACACTTACCTTAAGAGCTTAGGAGCTAGATTGCCTTCCATGCTCAAGAACAAGCTTGAGAGCTTAGGAAGGGAGACTCGGTTGGAGAGGCTGGGATCGGACAAGGAGGAAGGAAAGGTGGGAAAGGTTGAAATAATTGAAAAAGTAAGTTTTACTATTGTAAATTTGTGTTAGGTATCAATTTGTCTCATAATCATTGCAAGCTGTCTCCTCTCTTATTGCCAGCCGATTTCCTTGGTCCAAATGGGTCAATTAATTGACCATTGACCACTTGGTCAATTTGACTCATGCGGGCCCCACTTTAGGGTTTTATTAATATTTTAATATTAATTTGTAAAAATTCGTAAATTTCTGGAATTAAATTCCTAATATGATGAAAATATCATATTTAAGGGTAATTATAATTTTTAAGCCCATTAAAAATCAATTTAAAGGCAATCTCACAAAAACGTGCTTTAAGGTGTTTTAGCGCACATTTTTGTGTCACAGGGTGTTCCTGAGCTTAGTTCTCCTTGAGAACGGTTTTGTTGTGTTCCTTACTTCATTATAATACTTAGGAATCCACTTTGGATCCTATTTGAGGTCATACAATCTTTATGGTGTCTTAAAGCACATTTTTGGCTTTACCGATCTTAAGGCGTGTTTTGCCTTGTTGAGATCTTTTAGATTGTTCCCCAATAATATTTAGATGTTTATAATCATCTTAGATCATTAATAGATCATTTTATTATATTTTAAAGGTTAGGGGTATTTCAGTCTACCCCCCTTAAAAAGGCTTCGTCCCGAAGTCCTTAACCCTCTACAGTTCACCTAAGGAATCAAGTTCCACTAAGTAACCAAACAGTCCATTGCTAGGGAGTAACTCCCACTAGGTTCAGACCTAGTCTATACATACATATATAAATAATCAAACTCATGGTATAACTCTTATCACAGCACTAAACAAGGTGCACATCCAACTCATCAACCAAAAGTACTCAGCGGTACTATATATATTCAACCAGGTGCACTAAGGCACATACATAAAATGTATCAACATCCAATCATCCAAACAACATGTATGACGCAGCATACCAACAAAACACCACAAAAACAAGACCTAATGCACAATGTGCGCAAGCCAAGTGGTGTCTACCCCCCTTAAAAAGGGTTTGACCACGAACCCGTACAAGTACACAGCTACGACTCGAAGAGTGCTGGGTACTTCGCTCTCATGGAGTCCTCTAACTCCCATGTAGCCTCCTCCACCTCATGGTTCGACCAGAGAACCTTGACCATGCTAACGGTCTTGTTCCTAGTCTGCCTCGTCTTCGTATCGAGAATGCGGAGTGGTACTTCCTCATATCGTAGAGCGGGGTCCAACTCTAAAGTCTCTGGCTGCAAAACGTGCGATGGATGGGGCACATACTCTTCAACTGTGAAACGTGAAAGACGTTGTGCACCCTCCCGAGCTCTGCTGGTAAGTCCAGTCTGTAGGCTAACGGGCCCACTCGCTCCCTAATCGCATAAGGTCCAACATACTTCGGGCTCAACTTGCCCTTCTGCCCAAACCGGAATATCCCTTCATGGGTGACACTCTGAGGAATACCATGTCGGTAGTGAACTCAATGTCCCTCCTCTTGGTGTCTGCATTTGCTTTCTGCCGGTCCTGAGCTGCCCTCATGTTCTTAATCTGTAGGACATCCTCCTTAATCTGCTCTAGGTACGGTCCTAGAAGCGTAGTCTCGCTGGCCTCATCCCAGCATAAAGGAGTCCTACACGGTCTACCATAAAGTGCCTGGAATGGTGGCATCTGTATCGAGGAGTGGTAGCTGTTGTTGTAGGCGAACTCTATCAAGTGTAGACGCTCTAACCAACTCCCCTGAAATCTAAGGCACATGCTCTCAGCATGTCCTCCAGTGTCTGGATGGTCCTCTCACTCTGACCGTCGGTCTGTGGATGGAACGCCGTACTAAGCTTCAACTTTGTACCCAAGGCTTCCTGAACCTGTCCCCAGAATCTGGACAAAATCGAGGGTCCCTATCAGAAACAATAGTCTTTGGCACACCATGGTGCCGGATCACCTCCTTCTGGAACAAGTCCGCTAACTTCGGGACGTTCCAGGTATCCTTCATAGCAACAAACTTTGCCACCTTCGTCAGACGGTCCACAATGACCCAAATCGTGTTCAGTCCTCCCTTAGTCGGTGGGAGACCGACAACGAAATCCATCGAGATGTCCTCGAACTTCCAACAAGGAATAGGCATAGACTGCACTAAACCTCCGGGTCTCCTATGCTCAAACTTAACCTTCTGACAGGTCAAGCATCTAGCCACGTACTCAGCTACATCCTTCTTCATCCCGCTCCACCAGAAATGAACCTTCAAATCCTTATACATCTTCGAAGAACCAGGGTGGACGGATAAGGACGAGCAATGAGCCTCCTGGAGTATCTTCTCCTTCAGATCAGGAGACGACTCCGGAATACATAATCGGCCATTCAGTCGTAACATGCCATCATTACACAGTTCGAAATCATACTTCTGTCTCTCAAAACAACCCTTTGACATTTTCTGTTTGATGCTCTCCAATACTGATCACTCTCCTGAGCAGCTCGTATCTCATCAATCATACTGCTGCTCGCTACTAGTGTAAATAATGAATGAGCTCTGCGGCTCAGGGCGTCGGCAACTACATTTGCTTTGCCCTCTTTATACCTCAGGTCTATGTCGTAGTCCTTCAAGAACTCGACCCATCTTCTCTGTCGCATGTTCAGCTCCTTCTGAGAGAAGAGATGCTGTAGACTCTTGTGATCAGAGTAGATAGTGACTGTCACACCATACAAATAATGTCGCCAGATCTTCAAAGCGAAGACTACTGCGCCTAACTCAAGGTCGTGTGTGGGGTAATTCACCTCATGCTTCTTCAGCTGTCGGGATGCGTAAGCAACTACCTTCCCGTGCTGCATAAGCACACAGCCTAGACCGGTTCCAGAGGCATCACAATATACCTCGAACCCATCGGTGCCCTCAGGGATAGTAAGAACGGGCGCCGATGTCAGGAGATCCTTCAGCGTCTGAAAGGACTGCTCACACTCTGCAGACCATAAGAACTGGGATTCCTTCTTCATTAGATTGTCATTGGTTTGGCTTCCTTGGAGAAGTCCTTCACGAATCTTCGATAATACCCTGCCAAACCCAGAAAGCTACGGACGTCTGTGACTGTCTTCGGCCTTGGCCAACTCTTCACTGCCTCAATCTTAGCAGGATCTACAGATATGCCGCTAGCTGATATAATGTGTCCTAGAAATGACACGCTGTCAACCAGAACTCACACTTAGAGAGTTTGGCATACAGCTGGTTCTCTCTCATAATATTCAACACCTGTCTCAAATGTAACTCATGGTCTTCCTTGGTCTTTGAATAGATCAGAATATCGTCGATGAAGACTACAACTGAACTATCAAGATGCTCTCTAAAAAGACGGTTCATCAAATCCATGAATATGGCTGGCGCATTCGTCAATCCGAATGGCATAACGGTGAACTCATAGTGTCCATACCGTGTCCTGAAAGCTGTCTTCTCAATATCACCCTCTGCAATCCTAATCTGATGGTAGCCAGATCTGAGATCTATCTTCGAGAACACACTGGCCCCTCTCAGCTGATCAAATAAATCATCTATCCGTGGTAATGGGTACTTGTTCTTGACTGTAACCGCATTAAGCTCGCGGTAGTCGATGCAGAGTCGCATACTGCCGTCCTTTTTCTTGACGAACAGCACTGGAGCACCCCAAGGAGAAACACTAGGTCGAATGAATCCCTTGTCGAGGAGGTCCTCCAGCTGTAGCTTCAGCTCCCTCATCTCAGCCGGTGCCATACGGTAGGGTGCCTTAGCAATAGGGCCCGTACCTGGCAACAAGTCGACGGCGAACTCAACCTCGCGCACAGGCGGCATGCCTGGCAGCTCATCAGGAAATAAGTCGGGAAAATCTACCACGACTGGAATGTCTACGTCCGTCACGTCGCTCTGTCTCGTGTCCTGTACATAACAGAGGAAGGCTTGTCGGCCCTTCCTAACATCCTTCATCAGGGACAATGCTGACACGATCTTGACAGTCGGCTCTCTCCTCACACTGCGGTATGACACTGTCCTGCCGCTCGGCCCCTTCAGTAGTAGTCGATGCTCTGCACAATGAAGGCGGCCCCTATGCTTCTGCAGCCAATCCATGCCCACTATGATGTCAAAACCCAAGTTCTTGAACTCAATCAGATCAATGGGGAAGGTCTCAGTCATAATGCTGATCTCTAACCCTGTATACTGTCTGGTGCAACCTACTTTCTCCTTCGAAGGAAGGGTGACTGAAAAGTCTGAAAGCTGTTCGGGGGTGGCCCCTCTTAGCAAATGCCGAGGAAATAAAAGAATGCGAAGCCCCTGAGTCGAACAATACGGAAGCACTAACACCATCAATAGGAAAGGTACCTGAGATCACCTCTCGTATTAGCATCGAGTCCCAATAAATCACTAATTTACTGTTGTTTGTAATTGTCATACCTGTGATGACATTACCAGACTCCTTGGCTTGCGCCATGTCTAGGATGCAGATGGTACCCTCCTTTCCATTTCTATAGCCTGAAGTTATGAATTATCGGTATCAACAAAACTGAAACAAACACTTGTAGGTATAAAACTCTTATTTCATTCATTCCAACTGTATTATACAAGGTTACACCTTAGCTACTGCTATTACATAATACTGTCTGAAAGTCAAGTTTAAACGGCCAGGTCGGATGTGGGTATCATTCACTAAAGCTGGTGGTGCGGTATTGAGCTTAATGCTCTTAATACCATGATATACAAGCCTCGACCCCACCAAATACCAACACATCCCCAGACTTGAGGATGATCTTGCTTGCTAGATCCATCCTCTTCTGGTCTCCATAAATGAACTCAGCATCATCGCCGATGGAGAATGACACAACCGGTATTCCTCTGGTGATGGACTCGGTCGTCTCATCACGGTCCTGGTGCATTCCAAGCTTTCCCCCTGCTCATAGTAGTTGATGATGCAAACGTCAGGTGTCATGTCGGGTAATGGATAAGCCTCACAGTCTTGAGCAATATCCATTGCGTTTCTCACCAAGGTAAGGAAACTCTCAGGTATACCAGGTATAGATACGTCACCTACCATCCTCACCTCTCGATAAACCCTAGCTTGTGGATCCCAATCTTTCCCTAAGCACATCATGTGCAGTTTCATTCTAGAACCACTATTAAATACAGGGGTATAAAAACCTCCTATGCCCTTACCCAAAGCTCTACACTCATTCACTATGGTGATTTGCTCATCTAGGGTTAGGAACTCTCTGAGAAGTATCATGCCCGGTCTGACTACATGACACAACTCACTAGGGTACTCCCGTCTTTCTTCCACGGGTCTAGGTGATCTCTGTCTTGTAAGTGTGGGATAGCAGATATCGAAGTCTCCTAAGAGATAAAGGTTTCCTAGGTAAGTTGTTCATCTAAAGCGGTAATTTAAACACACATTCATGCTAAGGTAAAGCGTTTAACACTAGTCATGCTTTCATAATGGTTAAGGTTTCAAATGCTAACCTTCACCGCGCTGGGTACTAGTGCCAGCGCCTGAAGCTCCCGCTGCATTCAGCATACGGTTGCCCGGCGGGTTCCTCGTTCTGGTTTGCTTGTGGCTGCTGCTGCTGCTGCCCCTCTGGGCTTGGGGCGCCGGCCCCCTCTGGCCACCTCGAGCTCCACCTCCTCCAGTAGGTGCGCCTGAGTCCCCTTCTGCGGGCGGTACGCTCGGCTCTCGGTTCGAGAAGCACTCGAACGACCTGTGGCCCTTCTTTCCACAATGGTGGCAGTCCACCGCTTGCCCGGTGCAGTCGACACCCGGGTGGTCTTTACCACAGCGCTTGCAGTGAAAGTGGCGCTGGGGTGCAGAACCTATTAATATACACTCAGGTTAATACAAGGATGGTAATGGGTAGTAGTACTCAATTCATTCACAAGGTTAGATCGCTTACCCTTAGGGGGTACAGATCTAAGAGGCTGCACATCGTAGGTAGGCCCGGTCAGCAACGGGACCTTGTCCCCTTTTGGCTGGCCTGCTCCTTCTTCTTCTCCCTCCAGGAGAACTTTTTCTTCCTGTGATCGTCAAAGTGTCAGGAATAGCAGGTATAAAAGCAGGCAGTAAGTAAGTAATTTAAATGGATTAAATAACTTAAGGTGGTTCTTACTTCCAGCCCTTACTGCCTCCGCTTCCAGCCTCAGTCTCCGCCTCTTTCTCTGGGGCCTTACGCTTCTGCCCCTGTGTAACACCCCTACTACGTACTTAAAAATAACTGGAATCACAGCGGAAATTAAACAACTAAACAATAACTAAACGATTGGTGCTACAACGCCGTCAACCACCCATGTGGTTAACAAGGCTGAATAAATACAAGTTGTACCGGTCTGATGATCAGACTCCCGAGCATAGAACTAAAACCATAAGTACATATACACATAACCGAGTATTTAACTTACAACCCATAATTATACACTGTCACTGTAAACTTCCATTGTACATTGTCAATAACTGAAATACATATTGCCACGGGAGCACAGGCGCATCCCGGGCCTGATATCCAAAATTTAGCCGAGTATTACATCAGCCTAGATCTAAGCCACTCCGCTTCTTCGATCCTCATTCTGCAAATAAACATAGCCCCCAAAGGGGGTCAGCAACCCTTTGCTGGTATGGCTAACGCGCAGCCCATCGGCTACCGGGATACGCGCAACCATTTGTCATGATAACATTCCATTCATTTTACACAACAACAACATACATACATTAGCAAGAGTACTGCACAGCAAATGACATCACACATAACACACAAGAACGAATCCCTTTTAGGAGACGAACCAACAAAGTTAGATCACATTGAGAGCCTAGAGGTTGTTGCCAAACTCATGCTA
Organism: Limonium bicolor; assembly: GCA_023374045.1. Taxonomy (NCBI): domain Eukaryota; kingdom Viridiplantae; phylum Streptophyta; class Magnoliopsida; order Caryophyllales; family Plumbaginaceae; genus Limonium; species Limonium bicolor. The sequence goes on from CM041780.1 coordinate 205,464,561, forward strand.
AGCTCGTTACATAACTCGCTACCGTCATTTAAAATTGAACGGATAGCTTAATCACAAGGTGTGTTGGATATAGTGATCCCAAGCACGCCGAATAAACATAGTATGCCCCTGTGGCCCGACGTGAGTCAGTAAAATAGCCTTGGATAAGCTAAAGGGAAGATTGAAACCAAATTGGAAAACAACCTCAACATACAAAGAGAATCGAACCGGTAAATGACATCGACTCCCATACTCACACGCGTGGCCGGAACTACCGGACTCCTCACTTCCCGTTAGCACTTGTTAGAAGATCATCATTGTAACACAACACACAGGCCACATACAAGTGGTTAAGTCTTGTTACACACACACAAGGGAAATGAGTCACATCTCAACAACATAAAATATGAACAACTGTAAACTCATTACATGACTTAAGTTTTGCAAGGTCATAAACACACAGAAAACAAACAAACACAAGCCGGTGTAAACCGGTAGGCAACAGACTGCAAGAAAACCATACCTTGGCCCTTGCTTCGACTGGTTTCCACCTGAGAGAATCCTATACACATTCAGTAACGTCGGTTAATTAACGCTCTAGTCCACTGTTAACATTTCTACTTCACATCTCTAGCTATCTTACTTCCACCTTTTGTTTTGACTTGTCATCTTTTAAAATGTCATTATAACACTCCTAACATGACCTTCATAACTTTATAACATCATCTCTAACTTATCCCCACCTTTAGACATCGTTTAATAACCTAGAACCAAGTTTATATAGTGGTCCGGGACTTGGTCCCCAACTAAGGTCCCGGACCTACACTTAACAAATCTCTCGGCCTCTTTTAATGGGGTGGTCCGGGACTTCATACAGGTCCTAAGTCCCGGACCATTCTAGGCAAAAACTCTCGGGTAATTTAAGGGGGGTGGTCCGGGTCCTTGTACAAGACCCAAGTCCCGGACCACATTGTCTTAGAAACTCACGGCCCGTTTTTCATACTGGTCCGGGACATGACCCATAACCTAGGTCCCGGACCCAAGCTACAGAATTGACGTACTTGCTTTTTCAAGTCTTGTTGCATTAGTTCTTCACACCCATTATATGCATAAACTTCCCAAATGATCTTAGGTATATTCTAATGATAAAATATCATCTTAAACACACCTAGGTCCTTATCTAACTTGTTACTCAATCTTCTTATAAAATCCATCAACACTTAAGCATTATTTCTCCTCTTGTAAAACACTTAGTCATTCTCTTACATTTCCAGTTCACCCAACCTTATATAAATACCTAAAACTTCTTGGACATTTCCAAAATTTCGACATGGACTCTCCTAGAATATCACTAAGCCATAACACATTGTCTACACCATTAAACACACCAGAACACTAATATCCATCAAGAACACTCTTATACACAAAACTTCACCAAATATACACCACATTACAACATAGTGCATAACTTCAATTGCATGGCACTTAGGCCCTTAAAATGCTTAAATCTTAAACACTGAATTTCCCACAATATATTTGCCTTTGACCTGCAAATACACACAACAATACATATGTCCTTTTACTAGTCTCTTTGAGAACATTTTACTGAGTCATTTACCGTTGGCTCTTTAGGTAGTTTCAACAAGCAATATTAGCTCATTTTCCTAAAGCATTATACGCTATTTTAGGTTAGCATATTTATCTTTTCCTCACAACTTTTCTTGTTTCAGAAGTCGGTAAGGACACTTGCTTGCTTGTCAACTTCTAAACAATATACAAGCAAGGTAATGAGTATACAAGCTTTGTGCTTCATCTCATTATAAACCCTTAGTACACATATTGTCTTAGAACGCTTAGGTGATCGTTTTACCTTAGAACTTGAAGAGAGTTTGGATATATGTCAAGAGAGGACTCCACCTAGTCCTTGAATGGTTGGAATGAAGCTAGAACAAGGCAATATAAGGACACCATTTAAGGTAATTTTCGGACAACACAAAACATGGAGGAAACATCATTTTTCTTTGAGTTTCCTTACCTTGAAGCAAAGGAGAACAATAATATGTGAAAAGATGAACTCAAGCTCCTTCCATGGAGATTCCTCTTGGCACCAAAATGGAGCTCTTGAAGATTTGAAAGGACCAAGTTGAAGAGCTTGATGAGACTAAGAGATTGGTGGTCTTAGTTTTTGATTTGGCCAAGTGAGCTAGGAGTTACAAGGATTTGAAGATGAAGTCTGGTGGTGAGCTGCTTCAAAGTGAAAGAGAGCAAGGAAGGAGATGGGATACGTAGACAGCAAAAGAAAATGAAGGAATGAAGAGAATCACTAATTGTAGTTGCTTTTGAAGATATTTGTTACCAAAAGCAAATAGTGCTTTCTTAATTACTTATTTATTTGCTGGTTAATTGACAAGGGTGGTGACTCACCACATACAAAAACCGGCCCCCATATAATATAAGGGGTTACCCAGCCTTAATTGATCAATTAAATTGCTTATGTTAACATATGTTACAAACTAGCTTATTTAGTTACTATTCATAAAAGCAAGGCACTTAGAAGTGAAATTTTTGATTTCTCATTGATTTAAACTTCCAAATGTGATACTAAGTAGTACACATATTAATTAAAGAGTAATGATGGACATTTAGCCATTCAAAACTCATTTACAAGACAATTTTTCAAAAACGTGCTTTAAGACTCCTTAAAGCACATTTTGTGTTTTAACTGGTTTTCAAGCTTGGTTTTCTTTGGTAATTGATTTAATAGGCTCATTAATATATAATTAAGGTCTTGGTAAGTTCAATAAGCCTTAACCAAGATTATCCCAAGCTTAGAGCATATTTTGCCCTTATTGCCCTTTAAGCAATTAATTGTATTTACTATTTACTAAATTGTTTACTAATGTTTCTAAGACTCTTTTTAGTCTTACTATATCATAATTTAATGTTTAAACAACTTATTAAGGTTTGGGGTATTTCACCCTGGCCGTCCTCCCGGTTGTTCACCATCATCTCATTCCGAGAAGCGGCGTCATAACACTCCTGCAATGTATCAATGAGTTCCCCCAAACTAGTAATAAATCACTGAGTTACAGGTATAACTGTCAATTAAATTTTTACCTGGACCGTAGGGTACAAGGTAGCACCCATGGCGGCCTTGATAGCATATCTCAACCCGCCTCTAAATTTCTCCACCTTCACAGCATCAGAATAAACAACTCCTGGGACGAAGTCCAAGAGTCCAATAAACAAGGAGTAGTACTGATCTACTGTCATACTACCCTGCCTCAGGGCCTCAAACTCCTCCCTTTTCCTCTGCTTCAAATGAGCAGGATAGTACTTCTCTCTCAACAATTCCACAAAACCAGTCCATCCAAAACCCTCTATAGCAAGATAATGTGCCTTCACGGACCTCCACCACGTGCTGGCAGCGTCCTTCAGGTGAAAGGCTGCTATATCGACTCGGTGCTCAGCAGGCACGTGTATGGCATCGAAGGCCTTCTCGTGCTCAACGATGTATCTCTCCAAGACAGTGGGGTCAGCAACTCCATCATAGGTAGGTACTCGCGTATCAGCTACGCTCTTCAGCCAATTCGGCTCTCTAGGTACGGGTACGGGTGGGACTACCGGTGGTGCAGGTGGTGCTCCTATGTGGATACCTCCCATCTGGGCTAGCTGAGCGAAGACGGCAGCTACCGTCTCAGCCACGCCCACGGCTGGGGCCTCCGGAGGTCCTGCTCCAGGCCCGCCGCCCCTTCCACCACCTCCTCTGCCTGCTGATCGCCTCCCAGAAGACATCTGAAGAATTCAAAATTGAAGTCAACACTCGGTGTAAGTACCGTACTTATCTCAACCGTAAGTTCACATAGCCCTAAAAGGCATATAACACATTGTCCCCGACAATCTCCTAACTCAAATCATTTACAACAATCTCCTAGGTACTGGTGTGTGAATAACCTAGGCTCACGGTACTTAAACTACTATCTCTTGTAATCAGAGCGGTACTCCGGTCTGATACCACTTTTGTAACACCCCTACTAATTCGGCTCCTAATAATCCTGTAAATGTCGCACAATATAAATAAATCGCAGTGGTAAGTAAAAGACTGTCGCCCTAATGGTGTCACTGTTATCACTCGCCCATACGGGTGATAACGATTTACCTGATAATCAACTTGCGAAACGTATTCCCGCAGTGATCACAAGAGATAGATAGCAGTACTTAAACAATTTAAAACAAATCTAACAACAACCAATTATTACAGACCGTGAGCATCTAAACCAAACACACCTCGGTTAAACAACCCGAGTCCAAAACAACCTGAGTATCACACCGTACCAAGTCTAAACCAACAGTAATATCACAATAGTCACGCCTCGCTGCGAACCACCAGCTAGTCACCTGCATGAAAGTGGTTATGGTATGGAATCAGCCCCTGCTGAGTATCACATGCCCCGTCATGCCCCCAAAGACCCCTCAATTATTTGGTCGAGAGCATGAGGTTCATTACATGCAATACCGTTTTAATATTTAAAACTGTAAAACAATTAACAGTAACATCCATACAATAAACACAACCATCACCATATATAATATAACCACATGTATAACCAATGAACAACCAAGCGAAACAACGAGAACAATAAACAAGTACTAGTTCTCGTCCATGGTGTAGAAACCAATATCGTTCGCCACTGTATAATTCTTAACTGTATTATTTGTTCAGTTATACCTAGTGACAATGTCTCATTAAAACGACATGTCTCTAGTTACCCATATATTATGGCGGGTCACCCACGGCAGTAGCCACTCTAACGGTAGAGTCTCCGACCAACGAGCCATTCTAGCTCACGGGAAATTTTCTTGATACTTACGGACCCGTACGCGGACATCCTGGTATCGTTTTTGTGATCACAGCGCGCACCAAGAGCCACATCCTCCTGGCTTTACTTCCTTTCCATTAATTAATTATACCATCGCATCGCATTATCATTTTTTTTCCTAACACAGCAGACCAAGGTCATTAGTCCAATCCAGAGTCTATAAACTCGGGATCCAGTGTTAGATACGAGAGCGGCGTTCAGAAAGGCCAATGCTCCGTATAAAAGTCTCGGATAATATGTATATCATATTATCCTAGTGCTACAACGTTTTTCTGACAATCCTTATATTTCATATAAGATAGCACCATAGCCGCTAGTTCGTTTTATATATATAGGTTCATATATACGAACCAATACTGTTAACTCAACAACAGTAAATAATAAGCAGCTATAAATATACAATTCATGCATATTAATTATCACATTCAGACAAACAATCTTATCACAGATCACACAGAAGTCTGAACTGAGGAAGCCCTCAGAGACAATCAGAGACACATAACAACATACCGTTCACCCTGGTGTATTACGGTGGAGTATGAATCAGCAAGATCCTATGCTCCTTGTGTAGTCTCTAACAGTCTAAACAATACATAATGCTACTGATTAGCATACTGTATAACAACACAATCCTACGGTACCCCGTACCGTCACTAACACCTCCCGGTTAACCCCCCGTTATTAACTGTCAATGTTTATCGGGTTTTAGGTTTAACTCGAGATTAGAAAAGTATTATATTACATGCGTAGTCATGTCTTGTATATTAATATACTTATTGTTGAACTCGTTGTCGCATGTGACTTAACTCACCCTTGTATGTCGTATAGTTTATTTCATTATTGCATGTGTGATCCTTTGTCATGCATTATGCATCTCACCTTAGTATTTATTTTCCTAAGGTTTGTCTTTTTTTTAATTCAATGTGGTATAATTCATTTGTAAACAATACATTGAATGTATAAATTCTTATTATCCCATGTATACTCCTAACATTAGAATTCCACATCTAATGTTTGTAATTCTTTTCCCTTTTATCATATGTCATTTTTCATTATGAAAACACATGGTCATTAAACCATATTATATTTTTCCACCATAACATATTTATTTATGTGTATGTATTATGGAACTATTCCTTATATGGTAAGTATAAATATATTCATTCTTTCTAATGAATACCCCCTTATATATAAATGTTATAATCCTTATAACATCAAAACCATATTATAAATTCCATTTAAAAATATTAATATTTCCGAACAGCACCTATGTTCTTAAATATTTACAAAACCCACCACTTAGTTAATATAATGTTACATTATTGTTTATAACATATCTTATGACATTTAAGTCATTTAAAACAATTATAACCTATAGTTATATTTGTTTATAAAATACCAAATAGCCCCTTATATTTTTGGTTTCCATTATACACCACTAAAATTCTATAAATCACAATTCCATCCCAATTTATAATACATAGTTTTCTAATTCCCTTAAAACTATATATTATACATATTTCTTTATAAAACCTTATATAACTCCAAAAATTACCAAACTATACCAAAAGGTTAAAATATTATTCCTAACCTTATATTTCCTTTAAATCTCGGTTTTCACCCCTTTGTTACCCATTTGTAACAATGTTATAAAATACTATATGTTATACTTATATAATTCATATAAACTCCAAATTTAACCAAATAAATTTCTAAAAATTCCTAATAACCTAAGGTTTGTACTAAACTCCATTTAGTACCCCAAGTTTTCGGAAATTACATTATAGCCCCATCTCTTTTAAATCTTTTACAAATTAATACTTATCTTAATATAAGGTAGTGTTTTAATTTCTTAAATTTTCCAAACTTGGTCAAAGTCTCCTATATAGTCAACTTTGACTTCTAATACCAAATGGGAACCAATTTTTCAGTAATCACCAATAATAACCTATACTTTTCTATTTTTACAATTTTGACCCAAAACTTTATAAAATGTTATAATTTTTATTAAATTCATTTAAAAACCCTAAATTTCTCTAAATTAAGCCCACGGCTTTCTAAATTCCTAGTAATTACGAATTGGCCCCAATTTTAATTATAAGCATAAATAAAACTAAATAAGCTTATAAACTTAAATTAAAATGGCCTAATGACATGGCCTTATTACAACCTTGAACTTGCAAAATAAATTACACAATAAATGTCTCAAAATATAGCATATATTTTCGGCCTCACTTTGGTTTAATTATTTTTCCACATAATGTCATAATTTGACCATTATGTTAATTAAATCTCTTAAATGACTAGCTTAATTTATCTTAGCCATTTTTTTTCCATTTTTAGGTCAATATGACCTATATATGTAATTTCACTCTCGACCATTGATAAGTGTGAAATACATCTATTTTTAGGGCTTTAATTCTTTCTATTTTTACAACAATTCATGCCATATTTCTCACTTATCATATACTTTTACTTAGATTTATGTTTTGATGTGAATTGATATTTTTATGTGTCAAATGCAGGAAATAATACATATATATATGCACGTGACTACCACTGCACAGCAACATAATATACAAATATGATATTGATCGTGGTATAAAGTCACCACTTTATTATTCAAGGCTTCACACCATTGATATTGATTGTGACATTACGGAGGATAATTTATCCACATCACTTATGTTGTACCATACAACTCATGGGCTCATGATTGTTCATGTACATGGATTCTCCCACTCACGACTTCCATGTTATCTATTATTCACGGCACATGACGAGAAGATAAATTCTCAACATTGGTTGCCGCTATATAAGGAAGATTTAGGGTTCGATATCAGGGGAACTGATTCACGCCTCGAGAGCTGAGGCTCTGCGCCTCTCTTTATTATTTCATACACGATTCTATCACGCCACCACCATAGTCATCTGCACCGTACGACCACCTCTACTCCAGACTACATCGCACCACCACGCCCAACATTCATTCAGCAACATCCGCACACAACCACCATCCACCAGGCCATCATTGTTTCACAATTTTAATATGGAGTTTTCTCTTTCCTTTCTCTTATTTATTTTATGTCTTTTTGCGTTGTTAATTCTGTTTTCGAATTCATGTTTGAGTAGTTAGTTTAGTTCCCCGGATTGGGGTAGTAAACCGAATCTTTATATTTATTTTGTAATCTCTTTACTAATCATTAATGCAATAGTTTAATTCTTGTTCTTCATGCGCTTTAATTCTCTGATCAATTATTAAAGCTATATTTGTAGTTTTCTAATCAACACGCGAGAGCTGAGATAGTAAACTAGACGTAGGAAGTCGAACCTGATTAATGACTAGAAGCGTGATCCCGCCTATAGGTTAATCGGACTCCCATAGAAACTGTTCTTTATGCGATTAGTTGTGTCCGGATTAGAGCATTAGTCTGCTGCTAGTTCTAGCAACTAGTTAGGATTCGTTAGACTTAGCCGTTGACGAATTATTTAAAGTTTCTGAGTGAATTATAGGTACACTGCCTAGGTAGAAGTATAGTAACACATATTTCTGCTAACAAGTTTTTGGCGCCGTTGCCGGGGACCTCTGGCACGGTTAATTGACATTTTTATTTATCTAATTGAGATTTATTTTTATTTTATTTTTTTTTCTTATTCTTATCAATTTTTTTTTTGTTTCGAATTGAATTGTGGTTTCGTTTAATTAATTTTTCTTACGATTCTTTTATAGTCTTTTGTCGAAAGTGGTTTTTTTTTTCGAATTCAATTCTCTTTCTTCTTTTATTTTAGTCGAATTTAATTTTGTAGTTGGCAGTAAGTTAGTTTGCTTTCGTTTCGATCTAGTTTTCTTTACGAGAGCCATAGTTCTAGGACTCTGTCTGACTTCTATTTTTGAGTTGACTTATTACGTATACAAATTTTTCCTTTGAATTCGATTTCCCTGTTTCTGTTAGTTTATTCTTGCTTTCGAATTGAATTTTTTAGTTACATTTTGTTTCACTGTTATTCAGTTTTTTTTATTAGTTCGATTGCACTAGGTATACAATTTTTTTCGTTTAAATCGGTTGTAGTTAAGAGTACGTGGGTTCTTGATTTTCTTTTCTTGATTTTAATTTTCTTGATTTTGTTTTTGATTTTTTTTTTAGGATATATTACTTTTTAGTTTTTAATTTATTAGTTTTTTAGTTTCGTTTTTGTTACTTTATTTTATTTATTTAGATAATTCCCTTTTATTTTTATTTTGTTCTTCTTTGCTATTCTATTTAGTTAATTTTGTTTTTGTGTTTCTTGTCTATTTTTAGTTCTATTTTACTTTGTATTTTTATTTTTGTTTTTGGATAGGCTAGTTACTTAGAATGGAGAGCAGTTACGATGAGGAGACGAGATTGATGGTGGAACAAGCTTTACAGCGCAAGCGGGAAGCAGTACTTTCTTTTCAAAGGCTGATTGGATACCAACCACCACCACGATCTGATCGAGAACTTTATTGGTGGGAAAGTCCTCCACCCGTAGAGCAGAATATCTTGCCTGAGCTTAACTCTGAGCCGATTGAAGCACCAGTAGTGGATTATTTCATAGAGAATGAAGGAATTGATGCATCTACCACAGTTGTCTACGAGCAGGATTGCATGATTGAGCCTCACCAACAGGAAGAGGATATTTGTATCCTTGAATCTGAGGAGAAAGCGCCACCACCAATTGATCTGCAATTTCAACCTTGTCTCCAGGAGCCTCACCAACAAGAAGAGGATGTTTACATTCTCCAATTTGAGGAAGAAGAGCCATTCACACCTGGTCTTCTGATTGAGCAGCATTACCGGCAATATCTCCTCAAACGTCAGGTTTTGTGGAGTATTTACTTTCCTATTTTATTTACCAAAGTAACGCTTTGTTTTGATCCAGGTGGTTTGCTTTTAATTACTGCCTATTTCGTTTTCCTGGCAAAGCTGTTGTCTACTTTTATTTTTGACCCAGGATAACAAAGCAGAAGTCTAGCCAAAGACTATAAAGACGGGCAGCTTACTGGGAGGCAACCCAGTGATTAAATTTATGTTTTTATTTTTGTTTTCGGGTTTCATTTTTGTTTTTCTTTCATTCAGAGATGGCAGTGGTGCCTGTGCTTTTAATGCAACGCTTTCAGCGTTTTTGTGGTAGTTGTGAGTGTGTGCAGGTGAAATTTTTATTATGGTGTTTAATGTTCTCCAAGGCTGAACACTTGCTTGGACGCAAGTGTGAGGAATGATGCTACCCCCTTGTTCGAGCTTAAGTGTGAGGAAGGGAACCTTCCTCAATCTACGTTATCAGGGGAGTTTCAGTTTCTTTATTTTAAATGTTTGTGTTCAGCCTATCATGCTTAATGCTTATTTTTTATATCAGTCCATGATTGTCCTGAATGAAATTTTTCATGAGTCTGGCATATTTTGAAAGGTCTTTTCTTGATTTTTATTTTTGAACAATGAGGACATTGCTCCTCTTAAAGTGTGAGGAAGTAGGACCTTTCCCTGAAAATATGCCAATTGCGCTTAAATGCCATACTTGTTTTTGCTTGTCCTATTGCTTTGAAGGAATTGCTTCTTTTGAGTGCCAATAAATATTGACTCTACAGGTGAAAATTTTTGTTGAGGTTTTGAAAACAAGCCTGATGGCCACCTCAAGAATCTTTCTGCTCTAGGTTGTTTGTATGTATAGGTTTAGTCAAATTATATCTGTTTTCACTGAAATTTGGTGGATTAGCTGATTATGAAAACTGAATTAGACTAGTTTGGGATTTTGGAAATGATGTGAAAGTTTGGAATGAAAGGATAAGGCAAGGTACTCCGCTGATCAAAAATTTTCCTAACAAAAGCAGGCCTCGTCTATCTGGTTATTAAGTCCTAGGGGTGCCTTAACACCTATCTACCTAAGGTCTCGGGATCTGGGATAGTTGGCCCAACACCGTTACAAGGATAGAGAGAAAAGTCTGGGTTATGGAATAACTCTGCAATTCGTAATTATTCGTTTGTTTTGTATATATTTCTTGAAGGAGAATGTTTTTGCATGCGAAAAATTTAATTGCTGATTAATTTTTGTTTTTGATCATGAGTACGTGGTGTTGAAAGGTATCACGGAATAAGGTGTTACTTCACACCCCTTGTCATCCAAAGGTTAGAGGAAAGAAATGGTGGAAGATCCCAAGCTAATCTACTTTCAGTTTCTATAATCTAACTTCTCCATGCTTTTAACTTCACTCTTTTTCACTGTTTGCGAAAACCTACAGCTAGTAGCAGAACTTTTCTTTTGATTGTCATTTTGCTTGTTTTCCATCAGCAGTTGTTTGATCTTGAGTTTCAATACTGTGGCCCTTAAGAGTAGTCATATTCTGTATTTGCTTGAGGACAAACAAAAGCTAAGTGTGAGGAAGTTTGATAAGTGTGAAATACATCTATTTTTAGGGCTTTAATTCTTTCTATTTTTACAACAATTCATGCCATATTTCTCACTTATCATATACTTTTACTTAGATTTATGTTTTGATGTGAATTGATATATTTTATGTGTCAAATGCAGGAAATATATACATATATATATGCACGTGACTACCACTGCACAGCAACATAATATACAAATATGATATTGATCGTGGTATAAAGTCACCACTTTATTATTCAAGGCTTCACACCATTGATATTGATTGTGACATTACGGAGGATAATTTATCCACATCACTCATGTTGTACCATACAACTCATGGGCTCATGATTGTTCATGTACATGGATTCTCCCACTCACGACTTCCATGTTATCTATTATTCACGGCACATGACGAGAAGATAAATTCTCAACATTGGTTGCCGCTATATAAGGAAGATTTAGGGTTCGATATCAGGGGAACTGATTCACGCCTCGAGAGCTGAGGCTCTGCGCCTCTCTTTTATTATTTCATACACGATTCTATCACGCCACCACCATAGTCATCTGCACCGTACGACCACCTCTACTCCAGACTACATCGCACCACCACGCCCAACATTCATTCAGCAACATCCGCACACAACCACCATCCACCAGGCCATCATTGTTTCACAATTTTAATATGGAGTTTTCTCTTTCCTTTTCTCTTATTTATTTTATGTCTTTTTGCGTTGTTAATTCTGTTTTCGAATTCATGTTTGAGTAGTTAGTTTAGTTCCCCGGATTGGGGTAGTAAACCGAATCTTTATATTTATTTTGTAATCTCTTTACTAATCATTAATGCAATAGTTTAATTCTTGTTCTTCATGCGCTTTAATTCTCTGATCAATTATTAAAGCTATATTTGTAGTTTTCTAATCAACACGCGAGAGCTGAGATAGATAACAAGACATAGGAATTAAACCTGATTAACGACTAGAAGCATGATCCCGCCTATAGGTTAATCGGTCTCAAATAGAAACTGTTCTTTATGCGATTAGTTGTGTCCGGATTAGAGCATTAGTCTGCTGCTAGTTCTAGCAACTGGTTAGGATTCGTTAGACTTAGCCGTTGACGAATTAATTAAAGTTTCTGAGTTTATTGCAGAATTATGGGAGAGTTTACTAATAGATTAGAAAGTGAAGGTTTGCAAAACAATCCGGGGTGCTTCCTTTTATTTAGAGTTTTACGTTTTATTTATTCGTTTAGTTTATTTTACTGTTTTATTATTTTATGTTAGTTTGTTGAGTCTTTCTTTTCATTAAATTGAGTAAACCTGAAAAAGTGACATTTCCTGTTTTCTTAGTTTAGTTTCTCAGTTAGTTAATAAATTGTCAATTAATTGAACGAGGTCCCTGAGATCGACAACCCCACTCAATTCACTATTCCGTAAAACGATAGGTACACTGCCTAGGTAGAAGTATAGTAACACATATTTCTGCTAACAAGTTTTTAACCATATATAATATATATATATGCTTAAAAATTATAAAAATCATAAGTTTAAGGTGTTTATACCTTGGTTATTCCTTGTATGGGCTCGGTCACTTGTAGGAAAATTCACCACATGATTTAGACATGTTTAATACACAAAAACAAGATATGGTTACACTCCAAGCTTGAACTTAACCATAAGGAATAATTAATGTAAGATTTAAGGCAAAAATCACCTTAAAATGCAGGGAAGTTCTAGGTGGTTTTGACCTGAACCAAACACACCACAAGTGTTAGATCCACCATATTGACATAGGAATAGCTAGATCACAACAAGCTGCCTTGTTATTAGGTTTTACCTTGGAAAAATGCCTTAAAAGAGAGTATTTCTCTTGGATCTCGGCCACACTTGCTCCAAATGGCTAACCAACTGAATGAACATGTAAATATGAAGATTATGAGTGTATAAACTCATAAAAATTGAAGGAAGAAAACCGCTTGAAAGATTGAGAGGCTTAAGGTATGTTTTTACCTTAAAATGCAATTTTGAGCAACCTTGGTCCCTCTACTTGCTTCAACCGAGTTTAGCTCTTGTTCTAACCTTAGAACACTGAGAATAAGCCATAGGAATTGATGAGCCACGAAATCTAGGTGTAGGTAGTGAAGAGATGAAGAAAAAGGGCTAAAAATGACCTTAAAACACTTACCTTAAGAGCTTAGGAGTTAGATCTGCCTTCTGCTCAAGAACAAAGCTTGAGGGCTGCTAGGAAGGAGGAGAGCTTGGTTGGAGAGGCTGGGATCGGACAAGGAGGAAGGAAGAGGTGGGAAAGGTTGGAAATAATGGAAAAGGTAAGTTTTACTATTGTAAATTTGTGTTAGGTATCAATTTGTCTCATAATCATTGCAAGCTGTCTCCTCTCTTATTACCAGCCGATTTCCTTGGTCCAAATGGGTTAATTAATTGACCATTGACCATACTTGGTCAATTTTGACTCATTCGGGCCCCACTTTAGGGTTTTATTAATATTTTAATATTAAATTTGTAAAAATTCATAAATTTCTGGAATTGAATTCCTAATATGATATAATATGATAAAATATAATATTTAAGGGTAATTATAATTTTTAATCCCATTAAAAATCAATTTAAAAGGCAATCTCACAAAAACGTGCTTTAAGGTGTTTTAGCGCATATTTTTGTGTCACAGGGTGTTCCTGAGCTTAGTTCTCCTTGAGAACGGTTTTGTTGTGTTCATTAATTCATTATAATACTTAGGAATCCACTTTGGATCCTATTTGAGGTCATACAATCTTTATGGTGTCTTGAAGCACATTTTTGGCTTTACCGATCTTAAGGCGTGTTTTGCCTTGTTGAGATCTTTTAGATTGTTCCCCAATAATATTTAGATGTTTATTAATCATCTTAGATCATTAATAGATTATTTAATTATATTTTAAAGGTTAGGGATATTTCAGTTTATCTTTCTTTCATCGGGAGTATGGATCACTACTCCTACTCCTGCCCCTGACTTGCACCGGGCCCCATCCAGCCATACCTTGTAAGGCACCTCTCGCTATTTCTTATGAAAAAAGCTTGTTTTGGTAATGAAATATGCCAATGCTTGAGCTTTTATTACGACCCGTGGGGTATAGTGAATCTCGAACTGTGTGAGTTGGACTATCTATCTCACCATTCTACCGGAAGCATTCGAATTGTCTATGAGGCCAATTAGTCCGGACAGTAATTCGATGCGATTGGAAATATGGCCTTAATTTCCTGGAAGCTATGACAATAGCAAACAAAACTTTTTTAATGTTAGTATATCTTATCTTGGTGGAGGTTAGAATTGTCCCGGTGGAATAAACCGGAATTGCCCTTCATGCTTCCTCCATCACCAGGACAGCCACCACAACCCACTTCGATACTGATAGATATAAGAACAAGTCTTGGCCTGGGGATGGAACGCCTAGCTTTGGGAGCTCGCGGAGCATTTCTTTTATTCGCTCAAAAGCCTCCGCACATTCTGAATCCCATTAGAATTGCTTATTCTTCAGGAGTACGTTAAAAAAGGGAATGGACTTTTCCTAAAGCTTAAAATATAATCTACTCAAGGCAGTGAGTCTGTCATTCAAAGCTTGCACATCTTTGATACTCTTTTATTGGGGAAGATTTAGGAGTGCCTGGGTTTTTTCCGGGTCAACCTCTATTCCTCTCTACCCCACTATGAAACCCAAAAATTTCCCTCGGGTTACTCCAACGACACATTTCTCGGGATTCAACTTGATTTTTTACTCATCCAAAGTATTGAAAGTTTCTTCTAAATCATTCATGTGTTGTTCTACTGTGTCGCTCCTCACCACTATGTTGTCAACACAGGCTTCGACGTTCTGGGACAACTGCCCCTGGAATACTTCATCAATCATTCATTGAAAAGTTGCTCCCGCATTTTTAAACCCGAATGGCATGACCTTATAATAGAATGTACCGGTCGAAGTGATGAAAGATGTTTTTTCTTGATCATTCTCGTTCATCATAATATGATTGTATTCAGAGAACGCATCTAAGAAACTCATGACATTGCTTTGAGTTGTTGCCATCACTAATTTGTCTATGGTTGGAAGCGGATAAAAATATTTTGGGCAAGCTTTATTTAAATCTATGAAATCAACACACATCCTCCACTTTCCATTTTCTTTTTTTTTTAACTAATACAACGTTTGACAACCACTTTGGGTAAAAACTTTCCTGATGAACCTAACCTGAAGAAGCATGTCTACTTCTACCTGAGCTGCCTCGTCCCTCTCTCTTCCCATTATTCTCTTTCTCTGTCATATAGCCGGGAACTTTGAGTCAACGTTCAAGTTGTGACGGATAATGCTGGCATCCACCCCGGGCATGTCTTTTGGACTTCAAGCAAACGTCTCTTTTATTTTTTCTAAAAATCTCATTAAGCGAGTCCGTTCATCATAATCAAAGGCATTTCCAATTTTGAAAAATTTAGAGGAATCAAATTTTAAAGGTACCTCTTTCGGGAGATCCAGCGGAGTTAAAACTTTTTCCTTCTCTTCCAATCGTGTCCGGGCCCTTACCTCTCCTTCCTCATACTCCTAAGAAGTTCCGGTCTTCTTCACCACATCATCTTCTAGGAACCCTTCAACGATTCTTACCTCTCATACTCGTGCGGATTTTTGGCTTCCAAGAATAGACACTAATCTTCCTGACCTGGTCAAATACTTTAAGTTGAGGTAGTATGTGTTGCAAATAGCTCCAAAGGCATTGACTTCTGGTCCACCTAAGTAAACATTGTATCCTGACAACTCTCTCAAAATATACAGAGTTATCTTTTCCGTTCTCCTATCATCTTTCTGACCCAAAGTCATGGTAACATCAATGCTTCCCGAAACCTGTGCCGTGATACCCCCTATGAAGCCTCCGAACGTTACAGTAAATCGTTTGACTTTTTCCTTTGGTATTTTCAGCTTCCGGAATGCTTCTAAAGAGATTACATTCACCCCCGCTCCACTATCGTCCAAAATATTGCCTACCATCCTATTGTTGATTTGGGCTCGAATGACAAGGGGGTTGGTTTGTGGAAAATAGACTCCCACTCCATCATCTTCTGTAAAATATATCAGTGGCAGCGGTTCTTTCCTTGGGATCTTTCTCTCTAACATCTTCTCATGAACCTCATGTACATTCCTTTTTCTTTCATTCACTGAGTATGGTTGTTTCTCTGAAAATAACCCAATTACTCCACCACAACCGAAAGACTTATTGTGATTTACCTAAGGATAGGTTTCCTCCTTCTGACCAGTCATGCTTCCCTCGTACCATCCAGCTCGGGACATTTATGATATTCGTTGATGTTTCTTTGTTGCCTAGTAGCTTCTTGTATTTGTCTCATCTATTGTTTTTTTTTTGCTCATCAATCCTATTTAATTCCCTTAAAAATGTAGCACAATTAGTTATCCGGTGGTTATAATGACCGTGGAACTCACAGTGTGCCACCAGATTCTCTCCCTGAGTAAGCTTCTTTGAGAGTGGTAGGTATCCTTCCTTGACTGTGGCCGCATATCGATTGAGCATGATCGTGATAGCCCTTGCCCCAAACGTCGGTCTGTTGCTAGTTAAAATAGAGAAATATCTTTGGCATAAGGCTTATACCTCGCTCCACAAGCCTTACAATTTGACGTTTCTCCATAAGTGGCACCACCAGACTGACTCCCTCCTCATGGCTTCTTTTCGTTTGTGTTATTGAAACTGGCTGCAAGTTCTTTTACCTTATTCTCAGCGATCTCTGACTTTAAGAACTCATGCAACATCTCTGCGAGTTCTCTATACGTTTTCGGCTCTTTGGTGGTGATTTTTCCAGCTAACCTTGGATGAGCTAGCCCGTTTGTGAAGGCCTTCACTAGTATATTTTCCTCAACTTTGTCCACTTTTGTAACTTTATGGAATCAATCATTGTATTCCTTTACTGACTCTCCCTTCTTCTTCCTGATATCTATCAGTTCGATGGTATCTTTCTGGATTTTTTTGCTCGCTATGAAGTAAAGCTGAAATTCCTCGGTGAGCTGCTTGAAGCTTGCAATGAATTGTGGCCTTCGAGAGGAAATCCAATTTAAGGCTCTCTTCGTTAAAGTTCCTGGGAATAGATTGTAGAGAGCCTGGGAGCTGATTCCCTGAGTGTTCATCGCAAAGATAAACTTCTTAATGTGTTGTGCCAGTTCACCAGTTCCATCGTATTTCTCTATTGTTGGTGCCACGAAGAATGGCAGTAGCTTGGCCTTTCTAATGCTTTCAGTTAAGGGGTACACAGTCATATCTATGGTATTCTCGTCCTCTGTAATGATTGCTGGTGTTTTTTCCTTCTTGTTTCCTTCTCCACTCTAGGCATATTTGTTTTTCAGATTGTCGATGACGCTAGCCATCTCCTCCATCTTCCTCTGGTAATCCTCATCACATTCCATGAGCTCTTGTTGAAATTTCTCGTTGCTCTCGATTATCCTTTCATTGACATCCTGAGCGAAGCTCTTCATCAGATTGCGGAGATCTTATTTTGAGATGGAGTCTCCCTCAGCTTCATTTACCTTTCCTTTCCCCTTTCTGGTTCTTGGTGCCATTTCTGAATCGAGAAGATGAGTTTGTGGTTTAGATCGTGGTTTTCTTCCGACTGTTCATTCCTACAGACGGTGCCAAATGAAGTGGAGTAGCGTATTCCCCACTCCACTCTCTACTCACGATGCTCTCAAGATGATCAGTAAATATAGAAGAGGAGACTAGCAGTAGTGTACTGTTGTAAGCGTAATCGTTCTTACATAGCTATGGTCCCTATTTATAGGCCCATCATGATGTGAGTATAACTGCTCCTTCATGATCGTGGGTCCTATTTTTCTAGAACATTCTATAACATGTGGGCTACTTTACATACGACTTCCCTTTATATCTCTTTTAACTTATACTCTTAAGATTAATAGTTACTCTTTTTATTTCTAAACACCCGGTATTTTAGTCACGACCGGTCTGTTTACATGATACTATCGGTAGAAACATCTCCTTATTGTATCTAGTCGCATTTGTACATTATCTATCAGTAGAGGGCCTTCTCTTGCTTCACCCGGTAATTATTTGGTTGTTCTGACCGGTAGCATCCCACTTCATATAGGGATGAGAATATACATCCGTGTTCACTACTCCTGATCTTCTGAAATAAACAGATAAAAAGTAGATGATGATGATGATGAGGTAATGGTCGGATCATGTGATTTTTCCATTTATCACTATCTTTTAATCTTTTTCAATTTTGACCCTAAAATTTTAAAAAAGTTATATCTAGTTCCCTAAAATTTTTGTACAAATTACACTCAAATCTATGAAATTTTTTAACAAACTACACTTAAACCCTAATGTTACTACATGTTAACAATTAAGCCTTATTGTTTTCCAAAAATTATAAAAATGTAAACAAGATAATTTCACCAATTTATCAACCGATGCATGTGAATTTAACTGGCAATGAGCTAGGTTTATGTGAAATTATTAGAACAAGCTGATAGATGCAAGTGATACTCTACCCAATCCAAACGGGTTCCATTATCATCCATGTACCTAGTCCAACACTCAGTTTATGTTCTCGTATCACAGGTCCAATTACTCCAATATTGAATTTTTCACATTTGTATAAAACACTACCAAAAAATTGAACCTGGAATGTATGAATGTAGATAACATAGTGCTTATTAAATGAAACTAAATAACACACTTTTAGTATAGCTCATAAAACTATTTTCTAAGTAAATATTTAAATGCAAACAAGAATTTTGACCTACCAAAACTACGAAATTAATCTAGAAACTAATAAATCAAACATCTTCAGGTTGTAAAAATCATGGTCGTAGTAATATAGGAAAATAGCAAAGCAAGAGGGAATCGAACTATGGGAATAAAGAGAGTAAATATAATCCTAGAAAATAACAGGAAACTGAGGAGGTTGTTGTCAATTGTTTTGGTGAAGCTAAATAAATTAAATCGAATAAATATGCAAAAAGAAGTAAATTGAGCAATATATTATGGAAGAGGTGGAATTCCCTCTATTTAACTCGAGACATGGATATGCAAATTCCTAAAGTTCTCTTTAAGGACTAAATCCTATTCGCTAAAGAGCGCATCTACCAGAACGTGCAAATTCTAATTAAGAGATAAGCGCAAAGACATGCAGATGGATAAGCATGAGAAATTTCATTCTCGCACCTAAAGGAGCAACTTAGTCAATCTGGTTCAGTTTCCACAAGTTAACATATTAAATGGATCTTTCCTTTATTCTCGGATCATATCATAAAAGAATTCGCAACACAATTAAAAAAAGTCTAGAATTTCATTGAAAAGCTCAAAGAATAAATTAATATCAAACAATATGCAAATATCTCAAATTAGAAGGAATTACAAAATCATCTCAAACTACAATAACCATTCCCCTAGAGTTAGATTCTTTAGCTGGACATAGTCAGAAAATAAACAGCGGAAGCACAAAGAGAATCCATGCTAAAATCGATAGAGAACTCCCGATATACTTCTGTTATCCAGATCCAGAATTACACGGCCGAAGGTTGAACGAAGATGGTGGAGGAGAAAAACTCTCGCGGTTGCTAGCATTATTCTTCACGTGAGAAAAAGAAAGAAAAAAAAAACTAAATCTAAACCTAAAGCTAAAGCTAAAAATAGAGGTGAACTGGTGTTGTGTGAATGGATGAATTGATGGATTGATTGCTCGTTTCTCTGCCAAAACTTTCCTTATTTATAAGAAAAAAAGTTAAAGACTCTTCGCTTGTTCATTGATGTCATCTTTTTAATTTCCTTCAGTTTCGTGAAGTTAATGAAGACCTTCGAGTTCATCTAACTTGATCCCTTGAATTATCTTTCTCCATCAATAACTCTTTGAAGACTCTGGAGTTACCTGCACATAAATAGAGATTTATTGTTAATGGTTTAATTTATTTATCTCCTCCACAAAATTATGAATTTCCACATATATGCATCCTAAGTCGTATAAACATCAAAATAAATTTATTTTCAGATAGTTTCTTTTAGATATAAAAATGAACTTTAATTAAGTACAAAATCATAGAAAAACGGTAACAAAGATAAGAGATTTTGACAGTAAAAAGTACAAATATGAGCTTATCACATAAAACAAATTAACTTACAATCATACAATACTATGGAACTCACGAGTAGCAAATGTTGGTCCACCATCGTGAAGTGGGTCCACTTCCTCTTTCTTATGATAATTGTCCTAGTCTTTAATGACCAAATCGTTAACATGTTGGCACAAGTTCCACTCATGAATCCGATCAATGTCTTCCACTACAGCGGCATGGTGAAGAGATTTGTTGTTTGTGGCCATCAAAGACAGCACAAATTAAGCCAACTTTGTACATGATAAACAGTTTCACAATTTTAGATGGTGACTGCTTTGTTTTCAGCTTCTTCATAATTTTCAACTTTAATTATAACAACTTTATGGTGTATTGTTCACAGCCAACTGACCTTTTTTTTGACGTATGCATTCTTTTGGCACGCGGACCCATTTTCTACACCGGTAGCTTCTGATCCCGCTTCAACTTCAAGATTCTATCATTGCCCATGTCAATTTAACTTTGTCTCTTCACTATAATTTTTGCCATGAACTCCTCTTAATAAATTTGATTGTCATGTTCAATAGCTCGTAGAAAAAGCATTTCTTCAACATCTTACCGACATTCTCATTTATTCCACCATCTCTAATTAGGGTTGACTTATGGGTGTACACTTCACTTTGAACAACTATGTGGGGAGGTGGTTTGGTTCTTTTTTTTTATAAGGAAATGTCACCAAATATCACTGATTTTTTGTTTAATTCACGATATACCACTATGTTTCTAAAATAATACATGATAGTATTGAGTTTTTACTTATTTTACCAAATATCACTTTGTCTTATATTTCGTTAACTAGTTTGCTAAAATCCTTAAAAAAAGACTAAACTACCCCTGTTATTAAACAATAAGTTAATTTGTTTTATGTATATTGACTCAGAAAAGAGTTTTATGAGTTGTACTAAAAGTGTGAGTTATTTTGTTTCATTTAATAAGCACTATGTCATCTATATTCATATATTACAGGTACAATTTTTGATAGTGTTTTATGCAAATGTGAAGAATTCAATATTGGAGTGTTTGGACTAATGACACGAGAACATAAACGAGTGTCGGACTAGGTACATGGATGACAATGAAACCCGTTTGGAGCATCACCTGCATCTATCACCCTGTTTTGATAATTTCACCTAAACCTAACTCATCGCCAGTTAACCATCAGTGATAATGGTGATTCACATGCATCGGCTAATAAATTGGTGAAATCATCTTGTTTACATTTTTATAATTTTTGGAATACAATGGGGCTTGATTGTTAATATATAGTAACATTAGGGTTTAGTGTAGCCTTCTAAGGATTTTAGCGAACTAGTGTTATCCGGTGCAATAAATAAAAACTTAGTGTTATTCTATGTAATTTTAAAAACACGGTGGCATGTCATGGGTTAAGCAAAAATTCAATGGTATTTGGCGAAATTTCCCTTTTTTAAAAAAATTGAAGGCCTTACGCCAAAATCCACCTAAGTCTTGTCTTCTCCTTTCTTCCCAATCATATCATGACCCCTAGCACTTTTTCTATCAGTAATTGTAAGTTCGTAACTTTATCCATGGCAAATAATTTGATACCAGGTCAACAAAGTGCGCCAAATCTATAATCACATTCAAAAACTTTCGCAATCACTTCACGACAGATTCTATACACTTCTAAGACAATTTTTAGCTATCCAAAACTATATATGGTTGTTTACTAAAAACATAAAAAAATGATAATATTTGTATGTTGTTTATAGAGGTTCTAAGTCCTTACAAACATTTTAGGATAATTTTATCAACAATTTACAATACTATAACTGGTAGGATTTATCTGAGTAGACGGAGTTTGACATCCTCCTTAGTGAACAAATACTTGAGAGCAGAGTGATCCATGTGTACTATCACCTTGCTCCCAAGGAGGTAGGATCAGAACTTGTCTAAAGCAAAGACCACTGCTAGGAGCTCTTTCTCAATTGTGGCATAATTTTTTCTAAGCATCAATGAGGGTCCTGCTTGTGTAGTAGATGGTCCTCAATATCTTGTCCTTTTTTAAACATAAGGCTGCCCTAACTACATAATCGCTAGCATCACACACGATCTCGAAGGGAAGACTCCAATCTAGTGACACTACAATGAGAGAACTACAATCATACACTTAACGACATATTGCAGCGGAAAACTTAACTCATCTCATTACTCAACTCAACGGTGTTACACGCCGTTAACCACCCACGTGGCTAACAAGGCTAGTACATATACATTGTATCGGTCTGATGGACTAGATTCCCGGGCAACTACACATTACTATACCCTTCTATTAACAACATACCAATATACATATACCTTCCAACTGTACCGAGTATTTACAAACTAATGCCGACAACATTTTCGGTCTTACTACACCTACAGTACATACTCAATTTGTATGGCTACCCATGTACAAACAACTACCCCGTCCTACTCTCGAACGGCTTCCAGTTCCTTGTAACTGAAATAGAAAAGGAAAGAAAGGGTGGCCCCCCAGGGGCTCAGCACCT
This sequence comes from Limonium bicolor, assembly GCA_023374045.1. Taxonomy (NCBI): domain Eukaryota; kingdom Viridiplantae; phylum Streptophyta; class Magnoliopsida; order Caryophyllales; family Plumbaginaceae; genus Limonium; species Limonium bicolor. Next base: position 205,487,488 of record CM041780.1, read on the forward strand.
TTGCTGGTATGGTAATCCGGCCGCCCGCATGCTACCGGGCCACGCACAACTAATTGTCGTCTAAGCATGCGGTTGATTATATTTAAATCATGCATGAAAAACCGTAGACACATAACACATAGCATACCCACAACAACGGGGTCCAACAAATCAATCACCACAACAAAACTCGTCAGTTCACTCATTTTGTTCTTAAACCCTTGAGGGTTTCTCCTCTAACGGGGCTAATTCTTTATTAGACGACATTACCCATTTGTCGGGTTATTCTTAAGTTCCCCATATAATAACCTGGGATCCATATCCATGATCCACATACTCCATGTAACAATTCACAATACACTTAAACATATATGGCATAGCAAGAACAACACATACACAACGGGAACATTCACTTTAGGAGACGACCCTAACACAATTAGTTAACTTGGTAAGCCTAGAGAATGATAACACCCTCATGATAAGCTTGTTACATCACTCATTACCGTCCTTTTTGTCGGACGAATACTTAACTTAAAGATGGATTGGATTGTGATCCGAACACACCACAAACACACATATTTCCCCCTAGACTGATCATCAGTCGAATAGGTAAGCTTTGGAGGAAGCTAGGGAGATTGTAATCCAAGAAGGAAAAACAACCTTAACATAACAGAGAGGAAGGTAAAGCAAGGATGGATACCCACTCCTAAACAACGCGCGACCGGAACGACCGGATTCCTCACCCCCCATTAGTACATTAACACTTATGAATAAATAGTTAGAGCTCCATTATAGAACCTATCACATTCACACTCCGCACGGAATCACAACTGGGTTAAACACACAAGGGAGGTGACATATATACATGCACAAACAACACACAACTAACTCACGCATAGCCGTGGTTAGAACGTCCCCATGGTATGGGTCGTTGAATCCAAATACCGATCTCTTATGTGATCCTAGATTTGGTTAGTTATGGTTTAACACTTTCGAGGTTAAACGGTATCGGAACTAGACACGCCACATAAATGAATTGCTATAAACTCATTTCATGTTTTTATCTTACAAGGTGGCAAACACTCAGGAAAACAAGTTGGCATACAAGCCGGTGTAATCCGGTAGGACACAGGTTGCAAGAAAACCATACCTTGGTCCCTGCTTCGATTGGTTTCCACCGTAGGCCATTCCTATACATGATTAATAACGCCGGTTAAATTACCGTGTTTAACTTCCAATTTTACTAAGTGTTTACATACTTATATAACATGTTTTACAACTGAACTTACACTTAGTTGTCCTCATTATACCCATTAGGGCTTACTACTTAAGTCATATTCCTTTCTGTTTTTTTTTTAAAAAAAAAATTGGGTCCGACCGACCCAACTAACTGGGTCGGTCCACTCCAGAAACATTTCCGTCTTTTAAAACTAACCCGACCGACCCAACACCTTTCCGACCGACCCATAGCCCTCTGGGTCGGTCCATTCCAGAAACTTTTACGGGTGGTTTAACAGAGGCCGACCGACCCAGCCAGGGTCGGTCCCCTGGGTCGGTCGACACCAGAACATGTCCAAAACTTGTCATATCTTTTCCAAACTTTTCCTCAAGCCTCCCAATGTGTCCTAACATCATTTGGCACCCTTAAACCCTCATATAACATCCACCAAACTCATTTTCTAACTCCTTAAACACTTAGGGGGCGTTTGTTTTGGGGTAATCAGGAAAGGGAATCGGAATGATTCCCTTTCCTGCTGTTTGTTTTGCCAGTTTTTCCTATTTTCAGGAAAGGGAAAGGGAATGGGATTACCCCAAAACCCTCTATCTTGATTCCCCACCCTCTACTAGGGAATGAGATTCCCTTTCCCTAGTACATGTTGACCGGTGACATATGACCATTGACCGATGACTAATGACCATTGACCGGTGACCGGTGAATGTTGACCGGCAATTAGTGACCGTTGACCGGCAGCCGACAGCTGTTGACCATTGACCGGCGGCCGTTGACCGATTATTTATTTAATTCCCCCAGCTCAAACAAACAACCGAGAAAATCAAAGGGAATTCTTTTCATTCCTCTCCATTCCCTTTCCTGATTCCATTCCGTTTCCCCCGCTCGAAACAAACGCCCCCTTACTCTTTTTCTTACAAAGTCCTTTACACTTATAATATCCTTAACTAGGTTTCTAAGTGGTGTTTTATACCTACAACAACCACTATGCCAAAATGTTTTCTCTTTACTATAACATCATCTCCCAAGCATCTTTTCTCACTAAGCAAAACTCCTTGAATTTCCTCCACAAGTTTACATATCTTCCTTACAACACCTTATTTCCTCATTGTTTACCAAAACTTGCATAAATCCTAAAAACAATCTCACCATGACCTTGAAGTACCCCAAAGCACCCATTTGACTTCTAAATCCTCCAAGATAATGCCTAGGCCCTTTTTACATTCTAGAGTACCTTAACACATGTTTTCTTCTCTAGTAAAGCACTTATTCATTCTTAACACTTCCTAGTTCACCAAAGCTCCTTTAGAACACTTAGAACATCTTGTACTCACCAAATTTTGACATAGCTTCTCTTGTATCACCTTACACCAAAACACATAGTTTTTCACTTTTAAACAATCCAAGAACACTCAATCTCTTGATACAAATTCTTACACACAAACATATGGTTTTTTCATCATTTAACCATCAAAGACATTCATCTCCACAAGAAACATTCTTTACACACAACTGAAACCTTTAAACTACACTACATCACAATATAGTGCATAAACTTAAATTGCTTGGCTCTTAGGCCCTTAAATTGCATTAAACTTAAACACTAAATTTCCACATTTAAATGCCTTCAACCTGTGAATACACACAACATTGCTCCCATGTCTTTTTAGTCCACCTTGTGGATAGTTTTCTAACTCATTTCCCATTGGCTCTTTAGGTTATTTATTAAGCAAATATAGCTCAATTTCCTAGTACATAAAACCACATTTAGAGAGGTCATTTACCTCTTTGTTTTCCAAGCTTTCCCACTTGTTCTCTCTTGTTCTTTCTTGATTGAAAATCGGCAAGGAGGTTTTATCACTTGTCAATCTTCTAACCAATATACATATAAGGGTAATGAGTGTTAAGTTTCATACTTAAACTCATAAATAAACCTTAGGTTATGTAATGTCTTAAAACACGAAAATGAATGTTTTACATTGGAATTGGAAGAGGGTTTGATTAAGTATCAAGATAGGACTCCACCTAGCCCTTTGAAGTTTGAAATGAAGCTAGACAAAGGCAAGAGAAAACACCATTACTAGGTGATTCTCAGTCACATACAAAAACAAGTGGAAACATTGATTTTCTTTGGTTTTCCTTACCTTGAAGCAAAGGAGAATGACAAGGCATGAAAATATGAGCTCAAGCTCCTTCAATGGTGAATCTCCATGGCACTAAAATGGAGCTTTTGAAGATTTGAAAAGACAAAGTTGTAGAGCTTGGCCTAACTAGAAGAATGGTAGTCTTGAAATTGAATTTGGATCATGGAGCTAGAAGTTACAAGCATTGAAAGATGGAGATGGTATGGTTTGCTGTAGAAAAACCGATGGAGTTTGGAGAGAATGTAGAAGACGGTGGAGAAAGGAGGGAAAGAAGAGAATGAGGTGAGAAGCTCACTTTTACATGATATTTACTTATAAAGTAAATAGTACTTTACTAGTCATCTTTATTTACTTATTAAGGTAGCAAGGGTGGTGACTCACCCCTTATAAAATCGCCCCCCCCCCTCATGTATATAAGCTGATTTGTGGTCTTTGTTGACCAATTGGTTGACTTATATTGACTTATAACTTGAACTAACACCATTTGAGCACTATTCACAAATTAAGGCACATATTTGTGAAATTTTTTATTTCCCATTGATTTAGGATTCCTAATGTGATACTAAGTAGTACACATGTTGGTTAAAGAGTAATGATGGACATTTAGCCACTCAAAACTCATTTCCAAGACAATTTTTCAAAAATGTGCTTTAAGACTCCTTAAAGCACATTTTGTGTTTTAACTTGTTTTCAAGCTTGGTTTTCTTTAGTAATTGATTTAAAATGTTCATAAGCATGTTAATAAGGTCTAGGAATGACCTTTAGGTATTATACAAGGTTACACCAAGTCTAGGGCAAGTATTTGCTTAAATTGACTTTAAGCTGTTTTCTTGTGTTTTGTTTGGTTTAATTGTCTACCCAAGTTTCCTAAGGACTTAATTAGCCCTATCAAATCATAATTGAATATTATTAAGTCTTGGTAGGCTCTTTGGGTCCTAACCAAGTTCACTCCAAGCTTAGAGCATGTTTTTGCTCAAACTGTGTTTAAGGTACTTTATTGTTTTTACTATGGTTTAATTCACTTAATAGCATTTATATGGCACCTTTTAGCCTTTATATACCATAGTATGATATTTAAACTACATCTCTAGGTTTGGGGTATTTCAGAGCGGAGTATCGCTCTGATGACTGGAATACCGAGCTTAGGAAGTACCGAGTTAGGATTTTAGTACTTTGGGTTAAGGGTTGAGTGTTAGCGTGAGAGATACGCTAGTTGGGAATTACCAGTGTGTACTGGAAACCTACAACCTCCATCCCGCCCTCAACAGTCCCTGTTTTATAACTCGGGAAAGAACGCCAGAGAGATGAAAGTCCTCTCTTACTCGGGAAAACCCGACCTGGCTGTTACTAAACATCTCTGTAAGTACGGAGAACCTATCACACGGCAGATTCCGAAAACTGGGAATCCCAGAGACGGTTTCCATCTGAACAATATTAACCGCTCTTGATAGAAAAGATTGAAGAATCCTATGCATAGGAGAATAGAATTTCAAGCAACCTGGGTTGACATGCCGAGCAGTCGAGAACAACCAGCTTGCAACGCACCAACCGTGCAACAGGCGAGAAGTGAAGTAATGAAACCCGAGACACATGTCTACGGGACCACGATTATTAAATAATGTCAACAACGGTATACCAACCGACTAAGGAACTGCAATGTAGTACCCAAACAAGAGACAAGTCTCAGTAACCACGACAAATGCGTGGAACGGGCTACGAAGAAGACACAATACTAAGTAAAAAAAGAGGGTCTCCCAGAACGGGAAACACCCTAGTTACTGGTTATCATGTGGAGACAGTGAGAAGTCACCTAGAAGATTTATTGTTAAGACTGTAAGATCAAAGTAAGGGCCAATAAGGCCACTGACTATGGTGTGGGTGAAAACAATACCACAACCAGTCTGTGTGTTGAACCGACAGCCAGTTAGCATGGCGCACTTTCCATGGCAAGTGCTGCTATAACAGGGCTGTTCGGGAAATTTTTGACAACTACAAAGTACTTAGTAGAGTACCACTAAGTTAAGTAAGATCATCATAACCGTGGAAGGGCTCAACAGCCTAACCTTTGTAATGGGGAATACACCAGTCAGCAAGAAGCTAGACTTGGTTAAGGCAAGAAGACGTTGTGAAACCACGAGAATTTTTCTTTCAAACTCAGACTCAGATTTATTTCAAACTCTTTTCCTTCAAAACCAAATTTTCTTTCAAACCTATTTTATTTCAAACCTTCTTTTAAACCAAACCAGAGCACCTACACCGGCCTCAGCACCACATAATAGGTGAGTTACATCCAATTCACTTTTGAACAACCAGACGGAAATCGGATAACCCGAGGGTAGCAACCCGAGGGGATGGATTGAGTTCATAGTAATACAACAGTGGATAGACTTCCCTTTGATTAAGTTCGGGAAGCACGGAATAAATGTTATCACGGGATGATATAAGGGAGTTGACAATAGAATACTTCACCTAGGCGTGTGATAGACACTACGAGTGTACGAAAATGAAATGTGGGACGACCGCACTCCGATAGGAGCTTGTGGGCCTGACAGACCTATTTATGGGTTAGCCGGGTAAGTAGCAATGTATTAGTATGGTACCCCATATATGTATACGAGTAGAGTCGGGAACACGGGAAGTAGTCGACTCCATACTACGGTCAGCAGTAAAAGTCAAACAAGAATAATGGATAACCACGAATGGTTGAAGTAAAGGAACTCAGTTAAGTTAACGAGACTAAAGGAATTAGTGAATTTGTTCAAGGAAATGTTTAAGAGTCAGCAAGTACGAGTGCACTGACTGTTATGTAAAGACATCGCATATGTCTTAAGAATCCTCAGGGATAAACGTAATAGCTGGAACGGTGACCTGGCCTATACATGGCAAGGCAATGCCTGATATGGACAAGTTAATGGGTAATAAACGAGATGAAGCTCCCGGAATGATCACCTGGACTGCCAGGGAATATCGACCTTCACAGAAGAGGATAGCAAGCCCAGCTAAGAACGCTAAAAGACATAGTTTACTAAATGTACCCATAAGTGCAAGCCAGATGTAATGGCATACCTTGGCGACACCCAGGAGCAATCCTTGAGGGGTGTTTGGATCAACAATTGTTGAATGAAATAACATGACAGAAACGCAAGGGTTGAAACTAACACCAGTTTAAACATAAGTCGCTAGGTGGCAGACTGACATTCCTAAGGGGCATCCCATGAAAGGAAGCGTGATGCAACGACCTTGTCATGGAGCCCAATACTACCTCTAAACTATGTGATGTTGTACAAAAAAAGTAAATGTGTGTGAATAGCCTGCAATGAGCAGTGCTCGAGGCAGTAAGGCTTATAAGCCACAAGCAAAATGTGTTATGTAAATTTGATCGATTGCAGGAGTTTATGTTATACAAGTAAATAGAGCGGGGAACGAACCACTGCTTTAAGAGTGGGGATACCTCTCGATATTGTGAAACCGCGGGAGCGGTAGTTATGTGAACCAAGTTCAAGAAATATGTTAAGGAGGGACTATGTTGATATTATGGGAGAGTAGTTAGTTTAGTAGCATGTGAGTATGATGTGAAGCACCGAGCTGAGTAACGCTGGCTTATAACTCGAGTGAGGGTAATAAAGTGATGGTTCCCTCAAGGAGCATAAAGAGTAAAAAAAATAGTATATTCAGTGGTCATCCAAATGGGTGATGAACCGTAATACGAATGATGAAGTACATGTGCAGAAGCTAACATGACAGTGGATACCATGTAAGTCAGTGTTATGCAAGGAGTGAGAGCACGGTACGCAGTAAGTGACCGTTGTATAAATATTGTTAAACAATAATATAGCAAATAAACTAGGCAGTAAGCCAGTAACCAGTACCATGTGATAAGAATCTCAGTGAAACACAGTGTGAATTCCTATTACAATCGCATAAGAGATTTACTACCAAGAGTTTGTGCCTCTGCACTCTGTATGACTGAGTGTTTTGGTATTGCGCTTGCGCGGTAATGATCGAGTGAGATAGCTAGGAAGTGAGAAAGATGTTAATTGTGGTAGAACAACAAAAAAAAACTCATAACGTTATAAGACCGAAGTATAGAAAATGCAAGGTCGTACCAATGGAAGAATACTTGTACAGAACCAAATGTGGAGGCATGATTAGCAATAAGCGACTGCAGTAACACTGGATACCAAATATCGGTATGGAATATACCTCAAGGTGGGAAATAACCGAGAGAGCACTACACATTAGGTGGTAGCTCAATCTCACCCGACAATAAGTCGGAAGAAATCAAGTCAATCATTGTGAAATACATAGCAGTATACACAGTAAATTATTATGGAGGTGGATAGAAAGTTTGTAACTCACCGAATTAGCGCATGACAAGAAATACCACGCATCGGTTGAGAAACCATTCTTCACAGGATAAAGGTGATGAATCGGTGATGTATAGTACATTGAGGGAAGTGAATGAGGCAAACTAATCTCCAAGTTATCAGGAGTTGCACAGCAAATAATGAGCCAGTGATTCAAGTGTGGAATGTGCATGGTGAACATGAGTGAATGGCTAATTATTAATGCCTAGAAGCCTCACAGGCCAGAACCGAAACCGGTTATGAGTTAAATAAACTCCAATGAGAATTCTTGGTTTAGGGACTAAACCGCCAATATGGTTAAGATCCTCTAACCAGAACGCATTGTATAAAAGACCGCGTGGAAGTTAAAATACATCACGGCGGCAAAAACATTTCGAACCAATGTTCAGTGATTGATTACGTGGGCGTAATCCCTTTTAAGGGGGGTAGAGCGCAAAACCGCTTAGTGTGTTTTACCGTACAAGTGTACGTGAATCAGGTTGTGCATAGCACAAAATAATTTGTTTGGATGATTGGTGCATGTGTTACATAAACATACGCATTCATTCATGGTTTAATTGTGGTAATTTTGCACAAAAAAAATGCGGAATACCATTGTGATAAGTGTGTTTGTTTTGTTAACAGTTGTGTGTGAGAGTACAAGTATAAGGGAGTAGAGAAACTCCCGGGGGAACAAAACCCCGACAGTATTTAAATGTAAACCGTGTATTGTATTTTGATAAAAAAATATATATATATGTACAGCATTGTGATGTATGAAGGGGTAAGAAACCGACCTAGAATCTAGTAAGAATTAAGTTCCCTAGGTAACTTGATTAAAGGTGAAATGAAGATAACTGATAGACAGAGTTCTATCCCTTGGAGATGTGGTGATTATGAATAGAATGATTTAAAAAATAGAAAATTGGAAATGAGTGATTTACCTGATGCTTGAAATTGTAGTGGGAGGCGAAACTTGATTTCATGAGATCAAGGGAAGTCGAACACAAATTGGGGTGGAAGGATAGTTCAACACTGATGCTGATCACATCAGGGTTGGATGATTCTTGAAGCTCCCTATAAGTGGTCACAAATAACACCGCTAAGGAAAGATGCAAAGAGCATAAATTGGACTTGGAGTTGTGATGAGTTTTCAAAAAGGATTTTCAATTGGTATTTCCAAAACAGTCGATTAATATTTTGAATAAAGGACTCTCTTATACTTAACCTAGTAAAGAATATTTTTGTAGTACTTGCTCACGAGCCGAGGACGTATGAGCCTTTGTCTTCGGACCGGTGACATGAGAAGTATATATATTAAAAATTAAGTGATTGTTTTGATCTCCCAAAGGAACGGGGACCAGAAGGTGTCCATCGCGACCGGGTTCTGCGGGATCACAGTGTATATAAAAGGTATTTTTGGTTGATATACATGCTAAGACATGTTGTGTGGTATGTGTAATAAATGTTATTTTGACCTTGTGTCCAAATGTGGTTGAGTTTGAAAGTTGTTATGTTACCCAGACCTATGAGTCTAAATGTTGTTATGTTACCCAGACCTGAGAGTCTGAGGGTTGTTAGGTAAGTACAAGCATTGTTAAGATACCCGGACCGTTGAGTCCGAGGTTATCATATAAGTATGTTATTGTAACACCCCTACCATTAATACAATGCTTACCGTCCAATCTCCTTACATATCAGATACACGCAGCGGATACTTATTTATATACAGTGGGTGATACAATGCCGTTAACCACCCACGTGGCTAACAAGGCTACTACTACTGCTTACAGCATCGGTCTGATGGACCGGAATCCCGAGTACTACACTTCCACAACACTACTCCATTCATCAAACGATACTACAATTCCATTCAATACTTTACTCCTTCGTAAACCATACAATACACATACATAACCGAGTTACTAGGTCCCAACCAACTACAATGCTTCTTCCAAGTTCATACATATTCTAAGAGTCTACATCTACCCATTTTCTCACAACTACTTACTTTCTAAGTACAAGGATGTGCCTCCGGTCTCTTCCTTGACCATATTCGCTTCGGGTACCTGCACACTAAAAAATGTCCCCCGAAGGGGTCAGCTTTCGCCGAGCATGATAACCGCATACCCCGCGTACTAGTGAGGGTACGCCGACCACTTGGTCGATACATGCGTTGATTTCATTCAAACATACATGCATACATGCTCTTATAACAATACAATAATACTACACAATCACATACACTTCGTTACATACAAGAATACATAACCATCATACATACTTACCTTTTCCGAATACACATACTCATTACATACACAATACAATTCTTGTTAGCTTCATTGTCCACCCGGGTTAATCGGGTGGAGATTACTCTTTTACTCGTTACTCATACATACATACATACTCATACTCATACTCATACTCATACTACTTACTTTCTCTCTTACTCAAGTTAAGTCGTCGGGACCTCCGGCCCTGGGGACTACACCGTCCCACCTCCGGGATTTACTTGACTCACCAATCCGGGATGCTACCCATTTAAGGGATTTGGGCCGCGGACCAGTTTAAGAGTCAGGAATTGCAGCCAACCTCTTGTGACTCCGCATCCTCACGCGTGGCCGAAGCTATATCGGACTTCTACTCATTCCGGTTTACTCACTTAAGTTAGGAGTTAGGTGGTTAGGAATTAGCAGAAGTCATTCATTCAAGCCATAATATACACAAAGCTCATATACACATCCGTACAAACAGTGCAATATACAAGTACGCTACAAAATACAATACACATCATCACATTCATATGTTTCATGAATTATACAAACTATTGTTCAAGACAAATATCAAGAACAATGTAAACAAGCACAGGTAGGTGCAATATAATCCGATTCGTGCATTTATCTTATTAGGTGATCAAATAAGCACACAAATCGGGGTAACCAGATTAGGATACAGGGCATGAAGAAATCATACCTTCACTCACCGTTGTACTTGTATCCCAATGTTCCTCCGGTGTTCACAAATCAAATCCTATGATACATACATAACGAATTACTCTAACTATCATGAATCATTCGATTACCCTTACATTTCCTAATCATACTTACAAGTCTTTACATTCTTACACTTATTTCCATTTACTTCTTTTCTTTACTTATCTGATTTACTTACATATATATATATATATACATATGTATAGGTGGGTATACATATATACATACATATATACTAGTTATAATCCTATAGTTTTTTTTTTTGTAAGTTTTGACCCGACCGAACTTGCGACCGACCTTGCAAGTTCGGTCCAAGTCAGTAGGCTACATCGGGTGAAAGTTCCAGGGCCGACCGACCTTGCAAGTCGGTCCCAAGGTCGGTCCATTCCAGTGAGTTACTTAACGGAAAATTTTAGCCCGACCGACCTTGCAAGTCCGGTCGCAAGGTCGGTCCATTCCAGTAGCTTACTCGACGGAAATTTTTCTGGCCGACCGAACTTGCATGTCCGGTCGCAAGTCCGGTCGATTCCAGTAGGTTACAGACGGGAGAATTTTTCTGGTCCGACCGAACTTGCAAGTCCGGTCGCAAGTCCGGATTCCAGAAGCATTCCCGTCTTTGTAAATCTGGGCTCGACCGAACTTGCAAGTCCGGTCGCAAGTTCGGTCCGGCCCAGTATTTGCATTTTTACTTCTGTTTTCAGTCCTATACTTTACCCATTGTTTCTCCAATCTTCTTACATGTAATCCACATGTTTAAACACTACCTAGGCCCTCCAAATTGCCTTAGTTCATCCACCAATCCCTTACCAAATCCATCAATCCACTTACACAATTTTCCTCACTTCATTCCAGCACTTATACCTATTTTGTTTCTTCACTGCTACAGATTTTTAAACCAACTTCTATCATCCAATACTTCCTCTACCAATGTCACTCCTAGCATCCCAAATACCTCTTCTTACTTTGCCAATTCACTTCCAAGCAATTGTACCATCTATACCCAAGTCCAACATTCATTTACCAATTCTTACACACTAGTTTTTCCCTAACTTCTCCAAGGCATTTTTACACTTTGCTACAGATTTTGGTTTCCACTACCATGCTACCGATTTATCACTCAACTTCTAACCTCCATTACTTCCTCAACTAATGTTACTCCTAGCATTCAAAATACATTACTCACAACCTAATTCCATCCCATTTACAACCTCTTATCCAAATCTGTTACAAGCTACTAAACCACTCATTTTAACTTTCCAAAACCTGTTCCAAATGTATCTAAGTCCTCAAATTCCTAGGTAAAATTCGACATAGTCTCCCCTATAATTCTTACTTGCTCCCATATGCACTTTCTCATCAAACTCATTCCTAATCTAGCCAAACCACAAGGGTTCTACCAGCACACATACAAAATATAAATCCATCCCAATACACCAATACTCCATCAACATCAATACTAATACTCATACACAATGTACTTGGCTCTAAGGCCTACAATTTACTCACTAGTTCCCAAATACTCAAAACTTCATAAGCTCCAATACCAATGCAATAGTTTAGGTTCTTTTACTTGTTTACCCACTCCATTGCTCTAATGCATAAAAATTAACCTTAGTAAAGAGCTCTTACCTTGAGCTTATAATTCCTTCATTCTTTTCCCAATTCTCCTCTTCTTTCTTTCTTGCCCAAATCGGCCATGTGGGGAATGGAGTTGCCAAACTCCATTCCCATCACCCAATGAACACAAAACAACTATAATTAATATACCAACCCCTTAATTAATGTTAGTTCATATAAATGCTTAAAACAAGATTTCTAGGGTTTACCTTTGGAGAGTTTTAGAAGGGGTCTTTGCCCTTGTTCAAGAAGGTGAATCCACCACCATTGCTAGGTTGATATTTTGCTCAAAAGAGAGAGAGAAAACAAGGTATCACATATGGGTAAAAATCGGTTATGAAAGGAGATGGGGGAAACATGAGTTTTTCATGTAGATTTTTACCTTGTTGGAAAGAGGAGACTCCAAGCTTTACATTGGTGCCATTTTCTCTATGAATGGGGAAAACCCATGGAGATGAAACTCATCCTTTTCGAATTTTGAAAAGAGGGAAATGTAGAGGAGAATGAGGGGATTACAAATATGTAATTATTTTTACATTTGGAGCTTACATGAGGATGGAGCATGTGGAGAAAGAGGAGAAGCCATTGTTGTTGTTGAAGAAGCTCCAAAAATCGCCCCCAGCAAAGAGAGGAAGGAGGGAGACGGTGAGAGAGAGAGAAATTGGAGAGAGAAGAGAGAAGGTGGGAATGAGAGGTGAGAGAGAGTTGTTTGCTTTTGTATTTTTACTTTTTGCTTTATGTCTTACTTATTTGTTAACTAGTCACATGTGTGTGTGGGAGGGGTTGTTTAACCCTTTAAAAACCGGCCCCCTTACAGTATACTAGCTGGAGCGTTTTTCGTCTTTTACAGAAACGCTCGTTATTTTACCCGGTTTAGGTACTATTCACTAACCGGGCCCGTTTTCTGGAATTTCCTCGTTTAATTATTTTTATTAGTTATTAAGCTCCCATAAATGCTTAATAATTATTATTTAATGATTTATAATTTTTTTACGGGTTCGTTTGACCACTTAAAGTCACGTTTTCGGGTTTTCTCGAAAAACGTGCTCTAAAGCTCTATTAGCGTTTTAATTCGTTGTTTGGATCCGTTTTCCTCGGGAGTTGTTCCCATATTTTATTTAGGTCTTATTAAACCTTTGGAATCCCTATAATACTCTAACCGAGGTCTCATACCTCCTATGGTTATTTAACGCTTATTTAGCGTTTTCCGCTTTTAAAGCGTTTCTTTGTTTCTTTTGGATTTATTTTTCCTTACCAGCATTAATTAGGTACCATTAGGCCCTTAAATACGTATTAGATTAATTTTAATCCTTATGTTTAAGTTCGGGGTATTTCAATCTACCCCCCTTAGGAACTTTGTCCTCAAAGTTGTTCGAGGTTATGGGTTTACAATGCTTACTCATTCCTACGCGTCTAATACCAAAGCCATACCTTCTTCCTCTTACCATCCCAAATCCGTTACTCAAGGTTCCTACATACTATACCATACCATACCATACTAATGCACAATAATCACTCCAATCCGCATTACTACCGACCATCCGGTTCCTCATTACCAATTTATACATACATACAATGCAAGGCTATTCCCAAAGCAGTGCAATACACATTCCAATCCCGTAGGCGCTCAGGTCATCTAAACACGGGACTCCTCTATGTCCCGCCGCCCTCGGAATAATACCACATACTACCTTACTATCTTCTTCGGTACTCACTTCTAGCACATCCTCATTCTCCCTACTAAAAGAAATTCTTCTACCACTACCAAATAAAATTTCTAAAACATACGACTCCATATTCCAATTTATATTCATTACTTCTATCCTATGTGTGATTCTTGTGACCACTTGAGGGGAGCTTCAAGAATCATTCGACCCTGATGTGATCAGCATCAGTGTTGAACTATCTTTCCACCCCAATTTGTGTCCGGTTTCCCTTGATCTGATCAGGATCAAGTTCGACTTCCCACGTCAGGTTCAACCAAACAAATAATTTAATTGTTTTCGTTTTCTATCTTTTTATTCTTTCTAGTCGTGATTACCAATTCATACATCTCCAAAGGATGGAATCAATCCATCAATCATCCTCACTCTACTTTCCAAATGCTTTACTCCATGGTTCAATACCTAAATGCTCACTTCATCGACTGTTACTACTTCCATTCATTACTCACCATCATATCCTATATTCTAACTAAGGAATACTACATTTATAAGATTTAGTTGACTTCAATTGTTTCAAATATTTTACTTACGATTCCACTACTCATAAACTTCATTCATCTACTATCCTCATTCATTTCGTACTACTTCTTCAAAGGTTACAATACTTGTGGAGCTCTGTCCACTACTCATTACTTTTCTTTTACTAATACTCTTACATTGGTGTTACAAGATGGGTATACTCCTCCTATGGTATTTGCATGTCTAATGCCTAATTACCATAATTACAATATGAATGCATACTTATGTTTATTTAACATAGTATATCAATCATCAATTTGATTCGCATTGTGCTATGCACATTATGGTTTATGTGTTTTGTTCACAAAACTTGCCTTGAGCGGTTTTCGCTCTACCCCCTTAAAAGGGATTACGCCCACGTAATCTACCATATTTTATTATTATTAAACTTTGGTTTAATCAGTCTGGGCAAACTGAAGCGTTTAGCTTCACTACCGTATACTATACAATATGCTCTGGTCAAAGGGATCTTAACCATACCAATGGTTTAGTCTTTGCACCAAGAGTTCCTATATGAGTTTATTTAACTCATATTTAATTCGATTCTAGCCTAATCGGCTTCAAGGCATTAATAGCCATTGTATTATGCTCACTAGGTAGCTAGGGCCCACTAGCTTCTGCTGCGCGACCCTGATAACTCGGGTTATTCACCCTTCTTGTTATCCTAGATGTGGTATACATCGCCTTCTTATCCGTCTATTATGGGAATAGGGTTTACTAAACAAATGCGGTATTCTTTTACCGTGTTTGAACTCAATGAGTTTAAGATTTATAACCAGCTCTCTGGTAATCTACTGCACATGCTATTTATGCTTCCACGATTATTCATTAAGCTCCTCCGACTTATTGTCGGGCGAGGTTAAGTCACTACTTAGTTGTAGTACTTCCTCTATTGTCAATAGCTTCTGAATTATACCAGTTCTCCTGGTTCAGTACAAGTGTTCTTTACTTGTATGACCTTGCATTGGTATGCGTCGGTCCTAGTGACTTCCTTAAGTCTCTCTTCACCTTTTATTCCATTGGAATTCACATCTGTGATTGTTAGTGTGTTTCGCACTCTTCGTGCTTCTTTGGCCTTAGGCCGCACGGTTTGTTGTTAAGCTTGCTTAATTGGCTTGTGCCATGTTTGTTGGTGAAAAGAAGGATTTAGTACGGTTTACATTCTCCATATCCCTCGCCATCTCATTAGATCATTAGCTGAACAAGTGCAATGCCAAAACACTCAGTCATACAGAGTGCAGAGGCGTAAACGCTTGACAGTAAGTCACTTATGTGATAGGAAAGAATATTCCTGTGTGTCATGTGATACTTATGCTCCGTGTCATTGTATAGCTACTTCCTCATAGCGGTCGCTTGTTGCGCACCGTATTCTTACTCATTGTACAACATTGCTTTTACTGACTCCGTTACTATGGTAGTTTCTCTTTACTCATTGCCCTTGTCATTGGCACCATTCCCTTATGGTATGAATACCCTGGGGTTTCCAATGTTCGTGTGTATGATGGTTGTCGTAGCATACCAGAATATTAATATCTTCCCAATGTGGAGATGTTCTTCCATTTTAGGTTTCATGTGTAGGTTAGCTTACCTCACATTCCATCATCATTCATGATACGGCTTACCAAGTATCTTGGTTGACCAAGGGTGAGATAACTCATCAGGTTATAAGCTCTTGAGCGTTAGTCATTCGTGATGTTCAATGTGTGTTCACATTAATTGCTTTGATAATTATTACCTTTCAGTGCTGAGCATTGGTTTAGGCTCTGGCTGTGTAGTTTTGCTTGTATGTATATTACCAGGACATCCCAAGAAACTTCAAGGGTTTTCTGGTCCCGTTCTCCAATTGGAGGGTATTCTATCACTGACAAGTGAAGGTTCTTGTTGAGGGGTTTGTCACCACTCATAGGTCTCATAATAAGGTTTGCTATGTTGGTGTTTACGCAATGGTCCACCACATGTTTGGGTGTATATGGAGTATGCTTACTCCCTTAAGTCGTAATGGTTTGGAAATCTCATTTCCTATCCCATCATCCCTTGGCAATATCTATTGCGTGGTTTTATTGTTATAGTAGATGGAAGCCTTTTCTAAGGGTTCACATCATCATCGCATTGATGGTCTTCGGTTAACGAGGGGTACCTTCCCTTGGGTTTCTCGTAGTGTCCAAGTGTGGACTAGGCTAATGTTGGCATTATCATGCTTCTTATGCCTCTGTGCTACCATTGCTACAGAAGGCATGTCGGTAATTAAGAACTCCGTCAACTGTATACTAGGCTGATGCTCTAGTGACAGTGACATTGAGTTGGCCATTACTCCAAGCCACTCAGGAAGTTGGGTTTGAATTTATGGTCCAGTTGTTGATTTCTTGTTGTACGAGGCAATATCTCTTGCAGGTCTTGTTAACAATTGGTGCCGGTTTGCAACCGTTTAAGTTTATATAACGTATTTGGTTTACGACTTCTGAGCCATATTGCTGCAAGCTATGGTCTTTGCAAGCTGCTTATACATGTTTCCACTCCATGTATACCGTCATAGGTTGGAGATATTATTGGGCTCCATGGTAAGTCGTGGCATCACGCTTCCGTTCATAGAGACTTTCAGGCAATCTGGTGCTGATCAGTGCCTTTTGTAGTCTAGGGTATTTCCTGTTAAGTGAAATCCCTTCGGTGTCCTAACCGAATGTTCCTTCTAGCTCATGTGCTCTTATCATGACGCTTGTTCAACAGTTGTTAAGGCAGACACCCTTCAAGGATCGCTCCTGGGTGTTGGTAGTTGTGCCGTTACATCCGGCTAATGTTTATAACGTGTGTTGTCCTCTATACCGTCTTATGGTATTGTACTAAGCTATCTCTTTCGGGTTATGACGTCTCCCGTCGTTGGGTAGACCGTTTATACTTGCTCCCAGTGCTTGAGACTAGGTTTAAATATCCTCTCCGATGATGGGTTGTGCTTCGTAGTAATCTTGTGATTGCTCTTGGGAATTCCGCCCCGTTTGTTGAGTATTATTAGGTTCGTGTTAGGCATTCGCCTTAATGTGTTTAGGCTGGGCATTCCATCCAGCTGCCAGGTAATTGCTTGGATTATTTGAGACATATCCAATGTCTATACTTACTAGTATGTGCTCTTTGCACTTCCTAGTTCTTATTCCTCATCTTCAGATGGATTCTCTCAGTTCCTTGATACTTGATCGTCTGAGGTGTCCAGCTGTTCTGATTGAACTCACTCATGGTCCGTAGAACGGAGTTGACTACTTCCCGTGTGTCGCACACTACATGTATACATACGTGGGGTACCATATTGATACGTTACCACTTACCCAACTATATGTCGGGCCCGCAAGCTCCTTCGGAGTGCGGTTGTCCCACATCCCGTAACGGGTACACTCGTAGTGTTCGTCACACGCCTAGGTGAAGTATTCTGTTGTCAACTCCTCTTGTATCATTCTATGATACTCACCATAATGTTGTTGGTCTGGTTTTAAAATCCAAGGTTTTAAAAGAAGGTTTATGGTTTTGAAAGAAAATTTTTGGGTTTTAAAATATGGTTCGGTGTTAAAAGAAATCTCTCATGGCATAGCCATGCTTGAGGTCTTGACCAAGTCTAGCTTCTCGCTGACTGGTAAGTACGGTAGTCGGCCGTTAAGCCTTCCCAAGGTTTCATACGTCTGGTTGTTAGGATGTGTGATCCTGTGGTTGTTTCATTACGGTCACCGTACATTACTATGCTTGTGACGTGTGAGTGTTCCTTTACATGTTCATGTTCTTACTGCACTTGCCGTAGCAAGTGCGTGGTACTGGCGGTTTTTGAGTAATCCTATACCGATCACGGTATGGTCTCCATTTGTGTTTGTTAGTCTTGTTGACGCTTCCCTCGATCTTATTGATCTATAATTGGTATACTCGCTCCCTTAGGTAGCTTCTTGGTGGTCTAGACATGGCTGTCGTAGATCTGGGTACTCCTCCACTCCTTGGAGGTTCCCGTTCTATTTGGTTTAGTGTCGTTCCTTGTGGCTCGTTCCCACACATTTGTGGTGGTTACTGAGTCTTTCCCGTTTAGGTACTACGCTTGTAGTCCTATTGGATTGTATCTCATGGTTGTTCCTGTAGTTGTCTGAGCTTATTGCCCAGGTGCTGCAACCTTAGTGGCATTATAGTTTTAGAGTTAACCGCTTCCGACTATGTCCTTAGTCGGCTAGCATACCGTTGGTGGTATTATTCAAGTATTACTATCCCGTAGACTTGTGTCTCGGGTCCCGTTACTGCTCCCTTTTTCATTCCGTTGCACGGTTAGTGCTTCTGTCCTGCTGTTGGTTGACTAGCTAGGTTTGCGACTGCTAAGCACGTCGCCCCATGCTGTTGTAAGTTGTGGCCTCCTCGTGGTTGGAGTGTTCATCCTACCGCTATTACGTGCGGTGTTGTGGTTCAACCGGGATCTATCTCCGGGACCTCCAGTTCTTGGAATCTACCATATGTCGGTTCTTGTTTACCGTGTGATTGCTTCACAACTGCCAGATCGGGTTTTCCCCGGGTATGAGAAGGCTTCTCTTCTCTCTGGCGTCCTTTTCCAAGTTATACAATGGGGTTTGCGGTGGGCGGGACTGGTATTGTAGGTATCCGGTACTACCGGTGGTTCCTAACTAGCATATCTCTAATGCTAACACTCAGCCCTTAGCCCTAAGCTTCTAGTTCCTAACTCGGTATTTCCTAAGCTCGGTATTTCCAGTCATCAGAGCGATACTTCGCTCTGATACCACTTTTTGTAACACCCCTACCATTAATACAATGCTTACCGTCCAATCTCCTTACATATCAGATACACGCAGCGGATACTTATTTATATACAGTGGGTGATACAATGCCGTTAACCACCCACGTGGCTAACAAGGCTACTACTACTGCTTACAGCATCGGTCTGATGGACCGGAATCCCGAGTACTACACTTCCACAACACATACTCCATTCATCAAACGAATACTACAAGGTTCCATTCAATACTTTACTCCTTCGTAACCATACAATACACAATACATAACCGAGTTTACTAGGTTCCCAACACAACTACAATGCTTCTTCAAGTTCATACATATTCTCTAAGAGTCTACATCTACCCATTTTCTCACAACTACTTACTTCCTAAGTACAAGGATGTGCCTCCGGTCTCTTCCTTGACATATTCGCTTCGGGTACCTGCACACTAAAAAAATGTCCCCCGAAGGGGTCAGCTTTCGCCGAGCATGATAACCGCATACCCCGCGTACTAGTGAGGGTACGCCGACCACTTGGTCGAATACATGCAGTTAATTTTCATTCAAACATACATGCATACATGCTCTTATACACAATACAATAATACTTACACAAGCATACATACATACACTTTGTTACATACAAGGAATCGGTATAACCATCCGATACATACTACCTTCTTCCGAATACATTACATACACAAGTAGTTCTTGTTAGCTTCATTGGTCCACCCGGGTTAATCGGGTGGAGATTACTCTTTTACTCGTTTACTCCATACATACACATACATACTACTCATACTCATACTCATACTCATACTCATACATACTTACTTTCTTACTCTTACTCATGTTAAGTCGTCGGGACCTCCGGCCCTGGGGACTACACCGTCCCACCTCCGGGATTTACTTGACTCACCAATCCGGGATGCTACCCATTTAAGGGATTTGGGCCGCGGACCAGTTTAAGAGTCAGGAATTGCAGCCAACCTCTTGTGACTCCGCATCCTCACGCGTGCCGAAGCTATATCGGACTTCTACTCATTCGGTTTACTCACTTAAGTTAGGAGTTAGGTGGTTAGGAATTAGCAGAAGTCATTCATTCAAGCCACAATAATACAATACAAAGCTCATATACACATCCGTACAAACTACAGTGCAATATACAAGTACGCTACAAAATACAATACACATCATCATCATTCATATGTTTCATGAATTATACAAACTATTGTTCAAGACAAATATCAAGAACAATCTAAACAAGCACAGGTAGGTGCAATATAATCCGATTCGTGCATTTATCTTATTAGGTGATCAAATAAGCACACAAATCGGGGTAACCAGATTAGGATACAGGGCATGAAGAAATCATACCTTTCACCGTTGTACTTGTATCCCAACGTTCCTCCGGTGTTCACAAATCAAATTCCTATGATATACATATAACCGAATGATTACTCTAACTATCATGAACTCAATTCGATTACTCTTACATTTCCTAATTCATACTTACCAAGTCTTTACATTCCTTACACTTATATTCCATTTACCTTTTCTTTACTTATCCATGATTTACTTACATATATATATATACATATGTATAGGTGGGTATACATATATATATATATACTAGTTATAATCCTATAGTTTTTTTTTGTAAGTTTTGACCCGACCGAACTTGCGACCGACCTTACAAGTTCGGTCCAAGCCAGTAGGCTACATCGGGTGAAAATTCAGGGCCGACCGACCTTGCAAGTTCGGTCCCAAGGTCGGTCCATTCCAGTGAGTTACTTAACGGAAAATTTAGCCCGACCGACCTTGCAAGTCCGGTCGCAAGGTCGGTCCATTCCAGTAGCTTACAAGACGGAAATTTTTCTGGCCGACCGAACTTGCATGTCGGGTCGCAAGTCCGGTCGATTCCAGTAGGTTACGGACGGGAGAATTTTTTTCTGGTCCGACCGAACTTGCAAGTCCGGTCGCAAGTCCGGTCGATTCCAGAAGCTTTCCCGTCTTTGTAAATCTGGGCTCGACCGAACTTGCAAGTCCGGCCGCAAGTTCGGTCCGGCCCAGTATTTGCATTTTTACTTCTGTTTTCAGTCCTATACTTTACCCATTGTTCCTCCAATCTTCTTACATGTAATCCCACATGTTTAAACACTACCTAGGCCCTCCAAATTGCCTTAGTTCATCCACCAATCCCTTACCAAATCCATCAATCCACTTACACAATTTTCCTCACTTCATTCCAGCACTTATACCTATTTTGTTTCTTCATTGCTACAGATTTTTAAACCAACTTCTATCATCCAATACTTCCTCTACCAATGTCACTCCTAGCATCCCAAATACCTCTTCTTACTTTGCCAATTCACTTCCAAGCAATTGTACCATCTATACCCAAGTACAACATTCATTTACCAATTCTTACACACTAGTTTTTCCCTAACTTCTCCAAGGCATTTTTACACTTTGCTACAGATTTTGGTTTCCACTACCATGCTACACGATTTATCACTCAACTTCTAACCTCCATTACTTCCTCAACTAATGTTACTCTAGAAGATTCAAATACATTACTCACAACCTAATTCCATCCCATTTACAACCTCTTATCCAAATCTGTTACAAGCTACTAAACCACTCATTTTAACTTTCCAAACCTGTTCCAAATGTATCTAAGTCCTCAAATTCCTAGGTAAAATTCGACATAGTCTCCCCTATAATTCTTACTTGCTCCCATATGCACTTTCTCATCAAACTCATTCCTAATCTAGCCAAACCACAAGGGTTCTACAGCACACATACAAAATATAAATCCATCCCAATACACCAATACTCCATCAACATCAATACTAATACTCATACACAATGTACTTGGCTCTAAGGCCTACAATTTACTCACTAGTTCCCAAATACTCAAAACTTCATAAGCTCCAATACCAATGCAATAGTTTAGGTTCTTTTACTTGTTTACCCACTCCATTGCTCTAATGCATAAAAATTAACCTTAGTAAAGAGCTCTTACCTTGAGCTTATAATTCCTTCATTCGTTTCCCAATTCTCCTCTTCTTTCTTCTTGCCCAAATCGGCCATGTGGGGAATGGAGTTGCCAAACTCCATTCCCATCACCCAATGAACACAAAACAACTATAATTAATATACCAACCCCTTAATTAATGTTAGTTCATATAAATGCTTAAAACAAGATTTCTAGGGTTTACCTTTGGAGAGTTTTAGAAGGGGTCTTTGCCCTTAGTTCAAGAAGGTGAATCCACCACCATTGCTAGGTTGATATTTTACTCAAAAGAGAGAGAGAAAACAAGGTATCACATATGGGTAAAAAATCGATTATGAAAGGAGATGGGGGAAACATGAGTTTTTCATGTAGATTTTTACCTTGTTGGAAAGAGGAGACTCCAAGCTTTACATTGGTGCCATTTTCTCTATGAATGGGGAAAACCCATGGAGATGAAACTCATCCTTTTTGAATTTTGAAAAGAGGGAAATGTAGAGGAGAATGAGGGGATTACAAATATGTAATTATTTTTACATTTGGAGCTTACATGAGGATGGAGCATGTGGAGAAAGAGGAGAAGCCATTGTTGTTGTTGAAGAAGCTCCAAAAATCGCCCCCAGCAAAGAGAGGAAGGAGGGAGACGGTGAGAGAGAGAGAAATTGGAGAGAGAAGAGAGAAAGGTGGGAGGGGTTGTTTAACCCTTTAAAAACCGGCCCCCTTACAGTATACTAGCTGGAGAGTTTTTCGTCTTTTACAGAAACGCTCGTTATTTTACCCGGTTTAGGTACTATTCACTAACCGGGCCGTTTTCCGGAATTTCCTCGTTTAATTATTTTTATTAGTTATTAAGCTCCCATAAATGATTAATAATTATTATTTAATGATTTATAATTTTTTTACGGGTTCGTTTGACCACTTAAAGTCATGTTTTCGGGTTTTCTCGAAAAACGTGCTCTAAAGCTCTATTAACGTGAAATCCAAAGTTTTTTAAGCTCATATATGACCTATGGGACCCAATGAAAACACGTTAACATGTCACATGTTTCATTGGGTCCCACATATCACATATGAGCTTAAAAAGCTTTGGATTTCACGCTAGACAAAATATAACACCTTAGCATCGTTTATGTAAAGTTTCATCAATTTTAGACAACATTTAAGCATCTTTTAAGTTGATCAAATATTAAAAAAGTTGCCGAATGTAAAATAAAGGAAACCACATGGGTGGGCAAAGTAATTTTTGAAACCTCGTGGGTGGGTGTGTAATTTCACCAAACGTCATGGGTGGGCAATGTAATTTTCTCTCCATTTTTTATACATAAAGCACACAAAACAAACCAGCCCGTGATGAACATCCAACCCGGAGACCAAAGAAAGCAAGAGCTCAACTCCCGGATAGCATCTTCATCAGTCCGAAAGAAGCAATACCGACAAATGGTCCTAAAGCGACACAGGATCCAAAGAGCTCACATCAAAACAGCTCTCAAAGTTCAAAAAAACTGGGAGACACAAGAACCCCAAAGAGGAAAATGGAAAAGGATAAAAAGGGAAAATATGAAAAGCCTCAAAGAAATCCAAATATCTAAAAGAAGAGAAATGTTAAGGACGACTTCAAAAGTTCCAAGTCCAAAACTTAGAGAGCTCAAGTTAGCACAAAGTAGCCAAGCAACTTCAAGATGAGAAAAGGTGAATCCGAGAGAAGGCGTAAGTTGTAGCTTCGATCACCCTTTAAACTCCACATACCTCAAATATCCCTCCATAGTCTCATCATCTTTCATCACACCCATGGCCACATTATAAGCTTTAAGGACTTCCAACTTGATAGTTGTGTATCTAATCACGTGAAAGTAATAGATCGAATGTGTAAATCCAACAAATGTCGAATTCAATGGTTTATAAGTTTTGACCGTAAGTAAGAAACGAGTGCAAACACCAAACACGTTGAGTCGAGGTTAGAAAGAACCACATTGAAAATACAAACCTTGACCCTGTGAGGACGAGTTTTGCTCAAACATTTAATCAAAAAAAATACTGGGGGCAATTAATGTTCCGATCGATTGCCATGAACTCTAACTCATATTGTTCTAGGAAAATACTGGGGGGCAATTATTGTTCCACCAATCGAAACTTGAAGCTTAAGCTATTCAGATTGGTTTTTACTAAGTTAATTGCTGATGAATTCAGCTGTCCATGATAGAAAAGTCATGTGAGATTATGGGTAGACATGATTAAAGTAATGGAAAATAGTACAAGATAGAGAGTATATGCTTGATATTAGATAGGATAGAAGTGTTTAATGTGTCCCGACATTGATACGAAAGTGATGAGAATAGTTTTATAAATTTCTATTTTGCATTATTTAAAAATGATACTATTTATTTTTTGTTTTTAATAGTCATGTCACATCTGTATTTTTATTTATTTATGCAGTGTCATCATGTTTCCTGATTCTGCTCACTACTCTCCACACCACAAACATCACTTCACCGCAGGCCCGTCATAAGCCCTAACCTCCACACAAACACCCCCCAGGCCCGTAATAAGTCTTGAACATTACTCGCAAACCCCTTAACTACATAAAAGACCTCAGGCCCATAATAAGTCGTGACCATTACCATTTTATCTAGGCTCGTAATAAGCCATGACCTTCATATAAATTCCCAGGCTCGTCAGAAGCCCTAACCACCACTCATAAGCCTCAAACCCCACAACAAACCCACACACTTCCATCGGCTACATGTTCATCTTCTAAGAAACAAATCGCAAATCTGAAATCTTTAGTCAGGAAATGATAATTTCACTTTCATTTTTCAGTAGACAGAATTTCCTATACATTGCCACGTTTTGCATCTTTTTTAACTTTTTTTACTTTGGACAAGTTCTGGTCCCTACAAGCACTCTGATTGCATTTTAATTTCTACATGCACCTCATCATTGCCACGGTTGACACTTTTACAATTTATTTTAATTACAATAATTTGCATGAGACCATTATCATTGCATCATTTCTTGTGCGAGAACCCAATCCACCTCCTATACAATAGTCCAATTCAACTTCAATGCGAGATCCAGCATCAGTGCGAGGCCTAGTATTTTTAATGCGAGACCTAGTATCTCTTTTATTGCGAGACCCAGAATCAGTGCCATCTTTTTCAGTGCAAGACCCAGAATCACTACAAGACCTAGTATCTTTTTCAATGTGAGACCTAGAATTAGTACAAGACCTAGTGCGAGACCACTACGAGATTAATGCGTGACTTTAGTGCAAGACACGTACAAGACCAGTGCATAATTTAAGTTGGCGGGAAGTGGCAATAAGTCCCCTTCATTATGTCAACTTTTTAGGGAGTAACAACTAGTGTGTAGTGGCAATAAGTCCCCTTGGTAGATTGGAAGTTATCCCAGCACCCCAGCTGGTGAGCAGAGGCAATAAGTCCCCGTAATATACCAACAAGAAGCATAAGCACGGGTTTCGGTCCTAGATACATCAAACATCATTTGCATATCATCCTCATATCATCTTCATCTGCATATCATTCGATATCATCCACATTTGCACTCTATTTATTTATAGTTTCTCAAAACCTTAGATGCTCGGCTTAGTTCATTGATTTACAGGTTCCCGACACCTTAGATGCGTGGCTTAGTACATTCATTTATAGGTTTACGATACCTTAGATGCTCGGTATAGTTCATTCATTTACAGGTTCCCGACACCTTAGATGCTCAGCTTAGTTCATTCATTTACAGGTTCTTGACACCTTAGATGCTTGGCTTAATTCATTCCTTTTAAGGTTCCCGACACCTTAGATGCTCGGCTTAGTTTATTCATTTTTAGGTTCCTGACACTTTAGATGCTCATCATGGTGTATCTTTTCTTAAATTATCTTGCTTTTCACATTTTAGGTTATTGGCGCCTTAGAATAGCCCAACAAATTCAGAGTTCTCTTTTAGGTAGCCAGCGCCTTAGAATAGCTCGGCACGACCAACAGATTTTTGGTAGAAACACGGGACTGGGAGCAAATTCTCTAAGACTAGGCAAAATTTTGGGGTATCACTCAAGCATCAACTAGTCTTTTCATCTTCACTACAAAGTCTAGTTGATGGGGGGCAATCTGTTATACCCAAAATTTTGACCCTTGGAAAAGGATCTACTAAGACATAATTGCTACAAAGGGTAATACGGTCAAAGGGCGTGAAATTCTAAGCTGATTAGAACTTCCTAGGACAATGGTGATAGCCTAGTCCTCACGGGGGGCATTTTCGCAAATTTTAGGGCTTTTGAGCCATCTCGTAAGCTTTCTATCTCCGTCAAAAATGACCCAAAATCAACTTGATATGCTTTGAAATTTTAACACATGGTAAATGATGACATTTAGAGCATAATGGCTTTGGAATTTTTAATTTCAAATAATTTCCTAGTAATTTCTGAACATATCTGACAACAAATTGATTTTAAATATATTCCTTTATCCAAAAATTTCAATTTTTCTTTGGAAAAATCAGAAATATCATCCTTTACATGCTGACAATATTTCGTAGTCAAACTCTTTCCGGAAATTACACCCCGGTAAACTTCACTCCTTTACTGAGTTTACTCTATCTTTAGTGTGGTCTATATAAGGAATCTTTTCTCTTGACTTAATCAGACCATCAAAAACCCTAGGAAGTCAGAACTCCCAACCGTCATCAATCTCTCACGTTTTGAACTCCCAAGCCCTCATCTAAAACCAAAGATCCACCAAAATCATCACCAATTTTTTTTAACTCCCATTGCCTCGAAGATCATCAAACACCCACCAAACCACTGCCAAAATGTGGGTAACACCATCGAAAACCAAGGGTCAGAAGCTCGGGTCAATCTGGGACTGCCATCAACAGAGCTTCTAAGGATTCCCGATGTGAAAAAACTTACTAATCCCAAAGATAAAATAGACTAGAATCCATGTTTTCTAATTCCCGTCTACTTAACACACTCTTTGTTAAAATTTGGGATCAAAGGGATCTTTTCTAGCTCTTGAATTGACGTTTGTTTTCGTTTCTGCCTAATAACTTGTTTGCTAAGTTTCATCATTAATTTGAATTCACACTGAAATATTTTGATTACTAACATACTGGGAATTTTTCAGGCTACGTATCCATAAAATTTGAGTTGAAAACACTGTCGGGAAGTGATGAAAGCCACCATCCGTGGCTAATCCATGCCTACAGACGGCTTGTCTTGTGTCCTGGACGGTCGATCTATGGCCACGGACGGCCTCGGATGGTGGCATGACTTAATATTTTCAAAATTTTAGGTTTTCTAAACACATTTCCTGGCCCAATGTCGTGTTTGTGGCCTTGGACTTTTTAAAATTTTGTTTTTTTTTTCGAATTCGACTTCTCTACATAATTAGGTTAATTAGAGTCCGTAGATTCGGACATTAGGTCTGTGGCCAAGGACATAATTAAAATTTGATCTAACTTGGCTTCAAAACCCTAGTTTAGATAATTTTAATTTCCACTTTAATTTTCAGTTTAAAAATGTTAAAAAAATAAAAAACTAGCGCACTTAAGTTAAATTGACTCCGTAATAAGCCATAAACGACATAAGTAGAGGAAAAATGGCTTAGAAGGGTAGTGAAAGTAATTTGAACCCGAAAATGACATACACCAAGCCCCCGATCCCGTACTCTAACCTTTCCTAATTTACTATAGGTTATAATTAGGTGGCGACTCGTAATAGGGTCCAGTGAGCTAGCATAAGTTTTTAATAAATAATGTTTTATAAGATAGTTATTAAGCTTAGGTTATAAGTGAACCTAGAACTTGATCAGATCCTAATCAACCCGAATCAACATAGGATAGAGGTTCAAAAATCAAGGATCACAATAACCTAGCCAACATGCTTAATGTCCAAGAAGTTCCTGCTTTCTTCAAATATCTTGGTTTGCCCCTCGAGATTGGGAGAAATAAATCTAATCCTTTTTCTTATCTCCTAGATTCATTCCATAAATAATATCTAGCTGGTCAAAACCAATGGCTCAGACAACTAGATCCATCAGGTATTTGGTGTGTTTCAAGCCATTCCTAACTTCACTCTATGCTTTTTTCTCTCGTCCTAAGAACATCACCTCTAAAACATAACTCTACCTTCTCTTCTTTCTAGTGGAGTGATAAAGTTGTGTGGGAACTCTTTACTTTGGAATAAAGGGTCCACGATCTGTGGAAAAGAGGATAGTGGTGGCTTAGGCTTTAGTGACGTGGGAAGCTTTAACAAAGCTCTTCTCACTATAAGCAGCTCTAAAGATTTTAAATTTATCCCGACTCTTTGGTTGTCCAGGCTCTAAAATCTATTAGCCTAACAACAATATTGGGGACATTGACCTAATTTCAAATGGGATCCCTATTTGGAAGTCAATCACTTCAGCCCTGGGCCTTTTTAGGAAAGGAACTACAAATCTTGTTGGAAATAATTCTAGCGCTTCCTTAATTTCTATTGATTCTGGTAATGAACAATGGATTTGGTCTAACACCAAAGACCACCAGTTTTCGGTGAAGTTAGCCTATAACCTCCATGTTGATGGATTAGTGGTTGATAGTTCATCCAATCTATCTCATTTTGCTAGCAGCTTGTGCAAAAAAAAAAAAAACATCTCCCTCATTTGTTGTCCTAGAGTTAAGCTCAATCTTTGGAACTTCCGTTGAATATTATTCCTTGCCAAGATAATTTAGCAATAGAGTGGGCAATCCATCAGTTGCTTCTTTTGTGGAGCCAAAGATACTTTATCCCATTGTTTCTTTCATTGTTGTGCGGTGTTTGAGACATTGAACATCTTGTTAGAGTGGCCCGTGTTCCTTCTTCTCATGCAGATATGCTTATTACCGGTTCTTTCTTATGGCTAATGGTTAGAATGCAAAGAAACTCTCTCATATTACTAATAACCTATGGATTATCTATGCTACCAGAAACAAAGTCATGTACAACATGGAGCTCTGTTGGTGGAAAATAGTTGAAGATAACAGAGCTTTTGTAGATACTTATATTCAGGTTAGGACACAAGACTCTACTGCAGCTAGTTCTTTGGCTCAACGCCCCTCCCCCCCTCATGGAAAGAAGATCAGTACTGGTCATCATCAAAACCATCAAGGAGAGCTGATCATTGCTTGTCTGATTCGTAATGAGTAGAGATATCCTCTAGCAGCTTTCAACCGGAAAATCTCTAGCACTACTAAGATTCATCTTGCTGATATCTGATAAAAAATGATTGCTATAGAACTTTCCTCCTCGATAGGTATAGCATATGTTTTGATATAGTTGGAGATCATTTCAAGAATGCTTTCAAATTGGTTATATTCGGCAAAGCTACTTTACCTTGGAATGATGAAAATGTTAGAAATCTTACTTCTAATTTCTAAATGTTGTTTGGTGTAATGAAGTTGCTTATGACAATCATGTTAGACAATTAGACTGGTTTGTAATTTAGGTAACCACATATTGGACAAAATCTTGTGCTGGGTGAGGGAGCATATCCTAGTTGCTTGTAAATTTTTTTGGATCCATGAAGGAAAGGTACGATACCTTTAATGTGCTTTTGCTTTAGCCATTAGTAATATATGACGATCTCAATTTCTCTTACAAAAAAAACAAACAAACAAAGCTTACTCAATGGTTCCAAGCAGGGATGTCAAGATTGACCTGAACCCGAAACCAGCCCGTAAAAAGCTAGTTTTGGGTTGAGATTTTTGCCCAAAAATATTTTCAGGTCGGGTTTGGGTTGGCTTAGTGAAACCCGCTTCATATTCGGGTTGAACCGGTAACCCGTAAAAAATTTAATTAAAAATAAAAAATATGTTATATTTAATAATTTAGTATTTAATGATTTATGACTAAAATAAATATTTAATCAATAAATTATGATTAAATATAATATTTAATAATGAATTAATACTAAAATTTGATATTTATTTATTAAATAATTCAAAATTTTGAAAATAAAATAAATTTTAAAAAAAGGGGGTCAGGTTCGAATTAATCCAAGTTCAAGTTTTGAACAAATATAACCCCGGGTTCGGGTTCAGGTTCGGGTTGACCTCCCTGTTCCGAGCTGCTCTGCTCCTCCCGGCCACAGCCCATATCTCAGTTCGATCAATGGCTTCCATGGCCACCCTGACACTAAACCCTAACCCCCTAGTACCAAGGTACACTACTCGCACTACTCCTGGCTCGGCTCAGGGAAACCATCATGTGGCATCCAGCTTCTTTGCATTTAATCGACCGACACTATACTCGCAAGCTCCGTTGACCGTGGGGAACACCAACTGCAGCAGTATAACTCCACGGGGTAGCCGGAGATACGGTCTTTCTTCAGCAGTGGTTTGCGCGTCGAGTTCGTTTGACGTGGTGGTTGTCGGAGCGGGGATTATCGGTTTGAGCATAGCGAGGCAGTTCTTGCTCAGCTCTGATCTCTCTGTCGCCGTCGTGGATGCTTCCTTGCCCTGCTCTGGTGCAACTGGAGCTGGTGAGATCATTATAGTAGTTTGTTCATCCAATTGGGGTTTCTGAATAGTCTGGAGGACGGTTTGGTTTGTTTCGATCAGCATTATATCCAATTTCTTGCAGGCCCGGTTCCTAGTGAATAATGTTCTTGGAGTGGTTTACCGGGACCAGGAAATAGATTGGGTAAAGAAAAGGGGCAAGATTTCAACGTGTGATTTTCTTCACTCCACATGATTCGGTCGATCCCTTCTGGGAACCGCATGGGTTTTACTTTGAATCTTATCAAAGACCCAGCGCAAGTAGAGGCTATAAAAATATAGTAGAGAACTGTTGTTGATTAGATTAAGTTGCCTTTTGAGTTCTCATAATTGAATTGATCGTTAGATGTTGTGATGGAGGACCACTTCATTGTGTTATTATTTACCTTCTAATCTTATATTGTTGTCTGAGAGTCGCCCGATTCTTAGTAGACTACCCTCTGTTGACACCGAACGCATGCGCATTTTGTCAAACATGGATTCTAGACTTATTAGACTTTACAATCAACATGTCTTTCATATTTTGATTTCTTGTCTTAATCTTTGGTTGGTATTTGGAGCACTTCTCAGGTCAGGGATATATATGGATGACTCATAAGAAGCCACAAAGCGATATATGGAACTTAGCTTTAAGAAGCCAACGGTTATGGCACGAATTAGCTGATGAGATAGAAGATGGCGGAGGAAGCCCTTTGGATGAGTTAGGATGGATTAAGACTGGTAAGATTGGATTTCTGGCCATGTTATTGAAATGCAGTAGCTCAAATGCTTGTTTTAACAGGGTTGCTTGTGTTGTTAAAATTGATCTCCTGTCTTGAGGTACTAGAGTGAAGAAAGATTATTTATGCCCCTGCCATTTTTTTTTGGAAAGAAGTGTATTTGAATTTTGAAAATAAGGCTAAGAAAAACCAAAGGTTGTACTAGTACTGTGAATGTTTGATGTATTCCTTGATCAGTCGCTGATATATCTGGTCGGATTTTTGGTTCTATGCTATAGTGGCTCACGGCCTTCATTTATTTGTCCTAGGAAGCTTGCTAGTTGGTACTAATGAAAAAGACTCAAATACTTTAAAGAACAATGTGGAGCAATTATCGTCAGCTGGATTGCGAGCAGAGTACTTGTCTAATGCAGAATTGATGATAAAAGAGCCTGAACTACTTGTTAGCCCAAAGGGCTCTGCCGCTTTGCCTGATGATGCCCAGTTGGACGCTCAGCGTACAGTAGACTGGATAGAAAAGGTGGTTACCAGTTTACTAGTGCTCTGTCTTTGTTCCCTGTTCGATTGCCTATATTACTTTTACTCCTTGCCTGTATTTTGTGGGATTTAGGGCAATCGGCAATTTGTATCAGAAGGAAGATATGCTGAATTTTATCATGACCCAGCTATCTCTTTCATAAGGTGTCGTCACTTTTCTCACTCGGATTTCATGGTTGGTTGTGATATATATAGGGGTTACTAACTGTTTTAGTATTCCTCAATTTAGGTCTGAATCGAATGGAAATGTTGAGGGCATAAAAACTCAGAAGAACTCATTGTATAGTAAGAAGGCTGTTGTAATTGCGGCTGGTTGCTGGACTGGATCTTTGATGCACGAGTTGGTCCGCATATCAGATATCGAAGTCAATGTCCCTGTGGAGCCACGAAAGGTGCTGCTCAAATTTCTCAGTTGTCCAAATACTCAAGATCTGGATTCCAATATTCTTCTTAGTTTGAAGAGCTAGATTTTCACATCTACCTCTGGCTGTATATTATATCTATCTATTTCACCAAGTTTGGCCGATTCAAACTGATGAGTTGCTTCTCTAAATTTTACTAACAGGGTTATCTTCTCCATGTGGAGAACTTAGGTTCTTTGAAACTCAATCATGGTGTAATGGAAGTCGGATATACAGATCATGTATCTCCAAGAGCAACAACATCATCTCCAAGTGTGGTCGATTGTGATCTAGATTCTTTATCTATTTCAATGACAGCAACCATGGATGCAAAGGGAAATCTTCTTCTGGGTAATCTAAACATTACTTTTTAATAAAAAACACTGGATTGATGTTCGGTTTTGTATGTGGTATATTTCAGCTTCAGTATCTTGATTCACTTGCTTTATGTTTTCAGGTAGCAGTAGACAGTTTTCTGGATTTAACACTCAACATGATATGCGAGTTGTTGATGGCATATGGAAAAGACTTGGAGATTTCTTTCCAACTCTAAGAGCTCTCCCATTAGCTGATGCTATTAAAAGGAGGCAAATTAGAGTTGGTCTTCGTCCCTACAGTAAGTCATCCCTGGGTCATCATAGAATAACTCTCTGAAAGTTGGAAGGAAACCATTTCTTCTTAATAGTCATGGTCACGATAATGATGGGGGTTTGTTGTGTGTGTTTTGGTGCTTCTCAGTGCCTGATGGAAAACCAGTTATTGGCCCTATACCTAGCATGCCAAATGTATTCCTTTCAGCTGGGCACGAAGGTGGAGGCATTTCCATGGTACTGCCTCTACTCCTACATGTTGGATTTTTCTGAACTTTTTATCTTCTGGATATACCGCAAGTTAAGGCATAGACGAAATAAAGTGATTTTCAACTTAAATACAGTTAAAAGGTACTGAATCGTAATAAATGCCTTTATGATGAATCATTTCAAATATTGACTGCACTTTTTGCTCCTGGCAGTCTCTTGGAACAGCTGAGCTGGTTGTTGACATGGTTTTGGGCAATCCAACGAGAATTGATCATAAGCCTTTTGCTGTTGAAGGTCGGTGCTGCTGATCTGGCACCAGTTCAGAACATACGTTGCCCATTGATTTGCAACCCTGTTTGGCTTGTAGTTCACATTCTGTATGTTGAAGGTGATATTAAAACCGCCTCTAGAAATTTGTTAGATCTTCAGGGTATATTGCCTAAGCAGGTATGTAATTGGGTGGCAAGACCAATTTGGGCAGACTTTCTGTTAAGTTTATCATTGCCTCTGTGCTATAAAATATGTGTGGGAACACAGACTCGGTGTGGCTCATAAGCCAAAATTCAGATTTGCGGAGCCAAATGCGGAGACTCTAGGGGTGGTGGTAAAAAGACAGCCACGCTGGTATTTGCAGAGGGGCATTTCCTCACTACTAGAGGCTTTAATCATACAATCCAACAGCAGCTGGCTTATCATCTGGTACATGTCTCTTGCGACCGCCCTGCTGGTCGGAGAAACAGTGTTGGAAGAGGCAAGGAGATGTGACTTATTATAGCGGAAGTTTGCTCATAAGGCAGACATGAGGAGGAAGAAGCGGTTCTGGAAATTCTCGTGAGAGAGAAGATGAGAAGAAGAACAATAACGCTTATGTTTTCTGTATTAATTAAAGAGAATATAATACATCCTATTAAATAGGGAAAGAAAACTAAACGTTGCTAAACGTTCAGAAATGACGGGAAGAAAGGGAAGACCTAGGAAATAATCTAGGAAATAGAGGAGGAGAGATGATGTAATCCTAACACCCTTCCTCAAACCGATGCAAAAAATGTTTTGCAATGGTTTGCTGAAGTGTTGATCATCCCCATTGACTCGAGTTGACGTTGATAGTTTTTTCCTGGAAGTCTTTGTTAGCATATTGGCCTTTTGATGGATGTTGGAAATGTGAGTAATATCGATGAGACCGGCCATGATTTGATCACGAACATAGTGTACATCAATCTCGATGTGCTTCGTTCATTTATGAAGCACAGGATTGTGAGCAATGAAAACAACGGAACAGTTGTCGCATTTAAGTGGTATTGGAGTGATGTTTGGTACGCCAAGTTCATCTAGTGAACGAGAAAGCCAAGCAAGTTTGGAAGTAACATGACGAAGAGCACGGTACTCGGCATCTGCTGATGAAAGAGAAACATAAGCTTGCTTCTTAGACTTCCATGAGAATGGAGCCCCACCGAGGAGAATGTAATAACCGCTAACGGACCTGCGAGAAATAGGACAAACAGCCCAATCAAAATCACAAAAGGCAATAAGAGAAAAATCTTTAGTTTTATTAAAAATATTCTGTAACCAAGAGTCCCTTTAATGTATTGGAGAACATGAAGAGCGGCATCCCAATGGTGTTGACAAGGACTTTGGTTGAATTTACTCAGGAGTTGAACTATGAAGTTAAAATCTTGGTGAGTGTTGATAAGGTAGTTGAGTTTTCCGATCAGATGACAGTGTTCGGTGGGATTGGTGAGAGGTTCACCGTCTTCAAGGTGAAGTTTGGTGCCCAGAGGAAGGGGACTAGCTGTGGATCGCTTGGACAGAACATTATACTCTTGCATGAGATCGTGAGCAAATTTGCTCTCAGTAATTCCAACGCTATCGGTGGTATAATGAAATTTCATGCCAAGGAAGAAGTGAAGATTGCCAAGGTCTTTGATTTTGAAGAGGCGGTGGAGAGTATCCTTCACTTGAATTATTTTATCTTGATCATTGCCACACAAGATAATATCATCAACATAGACACCAAGAAAGAGGATGGAGCCATCGCATTGCCATTTGAAAAGGGAATGATCATTATCGGATACGTCAAAACCTAGTTGTCCAAGGGTAGTGGATAGTTTTGCGTACCATTGGTGTGACACTTGTTTTAAACCATATGAGGATTTTTGTAGCTTGCAAACCAAGCCTTTAGATTCAACGTGAAGACCATCAGGAATTTGCATATATATTTCTTTGTGGAGATCTCCATGAATGAATGCATTATTCACATCGAGTTGATGAATCATCCAACCTCGTTTGATGGCACTCACTAAGGTGCGAATGGTGGTCATTTTGACAATCGGAGAGAAGATTTCGTGAAAATCTTCTCCATGACGTTAAGAAAAACCTCGAACTATTGATCGAGCCTTGTAACGCTCGATTTCTCCAATTAGACTTATGCTTGACACAATAGACCCATCTGCAGGAGATACACTTTTTGCCTTTGGGCAGCTTGACCAAAGTCCATGTTTGATTGGTCTCAAGAGCTTTTAACTTGGTTTGCATGGCTTCACACCACTCTCGATATTTGGAAGCAATCTTATACGTTGCGGGTTCGGGAGGACAATGTGTAGTAACCTGCGAACATATAGATCGAGATGGGGGTTAAATCGGTGAGAGTATGAACTTCATGTAAAACATTTAATTGAGGAGACTCTAATCTAGTAGCCAGAATTTGTGAAAAATAATCTGTATGAGTATTATAACACTCATAATCTTATAGTTTGAGGGGGACACGACGCTCTCGGGATGAACATCGTAAGTTTGTGTCAATGAGCTGGCCAGACGTCTCAACAGGGAGATCGGTCGCATAACTGTTGTTGTTGTTGAGATGTGGATCCTCTGTGGATGTGTGATGATTATCGGAATGTGCAACAGTCTCTTCGGTGTTGTAATGATTCGGGGTGTCCATTAGAGTCAGAGAGGTTGGACTGGCATAATTGGGAATGGACTCATTCTCTTCGGGATGAGTTTTGTGACTTGTGTCGGTTGTAGTTTGCCGAGGATGATGATGATTCTGAGATGGTGGCATCGTTTTCTTCGTCCTGCACAATCGGAAAGGTGGGTCCCATGTCTGTAGAGGTAACATTACTTTCCTGCATGGGAAAAATGTTTTAAAAAAAAGTAACATCACGACTGGTGATGATACCTCTTTCACTAATAATAAGGAGTCGATGCCCTTTTTGAGATAATCCAGGCCCAAGATAAATAGATTTGAAACCGTGAGCATCAAATTTAGATTTGCGGGTATGAGGTCCCGTGTGGTAAGCGAGATATCCAAAAGTTTTGATCTTTTCTAAACAAGGGGAAATTCCATGTAGATATTGATATGGAGATATTCCTTGAAGGGTGGAAGAAGGTAAACGGTTGATGAGTTAAGTGGCCATTAGAACGCTTTCTCCCCAACAGGACATGACCAAACCAGATTGGAAAAATAAGGCTCGTGTAGTTTCCAATAGATATCGATGCTTCCTTTCCACTACTCCATTTTGTTGTGGAGTATAGACACACGTCATTTGATGTAGAATTCCTTTGTCATGAAAGAATTGTTGCAAGGTTTTGGATAAACCTAGTTCGTAGGCGTTGTCAAACCTAACAACTTTGACATGCTTGTTAAATTGTCGTTCTGTTATGTGAATAAAATTTTGAATATGATGAGGAGCCTCGGACTTGTGTTTCATAAGTAAAACCCACGTACAACTACTAGCATCGTCAACAATTGTTAGAAAGAATCTACTGCCATCATGATTCTCATGAGAGCATGGCCCCCAAATATCAATGTGAATAAGATCAAAACAATTCTTAGATTTATGCATGGAATTAGAAAAGGGTAAACAATGTCCTTTAGCATGAAAACAAACGTCACAAGCAAAACCTAAAGGAACATCATTCTGACCAATCAATCCCATCTTTAGCAATTTATTTATGGGAGTATGTCCCATTTTTCTATGCCAAAAGCGAAGTTTGTCAAAACAAGAGTTCACGGGGGTAATGTGAACATTATTACAAAGATTAAAAATGTTACATAAAAGATGTATATCAAGAACAATTAGACCATCTTATTGTGCTCAATGCAACTCCTATTCATCAAGGTAGGGGGCCTGCACATAACAAAATCGGTCATCGAAGATAACATTGTAACCAGTTTGACTTATCAACTTGCTTACCGAAATAAGGGCAAGATTAAAACTTGGTACGTATAGAACATTGTCAAGTTTAAAATCATTCGTCAACCTAACGGTTCCAATGGTATTGATAACCTCAGTATTACCGTTAGGCATCATAACTTGATGAGGAGGATATAATTTCTGTTCTTCACACAAAAATTTCTGTTTCTTATGAGGTGATCACTAGCACCTGAGTCAATTATCCATCGCAGACCACTATGATTAGAATGAGCCGCATGAGATTTAAATAAATCAATACCTGCGAAAGTAGAACAATTCTTTTCTCCTTTATCACTGGTACTTGTCACGCCTTTATCAGCAGTGCGTTGGTTCTGTTCAAAGTAATCGTAAATGCGATTTAAGCGTTCCACATCAAAGCTTTGTGCCGTGGAGCTGCTTCCTTCTTTCTGGACAGTGTTATCCATGGTGACTTTGGTACCCTTCCACCAATCGGGATACCCTCGTATCTCCAAGCAATCCTTTTTGGTGTGGCCTGTTTTTCCACAGTGAGTGCAAATACTAGAATTCTTTCTATTGAAGTTTTCTCGGTCACGGTGAGATTTGTTTTTATTACCCCGATGGTCCTCGGGTCTATTAACATGATTAGCAAAAGAATTATCGATGTAGTCCTTACCTACCTTACCTGAACAGCGTTGATTTTCTTCCTGGAGCAGAATAGAATACGCAACATCTAGGCTTGGAAGGGGAGACATCATAAGAATATTACCTCTAATATTAATGAAATCCTCCCTCAGACCAAGAAGAAATTCAAATAGTTTCTCTTCTTCAAAATTTTTGGCAACTTTGTCTCTATACCCACATACGCAAGTGTCAACGTCTGCAACAGAGGAGATTTCATCCCGCAATTTCTTCAATCGTGTAAAATATTTAGCCATAGATGTTGTTCCCTGTTTGATGGAGGACAATTCTCGTTTAAGCTCGAACCTACGCATCCCATTTGCTTGACTATATCTTTTGGTCAAGCTCTTCCACATTTGGTGAGAAGTTTCATGGAACATGGGGCTGTCAGCTATGGAGGTTTCAACACTGGCAAGGATCTATGAACGAACCAGTCCATCGCATCGATCCCAAGCATCACGACGTTTCTTAGAAACGCTTGAACGAGACAGTGTTCCATCAACAATTTTGATTTTGTTTTTAGCAAGGAAGGAGATTTCCAGCTTCTTTTTCCAGATTTGAAAACCTGACCCATTGAACTTGTTTGGAGTCAAAGAGATTCCGGTTGCATCTGCATTGGTGACGCTTAATGGGTCTGGATCCATCCTGGAACATCGGTGCTCCCTTTTGTCATCATCACTTGAAAAAGACTCATCACCTTCAGTCTCTGTTTCTACCTCGCTGTGCTGATTGCCCGCCATAGAAAAAAATGGTTACAGGATCAAGGCCTGCTATGATACCATGTTGGAAGAGGCAAGGAGACGTGACTTATTATAGCTGAAGTTTGCTCATAAGGCAGACAGGAGGAGGAAGAAACGGTTCTGGATATTCTCGCGAGAGAGAAGATGAGAAGTAGAACAATAACACTTATGTTTTCTGTATTAATTAAAGAGAAGATAATACATCCTATTAAATAGGGAAAGAAAACTGAACGTTGCTAAACTTTCGGAAATAACGGGAAGAAAGGGAAGACCTAGGAAATAGAGGAGGATAGATGATGTAATCTAACAAACAGTTGTGCAATCCATACTACCGAACTTGCTGATGAAAAAACAATAATGCATGACGTTTCATTTACGTCACCTTCTCCTTGTGCTGGTCCACGCCTGGCTCAATTCCCCACCACAA
Organism: Limonium bicolor; assembly: GCA_023374045.1. Classification (NCBI taxonomy): domain Eukaryota; kingdom Viridiplantae; phylum Streptophyta; class Magnoliopsida; order Caryophyllales; family Plumbaginaceae; genus Limonium; species Limonium bicolor. The sequence continues at coordinate 205,526,776 of CM041780.1, forward strand.
ATAGACAAGTGCAAAAAGGTGGAGATGGCACGTGGATTACTCATACCATCATACTTGTGTTGCATGGTTGACTTGAGAGTAATGATAGTCATCATTCTACACCAGTATGCAGGAAATATGATGCAGTCAAGGGGGGCTATGGTCCATAATTTGTCTATTGCCAGTGGTCTTGTAAGATTTCGGACTAAGTATTTACAGTGTAATCGGCCATATGCTTCATAACTTCAACAAAAGCCCATGAGACCTAATCTGTGAACCGAAATACCTTTTCCTCTAGTTCTAAAGTTACCGGAGGGAAACTTTAGGATTTGGTTCATTATCAGGAAAATGAAAATTATAGTGTTTAGCCTTAATTCAACTTGTTAGCTGATGTGATATCTATTTACTGAAACTATGTCTGCAAGCCATTAATATATAATCATTACCTGCGAAAAGCGTTACTGTGAAGTTAAAATTATACTCAAGCCCTTCAAATGTATGGGTAAAATTACGTTGTTTGCAAGACTGTATCCAGGTTTCTTTGTCTAGTTTTTTTGCACACCATGTTGATGCGTATGTATGTAATCTCGGGGGCTTGAAATGGCGACTCACAGGAGTCTATGGTTGGTCTCATGTAACTAAAAAATGGAAAACCTGGTGGCTTTTACGTTATCTTCATGCGCAATGGACAGGGCCTTGGGTTCTAGGTGGGGATCTTAATGAGATATTACATGTGGGAGAACATCGGGGATGGGGTTTTCGCTCCCAATCAGCAATGGGTGCCTTCAAATTTTGCCTTTCGGATTGCTACTTGGGTGACTTAGGCTATAGAGGCACATGCTTTACTTATACAAATCGTGCGGGTGTTTCTCACAATGTCAAAAGTCGGTTGGATCATTTTGTTGCTAATGATGATTGGTGGCAATTTATCCTCATGCACAAAATTATCACCTTTGTTGGGGACGATCAGATCATAAACCGATCAAGTTGTTGCTCCAACCGTTAACTCGTCGTGGTCCAAAGCCTTTTTGCTTTGAAAACTGTTGGGCTACGGATGACCAGTGCCGCAATATAGTGCAGTCTGTTTGGGTAAACAACCATCGCGAGCACAGTTATGCATCAAAGGTTAAGGCGTGTGGTCAGCTTTTACGTACATGGGGGACAGATTTGGGTTGGAAAGAAAGCACTCCGTCATGCACAACAAGAGCTTGATGTTTTAGCCAATCAGGCCCCAACTTCTCAGAATCTCGCCCATTGGAAGTCGTGCTCTGAAACAGTGGACTCACTATTACTTCAGGATGAAATTCGCCTTCAGCAGCGATCAAGGCTCAGTCGGTTACAAGCAAGTGATAGAAACAGCAGGTGTAGACACCTAAATTTCTCACCTGTTTTATGTAAAAAAAAGTAAAAAAATAAACATGTTTTTAGAAGTAAGGAGGTCGTTCCCGTTTTCGATCAAAAGGATTTCTTTACCAAGATTTTCAAATCTCACGTCCTTTACGAAAAGGAGCACAAGCCGTCTTACGGTAACCTATTTTAAAACTTATTGATTTTTGTTAATTTCGTTTTAAATCATTTCATCCTTTTGTTATTACCTTGTATTATTTTATGTATTCGATTGATTCATACTCTTTTTATAATTATTTATTATTTCCTTTTGATTTTCCCATTATTTTATTACCATCATTTCCATCATTTTATGTCCCCTTTTACTACTGTTATTTTTTTTATTTTATTTTTATGTGTTCTTATCACCATTTCACAAACATTTTTTTATTACTTCATGCATAGGTGCTCTTCTGTTTATTTATACCTCGTTATGTTTTGAACCGTATTTTAGTTAGATTCCATAATTTCATGCATTAGATTAATCATCTTTTTATTGTATATACTTTCTTTTGGATTCGTAGCTCTTTAGAAGAATTATCCAGTCGAAATTAGAGATCTTGTATTATTTCCCCCATGAATATATTGAAATTTGATCCAGCAAAATTGGTCAAGACACTTGCCATGCAACTTGTTGGTTGCGGGTTCGATTCTTGGTGAGGGATCGTGATGTTGTTATTTTTATCTTAACCCGCGACAGAGCTTTTGTTTTCGTTATTGCTATCTTCTACTGAATGTTGTTGTAGCTCAGTTGGTTAAGGCGTAGGAGGAGGTGTCTAGAGATCCGGGGTTCGATTCTAAGTAGAGGCAAACTCATTTTTTTATTTCATTTTCGTTTGGGTCCGAGTATAGCCCATCCTGGCCGGCCCATTTTCTGTCAGCTAGCCCAAATAAAAACCAATTAGTGAGCCCATGTCTCAGGTGAAACCCTAGTTTGACATCTGTCTACCCTCCCATTATAAAACAACCTTAAAACCTTACAGTAGATGCACATTTTTTTGCTAACAGACACTAATCCTCAGAATTCTCATTCTTCTTGTCTGATTGCCGGTGCTCTTTTCTCGAACTGGAAACCAAAAACAAGAAGAAACCCACAGCCTCTTTTGCTCTGGAACACACCCGTTCGTCTTCCTCATCCAAAAATCCTGAAATCATACCCACACTCCAAAAACTTCTTCCTCTTCGACGGACTACCGCAAGTTCTCTCTGAAATTTCACCGCACAATCTGCCAAGCTCGTTTGTCTTCTTCATCATTTAGATTTTGTTTGCTTCGGTACCAACAGAGTAAGCACCATCCCGTTTCTCCTTTCTGTTCTTCGACTTCAAGCCTACTATCTGTCAAAAGGTCTCAAATCGATAATGGCAGATTATTGTGGTTCAGTCGAGAAACTACTTCCGACGCAAAACCCATCTCCATTATCTCTGGTTTTCTTCCTCTTCTTTTCTTTAAAAAAAAATCCGAAAGCAGGCCTCGATTGTTTGGTTTCGCAGGTTCCTGACTTCGACCATTTAAGCAATTAGTTCCCGATTTAGATTTATGCTCATCTTCACTTTCAGTTTTGTTCTCCTTTGAAAGTCCAATCGAAGGGAGTGAATGTAGTTTCGGTATTTATCCCGATCATAACTTTCATTTGCTCCTTGGTTTACTACTCTTCATTTCATATATCAGTTGTAGTTCATTTCTGTAAATTTTTATCATTACTGCTCCCCGAGTAATTTCCTAACCTGGTATGGACAGCGTGGTCCACGGACAGGAGGAGTGAATAAGTGTACACTCCCAACCTTTTTGGTGCTTATGTGGTTGATTTTACTGAGGGATTTAAGCATCTCTAAGGTTATGCTAGCTTGGTTCCTCCATAGTCATGAGTTTGGTTGCACTAATGCCACTTTACTTCCATTAGCAGTCTGGTCCAACTCCAGTCTCAATTTTCACTTATTTCATCCCTAACCCTCTTTATGATTATTACCGTGCAAATTGATTCTGTTGTTATGTTTATCTGAGTCCATATAAACCAAAGCTTACTCTGATTTTAATTCGAAGGCTCCACCCGTTAATGCTGCCCTACTTATTCATTAATGTTATACTGATACGGTTTGCTAGAATGGAGCTGCCCAGTTTATTTGCCCACTCACTTGTGTTATATCTCTGTTCAACTGATATGTATATCTGTATATAAGTATTGTCTGGCTCTTGCACGACCACTGGCCAAGAAATTGCCATACAAGGGGATTTGTTCTTATGATTTAGAGCCCCTGTTGTATTTTGTTCAGCGCCTCTTATTGAATCGTATGTATATTCCTGTCACATGCTAGCATTACCCCCACAACCTTGACATATTTGCTGGTGACTGATTCTTGCTTTGTCACTCTTGAGCAAAATGGACAAGAAGATTCATTTACGTATCTTTCTGCCCTTCTCGGTTGGAATGGTAATACCACACTTGTTGGGGTTACACCTATACAGAAATTTGAGTCACACACTTTGACAGAAGGTTCAGTCTACTGTTAGATTTATTTGTATGTGCCGAATAACATTATGATTGAAATCTTGCTTTCCCTGTTCCTTTTTTTTACTAACAAACATTCTCCACTTGATTTTTCATTTATGTAGTCGTTTCATTCTTTTCCAGGAAATTTTTCATCAGTTTCCTAGTACACCATCCCTTGAACTCAACATGGCTTTCTATCTGCGGTATGAATAACTGTTACCCTTTTCTGCATCTGTAAACACTATGGTGATGTTTGTGTTATCCGTTGAATGCTCATGAGTATGTGTAAAGGCCTAATCTGTGTTTATTGTTGGCAAAATTAGAACGAATGCTTCTGTTACTGTCTGACTAATAAAAAGAGAGGGGAGAATCAAACTGGAAAAACTTTGCACTTGGTCATCTGTCTATTCAAGGGTGTGAGGCATGCGGTAGTAACTATAGACCTGGGTCCATGCTTCATTTAATTTGTCTTGCACAGGATCTGTAGCGAGGAATTAATAAGGTCATTTAGGTTGGAAAGAAAGAGTTAGTTTAACTTGGGTTTCACCCGACAACACATTTTTTGCAGATTTTGGATGTTTGTTTCAGGCTTCTCTAGCTAGAGTATTTGCTTGATCACCAAAAGATAAAAGACAGAAAAGAGACCGAAATGAACTAGAAACCCCACATTTAGGATTCACATTCCGTGTTAGATTTTTCTTTATATATGGCAAATTTGTTTATGTCCGTTTAAGTAGTGTTAATTAGCCTTTCATTTCAACGTTCACCTATATCTTGTGTATAGTTTTCTCTTTTGTATACTCATCCTTTCAATGTTCCTTCTTGCCTGTGACCTTTAGTTGATAATTGAAAGATAAAAATAGTGTGAGAATAACAACTAATTAGCAACCCATATAGTAGGATTCATTTGGTTGATATTTCTCGAGAGTTTTAGGGATGAACAAATCTGACTTACCTCCCAAATAGCTTTCAGACTTCATTCCTTGTGTATATATTATTCAGTTTCTATATTTCTTTCTTATCTGTTCACAGTTCGCTTGGTTGGATTTAAGAAATTCCTGTCCATGTGTTGTATTTGTTTCTGCAATCCATGTCTACGTATTGATTTACCTTGGTGGCTCATTTTCCTTGTTAAATATCTCTGCAAATGCATGGGCTTGTTCTATTTGGGCTTGCATAAACATCAGCCCAAATCTAATTCTTTTCAGATTTAGTCCATAACTAGCCAAACCGGGCTAGGACAGGTGGCCTTAGATAGCGCATTAGGAATGACCCCTTTTAGTGTGCCTTTGAGGGTCTACTCTAGAAAAGCTTTTAGGATCAAGGGCTTGTCTCACTCAAACGGGCCGTAGAGTCCGGACGGTGGGAACAACCCTTTCTATTATAAGACTTTCCAAACCACCCCTTTATTAAGATAAAAAAAATTGTGTAATTAGCTTGATCCAAAACTAATAATCTAAATGCTGAGCCTTAAGCCTCTCGTATGACTTTTTCCAATTAAAAATCTGGCACATGCAATTGTTTTTTCCATTTCAATAAAGGAATTCAAATTGTCTCTCTAAATTTCTTATTTATTTTCATCAATCATTTTCATTTTAACTTTGATTATCTTTTCAAAACCCTCTCCGATTTCCTCAAAATTGGCCCAACTCCACAAAATTGACCTACCCCATAAAAATTGGGCCAATACCCAAAATTGGTCCAATCACCTTGACTCAGCACAATTGCCTTGACCCGGCCCACATAACCTGGCCCAATTGCATGACTTCACCCGAAGCCTACAAGATCGACCCAAACCCACAAGATCGTCCCATTTCCCAAAGACCCAAATCATGGCCCATACCTAGGACCCCTTTCTGCCCACTCATGAAACCCAAAATTAAGGCCCAACAATCGACCCATTTAGGCCCAAGTCCAACTCGGCCCAATGTCTTACTCGGCCCAATGTCTTACTCGGCCCAATGTCCACAAATCAACCCAAAGCCCACAAGATCGGCCCATGCCCAATTCACGCCCAGCCCATTACCAATTCCGGCCCATTACCAAGTCCGGCCCATTGCCAAATCTGCCCATTACAAATCTGGCCCAATTACAAAATCCGGCCCAATTACAAAGACCCGGTCCATTATCAAGTCTAGCCCAATTTTTGAAACCAAGCCCAACTCAATACCCACTCAAGCCCAAAATCGGACCAAGCCCATAAAAGTCAAACAGATTTGTCCAACTCTGAACCTTGACCAAATGCTTTGACCTTGACCCAAAAACATTGACCTTGACCCGAAAGCATTGAGCTTGACCCAAAAGCATTGACCTTGACCTGAAAGCATTGACCTTGACCCGAAAACATTGACCTTGACCCGGAAACATTGATTGTAACATCCCAACTCATAACGCCATACTTATCTCATAAAAATCCATTCACTTATATTAACTTGTAGCGGATTTCTTACAATATCTGGTGTTACTGCCGTTAGTCACCCACGTGACCAACTAGGCATACTAAAATCTCCAAGATATAGCTACGGTACCCGAATATACCGAACATTAGTACTTACATGCCTTAACCAATAACATAACAAATCTTACAATCTCCTCACATTCTATACAACTTACTAACTCAAAATATCATACGAGTGTACATGCCTAACTCGTAGGCCACACTTAAACCCATAGTACATCTACCCCATCTTACTCTCATGACGGTCGCCTTCTGACGTTCACCTGTGAAATAAAAACAGCCCCCAAAGGGGGTCAGCAAAATTGCTGGTACGATCCTCTCATGGCCCCCAAGCTAACGTGGCTACGACGACTAATTGTCGATAGCATGGAGGTTGATTAGATGCACAACATAATAGAAAGTGTAATAAACAACAAGCCAAATATGAACAACAAATGTTCAAACACAATGAACGACTTAAATACGTTCCCTTAATTAGTGAGTCAATTATTTAACTCCTTAAGTTATGTTTCCTCTTAATCTCAGTCCAACCTTACCTTACCTTAATCTTAGTCTTAGAAAACAACCATTCTTTAAATAGAAATGGTTGTAGCTTATCTCAATCTTAGAATACAAACAGTTCTTTAAATAGAAATGGTTGTATCTTATCTCAATGTTTATTTTTGTCGGTTCAAAAGCAACCCTAGCCAATGAGCTATTAACTCCATTGGTTGAATAAACAACTTATCTTATAATTTAGGATTTAGGTGATCCTACCACACCATCTTAATGCCTCATACCATGGACTGGATATCCAATGTAGCTGAGCCGACATTCGACCCTAGGCAACAAGTCCAAAGACAAGTCCTTAAGCGGAAGTCGCATCCGAATCAGATACCGACCCCCTTTCCTTAACATGTGTGACCGGAGTCAGTCCCGGATTCCTCACCCCCCCAAGTTCCAGTTAGTAGAAAGTCTTAAGTCAATTTGTTAGTTAACCTCTTCGGTTACTAAGAAAACAATATTTGGGAGTGTTCCTTATTCTCACACAATTATTTACTAAACATTGTTAGTAAGTTCTCACGGTAAGTTGTGTTAGTGCATCACAATCACACAACAAACATAATATTCTGGTTGCATGCTTTATCTTGTTTAGTCGGCACACATAAACAAATACCACACAAGCTGAGGGACACCTCGTTAGCAAGCAGGCCACAAGAAAACCATACCGTATACCGTCGGTCGTTCGGTTGCTTACTCTCCTCCGAAGTCTAAATTCTTAAACCCTAAAACATTGATTGAATTGGGTGGTTAATTACTTTTAATTAACCTAGCTTACATAATCACTAATGATTTCCAACTAAATACCCCTATGTGATTGTAGTTTAAGCTAAACCACTTATGTTACTTACTTCCCATTTCACCTCACACTTGTTCACACCTCTAATGGCCTTAAAACTCCACCAAACAACTCTTAACAATCATATAATAACATTACCCAACAAGCCCCCTTCATTTACCTCTTAAAAAGCACACTTCCTTTGTAAAAATGGCTGGTCCGGGACACGGTCCTGGACTATAGTCCCGGACCAATTACTGGGTTCACTCTCGGCACTTATTTATGGGTGGTCCGGGACACTCTCGGTAGTTTTTTGTGCTGGTCCGGGACTTATTACAAGACCTAGGTCCCGGACCAATCTAAACTTGGTTTTTCGGCATGTTTTTAGTGCTGGTTCGGGACTTTATCCAAGGACTAAGTCCCGGACCACCTTATAAACTGTTAAATTTTACAGTTTTGAACCTCTTTCCACACTTGTTCTTTTGCCCAATCTTCTTCTAATCTTTCCCCAAGTATTCACACATGTTCTAACCCCATTTTAGCACTTAAAATCCTTCTAACTCATGCATCAACACACCTCCAAATTCCTTGATCATTTTTCAAGCTCTTACTAAACTCTTAACACTTATAACTTAATTCCTTACACTTCCAACATGTAAATCTTGTCTAAAACTTCAACTAACCAATGTGTTTCCTTTCAACCAATATAACTACTCCTCAAACATCCTTATTCATCCACCTTCCCTTTGCTAAACCTCCCAAGGTTATCTTGCATCTCCATGCACAAATTTCTCTCTTTTCCATTTGTTACTCATCATTCCTAAACTCTTGAACTTACCTAAACATTTCTTTCCATCCTCTTAGCACCTTAACCTTGTTCTTCTTTACCTTGACCATCCTACACCCTCCTTAGACATCTTCATCTCTTTTTACTCAACTTACTCACCATTCTCATGATCATACACTCTTATACATTCTTAGTCATTTTCCTAGACAATTTCCAACATTCTCCTACAATTTTCACTTCCATCACCCAAGTCCTCACATTATCATCCAACTAGAACCTTATTAATCCTCTACTAGCATCTTCACCACTTACACAAGTTTCCCCAAAATTCTCATTGTTATACTCTCAAGTTCATACCTAAATCATCTTAAAGTAATGTACACCATTTCCTCCAGATTTTAGCTCAAGTCTTATCATTCCTCATAACATGATTTTGGTGTGTTTAATACACCCACCCAACCTCTAATTCCTCCTAGACAACTCTAGGTCATTCTCATCCCCAAGAACTCCTTAGTTAACTCATTACCACTCAAATTCCTTTTAATTAACTCCTAGTAAATCCTAGGTCATATCAATTCACAACCACCACTTAACACTTTATTTTCTACTCAAATTTTGCCATAGCTCCTCTAGTATATTATCATGCCTAAATGCATTGTTTTTCTCATTCAATCATCTCACACACACCAAATCCTTTCTCATCATATTTTCTCGCCCAGATCAACTCATTCACAACAAACTCAATATAATGCAATAATCTTAAATTGCATAGCACTAAGGCTCTTAAATGACATGGCTCTTAGGCCCTTAAATGACTTAAACTTAAACACTGAATTTCCCACATTTAATAGCTTTCAACCTACAAATACACACAACAAAGCTCCTATAGCAATATAAGTGTTCTCATAATTCACCTTAAACTTATCTTACTAACTCATTCCCATTGGCTCCTTAGTCACAAGTTCACAAGCTTGATTAAATTCTTTTTCCTAGGTTATATAACCCATTACCTAATGTAAGCTCTAAGCTACATTAGTACTCATCTAAAACTCATTCCTTAAACCTTAAACCACCATTAGTAAGCAATTTACCTATTTTTCTCAAGCTTCTCTTCTTCCCTCCTTAGGTTTTCTTGATTGCATTTCAGCAAGGACTTCAATCCTCTTTCCATGTTCTAATCTCCATTCAAATATATGAGTACTAAGCAATATGCCTAAACTCATGGATCCATTCTTTAGTTAAAATATGTGTTTTAAAGCTTAAAAGTGTATGTTTACCTTTGAATTTTGGAATGGCTTCATATGAAGCAAGGAAATACCTGCTCAAGTCTTTGGAGAATAGAATCAAGCTAGAACAAGAGATAAAACATGGTCCCATGAATAATGAATTTCGGTTAGAAGGGAAAGTGATGGAAACTTTTGTTTTTCTTACGTTTTCCTTACCCTTGAATGAATGGAGAAGACAATGAACACCTCAAGCTAGTTTTTCCCTTCCTTCAATGGAGTTTTTCCTTGGCACCAAAATGAAGCTTTTGGATTTTTGGAAGATATAAGAGCTAGAGCTTGAGCTAACTAAGAATATATTGTTTTAAGTTTTTGATTTGGAGCTAAAATGAGCAAGTTATGGGACAAAGCAAGGTGGAGCAAGTGTGGAGCTGGTTCTCACGGTTTTGAGAGGGTGAAGAAGATGAAGAAAACCGTGGAGAAAGAGAATTAATGAAGAAGGAGAGAAGGTAGTTGGCTAAATAAGATATTTATACCTTTTAAAGTAAATAGTAACTTTCTCTCATTTCCTCTTCTTTTCCTTTATTTTCTTGGCTCTTATGTGACTCACACATGTAAAACGGCCCCCTTCATTATGAGTTATTTATGTTTTGGTTGACCATCTTATTGTATAATGTTGACTAAAGCTTAAACTAGGCACTATTTGGCACTATTCACAAATTAGTGCACAATTTTGTGAAATTTTTGGTTTCTCATTGATTTAGGCTTCCTAATGTGATAATAATTAGTACAAATTTTTATTAAGGTGTAATCATGGACATTTAGCCACTCAAAACTCATTTCTAAGACAATTTCTCAAAAAGGTGCTTTAAGGAGTCTTAAAGCACATTTTGTGTTTAAGCTTGTTTTTGAGCTTGGTTTTCTTTGGTAATTGATTTAACATGTACATTAGCATGTTAATAAGGTCTCATAATGATATTTGGGTGCTAATCAAAGTCACTCCAAGCTTAAAGCACATTTTTGCTTAAATTGCCCTTATGGTGTTTTCTTGTGTTTTCCTTGGTTTAAATTGTCTACCAATCTTTCTAAGGCATGTTTTAGCCTTATTACATCATAAATTGATGTTTACTTAGCATACTTAGGTTTGGGGTATTTCAATCTACCCCCCTTAAAAGAACTTTGGCCCCAAAGTTCCCATGCATCTTATTTTATTAGAATACATGGCTTACCTCATTCCATAGATCATATAGATCATGCTTATGTGTACTCAATCTTATTGATTCATTAGGTATGTCACAAACTTATACTAAAATATCACACAACATGCTTAAGCATGTATAGCACTCAAAATTCCCTTTGTTCCTTTTGATGATTAAAACAATCACATAATTTTCATCGTATTCTCCCATGTCACCGGTCCGTAGACAAAGGCACATTCGTCCTCGCCACCATGGGCCAGAATACAAAACAACTCTGTTCTCCCCATGTCACCGGTCCGAAGACAAAGGCTCATGTGTCCTCGACTTCATGGGCGACACTCAGTAAAAAGGAAATCCTTTTTACGAGGTCATATGAGGAATAATTCCTCTAATTGAAAATACAATCAACTCCAATTTCTTTTTATCCTAAAGCCTCTATCCTTAGCGTGATTTAATTGTGACCACTGGTAGGGAGTTTTAGGAATCATCCAACCCTGATGTGATCAGCATCAGTGTTGAACTATCCTTCCACCCCAATTTGTGTTCGGTTTCCCTTGATCCCTAGAAAATCAAGTTCCACCTCCCACGTCATTTTCAAACACCAAATAATTCACTCATTTCCAATTTTCTATCTTTTTAGTCTTTCTAATCGTAATCAACACATCTCCAAGGTGTGGACTCAGTCCATCAATCATTCCCAATACATCTCTTAGTAATAACCTCAGGACTCTTATTCCTACTAAATTCTATCTCAGTATTATAACAATTCTTACCATCTTATACCTCACAACATTACTATTTCCTACCTCATACTCATATCGAATAGTATCCTATAGTGTTATCTTATTCTTATCTCACACATACTTTCATATCGACTCATATCTCAAATATTCCTTATTCCTTAGGTCTCCTTAATCCTCTTCACTAATTCTCTTAACTTGTACTCACACCGGAGTTAACAAGATAGGTACTTAATATGTATGGTATTCGCATCTTCTGGGCGCAATAACCATAATTAATCTCAAAATGTTGAGGTAAAAACAAATTCTCAATTCTTTTGTGGTATGCACACCGTAGTTTACGTACTTAGTACATAAACATACGCTAAGCGGTTTTCGCTCTACCCCCCTTAAAATGGATTACACCCACGTAATCAACATTATATCATCCTTGAACATAGGTTCAAGATGTCTAATTCTCACCAAGCATTCTAGCTTCCATGTCATCTATCTCACTTATAATTCGATTAGAGGGTCATAACTATGTTAATGGCTTAGTCTCTGTATCGAGGATTCTTAACGGTACTTATACCATTTTCTTATCTTATTTTGGTCTGATCTCAAGGTACTGAAGCATTCAGTTGCTAAATCTTATATTTGTTCCATTGGAACATGTGTGGTACATCATTCCTTTTCCGGTTCATCAGGTATGTCCAACCTTTTAAGGTACTGATTTGCTAGCTTCCGCTGCGTGACTCTGATAATCTTAGGCCTAACTGCTTTTCTTATCTTTCATGGTATTGTATATCCTTCTCCTGCATGCTTATAATTTAGTACTAAAGGTCTCTCAATGGACATGTGTCATCTTTATATATACACGGCCTTAATGAGTTGTAGTTTGTCTATCCAATCTCTCTAGAGATCTAACGTTCATATTCTTAGTGTTCTCTCAAGATGATTCTTAATCGTTCTTTCCAACTGACCTTTGGTCTTAGGATGATTCTTAATCTGAAACTACTGTTTAGTGCTTATTGCGCTTTACAGTTTAATCTCTAACGTCTTAAGACATGTCCAATGTCTATACTTAACAATCTGTGCTCTTCGCACTTCGTAGTCCTTAATTATTTGTTCTCTAATTCCTTTGTGTTGTTGGTTCAACTGAATTCCTTCTCTTCGACTGTTTGTGGTAGTAGCTGCTCTTGTCTGATTTTGTGTCGTTGACCGTGGTACGGAGTCGACTACTTCCCGTGTTCCTTTCACCACTCGTTTACATGCATGGGGTACCTTACTGGTACATTACTACTTACCCGGCCAACTCATAAGTGAGTCTGTCAGGCCTGCAAGCCCCCGTGGGGTGTAGTCGTCCCACATCTCGTTTTAGTAAACTCGTAGTGTCCATCACACATTTAGCTATTGCTAATTATGAAGTATTCTGCTATCGATCTCCTCTTTCATCGTTCCATAATAACACCTATTGTTCTTCTTGAACTTAATCAAGGGAAATAGATTTACTGTGTTCTTGGGTATGGTATGCTCTAGCTCTTTTCTGTATTCTGTACCGACTCGATCTCTTAGTAACTGAGGTCTCTTTCCTTAGAGCCTCTTATCTTGTTTCTCATATTTTGATCTACTAGGAATGCACTTCCAGTTCCTTAAGGAATGAGTAGTATGCTTCCTGTGAATCTTTAATCACCTGGTCTAAATTACTGGCGTTAATGCTCAGTCCGTCTTTCATCTTATTTCCTTACTTATGTCGGTCTTAGCTCATAAATCTAATTACCTCAGTGTCAATATTTGACGGCTTATACATAATGGTCGCTTTACTGCGCACCATGACTTAATCCCCTTATATAAATATTGTACTTACGACCACTACTACCGTGGTAGTTGGCCTTTACTCTGTTGCCCATTGATGAAGCAACTACTTACTCATTTATTCTAACATCTTATCTTATACTCAATTTCTTCCTGATGTAAACACACCGGGGTTTCTCTAGTTTCGGTATTTGGCGGTTGCCGTACCGTGTTGTAAAATGGTTATCTCTTAATATGAAGGTGTTCGCTTCAATTTTGGTTTCGTATGTAGGTCAGTATCTCTCACGTTCTTTCACCCTTTATGATGTTATTTACCATGTAATTTAACCGGTTACTGAAGAAATCATCCGTTGAATCACAAGCTCTTCTGAACATTGGTCACTTGACGTGCCATACTGTGCACTCACAATGTTTATCTCTGACGATTACTGATTCTTAAATCTTGGGTGTTGGATATGAGGTCTGTCTCTGCAGCCTTCCTTATTATTCAAGTGTATCTGGTATGTTCTAAGGTAATCTCAAGGTTTACAATTTCCTTCCCTAACAAAAGCGTATTCTATCTCTAATAAGTGAAAGCCCTTTTTGAGGGGTTTATTCCCACTCATGGCCTCACAACAAGGAGAGGTATCCCCACCCTAAAAGGAATGGTTCGTTCTCCGCCCCTACCAATGTACTATCTCATTATTCTCATTGGTGCTCTTTCCTGGCAATATTTTCCACAATCTAAGTTATAGGTTTGGTAACCGTTCATATCTACGAATTGTAGTTCCTTCATGGCTTAAATAAGCTCTCTTATAATTTACTGCGCCTCGGGCTCTGATGTGGTTAACATCCTTGGCTCGTAGGCTCTTAGTGCTTAATGTCTAAGTTCATTACTTGTACTCTTACTCATCTGTAGGTCATCCTTATAAGTTTATGGTTCTTTGTATTCTCTCAACCGTTAGGTTACATATTAAAGGTAGTGCCAGGTTTCATGGTAGGTTGCTGCATCCTGCTTCCCGCTATGGAAGTTCGTTCAAGTGACCTAGTATTAACCAATGTCTGTGACAATTCTGTTGTTTTCACATACTTGTACCTTTTAACAATTACGGATCAGTTCGTATCAGGCATCCGCCGTACGGTGTCTAAATTGGATATTTATACAGGTTATCATGTGATTCCATCTCAACGCTTCGTTCAACATTTGTTGACTACGCCACCGTCAGTGATCAATCATACTTGGGTGTTAATGAGTTAGGCAAGCAATACTAACTGTCATTCATCAGTTTGTTCTACTCGACTATGCCTGCTCTGTGGGGGTAGTCCTTTGAGCTTTCCTCTGTTGAGATTATATGTCTTTAATCCTTGGTAGATTACTGCTCAAATTATTCCCTCTGTCCCTGTTTCTTGGGTTTACTAACATATTCAACGAAGGTGGTTGTTATTGGTATTCTTAGTGGTCATCCTGGGAGTCTTATCCCGTTCTTGTTGGAAGACGTTGTGTCAACAGTCTCAATGGTATCTGATAATATATTCCTTTTATGTTGCTACTTACGTAGTGTTTTGCTCGCATTACTGAGCGATCTCTTAGGTTTCCCTCTTGGGGTTCGGGATTGGTGTTCTTACCGTACTGTCGATTGTTGTTGTAGTTGGTTGTACCGTTGCTAATATTTATGTCGTTTAGTATTCCGTCCAAGTTCAGCTCCCTGCTGACTGGTGTGTCAACTCATCTCATCATGGTCAGGTCGTCAGGCCTTTCCAAGGTCTCATTCTCTCGTTCTTATAGATTTACAGTCCGGTATTACTACAACTGTAGCGTTCTACTATCTCGCCATGGTGGCTTTCCGTATATCTTAATCACTAGTAGAAAAAACATTTTTAATGACGGCGTTTAAACCACGGTTAAAAGAAAAACCGTGGTTTAAAGTTTATAAACCACGTTTTCATAGCAACCGTCATTTAAGGTACACGCTAGAGTGCATATACCACGGTTTTTGGAGAACCGTCGTATATAGGTTACTATATACCACGGTTTTCAGGGCAACCGTGGTATATAGTACACGCCAGAGTGGATATACCACGGTTCTTGGAGAACCGTCATATATAGGGTACCTATATACCACGGTTCCTAGGCAACCGTCATTTATATTGCACATCTTACTATATTAAACCACGGTTTTTTGGTCAACCGTGGTATACAATCTAGGCGGGAATTTTAATTTTCGGCCCAAATTTAGCGTGGCTCTTTCTCTCTATTCTCTTATATCTCACGGTAATTTTGGAACCCAAACCGACGAAGCTCTGTAACTCTTCTTCTTCATTCTCTTCAATCTCACGGTAATTTTGGAACCCAAACCGACGAACATGCTCTGCAACTCTTCTTCATTCTCTTCAACCTCACGGTAATTTTGGAACCCAACCAACGAACATGCTCTGCAACTCTTCTTCATTCTCTTCAACTTCACGGTAATTTTTGCAACCCTAACCAGCGAACAAGGAACATGCTCCGTCCTCACTCATTCTCTTGTTTTTCGGTAATTTTTGCAGCTTACACTTGCGAACAAGGAACACATGCTCTGCATCATCTCCACTCTTTGTAATTTTCGCAACCATAACCGGTGAACAAGGAACATGGCCTATGCCTCCATTCTTCATTCTCTTCAACCTCACGGTAATTTTGCAACCCACCGCGAACAAGGAACATACTACGCCTCCATTCTTCACTCATTATTTTGCAACCCTAAATCGCAAACAAGGGACATACATGTTCTAGCCTCTTCATTCTCTTCTGTGCTCTGTTTGAGATCTGTGAAGCAGCGCTTCTAAATCGCCGACGATTTTGAAAAAAAGTTCATAGACTATAAACCACGGTTATATGTATAACCTTGGTTTATTTGTTGATTTCATACATAATATGCCACGGTTTTGCGACTAACCGTCATTTAAAAGGAACTATATACCACGGTTCAGGCTTTAACCGTCGTATAAAAGGTACTTTATACCACGGTTCTGACCTTAACCGTCGTTTAAAATCGGTGAGGACCGCGTCCATAAAAGGTCTTAAACGACAGTTATAGAAAACCGTGGTATATCGTCTTCTTTTAAACGACGGTTTTCAACCGTGGTATATAGGCAATTTTCTATATGCGACGCGAGCATAAACCACGGTTCCTAACCGTGGTATATAGGCAAAATAACTGTGGTTAAAAACATTTTTTCTACTAGTGATCGTGGTTTCACTTGCTACAACAAGTGCGCCATGCAAGATGGGCTACCGGTACTGCGTGCGTCAATAATGGTACTTCCTCCTAATCTTTTATATCCTTGGTAGTCCTCGGGACTCCTTCGATGTCCTTTCGTTTTGGATAACTGACCATTTAGCAGTTTATTGTTGTTTTGATAGTACTGTCACTTATCAGGGCTTTCCCCTTTCTGAGGGAACCCCTTGTTATTTTCTTACGTCTTAATCCTCGCTCCCGTTTCCACACATTTGTCGTGGTTACTAAGTAATGATTCTCCTTTAGACACTATGTTGTAGCCCTATTCCAGTATACAATTGTACGCGTTTTTATAATCATCCGCGTTATGTCGGCCAGGTTTGTAACCTTCCTCATTGTATGGAGTTTGATGTTCCCGTTTCTAGCTGGACTTTCCGGTAGTCTTAACTCTCATGCTTTGTATTATCCCACTGCTATGCTCTTTCGGACCACTGTCCGGTATCCCTGTCACTTATCTTTTCCTCTTCATTGCACTTGTAGTGCTTTTCTTATCATTGGTATGGCGGGGTAACTCGACTGCGTAGCATGTCGACCCATGTTGCCAGTAATTTCCGTTCTCTTATTGGTAGAATTCCGTTGGTAGCACCTATTTCCACGTTGCGCTCCAATAAAAACCTCCAAGTTTTTAAAAAATGTTGTACGACAAGATGTTTCTCGTATTGCTTACCGTTTATTAACTACCAGATCGGGTTTTCCCGAGTAAGAGAAGGATTTCTTCTCTCTGGCGTTTATTCCACGTATTCAGGGTTAGGGTTGTGGAGGGCAGGTCTAGGTACTATGGATATCCGGTAAACACCGGGAAGTCCTAACTAACACACCTCTCACTCTATCTCTCAACCCTTAACCCATATCTCAATCTCAACCTCAGAATTCTCCTAAGTTCGGTAATTCCTGTCATCAAAGCGTAACTACGCTCTGATACCACTTTTGTAACACCCCAACTCATAACGCCATACTTATCACATAAATATCCATTCACTTATATTAACTTGCAGCGGATTTCTTACAATATTTGGTGTTACCGCCGTTAGTCACCCACGTGACCAACTAGGCATACTAAAATCTCCAAGATCTAGCTACGGTCTGATGGACCCGAATATACCGAACATTAGTACTTACAAGCCTTAACCAATAACATAACAAATCTTACAATCTTCTCACATCCTATACAACTTACTAACTCAAAATACCATACGAGTGTACATGCACAACTCGTAGGCCACACTTAAACCCATAGTACATCTACCCCATCTTACTCTCATGACGGTCGCCTTCTGACGTTCACCTGTGAAATAAAAACAGCCCCCAAAGGGGGTCAGCAAAATTGCTGGTACGATCCTCTCATGGCCCCCAAGCTAACGTGGCTACGACGACTAATTGTCGATAGCATGGAGGTTGATTAGATGCACAACATAATAGAAAGTGCAATAAACAACAAGCCAAATATGAACAACCAAAGTTCAAACACAATGAACGACTTAAATGCGTTCCTTAATTAGTGAGTCAATTATTTAACTCCTTAAGTTATGTTTCCTCTTAATCTCAGTCCAACCTTACCTTACCTTAATCTTAGTCTTAGAAAACAACCATTCTTTAAATAGAAATGGTTGTAGCTTATCTAAGTCTTAGAATACAAACCGTTCTTTAAATAGAAATGGTTGTATCTTATCTCAATGTTTATTTTTGTCGGGTCAAAAGCAACCCTAGCCAATGAGCCATTAACTCCATTGGTTGAATAAACAACTTATCTTATAATTTAGGATTTTGGTGATCCTACCGCACCATCTTAATGCCCCCTACCTTGGACTGGATATCCAATGTAGCTGAGCCGACATTCGACCCTAGGCAACAAGTCCGAAGACAAGTCCTTAAGCGGAAGTCAGATCCGAATCAGATACCGACCCCCTTTCCTTAACATGCATGACCGGAGTCAGTCCCGGATTCCTCACTCCCCCCAAGTTCCAGTTAGTAGAAAGTCTTAAGTCAATGTTTGTTAGTTAACCTCTTTCGGTTACTAAGAAAATAATATTTGGGAGTGTTCCTTATTCTCACACAATTATTTACTAAACATTGTTAGTAAGTTCTCACGGTAAGTTGTGTTAGTGCATCACAATCACACAACAAACATAATATTCCGGCTGCATGCTTTATCTTGTTTAGTCGGCACACATAAACAAATAGCACACAAGCTGAGGGACACCTCGTTAGCAAGCAGGTCACAAGAAAACCATACCGTACACCGTCGGTCGTTTGGTTGCTTACTCTCCTCCGGAATCCAAATTCTCAAACCCTAAAACATTGATTGAATTTGGTGGTTAATTACTTTTAATTAACCTAGCTTACTTAATCACTAATGATTTCAACTAAATACCCCTAAGTCATTGTAGTTTAAGCTTAGCCACTTATGTTACTTACTTCCCATTTCACCTCACACTTGTTCACACCTCTAATGGCCTTAAAACTCCACCAAACAACTCTTAACAATCATATAATAACATTACCCAACAAGCCCCCTTCATTTACCTCTTAAAAAGCACACTTCCTTTATAAAAATCGCTGGTCCGGGACATGGTCCTGGACTGTAGTCCCCGACCAATTACTGGGTTCACTCTCGACACTTATTTATGGGTGGTTCGGGACTTGTTACTTAACCTAGGTCCCGGACCACTTCTGGAAGGCACTCTCGGCAGTTTTTTTGTGCTGGTCCGGGACTAATTACAAGACCTAGGTCTCGGACCAATCTAAACTTGGTTTTTTGGCATGTTTTTAGTGCTGGTCCGGACTTTATCCAAGGACTAAGTCCCGGAGCACCTTATAAACTGTCAAATTTTACAGTTTTGAACCTCTTTCCACACTTGTTCTTTTGCCCAATATTCTTCTAATCTTTCCCCAAGTATTCACACATGTTCTAACACCATTTTAGCACTTAAAATCCTTCTAACTCATGCATCAACTCACCTCCAAATTCCTTGATCATTATTCAAGCTCTTACTAAACTCTTAACACTTATAACTTAATTCCTTACACTTCCAACATGTAAATCTTGTCTAAAACTTCAACTAACCAATGTGTTTCCTTTCAACCAATATAACTACTACTCAAACATCCTTATTCATCCACCTTCCCTTTGCTAAACCTCCCAAGGTTATCTTGCATCTCCATGCACAAATTTCTCTCTTTTCCATTTGTTACTCACCATTCCTAAACTCTTGAACTTACCTAAACATTTCTTTCCATCCTCTTAGCACCTTAACCTTGTTCTTCTTTACCTTGACCAACCTACACCCTCCTTAGACATCTTCATCTCTTTTTACTCAACTTACTCACCATTCTCATGATCATATACTCTTATACATTCTTAGTCATTTTCCTAGACAATTTCCAACATTCTCCTACAATTTTCACTTCCATCACCCAAGTCCTCACATTATCATCCAACTAGAACCTTATTAATCCTCTACTAGCATCTTCACCACTTACACAAGTTTCCCCAAAATTCTCATTGTTATACTCTCAAGTTCATACCTAAATCATCTTAAAGCATTGTACACCATTTCCTCTAGATTTTTGCTCAAGTCTTATCATTCCTCATAACATGATTTTGGCGTGTTTAATACACCCACCCAACCTCTAATACCTCATAGACAACTCTAGGTCATTCTCATCTCCAAGAACTCATTAGTTAACTCGTTACCACTCAAATTCCTTTTTAATGACTCTTAGTAAATCCTAGGTCATTAAATTCACACCACCACTTATCACTTTGTTTTCTACTCAAATTTCGCATTAGCTCCTCTAGTATATTATCATGCCCAAATGCATTGTTTTTCTCATTCAATCATCTCACACACAACAAATCCTTTCTCATCATATTTTCTCACCCAAATCAACTCATTCACAACAAACTCAATATAATGCAATAATCTTAAATTGCATAGCACTAAGGCTCTTAAATGACATGGCTCTTAGGCCCTTGAATGACTTAAACTTAAACACTGAAATTCACACATTTAAAAGCTTTCAACATGCAAATACACACAACAAAGCTCCCATAGCAATATAAGTGTTCTCATAATTCACCTTAAACTTATCTTACTAACTCATTCCCATTGGCTCCTTAGTCACAAGTTCACAAGCTTGTTTAAATTCTTTTTCCTAGGTTATATAACCCATTACCTAATGTAAGCTCTAAGCTACATTAGTACTCATCTAAAACTAATTCCTTAAACCTAAAACCACTATTAGGTAAGCAATTTACCTTATTTTTCTCAAGTTTCTCTTACTTCCCTCCTTAGGTTTTCTTGATTGCATTTCGGCAAGGACTTCAATCCTCTTTCCAATGTTCTAATCCCCATTCAAATAATATAATGAGTACTAAGCAATATGCCTAAACTCATGGAATCCATTCTTAGGTTAAAATATGTGTTTTAAAGCTTAAAAGTGTATGTTTACCTTTGAATTTTGGAATGGCTTTCATAATGAAGCAAGGCAAGACCTCCTCAAGTCTTTGGAGAATAGAATCAAGCTATAACAAGAGATAAAACAAGGTCCCATGAAGAGATGAATTTCGGTTATGAAGGGAAAGTGATGGAAACTTGGTTTTTCTTACATTTTCCTTACCTTGATTGAATGGAGAAGACAATGAACACCTCAAGCTAGTTTTTCCCCCTTAAATGCGTTTTTCCTTGGCACCAAAATGAAGCTTTTGGAGTTTTGGAAAGATAGAAGGCTAGAGCTTGAGCTAACTAAGAATAATATGTGTTTAGTTTTTGATTTGGAGCTAAAATGAGCAAGTTATGGACAAAGCAAGTGGAGCAAGTGTGGAGCTGGTTCTCACGGTTTGAGAGGGTGAAGAAGATGAAGAAAACCGTGGAAGAAGAGAATGAATGAAGAAGAGGAGAGAAGGTAGGCTAAAAGTAAGATATTTTACCTTTTAAAAGCAAATAGTAACTTTCTCTCATTTCCTCTTCTTTTCCTTTAGTTTCTGGCTACTTATGGTGACTCACCATGTAAAAACCGCCCCCTTCATTGATGAGTTATTTATGGTTTTGGTTGTCCATCTTATTGACTTATGTTGACTAAAGCTTAAACTAGGCACTATTTGACACTATTCACAAGTTAGTGCACAATTTTGTGAAATTTTTGGTTTCTCATTGATTTAGGCTTCCTAATGTCATACTAATTAGTACACATGTTGATTAAGGTGTAATCATGGACATTTAGCCACTCAAAATTCATTTCTAAAACAATTTCTCAAAAAGGTGCTTTAAGGAGTCTTAAAGCACATTTTGTGTTTAAGCTTGTTTTTGTGCTTGGTTTTCTTTGGTAATTGATTTAACATGTCCATTATCATGTTAATAAGGTCTCATAATGATATTTGGGTGCTAATCAAAGTCACTCCATGCTTAAAGCACATTTTTACTTAAATTGCCCTTATGACGTTTTCTTGTGTTTTCCTTGGTTTAAATTGTCTACCAATCTTTCTAAGGCATGTTTTAGCCTTATTACATCATAACTTGATGTTTACTTAGCATACTTAGGTTTGGGGTATTTCATTGACCTTGACCAAAAACTTTGACCCGGGCCAAAAATCCATTCATCTAATACATTTTCATCGTGTAAATCCCATCCAAATTCTAGAAGATCTCTCTTCTAGATTTCCAAGTAATCATTTTATCCAAACTTCATCAAGTTTTCTCTGACTTCAAAGAAATCATTTTGTGGAATTTTAAAGGATAAAATCTTCTCACATCACAAAAAACTCTTCTCAAATGCAGAAAGTTCTTCTCGCATATACAGAAAGTTTTCTCCTAAAACATTTCTCAAAATCAGTGTTTCTTCACCAAGGATTCCGAACAACTTCAAAGGTTTTCTAACCCAGCTTTCAAACTCCAAAATAAAACCGTTTTCGGGGAACAAGAAATGTCTAACACTTAAAATATGTTTTCTTCCTAGTTAGACATCGTTTGTCTCCCTTCCAAAATAAAAATCCGAGGCGGGGCACTAGGGTCGTAATCTCTCTTGTCGCAGTCTGGATCTCTTTAGGCAGGGCATTAGGGTGACAAACCTCCCCTAATTGCAGCCTAGATTTTTACAAGGCAGGGTGCTAGGGAAGTAACGACCTTCCTAGCTGCAGCTGGGATTTTAGAATTGTCTAACTCCCTTCCACTCGATTTCAATATTTTCGGTTTTTAACGTTTTTAAACCCGGGAGTTAGAGACGTTATTAGGGTTTGACCGAGAACATCTCATTCATGGTGTTTCTCTCTAAATCCTACTTTCGGCATAAATTCATTGCCCCATCTTTCGAGCCTTGGCACTTACCATTAATTAAGTGTCGTGTTCGAGGGGGTACATAGGGTATTCCCTCGGGATTATCCACCCTTTTACAACAAAAATGACTTTTTCGGTTTTAAAAACTGTTAAGAGAGACAATTCTGAATAAACCAATCCAACCCTTCCATTAGAACTTTAAGTCACATAAACACTTCCTAGTCCTTCTCTGAACAAGATCCAAGTCACATAGGACCTCCGATTCCCGAATGCTCCCGAACAACCTTAGCCATCTTAAACCTAAAACATCTTCAAAACCCGAACACCTGTAAACCAAACATCCTATTTCATACTCAATCCTCCTGAAAACCTAAACTCCTCTTTAACACCTTTGACTTCACAAAACACCTCAAAAAAGGCAGACCACTTCAAAATTTGAACCTCACAAACTCGAGAAACTCTTCAACTTCATCAAACGATCCGAACACCTCTTAACTTCACAAAAATGACCAAAATTCCCTTATAGCATTCTCTTAGCCCCGCGAAAGCCGAGACAAACTCGAACCCCTAAAAAAAATCAAAACCTCTCAACACTTCAGCCAATCCGCTAATCGATACTTCAATACCAGCCTATTTCTTCAAAATCTTTGAAATCATCTACTCCTCAATCCACACTCAATCCTATCCTTTGGCTTTAATTGAATATCTCTAATAAGGTTTTGAAAGAAGGCAATCCTGAAAATTGGACACCGAGGTTTCCTCGGGCACCAATCCAAAGTCGTGGTCGTTGCCACTTCCAAGGGGTGTAACCAGTGCGAACCCACAATAGAATCTCTGAAAATAACCGGATAAGCCCCATCCATAGGCAATAATCCAGGGTCAATTAACGGTTCTTAGAACCCGATCTTCTTCCTAGTTATCATAGGTCAAACTAGGTGACGACTCTAGTCAATTTCTGCCCTTAGGGCCTAAGTCCACGTGGAGCCCATTGAGAGCGGATGTAGTGCACACTTGCACTCTCCCTTATGCTTTCTGGGAAAGACGGACGATTTAATAGGTATTTGAGGGATTCCATGAATAACGGGTCCCCCCCCATAGAATAGAAATTTCTAGGATCTAGGCTTCTCAGCTAGTTCGTATTAGATAGACGCCCCTCATACCAAAAAATCACCCTCCACAGCAGGTTGTTTTACAATAGGTTTCAGGCTCGATCCCGTCGCAAAGCAATTTTTTTTGCTGTCATCTCGAAATTTACCAACTGCTACAACTTGGGCTGGTGTGGAGTATGTGGTCCGCAACTATTTTCAGGATCTCTTCACATCTACCAACCCGCAGCCTGATTTGCATCTTTTGGCATGTGTTGAAGGTCGGGTGCCCGCTCATATGTTTGAATCCATGGGTCACCCTTTCACCCGTGAAGAAGTGGTGGCAGCTTATAAGCAGTTAAACCCATCAAAGGCACCTGGGCCGGATGGCATAAATGGAGTCTTCCTTCAAACTTATTGGCCCATTATTAACGAAGACTTTATCAGTACAGCTTTGGATTTTCTCAATTCAGATTCCTTGCCTACTGCTATTAATCATACACATATTGTCCTTATACCCAAAAAATCTGGGGCTATCTCTAACATGGTTTTGGTCAACCGTGTGCAATCCGTGATGCCATATGTCATCTATGACAACCAGGGTGCTTTCATCAAGGACCGCTTAATTTCAGATCAGGTTCTCATTACGTATGAGATTTTGCACCTGATGCACACGTCTAAAGCTAAGCTTCGTGGTTTCTTCATATATAAAGTTGACATGTCTAAGGTCTTTAACAGGGTTGAGTGGTCTTTTATTTTAGAAGTGTTGTGCAGAATGGGATTTCACCCTTCTAGGATCAAAGTAGTTCGTAAGTGCCTCATGACTACCACAATGGCAATCCTCATTAATGGACATCCGAGCACCAATTTTTCTCCTTTTCATCTGCTGCATGGAAGTTCTGACGTCAGCGATTCAGCTCTCTGCTCAGGTCAATCTTTATTCAGGCTTCACATTCCGTGGACTCCCATCATCTATCACTAGCTTACTCTTTGCAGATGACTGCATCCTCTTTGGTAAAGCCACAGTGCCTAATGCTCAAGCTCTAGCAGACATTCTTGAAGATTTTAAGTTGGCCTCGGGCCAATGTATTAATGTTGACAAGTCGGCAATTATGTTCTCTCGTCAGTTGCAACCTACGTTACGTCAGGCCGTTGCGTCGGTTTTAGGAGGCTGTGTGTTACCGGATTTGGGTATGTATCTGGGCTTCCCTGTTCAAATGGGACGAAATCGCCGGGCTGTTTTTGCCTACATTAAAGATAGGGTTGCAAAGAGGATTCAGGGGTGGTCCCATCTCACTTCCCAGGCTGCACGTTTAAACCTCATCAAGTCCATTTTGCAAGCCATTCCGACATATGTGATGTCCATTATAGCCTTATCCCAATCGTTGTTGAAAAACATAAAGCAAATGATTTCACGTTTTTGGTGGGGTGGGTCCTCAACAAGGACAGCTATTCATTGGATAAATTGGCAACAAATGTGTCTCCCCCTTAGCTCGGGTAGCTTAGGTTTTCGGGACTTGTGCAGTTTTAATCGTGCACTTTTAGCAAAGCAACTTTGGTGCATTCTTGCAAATCGCCAATCACTGCTCTCCAGGTTCTACACGGCGCGTTACTTAGGCCATACACCTCTTCAGCAACTTAACCCTTTGCCCAATTCTAGCCCAATTTGGAGGGCTCTTGTAACTATCAGAGATCTGGTTGACGCAGGGGGACGTAGGCGAATTGGTAACGGCCT
This sequence comes from Limonium bicolor, assembly GCA_023374045.1. NCBI lineage: Eukaryota > Viridiplantae > Streptophyta > Magnoliopsida > Caryophyllales > Plumbaginaceae > Limonium > Limonium bicolor. The sequence continues at coordinate 205,552,499 of CM041780.1, forward strand.
CACCACTTACGTACATGACCGTTGGCTTCTCTCAAAAGAGGGTGGTAAACCCTACCTTTGGTCCCTTCCACCTCACCTTCAACACGCTAGGGTTTCAGATTTTTTGCTATCTTCGACTGCCTGGAATGTCCCTTTTCTTCGGGCTCATTTTCTTCCAGAAGATGTTCAGCACATCTGTAACCTTTCCCTTTCTGGTGATCCTTTGTCTCAGGACTCATGGTTATGGGGTTTCACTGCTTCTGGCCAATATTTTGTGAAAAGTGCCTATCATTGTGATGTTGCCCTCTCGCGGTCTGCTCAACCATCCTCATCTACTGTGACTAATTCTGCTCAGGGCTTGGAAAATAAGAGAATATGGAAAATGGACATGCCTCCTCATGTACGAGTTTTTGGATGGAAGCTATTGCATGGTGCGGTTCCATGCCACGACGTCTTGGCCTATCGTCTGCACTGCCCTGAATTGGTAGCTTGTGCTATATGTGGCGAATGTGAAACCCTATTTCATGTTTTTTTAGCTGCCCGTCTGTCATGCCTTACTAGGACCGTGTCGGCATCCCGCACCCACCTTTAGTAACCACAAATGCTGCTTTCGTTGATTGGTTCACTCAATCATGCACCACCATGCCACAAGTTCGTCTTTGCCTCCTCATTTATCTTCTATGGAAGCTTTTGTATGCGCGGTGCCAACTTACTCATCAGCGGGTTACATCTTTTGAGGCTGGCTGGTTTCAGGCAGACAGCTTCCTCCGTCATAGCGCATCAGCTGTCAATCCCTTCATTCCTACGTTTTCCACTCATCGCTCCTCTCACTCTAATTGGGTTGAGATCTCAGTTAATGCTAGCCTTGATAGGTTTGGTCGATTTGGCCTTGCTGCGGTGGCTATTAGCAGTGGCACTACGGCTGGAGCAGCGCTAATGGGAGGCCAAAGTCTTCATGAACCCTCGCAGGTGGAAGCCTTAGCTGTGACCCTTGGTCATGATCTTGCAAAGCAATTAGAATTTCAACAATTACGAATCCTGTCAGATTGCAAGAGCATTGTCGACTACATCTCATACTATGGGGTTACAGGTTTAGACGTAGGCACTAAGGAATTACTCAAAGCTTCCCTAGCTCATTTAGCACCACTTGCTGATGTTGTATGGTTTCATTTTAGTAGGTTAGACAACATTACAGCTCACAACCTAGCTAACCATGCTAGAAAACACCAACTCCCCCGGAGTTGCTGGAAGTCCTCAGACTTCCCCGTCATTGTACGCGTTCTCTGTTCTTAATATATACATACCTTATTTCAAAAAAAAATAGAATGTATGGGTAATCATAGCTAACCACCGTACATTCAAAACGAAGATGCTCAAACCCTGGAATAAAGAAACTACTTTTACATCAAAGTCGTTATCTAAGGATGGGAAAGTAAGTCCAAATTAATGTATACAATGTATAAATACACTTAAAATAAGGGCCTTTGTTTTAGGAATTAGAAAAAATAATTGAAATGTTTTGTTTTTTTAATTTTTAAAGTTATTGTATTTATAAAAAAGAGGAAATGGGATTATTATAAATTTTTGTCACTTAACTTTTATCTTTCTCATAAATAAAATACTTAATCAAATTATTTTAACTATTGATTGGAGATTCTTGTTATTTTTATACACATTACTAAACCGATGACAGTATTCTAAAAAGTTATTTTCTTTTTCCTTGCATACTCACCCTTTTAAGTTTAACAACGATATTCACACAAATATATGGCATCAATATAGTCCATCTTTTAGGTCTAAATGTGGGCTCTGCCTGTTAGGACTAAAACGTGATCTCCAGCAGTTAGCCCAAGTGATTATAACGAGTTGGAAGTTGTTTTTAAGTCATTTTTAACAAAGTGTCGACTATACAACCAGAAGCACACTGCACCTGGTTACTGACGTGACATCTCCTATATAATAGTTTTTATTTTCATATTTGTTCTGTAAAATTATATAAAACAAATCATTTTAACTTCTCGATTAATTTAGAAATTATTTCAACAATTTACAACTTCAAAAGATTCATCTCTCTTAAAAATCTACATATACATTCTTGTCACAATTATCATCGTTCTTCTTCTCTTTCTTTTTCTCCTCGTTCTTGTCGCAATTATCATCACTCATCTTCTCTTTTTTTTTTCTCCTCATTCTTGCCGCAATTATCATCGTTCTTCTTCTCTTTCTTTTTTTCTCCTCTACTCCGTGTCAGTTCAAATTAAACTCAAATTGGTCCAAATATTTTCGCTGCTGGCATCAATGAATAGATCAATAGAATTGAATAATGAAGAACCATGGAAACTTCTCAATGTTGTAACCACATGTAGACCTGGCAATTTTAACCCAACCCGAAACCCAACCCATACTTTTGCGGGTTAGGGTCTTGATTATTGACCCATCTAATTTTTGGGTTGGGTTAGGGTAATAAGCAAATTTTGTGGGTTGGGTTAGGGTAGAGATCTTAACCCATGACCCAACCCGAAGCCCAAAAATATATTTGTTAATAAAAAAATAAAAATATTAATTCACATATATATATTATTTTAAATCAAATTATACCTTATCCAAGCCCAAGTGCAGTTGGACTATCAAACCTTTAATGATATAAGATAATCTTAACTAAACAATCGGCCCAACCAGCTGCATATCAAACATAGGGCTCAACCAGACCTTAACATAATGTTGAAAACCTAAATGCTCTCGTCTTACAGACTCACATTCATTTTTCTTCTCTACATCGTTGTTCATGTCTATGTCGCTCTTGATCGATGCCCAGGGTTTGTTTTTCTTATTCTCACTGTCATTACGTTCTTGTGAACATAGGTATGTTTAAATTATCTAGAAGGGTGAACAAAAGTAGGTGATATATATTTTTGTAAGTAGGATCTTGATTATAGGTCTCTTAGTGAATTATGAAGCTAGCAATCCGGATGGCGTGCAACATAAAAGTTCCTCAACTATTGGTAGCGATTAAGTAATTGTCATTGTACTTTTCTCACACATGAGCTCTCGGCTTAAAAAAGTGTAATTCTTTTAAAACTATCAGTTATAGTTTGAGGCTTTGAGCTCTCAATTTATAAATTATTTCTAACTTTAGAAGATTTGTCTTTATTATATTTCTCTAATGCATAATGAACATTTTCAATTTCGTTCCCCTTTTTATTAAGTGCACTAGGATCATGTGCATATCTACATCAGATTACTTCACAACAGTGGTAGAGCTTTAGGCTTAGAATGATAAATATAAACGTATGGAAAAATTACGTGTTATTCTATTCATGGGAAATTGGTGCAATACTTTTACATTCTTCGCATAACATGGAATTCGTTTAAAGTTGGGTCGATCAAGCAAGATTACTTCTCTTCCTTTTGTTTCATCCTAATTAATGTGCCAGCTAGCACTGGATGTTTTTGGATTTTTTTATTAATTTCTACTCCTAATCCATTTAAATTATTATATGCTTAAAAGACGGGTTGGGTGGGTTGGGTTAGGGTTGAAGGATTTTAAACGGGTTGGGTTAGGATCATGATTTTCTGACCCATCAATTTTTGGGTTGGGTTGGGTTAGGGTTGATATCAACCCGACCCATCGACCCAAATTGCCAGGTCTAACCACATGTAAGTTATATAACCATCGATCTCTTCATTTTTTACCAGTTCACGAAAGATTTTACTTATCTCACATTACTTTCATCTTCAACCAATTGGGCGTCACTGAGAAAAAATGTTAATACAATTTAATTCTCTGTGTAAATTTGGATTACCATTTTAAAAACTTTCAAGTTTGTGTTCAAATACTATGTATTACTTGTTCAAGTTTTAACACAATTTGTTCAAAAGTTCATATTTTTAACGTAAATATTTATGTTTAAAAATATAAAATTATTTGTTCAATCTTTTGAACATATGTTCAATTAGTTTTTACAATTTGTTCACAAATTTGATACTAAGTGTACATCCAAAAATAAATCATAAAACAATATCTATATAATTATACCATTTATATTTCTTTTGCCATTTTTTGAAGATCATTTGCATGTTCATATTAACAATGCATGTTATTCAACATTTTTAAATCATTTTTTCAAAATTTATTTCATGTTGTTTCTAAAATTTGCTCAAATTAAAATTACAGCCTAGTTGTTCATGTATAATTATATAATAAAAAAATATTAGTACTGTTTAATAATTTGAGATTGGATTACCGTGTTAATATTTTAAAGATACATGGTAAACTTTTAACACACTTTGTTCAAAAAAAGTTTTGTTGTTCCTTTATTTTAATAGTTACTGTTCATGTTTACAAATATAAAATTAGTTGTTCAATCTTTTGAACCATATGTTCATCTATTTTTATAAACTATTCAAAAATGTGATACTAGTTGTTCATCAAAAATTTTATAATAAAAAATATCAAAATAATTATACAATTTCTATTTTTTCAACATTTTTAAACATCAATTACATGTTCATATTAGCAATACATGTTCAACATTTTAAACCATTTTTTCAACATTTTAAACCATTTGTTCAACATTTTAAACTAATTGTTCAACATTTTCAACCATTTGTTCAACATTTTCTACCATTTGTCCAACATTTCCAACCATTTGTTTAATAGCTTAAGCCATAAGTTCAAAATTTATCTTATGTTGTTTATAAAATTTGCTCAGATCAAAATTTCCGACTAGTTTTTTATTGACAATTATATAATAAAGAAATATTAGTACAATTTCTTCTAAAACTAAGATTTTTTTACTTAACAGTTAATTTTTTTTTAGAATTATTTATTTTAAACTTCCATATTTTCCTCTAAAACCGAGCTTCTTTCACTTAACGGTTACTAAAATATTTTTGAATTATTTGTTTGGAAATTTGCAGAATTATTATTTTTAAACTTTGAGATTTTCATCTAAACTTCGAGATTTGTTTTAAACTTCTAGATTTTCTTAAAAAACTGGGATTCTTTTGCTGAACGGTTACTGGATTAAATTAATTAAAAATCCAATTTAAAATTATAAAAACAAAAAGAAAAAACTTTTAAATATATCAAATCCACATCACGCATGCACATTCTTTTTTTCATGTCTACACAGGAAGCACGATGCTCTGTGCTTCCGGTTGTACAGTAGAATTTGCCCATTTTCAATATTGTTATAATAAAGGAGTTACATATAATGAGGTTACAACGAGAATATATAATTTGTTCGAGAAATCCAAATAGTATCAACATCTATGATACTATTTTGATTGACTTGATTGGGAAAAACCTTAATATGTTCTAAAGCACCATTTTTTGAACGGACACCTAGGGTACAAGACTGAGTGGAAAAACTTCCAACCATCTAGAGTTATATGAAAGACAGATGTCTTGTAGTATTTATTTCCAATTAAGAGCAGGACATGTAGAAAATAAGGATATCTTCAAAGACTAAAACTAGAAGGGACTATAACGAGGAGAAACTTGGAACTAAGAAGACATGCACTATAAGGGAAACCCACCCCGAGCAAATAGCCTCCCCAACACGATGTCAACCTAGTGACTATGAGTAAGATGAATCATGGCCCGCGTAATTCCCAAGCTGACTAGGGTTGTAACTAGGTTATTCGGAACCATAGCTAGCGTGGTGGATTCCTTTTGATGAAAGAGCTCGACGACAAGGCTAGGTTCAGGCCTTTCTTGTGCCTTCTTAATTTTCTTAGCCTAAAGGACTAACTTTGATGGAGCTCCCGTCTCCTCATGATGTTTTTCTTAATAGACCTGACGATTCAGGTCTCTCGAATTGGGTTCGATTCGGTTTAAATTGGTCGGGTCAATTGTAGATACTAAATATTTATGTTCGATTTGGATCGGGTTGGGTTCATGTGGTTTATATTAGATTTGAGTGACTTTGGTTTGGTTGATTTTAGGTTTAGGTGCTTTCAGTTCGGGTTAGCCTCGGGTTTATTCTGTTTTTTCGGGTTACAGGTCAAAACATCTATAGTCTCCCTCCTATTAATACTGTTGTAAAGTTGCCTTGAATTCTTATCTACATTTATGGTGGATAATTCAATGGTCTACATTTATAGTGGGGAATTTAATGGTAGAAAATTATGGTGAAGACTTTAATAGTGGAGAGTTAATGGTCAGCATTTAATGTGGACCACCCACCAATACAAATAGAGGCTCATTCTAGGCACAATTCATCCATCCAAGCATCAAGACATCTTCTCCTTTTTTAAAATTTGAGAGTTTCTTGCAGAGAAAATATAAAAGAGCTTTGTGTATCACTTTTATAAGTGATTTATAAGGCTTTTCACAGTTATCTGCCTTGTGAGTTTGTGTGCCCCAACTCTCTTTGTAACTTGTAATTCTCTTCCATCGTATAATGAATATTGTTCCTCATCGCCCGTGGAGTAGGCATAGCCGAACTAGGGCTGCCTAAAAAATTATGAAACTGCGTCATCCAACCGAAAACAAAGTGAACCGTATCGGTTCTTACGGTATGGTTAACTGAACCATGTAAATTGTCCGGTTTCGGTAGCGGTATTGAATTTTCCAGAACGGGTGCGGTTAACCATGGTTAACTGATTATATGAACAATGAAAACTTCAAATATTAATGTTCACCTTATACAGTAATTAATGTTAGCTATTGAGGGAATATACATATTATTATAGTTTTTGTCACATATGTTTGATTTGTCACTCATGAGTTACGTGAATGTTCAATGTTGTACTACAATATTAATGGTATGGGTCTCATCAATAAAAAAATATATGGCTACAAGGTTAACCGATAAAACGGAACCAAACTAAAGGTTAACCGGTCTAAATGGAATGGTAATGTAATTGAATTTTAGAAAACCCAATTAAACTATTAACCAAATCTGGTTAACCGATCTAAATGGAATGGTAATGGAATTGAATTTTAAAAAACTGAAGACCCGGTTAACCGAAAGCAGTTAACCGAATAAGACGGTTAACCTACCATGGGCAGCCCTAAGCCGAACCTCGTAAAAATTTTGTGTCCCACTTCTTGTTGTATTTTATTTTTTGGAATCATCATTATACACATACCAACTCGTTTTTCTACACTTATATCCCTAACAACTATGAATACTAAGCTATTGTTTCTCTTTTAGTTAGTGAATAAATCTAAATGTAAGTTGTCAACTAAGCTAGTCGGTGTTTGAAACGGTAATTCCCTAAGTTTCCAATGATCTTATATCCAATTCACTAGTCCGGTCCCTAATCTATTGCCGAGTTCTTCAAGTTCCTCCGAATTACCTTGCTACCAAGTAAACCGAGTTCGAGAGAAAGAGAGAGAGATTTGCAATGGCAATGTAACAATGGGAATTCTTAAGTTCAGATCGCGTGAGCTTTATTGAGGGGGAGGACCCCTATTTATAGTGTTTCTCACAGGCTTTCTGGCCTATCACATTATGCCAACCTGGCACATAAATATCCTGATAGGCCTACAAAATATCTCATAAGTATCTTATCCTAATTTCCCTACTTTCGATCGTTGCCTATACTCGCTCTGTTCTCCTATCGACGGGTCACAGACGACCGGTCGTCATCTGTGCTATTTTTGTCACATTTGGTGACCGGTCACAAGCGACCGGTCGCTTTTTACACTATATCTCACACTCTTGGCAACCGGTCATAAGCGACCGGTCGTAGCGACGCTTTTTGGTGACCGGACCGGTCACTCTCTATGCTATATCCTAGGGTCCCTGGCTCACTGCTTGTGCCCTGGTTGAGGTCTTTTGTGTCCTACCATGAACGCCAGGTTGCTGCCTTGGCTTTCCTCTTTTTCTGCCCTTTGCTCCACTGGGCTACTACTCTTTCTTCATGGCTTCTGGACATATTTTCCCCTCTTCATCAGTCCCACAAGTTCTACTTTTGGCGTCCTAACGAAGAAAGTAGAACTTAGAACCTGGCCCTTCCGGTCTGGCTTGGAGAATAAAAAATTTTGCTTTTGCGTCGGGCCTTGTCTTCTTGTTCCTTATCTCTTAGTCCCACAAGTTCCACCTTTTTCCTGTTGGGAAAAGGGGGAACTTCTTACGATCCTTGCGATGCTCGTGCCACACTCGTGTCTGTGTTTGTGCGGAGTAGAGCCGTTTACAGAATTGTTACGCCTCGCGCACGCCAGCTGTCACTGTGGAATACGCAGAGTCCCTGTACTCTTCCTGCAAAAAGTGCTTTTTTGTTTGTTTTTATATTCTAAATATTTCCAAAATTGTTTTACCGCCTTTAAAAGGTTTCGAGAGGACAACGCCTTCTCTCTCCTCCTGCCTTTTGCGTTTCGCTAATTTTCATGCCTTCGTTGCTCTTCTTTGTTCTTCCGTCTTCTCCGATTATTCCGCTTCTATGCTCCTTCTGCTCTAATGGCGTCGTCCAGCTCAAAGATGGCTTGCTCTTCCGCTCTTGACGCTATCGAGGGTTCGAAATCGGGGGGTAAGTTGCGCCCAACCTATTTAAAACCTAAATCTCCTTTCTCAAAAAATCAGGAGCCGTTACCTAGCATCTTGGATGTTAAGGCCCTCGACTCTCTTCTTGAGAAAGTGGAAGTCCCTGCTAGGACCCAAATTTTTCTACCTTCTAATGATTCGCACCCTCTTGACGATTTTGGCTGAGGCTACGTCGTGTACGCCATTTTTTTCCTTCGGGGGATGACGATTCCTCCTTACCCGTTTGTGCTGGTCTTTTTAATTCACCGGTGCTGCACGCTCGCCCAGCTCCATCCGAAGGCCGTATGCCAACTCCACGCCTACATCACTCTTTGTGCCGAGGCCAAGGTTACGCTTTCCACCACAGAGTTCGTTCAGTTCTTTACCAGTAGAGTCGACATTGGTAGCTTGACTATAGCTAGTCGGACTGGGTACTCACTCTTCGAGTACAAGAAGCTTGCTCTGCGGTGGAATTCTCGGTGGTTTGTTATCGTTCCTCCTTCTGGGCGATTTCTCGGGGTTGCCTACTGCCCTTCAATTATCAAAGGTTCTCTCTACTGCCATGCGTCGCCTAAATTGGAGCTTCCGATGTCGCGGGTTCTGAAGACGGAGAGCGGGCGTCACCCGAGTGTGGAGGAGTTCTTCACTAACGCGCGCCTGGCCGCGCTTGCACATTCCGAAAGTAAGAGCCTTATAGTCTGTTTTTTCAATTGTTCTGGCTCCGCTTCGGCTTCCTACGTCACTCACGCTTTTTCCCTCGATGCACATTTTCCTCAACTCGGGGCGAAGGTGGGCCCCTTCTACAGTTGGCAGCTGGTTTCTTTTAAAACGGGGGACGAAAGGTGGGGAGAGAGAGAGAGCTTGCGTGTGCGGTCTCGACCTCTGTATCTTTGCTGTTCTGGCCTTGTCGTTTTTGTTTCTTCATCTCTCTTGGTCATTATTTTTAGGTCGGTTGTTTTCTTTAGATTCCTTTCTCCGTCTTTGAGGTTATTTTCTTATGTGTGCGTTTTTGCTGTTTTGCAGCTCCCGAGGCCGGGGAACCTGGGGCCGAGAGGATGGATGCAGGCCAGCCTGCTGCAGGCTTGGCAACCGGCCAACCATCTTTCACTCAACAACGCCGGAAGGTCCTTGCTTAAAAAACTTCCGGGAGAGTGAAGAATGCTGCTAAGAGGGTGAGGGCTTCCGTTATCATTCATATCGAGGGCTTAGACGCTACGGACACTGCCGCTGAACAGGATCCTCTAAAGGAGACTGTCCCTTCTGGGCCGGGGGCTTCGCTACATGGGGAAAGCGGTTGCGGGGTGGGTGCCGTGCTGGGCTCTGCCAAAAGAGTTGAAGCTGCTGACGGTGCGAAGTACCGGGCTGTGCCCGATAACATGGAGCGACGTACAAAGATGAAGGAGTCGTCCTCACCTCCTCCGGCCACTCGCAGTTCCTTCTATGGGCCGTCTAAGAAGGATGGGTGGTTCTATCACCGCGGCCAGCCTCTTCCTCTACTGCCTGTGACGGAGTCGTCTTCCTACTTCGAGTTATGGAAGGAGGCGATCCGTAGATCTGGCGTGCCTGACGGTCTCTTCGCGCCTATGAAGACTGTGACCACCGCCAAGGAGAAGCTAAGGATTGGGGAAGGTGGGGCGGATGCCATCATGCACCACTCTTTCCAGCTGGACAATTCACTTGATCTCATGTGGCAAGGGATCTACCGGGTGAGTGTCTTGTCTTGGTTTAATCCTGGTGTTTGCCTTCTCTTAATCTTCTTATGTTAATCGTTTTGTTCTGTGCAGACGGTGGCTTTTTCTCAAAGCGTGGACATGCACATACGGGCTCTCCGCTTGAAGCTTCATCTCGAGGAATGTCGCGCCCGTAACGCCCAAGAGAAGCTGAGGATAGAGCGGTCTTCTCACAGTACTTTTGTCGACACCGTTCAGGACGAGATCTCCTGGAGGGTGCGTGAGCAGACTGCGACCATAAAGAAGGAACTGGATGTTGCTCGCCGAATGTGTACGAGGCGGAGCGATGAGTACGAGGAGCAGTTAAAGAAGCTGCAAGAGGAGAACTTCTCCCTCAAGGGTCGGATCCAGCCGCTGGAGGCGGAGGTTGCTTCCCTAAAAAAGGTACGAAGTGAGTTTGGTGACGCCCGGTTGCGTGCTTTTTCTGACTTGGAGTCTTGGTGAGGCAGGCCCAGGCTGCTCATGACCAAGAAATGAAGAGTCTCCGTGCCGGGAAGGCTGCCTTAGCGCAGGAGAAGGCGTCGCTTGTTGAGGACAAGGCCAAGCTTGTACAAGAGCTCAGGGCTGCCTCCGAGGCGAAAGTTCTTCTTGAGGATGAGCTGCTGTCCTCTGAGGCAAGGGCGGCAGAGGTGGCCCGAGTGGGCGCTAGCCTAGCTGCCGAGAAGGAGAGGCTATCTGAGGAGCTTCGTGTGCTGTCCACCGAGCTCGCGGCTTCTGTGGAGCAGCAGCTTTCATCCGAAGAGAAGGTGAAGACGTTGGAAGAGGACTTGGCCCGGCTGCGGCTTGAAAACTCTGAGCTGGCCTCGAGGGGTAATTTGTTTTTTTTTTCATAATTGTGCTTGATGACTCCTTCGCTTTGTCTCCAACGAAGGAATTTGTTAGGTTCGAGGCCCAGGAACTCCGTGGAGGGGTTGGAGAAGTTAAATCAGTGGATCGATGACCTCGAAGAGGAGCTGATTATCGTGAACACTAATCGTGACCGGTATCGAGCCTTCACCCATACCCTTGAGCAGCAAGTCGCTAGCCTTGAGGCTTACTCACGGACGGTGCGGGAGGATTGGCAGAAGCAGAGCACAAAACTCGCTTACCTGAAGGAGTCCTTCACCTCTCAATGTGAGAGGATGGTCAAGTCATGCCGCCAGATTGTCTCAAGGTTCTTCACAAGCAAGGGCGAGGTTATGGACGACGACCTTTACTGGGAGCTGGACTTCAAGGAAGTTGCGCAAAAGACTTCCTTTCATGAGCTGCTTGAGAGGTTTGGGCGCCTTCCTGGGGAGACATGCTTTGTTCCTTGCCAGGCATCCTTTCTTCCTCCCGGGAGCAACGCGCCTCAGGGTGATGTCGGTCTCCGGTCCTCTGCTGGAAGGTCTAGGTCCTCAGAGAGTGTTTCCCGACCTGGTGAGCAGCAGGCTGCGCAGGAGGCCGGTGCTATGAATCTGGACCCTACAAACGAGGCTTATATAGACCTTAGTTTCTTTTTTTCTTTTTCGGCATGGCCCCTTTTTTTTATCACGGATGTATATACTTCTTAATGATTAATGAAGATGGTTTACATGTTTTACTTCGTTATTGACAGTTTTCTTTTTGGTTAGCGTGTTCTGGTGTGTGATCACTTGTGACCGGTTGCTTTTGATAGGTCCTAGCGACTGGTTATTTTCTTTAAGAATGCGATCGGTCGGCCTTAACGACCGATCGTTTCCTTTTTTTTAGAATGTGACCGGTCGGTCTTAGTGACCGGTAGTTTCTTTCTTGAGAATGCGACCGGTCGGCCTTAGTGACCGGTCGTTTCTCTTTGTCCTTTCCCGATCCTTGCTTTTAGTAGCCAAGCGATGGTACTTGTGGTGGCCCTTCCTCCCTTTCTCTTTCTCCTTAAGGGGAAAAGAGTTTTGTGGGAGTTTTGACCAAAGTGCGGTGTGGCGTCCCACACCTAATGATTCACTCATTACAGGCGACCAGAGCTCCTCGTGTTCTTGAAGGTGGGGTTTTTTTTTGTTTTGTTCTTGTTTGGGTGCGACAACCCGTGACAAGATTTTCCAGGGCATTGCATCTTGTAGGGCATGGCCCGGGTGTCTCTTTTTGTGGCTTTCATAGCTGCCAGGACGTAGCCCGAGTCTTTCTTTCGATGCATAGATCCTTTGAAAAACAATCCCTTTTTATTGATGTTTGCAAAGCATTACATCGATTTTTATACATAGAATATTTTGAGGCATTCTGCGTGCCATGAATGGGGCAACTCGTATCCCTCGACATTCTTTAGGTGATATGAGGCTCGCCCAACCCTTTGATGGACAATATAAGGGCCCTCCCATTGAGGATCTAGTTTCTTGGGCTGCTTAACCTCCCTTAGAACCAGGTCGCCAGGAACGAAGCTCCGCTCCCTGACCTTGCGGTTGAAATATTTCTCCACTTTCCTTTTGTCTTCTACCATCCTTGCCGAGGCGGTGGCTCTTCTTTCTTCGAGCAGGTCTAGACTGTCTCTTATTCCTTCATTGTAGAGCTACTCGTCATAGGATTCCCAGCGGATTGACAGAATTATGACCTCAGTTGGAACGACTGCCTCCAAGCCATACGTTAATCTGAAAGGTGTTTTTCCAGTCGGCCCTTTTTCCGTCATTCGGTAGGACCCTAGGGTCTGGTGTAGCAATTCTGCCCAACCTCCCTTTTTGCCTCCCAACCATCTTTTCAGAGCTTTTATGATCTGCCCATTTGCATTTTCGACTTGCCCGTTAGCCTGGGGATGCGCTACCGATGCGAACCTTATTTCTATCTTCCATTGTTCACAAATTTCTTGGAAACTGTCACAATTGAACTGTGTCCCGTTGTTAGTTATTATCGTTCTTGGCAATCTGAATCTGCACACAATATGCTTCCATACAAACTCTGGTGATCTCTTGGATGTGATGGATATTGTTGGCATTGCCTCAACCCACTTTGTGAAGTAATCAATGGCTACATATGCAAACTTGAACCTTCCGGGAGATGCTTCTGGGAACGGGCCGATGATGTCCAGTCCCCACACGACAAAAGGTATTGGAGATAGGATGGCCTTTTGTACGGCCGGGGGGTTATGTATCCTACTATCATGCTCTTGGCATCTGGTGCACTTCTGGATGTACTCCTTGCAGTGGTCCTGCATCTTTGGCCAGTAGTATCCGAGTCTCATGATCTTGTGGTCCGTGGCCCTCTCCCCTTGGTGGTTTCCGCAAACCCCCTCATGTACCTCCCTTATAAGCTTGCTCCCCTCCTCGTTAGTGACGCATCTGAGAGCGGGTCTTGCAAACGACCTTTTGTAGAGGTACCCTCCCTCGAAGAAGAATGATGACGCTCGTCTTTTCACGGTCCTAGCCTCTTTATCCTCCAGGGGAAATTTCCCTTCAAGGATGTATTCCACGATCGGGGTCATCCATGATTCTTTTGGCGCGAGAAGTTCGGCTGCCAAGACTTGGGCTTGGTCGATGCTTGGATTGGTTTTAGTTTCTAGCCATACCTTGCTTTGTATTCTTTCGACCATGCTTGCTAGCTTCGCTAGCGTGTCCGCCTCGGTGTTCTTCGCTAGGGGGAGATGCTTCAGCTCGCACCTCGAGAAACTTGCCTTTAGCTCTTGGACTCTGAGTAAGTACTTCGAGAGTTTCTCTTCTTTCACCTCATATACGTTGTCGTTCTGTCGGGTGACCAGCATGGAGTCTGAGTATATCTCTAGGTCCGTTGCGCCTAGGGCAATGACTACCTCTAAGCCCTGAATGCGGGCTTCGTACTCGGCCTCATTGTTTGTTACCTCGAACTCCAACCGGAAGGCATAGTTGAGGTCTCGCCCGTTGAGGGTTTGGACTACAATCCCCGCCCCTGCTCCTGTCTTACACCGGGCCCCATCCACCTGGATGATGAAGGGAGTGAGCGGTGTTCCTTCTTCTTGATCGAAGCTAGTCTCTCTTATGAAGTCCACTAGAGCCTGTGTTTTGATCGTTGTTCGTGGTAGGAAGTGGATTTCGTATTGGGTAAGCTTGACTGTCCAGCTTACCATGCGTCCGGGCGCGTTCGGGTTATTTGTTATCTGTTTTAGCGACCAGTTGGTTCTTACAAAGACCCGATGTGACAGAAAGTATGGGCGCAGTTTCCGGGATGCCACCACCAGAGCGAAGAGGACTTTTTCGATGTTGGTGTAGCGTCTTTCTACTAGGGTTAGGATTTTCCTGGTATAGTAGACAGGGATCTCTTTCTTTTCTTCTTCCATAATCAGGACCGCTGCTACCGCCCACTCTGATGCGGATAGGTAGAGGTACAGGTCCTGGCTGGGTGCCGGGACCCCTAGCTTGGGTAGCTCTCGGAGCATTTCTTTGATTTTCTCATAGGCCTCTTTGCACTCTTTTCCCCACCGGAACTTGTTGTTCTTTCTCAATATGTTGAAGAACGGGATTGTTTTTTCTTGTAGCTTCGAACAGAATCTACTTAAGGCCGTGAGTCTCCCATTGAGAGCTTGGACATCCTTGATGTTTCTCGGAGGGATGAGGTTGAGAACCGCCTGGCTCTTTTCTGGATCTACTTCTATTCCTCGCTGTCCGACGATGAAGCCAAGGAATTTCCCCTTGGTTACTCTGAATACGCATTTTTCTGGGTTCAGCTTGATCTAAAACTTGTCGAGCGTAGTGAATGTTTCTTCCAAGTCTTTCATGTACTGCTCTTTAGACGGGCTTCTTACGACTATGTCGTCCACATAGGCTTCCACGTTTCTCGAGAGTTGTTCCCGGAACACTTTATCATCATCCTCTAGAAGGTTACACCAGCATTTTTTAACCCGAATGGCATTACTTTATAGCAAAAAGTTCCTGCTGAAGTGATGAACGAAGTCTTTTCGGAATCCTCTTCATTCATCTTTATCTGGTTATGCCCGGAGAATGCATCCAGGAAACTTAAGACGGAACTCTGGGCCGTGGAGACGACCAGCCGATCTATTGATGGCAATAGATAAAAATCTTTGGGGCATGCCTTGTTTAGATCGGTGAAGTCTACTCACATTCTCCACTTTCCGTTAGACTTCTTTACCATAACCACATTGGCCAGCCATCTGGGGTATGACACCTCTCTGATGAAGCCTGCCTGTAGCAGTCTCTGGACTTCCTCCCGAGCGGCTTGGTCCCTTTCTGCTCCAATTATCCTCTTCCTTTGGCGGATCGCCGGGTGTGTTGGGTCCACGTGGAGGTTATGCAGGATAACGCTTGGATCTATTCCGGGCATTTCCTCTGTGCTCCAAGAAAACGTGGCCCTTCTTTTTTCCAGGAATCTTGTTAGATGGGTTTGTTCTCCGCTGTCAAAGGCATTTCCAATTTTAAAGAATTTGTTGGGGTCAGTTCTTAGAGGTACCTCTTTTGGGAGATCAGCGGGAGCCTCATACCGCTCTGCTGTCTCATCGGGAGGGGGAGTTTCCCCTTAAACTCCTTCTCAGATCCCACGGTCTTGACCGTCTCGTCTCCTGGAAGGTCCTCTATGATTCGCACCTCACATACCCGCGCTACCTTCTGGCTTCCTCTTACTGTAACGAGTTTCCCGGATCTGGTCAGGTACTTCATCTTCAGGTGGTGGGTGCTACATATGGCTCTGAAAGCGTTTATCCCTGGCCGCCCAAGGTACATGTTGTACCCAGAGAGTCCAGGACGAATGAAGGCCGTCAGCTTTTCTGTGCGCCTCTCATCCCCCTCTCCTAGGGTAATGGTGAAGTCGACGATCCCTGTAGATTTAGCTGAGATTCCTCCCACAAAACCCCCCAGTACGGCTGAGTAGGGTTTGATCTTGTCCTCTGGTATTTCAAGCTTCTTCACCGCCTCCGCAGAAATAACATTCGCCCCTGCTCCGCTGTCGACCAGGATCTCTTCCATCATGCGGTCGTTCACCTGAGCTCTTATGACAAGTGGGTCATTGTGCGGGTATAGGACCCCGCCCTTATCATCCTCGGTAAAGTAGATTGGGGGGAACTTTTGATGCTTAGCAACCTTCTTGTCCGGAAGCTCTCGGTGAACCTCGTGGACGTGTCTTTTCCGTTTGTTGGGGGTCAAGGGTCCCACCTCCGAGAATAGTCCTGTGAACGTTCCTAAGGAGAGTTTTGTTAGTTTTCTTATTTTGCTGCACTAGCGCTATTTATTCTTGAGTTCATGACATGAGAAACTTTTACTGAGACGTAAGCATTTATTTTATATATATAGCAACAAGGGAACTTTTGTGGAATAGTAACGCCCTACAGCCTCCTGCGGGGTACAAAGGTGACTCTTCCTTCCCGAAGGAACATCTTACACTCTTTCCTAGAGAGTTATCCTGGACAATCTACAAACCTGTGATTACTCCAAAGGACTTGCTGTGATCCAACTCGGGGTGGACCTCCTCTTCTGACTTGTGGCCGGGAGGACTGGCCCCCAGAGTGCTGTCTATGCTGGCCTCCCTTTCCTTTCTTCTTGTTCTCCTCGATCAACCTTAGCTCCTTGGCAAGGTTCGCGCAGTTGATAGTCCTGTGACTGCGATGTCCATGGTACTCACAGAAGGCTACCGGTACCTCTCCTGGATGAGGTTTCCTTGGGGGAGGCAAGAGTCCTTCTCTTACAGCGGCAGCGTATTTCGCTGGGTCTATCTGGACTGTCGGAAAGGTTCTTGAGCTCGAGGCCTGCTGACCCTGGGCGGTTGGGGCTTTGGAGTAAGGCTTGTACCGCGCATTCCCCTGCGACGAGTTCCCGGTCGTGACCGCTCCTCCCGCATGTCCCCCCTTTTTCTCGCTTGTAGCAGGAGCCTTAAAACAGTTGAGCAATTCCTTAGCTTTATTCTCCGCAACTTCTGACTTGAGGAAGTCGTGGATCATTTCGGCTAGCTCCCCATGCGACTTGGGGGCCTTGGTGGCTATTTTTCCAGCGAGACGAGGGTGTGCCAAGCCATTACCCAAAGGCTTTGATCAGTATCTTCTCATCGATGTCGTCAATTTCTGCCACTTGCTTGTGGAAACCTTCACTGTACTCCTTCACAGTCTCCCCTTTCCTTTGCTTTACATCCATGAGCTCTATTGTCTCTCTCTTTACCTTTTTACTGGCCATGAAGTACTATTGAAACTCCTCGGTCAGCTGCTTGAAGCTGGAGATAGACTGAGGCGGCCTAGAAGAGATCCAGCTCAGTGCCCTCTTGGAGAGCGTTCCTGGGAATAGGTTGCATAGGGTGAGAGAAATGATCCCCCGAGTGTTCATAGCGAACATGAACTTCTTAATGTGCTGAGCGGGATCCCTAGTGCCGTCATACTTTTCTACCGCCGGGGCGACGAAGTGAGGAGGGAGTTTGGCTTTTCGGATCTTCTCAGAGAATGGATATAGGCTCTTGTAGATGGAGTCATCTTCCTCCTCCTATTCCTCCTCAATGGTAACTAGGGTTTCCCCTCGGGCACCCCTTTTCCCCCCACTGCTTCCCTGCGCATCTCGATTTTTTACGAGATCGATTGCTTCCGACATCTCCTCCCACTTTCGCTGGAATTCCTCATCCCTCTGCATCAATTCCTGCTGCAGGAGCTCGTTCCCTTCCATGATTTTCTCGTCAATGGACCTGGTGAGGTTCGTCAGCATGTCCTCCAAATCCTTCTTGGAAATGGAGTCGTGGGTCATCGCTTCGGGTCTAGCGCTTCCATTGTTGGCTTGCACATTCTTCCTGGTTCTGGGTGCCATCTCCGTACCTAACCTGCAAAAAATACAATTCTGATCTCAGATATATCGATTTCGCATGTTCCCCAAAATTATTACTCTCATCGGTGGATTCGTGGTTGCTGGATCTGAGCTGTTCGTTTCCCACAGACGGCGCCAAAATTAAACGGTAATTCCCTAAGTTTCCAATGATCTTCTATCCAATTCACTAGTCAGGTCCCTAATCTATCACCGAGTTCTTCAAGTTCCGCCAAATTACCTTGCTCCCAAGTAAACCGAGTTCGAGAGAGAGAGATAAGAGAGAGAGAGAGAAAGAGAGAGAGGGAGAGATTTGCAATGGCAATGTAACAATGGGAATTCTCAAGTTCAGATCGCGTGAGCTTTATTGAGGGGTGAACCCCTATTGATAGTGTTTCTCACAGGCTTTCTGGCCTATCACATTGTTCCAACCTGGCACATAAATATCCTGATAGGCCTACAAAATATCTCATAAGTATCTTATCCTAATTTCCCTACTTTCAATCGTTGTCTATACTCACTATGTTCTCCTATCGACCGGTCACAGATGACCGGTCGTCATTCGTGCTATTTTTGGCACATTTGGTGACCGGTCACAGGCGATCGGTCACTTTTTACATTATATCTCACACTCTTGGCGACCGGTCGTAGCGATGCTTTTTGATGACCGGTCACAGGCGACCGGTCACTCTCTATGCTATATCCTAGGGTCCCTGGCGCCCGGTCAAAAGCGACTGGTCACTGCTTGTGCCCTGGTAAAGTTCTTCTGTGTCCTGCCCGGTTGCTGCCTTGGCTTTCCTCTTTTTTTGCCCTTTGCTCCACTGGGCTACTACTCTTTCTTCATCGCTTCTGGACATATTTTCCCCTCTTCAGTGTTGAATAGTAATAATACAAAATCAGTTTGTGGAATAAAACATTTTAAAGAAAAACATCTATAGTTGGTATTAATACTATGCTCATTGCTATGCATCTGTCTTCATTAATTTCTAGAGTTTGCACCTTTCTGGATCTCTATTGCACTCGCACACAGATTGAAGATAGGGGCTGAAAATACACCTCTAATGTTGTCACACCTAGGTTGAAGATAGGGGTTGAAAACACACCTCTGCTGCTGTCGCACCCACGTTGAAGATATGGGTTGAAAACACATCCAATTGGTAATTACTCTATCCTATCTGTTCCTCCACTCTTAGTAAATTTGCAAGTGTAACTGGCGAAAAAGGAACATAGATGCTCATTGCTCTACACCTGTCTTCATTAACTTCTTGTGTTAGAACTTTGGTATCGTAATATTATCTGTATTCAAATATTAAGTATAATTAGATAGATAAGCTGCTGTAATCTTTCACTTATTGTGTCTGCCTCTGCAGCAATTGATTACTGCTGCATATGTCGCATACCAGTAAGAAGACAAGGCTGAAAACATTTCATTTGGGAACCGGTAATATACTTGGACTTATCTTCTTCTCTTTGAGGATGTTGTTATGGAACTGCTGCATTCTATTTTGTCTTTAGAATAGACTTTTACAATAGTTTTGTTATAGTGTTCCTTCTTTCAAGTTGTTGTTATGTTTGTGTGCTCATTGCTCAATATATGACTTTTTAAAATTCTCTAGTTTGGTAGTTATAGATGTGGGATAAGGAATATGTATGTCTCGAGATCCTTGTTCATTAGAAGATGTTAATGGTGGTGATGAGGATGTTCAAACAAATAGTACCTATGGTAGCACCCCTGAAGTGACAACAAGTGTGATGTATGTCAACTCTAGTACTGATTCACAAATAGCTAAAGGAAATAGAAGTGGAGTATGGTAACATTATGTTTTGATTGATGGTTCTACTTTTGATTATGGTAAAAAGAGCGATACATGAAAATATTACAAAATCAAGTCATTTATTGTTGATGGTAGATCTGGAACTTCAAATCTTCATAATACTTAGAAGTCATGTCAAGCCTATGCTACGAAAAAGAGTGAAGGAGGTAATATGGTTCCATTTTATCAAACTACTTGTCAAGAGTTCTTGTCTAAAGTAGACGTGGCAAAAGTCGCCCGAACCTGAAAAATGAATCTGACCCAACCCAATCTGAACCTCATTTTAAACTGAATGATGTCACCCGAAATGTAACCAGAAAATCCAAACCGACCTGAACCAAAACTGAATCAAACTATAATTTGGTACAACCCAAACTCACCCGATCTGGATTCACCCAAAACCAAATTCACCTGAATGCTTTGTTAAAGCCTAAATCTGCTATAGCTGTTTTGACACTAAAAACACATAATGCAACTTTGGACATTCAAAAGTGTTCATTGCTAATAAATGATATATATATATATATATATATATATATATATATATATATATATATATATATATATATATATATATATATATATACAAGGACTCTTCAACCACCTCAAGCCTTGGTGTATTAAAACATTGATAGATGAACATAATTGAAAAGCATATCCATCACACAAAAATGAAAAAACATATTCCTAATCCTCCACTTAGGAAAAGAAACTAAACTAGTCACAACACAAAACTATGATCAGTTCTTTATGTGAAGCTCCAGACACTTACAAAGAATGTTCAACCTTGAACATCTCTTCAAAGCTGTCAAAATGGTACAATCAATAAAACTACAAGATAAAAAAGAAATTTATCAATTTTAATTTAATTAATAACCATTATTATGGATCAGAAAACAACCAAATAAAAATGACTCGTAGATAAGATAGGAACATACATCCACATCTTAGGTAATTAGAAAGCCATCCATGAGACTTAAGTTGCATTCCAGTCTACATCGCCACCAACAAATTCATCCTCTTCAAGTGCTATGACACAATAGTAAACAATATATAAATATGAATTATTATAACAAAAAAGCCTATAAAGATATAAAAATATAAAAGTTACCTTTATAACCACACTTGCAGGAAGATATGAGATTCTCCACTTGTTCAAAACTCTTCCCTCTATGCTAAAGGTTGACTTAGAAGCAACAGTTGTAAGGGAACAGTCAAAATATCTCTAGCTATATAAGAAAGCTTATAATGACCTTATTTTCTCTTCAAAACTGCAAGACATCAATCTTCAATTTTCTATCCATCTTTCCATCTTCTAAAGAAACATCCAACAATGTCTTTTCTTCAATGGTAGTAGAGGATATGCCGTCTTCATCATCAAAATCCTATATTATATTTAAATAAAACAAAAATTATGGTTTCATTTAGTAGTATTACATTGATATAGAAAAGGAAATGGTAACCAAAATAATTCAAAAAAAAAGTATACGAAACAAAATATATTAGAAACTTACTACTAGAAGATCAATTTTTGGCTTCTGGTTGTTAGAAGTGTTATCAGAATTGGTGTTGGTTGCCAAGGAAGTTTCATGCAATACATGACTATCACGTATAACATACTCTTTAAGGAGCTTTTCCAAGCACAGCTTGATCTCACTTGCCTTTCTTGCAGATTCTTGTTTGTCATTATTGTACTTCTGATCACAAAACTTGATGAAAGACAACTTGTAACGAGGATCAAGAATCATAGCACAAGCAAACAAGGAAATATAGTCATCATCACCACCAGAGTAGAACCAATACTTATTATACTTGATTTTCATCTCCTTTGCCATGTTTCTTAGAACCTCATTATCATCAAAACTCAAAGTCCAAAAATGCATAAAATCTTCCAAACATTCTCAAAATACAAATGTGAAGTAGGGTAGTCACTTCCAAAGAAAAAATTAGTAATCTCATAGAACGGTTCCAAAACATCTCTAATCTTTTCAGCCATATCCCGTTCTTCAATAGTTGGACAATGATGGTATGCTTTGTCAACAACTACTAATTCTTAAGATCTTCACGGTAAAAAATAGCCCTATCAAGCATCATGTATGTGGAGTTCCATCAAGTAGAAACTTCAAGCCACAATCCTTTAGTCTCGTCAATTTTGGCTAGCTTCACACATTGTCAAAAATTTTCCTTTCTTTTCTCAGATCACTTGATATACTTCACACTATTTCTAACCTTGATAATAATATGATCAATAACCTTAAGCCCATCCATAACAATAAGGTTCAACACATGCGTGACACATCGAACATGAAAGAAAGAGCCTCTAGACAACAAGGCATCTTGACCATTAAGTGTGGCTTTCAACAAATCTTGCATTTTATCATTGTCAGAGGCATTATCCAAGGTGATTGTAAAAATCTTGGAATCACTACCCCAATCTTAAAGCAATGATAACATAACTCCATACATTGTGGGTGCAGTGTGAGAAGTGCTGATGTGAAAATAATTTAGCACCTACTATTCAACTTCCAATTAGCATCCACAAAATGAGCTTTTAAACACATATATCCCTGTGATTGACAAGAAGTCCACATATCAGTAGTCAAGCAAATTCGACGAGGGACATTTTTGAGGGTCTTCTTCATCTCAATTGTAGTGTCCCTACTTATTGTTTGGACCTGGCTATTCTAATTGAGATGAAGAAGACCCCCAAAAATGTTCCTCACTGAATATGCTTAACTACTAATATGTGGACATCTTGTCAATCGAAGGGATATATGTATTTAAAAGCTCATTTTGTGGATGCTAATTGGAAGTTGAATAGTAGGTGCTAAAATTTTTTCACATCCACACTCTTCACACTGCACTTATGGAGTTGTGTTATCATTGCTTCAAGATTGGTGTATCGATTCCAAGATGTTTACAATCACCTTGGATAATGCCTCTAGCAATGATAAAATGCAAGATTTGTTGAGAGCCGCACTTAATGGTCGAGATGCCTTGTTGTCTTGAGGCTCTTTCTTTCATGTTGGATATGTCATGCATGTGTTGAACCTTATTGTTAAGGATGAGCTTAAGGTTATTGATCATATTATTATCAAGGTTATAAATAGTGTGAAATATATCACGTCACCTGAGAAAAGAAAGGAAAATTTTTGACAACGTGTGAAGCTAGCCAAAATTGAAGTGACTAAAGGATTGTGGCTTGAAGTTTCTATTAGATGAAGCTCCACATACATGATGCTTGATAGGGCTATTTTTTACCGTGAAGATCTCAAGAAATTAGTAGTTGTTGACAAAGCATACTATCATTTTCCAACTATTGAAGAACAGGATATGTCTGAAAAGATTAGGGATGTTTTGGAACCATTATACGAGATTACTAATTTTTTCTTTGGAAGCGACTGCCCTACTTCACATTTGTACTTTAAGAATGTTTGGAAGAATGTTGTGCATTTGAAGACTTTGTATTGATGATAATGAGGTTCTAAGAAACATGGCGAAGGAGATGAAAATCAAGTATAATAAGTATTGGCTCTACTCTGGCGGTGATGATGACTATATTTCCTTGTTCACCTGTATTGCGGTTCTTGGTCCTCGTTACAAGTTGTCTTTCATCAAGTTTTGTTATCAGAAGTACAATAATGACTAACAAGAAGTTGCAAGAAAGGCAAGTGAGATCAAAATGCACTTGAAGAAGGTCCTTTAAGAATATGCTATACGAGATAGTCATGTATTGCATGAAACTTCCTTGGCAACCAACAATAATTATGATAACACTTTTAACAAGCGGAAGCGGAAAATTGATCTTCTAGTAGTAAATTTTTAATATATTTTGTTTCATACGCTTTTTTGAATTATTTTGGCTATCATTTTCCTTTTCACTATCAATGTATTACTGAAATACCCCGTAATTAAAAACAGTGATTAATTAGGCTAATTATATTTTTAAAAGCTTAATTACACTAAAATAAATACAAGGGAACAAATCCCGAAGAAAACGGACCTTTAAAATGGGTTAAAAGCATAAACGAACCTTAAAGCGCGTTTTTCGAGGAAACCAGGAAAACGTGACTTTAAGCGGGTCAAATAGACTTGTAACAGTTTTGGTCAACTAAATAATCATTAATAAATATTAGTGAAGCTTTAGAACCAATAAAATTAATTAAACGAGAAAATTCCGGAAAACGGGTACCGGTTTGTGAAAACTGTACTAACCGGGAAGTAGTGGGGTAGGAATGCAAATAAACAAACTTGGTGTGTCCACTTTGCAAATAAAAATTAAAAATCTGTAGAGGAGTGTATAGGGGGACCGATTTCTCCTCCTCTCTCACACTCACATAACTCTCTCTTATTTGTTAAAAGACAAACCTATTAACTAAATCAAAAAGCAAAAACAAGACTCTCTCTCCTCACTCCCCTCTTCCCCTCACGTACACACCCCTCTCTATTCTCTCTTTTCTCCCTTCTTCTTCTACCTTGCGATTTCCATGGAGAAAGAAGAGAGCCCACAAAACTCTTCACTTCTCTCCTCTCTTTGAACACTCAAACCTTCTCCAAATCCAACAAAAATTACACCATTAGAATCCCCTTGCAAAGGAGAACACTTTCCTCCTTTCAAAAATCCAAAAGCTCCATTTTCGATTTTATGGGTATTCACCATTTGAAGATTCAAGTCCACCATTAGAAGCACCTTCACCTCCTTATCATCTTCAGGTAAAAAGAAGTTCGAAAATCCATCATTCCTAGCTCTCATTAGCATTTTAAGAATTTTCAGTTTTGAACTCTTGGTTCCTTGTTGTTCCAGCCGATTTTGGCTCTTTTGTTGGGCTAGGAATCTTGCTCTCTTGCTAGTCAAGAACTTCATCCATTCGTTGGAAGGTAATACTCTTTCCTAAACCCTAAAACATTAAATTCTAGGGTTAGAGTAAAAATGAATGCTAAATGGATAGTGTGTATTGGTATGGTGGTGTAGCATTGAGTATTGTGTGAAGAAGAACAAAGGAAGAAGAAAAGAGGAGAAGGAAAGGGAAGAAGAAAGAAAACTAGAGAGAACAAGGTAAAGTCTCTTACCTTGAGCTAGTTTGTATTATGTATTGTAACAGTTTTTGGAGTAGTAAAATGAGTAGTGAATTGAGTAATGAGTAGTGAGTATGTTGTAGTATAATGAGTAATGGTATTGAAACAGTTTTGAAGTTTTTAAATGAAGTTTAAAAGCTTGGGAAAACCATGGGTAGTATGTGTATGTGTGCAGGATTTTATTGTTGTTGTAGTAGTGTGGAATTGTGAGTATAATGCATTGTGTAAACAGGTTGTGAGAATGAGTATATGTGAGCTGAAATAATGTGTGGAGAATGTTAAAAATATAGGGGAGACTATGTCAAATTTTGTGTAGGAATGAGAGAACTTAAGTTGTTTAGGAAGAGGAAGTATTTGGAGAGTTTAGAATGAGTAGTTTGGTAGTTTGAAACAGATTTGGAAAGGAGTGTGTTAAGGGAATGGAACTAGGATGTGAGTAATGTATTTTGGATGCTAGGAATAACATTAGTTGAGGGAGTATTGGAGGATAAGTGTTGAGGGAAAAATCTGTAGCATTAGTGTGAAGAAAACCAATGTAAGTGTTGGAATGGAAATGAGGAAATATTGAGTAAGTTGTGTAAGAATGGAGTAGTAAGTTTGGAGAATGAATTAAGGTGATTTAGAGTGTGTAGATAGTGCTAAATCATGTGGGGAAACATTGGTAAAGATCGGGGAAACAATGGGTAAAGAAAACACCCAAAAACAGATTTTAAAACTGAAGTACTGGGCCGGACCGACCTTAGGACCGAACTTGCAAGGTCGGTCGAGCCCAGATTTACAAGACGGGAAACCTTCTGGAATCGACCGACCTTGCGACCGGACTTGCAAGTTCGGTCGGACCAGAAAATTCTCCCGTCTGAAACCTTCTAGAATGGACCGAACTTGCGACCGGACTTGCAAGTTCGGTCGGCCAGAAAAATTCCGCAGATGAAAGCTTCTGGAATGGACCGAACTTGCGACCGGACTTGCAAGTTCGGTCGGCCAGAAAAATTCCCGTAATGCAAGCTACTGGAATGGACCGACCTTGCGACCGGACTTGCAAGGTCGGTCGGGCTAAAATTTTCAAAGACGAAACTTACTGGAATGGACCGACCTTGGGACCGGACTTGCAAGGTCGGTCGGCCCTGGAATTTTCACACGATGTAGCCTACTGGAATGGACCGGACTTGCAAGGTCGGTCGCAAGTCCGGTCGAGTAAAAAAAAAAGTGTGTTTTAATTATATGATTATAGTAATCATATATACATATATATATGCCTATATACACATATGCATATATATGTAGTAACACACCATTAATGAAGTAGTAATGGTAAGAAAGTAAGTAAATGAGTAAGGAAGCAAGCTTAAGAAGTAATAAGGAAAAGAATGGTTTTATAACCAAGTAAGAAAGTAATGAAGTAGTAAGTATGCCTTGAAAGTATAAATGAAAGAGTAAGTAGATCAGTAATAGATCATTGATCATACTACTTCATGTATGTATAGGAATCCCATAGTTGGGCTCCAAAGGAACCGGTAGTACCCTACGACGGTGAACGGTATGATTTCTTCATGCCCTGTATCCTAACTTGGTTACCCCGATTTGTGCCTATGTGATCACCAATAAGATAAATGCACGAATCGGACTTATATTGCACTTAACTGTGTTTGAACTATTTCGTTCTTGTTGAATCTTCTTGAACATTTAGTTTGTATAATTCATGAAATGTATGAATGGAAATGAAGTGTATGTGTAAGTATGAGTACTTGTGTATTGTATGTATGTATGGAAAGTAAGTAAGAACTTCTACTAATTCCTAACGATCTAACTCCTAACATGAGTAATGAGTAAAATGGAATGAGTAGAAGCCCGATATAGTTTCGGCCACGCGTGAGGATAAGGAGACACAAGAGGTTGGATCCGAATCCTGGCTATAATCTTTTCCTTGGACCAAATCCCTTGAATGGGTAGCATCCTGGATTAGTGGGCCACCTTAAAGCCCGGTTGTGGGAGTAGTAATCCCTGCCCGAGGTCTACCGACTTAACTGGAAGTAAAGTATGTAAGAAGTATTGTATTGGTATTGGTCTTGACTATTGTAAGTCATTGACCGGAGTAAAAGTATTGAACACCCGATTAACCCGGGTGTGTAATGAGGCTAACAAGACCTTGTATGTATTGGAGAATTGTATCTCCGTAATGCGGTGAGTATGGTAAGATGAATGGATGACTGGACTGTACTTTTTGTATGTATTGTGTATGTATGCTTGGTGAAATGAATGTACTGAATTGTATTGTAATGCATGTATGTATGTATGAATGAAACGAACCGCATGTATTCGACCAATTAGTTGGCGTACCCTCGCTAGCACTCGGGGTATGCGGTTATCATATGCAGCGTAAGCTGACCCCCTAGGGGAATGTTTTTACTCCACAGGTACCCGCGAGGCGTGACGAAGGGTAATGACGGAATGTGACTTTTTGGTAGATAGTAGGATTGAAATGGTGTACTGAGTTGTACACGGCTAAGGCCTTTTGTGTAGCCGGTGTACCATGTGGTACACCTTTTTGGATATGAAACCTTGATTGGATAGTAAGGAGAGGATGTAAACTCTTCTTTTTGGGAAGTAGTCATGAAATGTAATTCATATATTCAGTAGACTCGGTAATCAAATGTAAGTAAGATTTGGTATTGTAAGTAAGTCGTATGTATGCATTTCATTCTAATCATCAGACCGAGCGGTAAGTAGTAGTAGCCTTGTTAACCTTGGAGGGTTAACGGCGTGTATCACCCCCGCGGGAGTAAGTAGGTATTCCGCTGCGAGAAGGGTAAGTATGGGATTGGTTAGAGGATCATGGAAGAATTAGCGGTTGGGGTGTTACAAAAAGTGGTATCAGAGCGAAGTCTCGCTCTGATGATTAGAATCTTAAGAGTAGTGATTACCGAGTTAGGATTTCAACCGTCTTAAGACGGATATGTAGAAACCTAACTAGGAACTACCGTTGTTAACAACGGATACCCTTAACGTCTGCAAGGACGATACCATTGTTGAATCAAGACCATGGTCTTGAGGTCATAGTATCATGACATCTAATGTAATCCACACTTGTTCAGATGTCAGGACGAGGTCCAGGTCGTCCCAGAGGAGGGGGCAACGAAGGACCGGGCGCGCAGACGATAGCTGAGATCGTCGCCGCCACGGTAGCACAGATGCTACCGCAAGTAATCACCGCGGTACAACAAACACAACAAACTCAACAGCAGCAGCAGCCTGACCCGCCTCAACCCCGTGAAACGAATTGGGTAAAAGCAGTCGCCGACCTGCGACCTCCATGCTTTAGAGGCGAGAGCGACCCCGCCAAGCTCGAGGCTTATCTCTCCGAGATGGAGACGGCCTTCGAGACACTTGAGACTCCCGCTGGAGTTCGAGTGAGGATAGCTGCGTACTACCTCAAGGACGCGGCTACGGACTGGTGGAAGCTCGTTAAAGCCGAGCACGTAGCTGATCCCGCATTCGGATGGGAAGCATTCACCTCTCTCCTCCGATCTAAGTACTACCCCGAGCACGTCAAGACCAAGAAAAGGCTTGAGCTCGACGCACTAAAAATGACGAGAAGATGACGGTTGATGAATATTACCGCACCTTCACCTCTCTTCTCCGACTTCTACCCGACCTTGGGTATACCGGCCAAGTCTTGGTCGACCGCTTCTACGGCAGATTGAGCCACCGACTCCGGTATGGCATGGGCTTCACACAGTTTACCTCTCTTCAGGTAAACAAGTTGAACCCTTAAAAAGCCATGAGTAATGTGAATTAGTATTCCCGTATGTAAGTGTAACCTAATGCCTAAGTAATTCAGGAGTGTTACCATGCTGCCTCCCGAGTGGAGATCACATGCCAGCTGAGGGATGAAGATCAAGCGCTTAAGCGCAAGGCAAGCAACAAAAACACCTCCGATGACCAAAACCAATCCAAACCTTGGAAGAAAAGAAAGGGGAAGCATTCCCACCATAAGAACACTTCCGGAGACGGCGGTGCCCATGCTGAGAAGGGCAAGGCAGCTGAGCCATTGCAGATTGCCTACACCGCACCAGTGGCAGCGAAGCCACTGAGGTCTCAGCCCTATAGGGGTAAGAACCCGAAACCGAATTAGTACACTTGTGAATTTGTATGTATATAGAGTATTGTAAGTATATGATAAGTGTCCAAATGAGCATGTTTTATAGGTGTATTTCATATATAATTTTAGCACTTTTCTTGCTCATTTCTCCACTTCGGTTAGTTTTCCTCTAGTTAGTGTTTATTGTTCTCACAATTTATTGGTTTAACATGAGGAAAACCAAGCTGGAGTAAATAGACGAGAGACGAACGCGTAAGACGCAAACACTCAGAAAACGGGGTCCAAACGAAGAATCTAGAGCCGGTCAAAGTTTGAAGGAAAATAGGTCACGGTCAAGCTTACAACCCGCCTAAGGAACCGCCTAATATGGGGCGGACAAACATAAGGCAACCGCCTAGTATAAGGCGGACTCCAGGGCGGACACAAGCAGGCAACCTCCTGTCCTTAGGCGGACGGCCGCGCGGACAAATGAGTGACCGGGCGGACGCGAGGTCGACAGTCACGTCCACGTGAGAATTGAGGCGGACGGAGACGCGGACACAGCGCGGACGTGACTAAAACTCAACGCGCGCCAGTTTTCTTCTTCGCTCGTCGACTTCACCCGTTGACACCTTATTTTCCTCACGCGTCATTAGCTCTGTCCCCTGTAATTAATGAGCAATCAATGCTCTTCCACCTCTGTCTGCAGTCGTTCTTCTTCTTCTTCTCCTCTATAAAAAGCCACTGCTACTTCAATCAAATACATACGTTCCACCCCCAAACTCAACACTCAAAATCTCTCATTTCACTTACAATAATCCTACGTATGCTCCCACTCTTCTTCCCCTTCATTTTCTCCATTCACCATCCACGCATCTCATATTGTTATTACGTCCAACCTCTGTCTGACTTATTACCAGTTAATATGTCAGGCTAAGGAGGATTTACTCCGGGTGAAGGTTTTTGTTTTGTATTATATTTCAATATTTCTATACCCGGTTAAAATAATTCAGTTTGTTACGATTAAGTTTTGTTTCTCTCCCTTTTAATAAATTTCATCGATTTATTAAAAGCCTTACTAAATCTGTTTTTAATCTAATCGGTGACGAGCAGACATGTTAATTAAGCCGTAAAACTGTAGTAACTTATTTTCATCGTTTAAGTTAGTACAAGTTGCAAGAATAAAATTCCTCACACTCCTCAGCCGTTTACACGCATTTTGCTTGAGTTTTCATCGGACCTTGCATTTTCAGGTAAACGAGTTCTTATGAGTTTTCATCATCGGACCTTAAGAAAATAACAAGAATCTTGCCAAATTATTTTATTAAACCGGTAGAGATAGCACAATTAATCAGATCATATTAACCTGAACCCGAAGTTCCATTTAATTCATCTTCACTTCACTAAATTAATCTGTTATTTACTTTTCAGAAACAAGTCAATTAATCCCCCCTCTTGTGACACGCTTAGGTACTACTTATTTCACTATAAGTCCCACGGTTCGATAATCCGGTCGCTTACACTTTTCTATACTACCACGACCGGGATTTGTTGCAGCCCGACGTTTAATTTGAGTTTTAATTTCTTTTCTTTTAATTTTACACCAGTTTAACCACTCAGATATATACGTCTGCAAAATGGCGCCGTTGCCGGGGACTTGATTTATTCTAGTCCCTAAGCCCCGGTTAATTCACCTGTTATATTATAATAATCTGTTAATATTAATTTGTTGTTAATCTAATTTTGGACATCTAACTTTGGACTTCGGACTTCTGACTTCTGACATCTAATTACTAACTCTTTATATTATTGTCATTTAATTTCCATTGTCCTTAACATTTAATTTCCATTGTCCTTCAATTTCCAGTATACTAACTACTAACTTTAAATTCCTGTCATTTCTTTCCATTGTCATTTCAATTTTCTGTCATTTCTTTCCATTGTCTCTAACTACTAACTTAAAATTTCTGTCAACTAATTCCTAACATTTTTATTTATTCTAACACATAACAAGTTTCTTTTCTCTGTTTTGAGTGGTGAATGCCTTTTACCAGGTCAAACAGCCTCCCAGAAAATATTAATAATCACACGGTTGGTTACATTCCAGAGATCGAGAGAACCTTTCTGCGCACTCTAAGGCAGAACCGAACTCAACAATACATTACCACCACAGTGAAAGAATCTGACCCGGAAGCTGACATGGCATCTACACCAGCGACAGTTCGAAATATTAACAGGCCGTCTAACCAAGGACAACAGCCTGCTATCATCCTTCCTCACCTTAGCCCATCCGAATACGATGAGTGGCAGAAGCTGAAGCCATATCATCAAATCAGATGTGTGAAAGAGTTGGGCATGTTTGATGGCACCAGTCCAGACGAAGCCCTGTTACATGTTACAAAATTCTTGCAACATGCCAATAGTCTTACTGCGACCGACACAGTACTCCAATATGCAAGATTGTCATTATTCCCTCACAGCCTGACGGGAAGTGCGAGCAAGTGGTATCATAGCCTGACACCAAGTACCATCGGTACATGGGATGACATGGCCACCAAGTTCTATGACAAATTCCTACCCCCGAGCCGCACATTGGAGATGATTGCTGAAATCTATAATTTCAAGCAACCAGGGTCGGAGAATATTTGTGAAACTTGGGATCGTTTCAAAGGACTACTACTTACTTGTCCTCACCATGGTCTGACGAAAGAACAAGTATCACAATTGTTCTACAAAGGCTTGATCGGTTCATGCAGAACAATGGTATTATCATCCTTAGGGGCCGATATTCTGAAAAAGCCAGGAGCACAATTCTTGAATAGCATAGAGTCTCTCTGTGAAGAAATCAGAGACTGGGCCTCCGGTGGATCAAGGAGCGGTACTCCAGGTTTATATCATGGTGGGGAAAGTGCTAACAAGTTCGATCAACTGATGAAAAGCCATGAGCAACTCATGGAAAGCAATGCTCAGCAGGCAACAAAAGTCAGTACTCTGCAAAAAGTGGTTGAGCAGATGGCTATGAATTCCTACCCCCAGCAAGCTAAGTCAATGATTTCCAGATCATCTACAATCCCTCCAGGCTATGCACCTCTGTCCCAATCATCTCCTGTTATTTCTTGTACACAATGTGGCGGGCCCCATGACTATGAACAATGCCCCCAACTACAAGAATTAAAAGCAGCGGAGGAAGCAAATTACATCACCAACAATGAAGGGTACAGACAACCCTGGCAACGTAACTTGCAATCCAACCTTCGCTACTCAAACACAGACAATATCCAAAACCCACATACACTTCAACCATCTCAAAATTACAGACCTCAGCCTCCTTCGAATCCTGAGTCTAAATGTCTCAAATGCAAGAGATGTTTAAGGCGATGATGGGTAAATCCCGAGATACGCAAGAAGAGGTCGCAGCTCTGCGCAAAGACCAAAAAGCCTTGCAATCTCAGATTCAACAGTTACTCACTCAACAAAGGCCACCTGGTCAATTCCCTTCATAGACTAACCCCAATCCAAAGGAACAAGCGAATTCAATCCTTATAGACGATGACACATTTCAATCGACAAACTTGTGTGCAGTCTCCTTAAGGAGTGGACGGGAGCTTGTCACCAGAAAAGGAAAAGAAAAAGAAAATCAGGAAGAGGCCTATATCAATGACGAAGACACAACCAATCCAGCCTCACCTCCCTCAGAAATCCAAGTTCCTACTCCTGCAACTCCACCTCCATCTCGAGTTACCATCGACATCCCACTCCACTCATAAAAACAGTGAACTCCATTTCCAACAGAATGAAAAAGAAACACCTAGATGAGCAGTTCTCCAAATTCTTGAGCATTTTCAAGAAACTGACCCTCGACATACCTCTATTGATGCTTTGCAAGAGATGCCTAACTACGCCAAATTCCTAAAGGATCTCTTGACAAAAGAAAAAAACCTGGAAAAGAAACAGTGCACCTCACGGAGGAATGCTCTGCGCCCTTCTTCGAGCACTCCCCCCAAACAAACAGATCCGGGAAATCCCGTAATCCCGTGTTTTATAGGAGGAGTGGACTGTGGAAGCGGTTTATGCGACCTGGGAGCCAGCATTAATATCATGCCCTACGCCACCTTCTTGAAAGTAAAAGGAGGAGAAATGCAACCGGTTCCTTTCAAACTCCAACTAGCAGACAGATCAGAGATCAAGCCTGGGATAGTCCGAGATCTGGTAGTTGGAGTCTCTCGCTTTATCTTTCCAGCACTTCGTCATCTAGAATGGACGATGATGTTGAGGTTCCCCTGATTCTAGGTCGACCGTTTCTAAGTACTGCCAAAGCCATCATTGACGTCCACGATGGGAAAATCACTCTGCGGTACGAGGACGAAACGATCGAATTCGACATGCAGAAAATGATGAAGAAGAGTTCTAACTTTTCTCCTCATGCTAAGACAGTGGGATTAACAGATGATGAGGAGGAGGAAGGCGATTTTTCTACAGATGAGGACATGTATTCCCTATCTTCCATCTGAAGCTGAAACTGAATCGCTAGAGCAAGTATTACTTACTTCTCTAGAAGAAAAGGTGGAGGATCCGGAAGTTAACGCCATGCTGGCGTATGTAGAAAAAGGAAAGAGTGGTTATCATGCCTACCGGCCACCAATCGAACTCGACAGAAAACCTCAAAAATCAATTCCATCAATAGAACAACCACCAGAGCTCGAGCTTAAAGAGCTACCTTCTAAACTCAAGTATGCCTTCTTAGCTGAAGATGACCATTTGCCTGTCATTATTTCCTCTTCTCTGAATTCCGGGGAGGAAACAAGGCTACTCGAGGTATTGAAGAACACAAGACGATCGGGTGGACTATTGCTGATATCAAAGGAATTGACCCTCCTATTGCACGCACCACATCTATATGGAGGAAAACTACAAGCTATCAGGCAACCTCAACGTCGGCTAAACCCTAACCTCAAGGAGGTGTTAAAAGGAGGTTCTGAAACTCCTTGACGAACATCATTTATCCAATTTCTGACAGTCCATGGGTCAGTCCTGTTCAAGTTGTCCCGAAGAAGGGGGGCATCGAAGCTGTTATTAATGATAAGGGAGAGGCTATCCCTCAAAGAAAGATCACAGGTTGGCGCATGTGTATCGACTATCGGCGCTTAAACTTGGCAACCAGGAAGGATCATTTCCCTCTCCCCTTTATCGATCAGATGTTGGAGCGACTAGCAGGGCAAGAGTACTACTGCTTTTTAGATGGGTTCTCAGGGTATTTCCAAATACCAATCGCACCAGAGGACCAGGACAACCTTCACTTGTCCATACGGTACCTTTGCATACAGACGAATGCCCTTCGGTCTATGTAATGCCCCTGCTACCTTCCAGAGATGCATGCAAGCAATATTCGCTGATTTCATCGAACAGAGCATAGAAGTCTTTATGGATGACTTCTCGTCTATGGCTCTAGTTTCGATAAATGCTTAGCACAACACAACTTGATTTGATCCTAACGGTGTGAGGATACAAATCTCGTTTTGAACTGGGAAAATGTCATTTTATGGTCAAGGACGGGATTGTCCTTGGACATAAAATATCGGCAGAAGGAATAGAGGTGGATAAGGCCAAGGTAGAGGTTATCGAGAAATTACCGCACCAACTACTGTTAAGACATACGAGCATTTCTCGGGCATGCAGGATTTTATCGGCGGTTTATACAAGACTTCTCAAAAATCAGCAAACCATTGACCGACCTGCTACAGAAAGATGCCCCGTTTCATTTTGATGAAAGGTGTTCAGCTGCTTTCAAAACTATAACAAAAATTGGTATCAGCACCTGTTGTCATACCACCTGACTGGTCTCTTCCGTTTGAGATCATGTGTGATGCAAGTGACTACGCCGTGGGGGCAGCTCTATGCCAGAAAAAAGAGAAAATTTTGAGAGTGATTGCTTATGCCAGCAGAACACTAAACGACGCCCAGAAGAACTATACGACCACTGAAAAAGAACTTCTGGCTATAGTTTTCTCCCTTGATAAGTTCAGATCGTACTTGTGGGGAAGCAAAGTCATCGTGCATACAGACCACTCCGCTCTCAAATACTATTTACAAAACAAGAAGCCAAGCCTCGCTTGTTGCGCTGGATTCTTCTACTAAGAGTTTGACATCGAAGTCAAAGATAAGAGCGGAAAATTGAATGTCGTCGCTGACCATCTCTCCAGATTGGTAACTCCTACGGATAGTGTGCCTATCAACGAATTCTTCCCCGATGAGACTGTCTTTTCAATCACCAAGGTACAGGAGCCATGGTATGCGGACCTGGCCAATTATCTAGTCTCTGGAACAATACCATATGATCTATCTTACTCCCAGAAGAAGAAATTTCTTTCTGACTCAAAGCATTATTTCTGGGAAGATCCGTATTTGTTCCGAGTTTGTGCTGATGGGTTGATTCGCCGATGTCTCCCGGAAGATGAGGTTTACAGCGTCATACATTTTTGTCACTCACGGGAAGCCGGAGGTCACCATGGACCCACAAGGACCGCTGCTAAAATCCTGGCCTCAGGATTTTATTGGCCGACTCTTCACAAGGATGTTTACCAATTCTGCAAACAATGTGATAATTGTCAGAGAATGGGTAACACATCCAGGAGACATGAAATGCCACAACAGGGAATACTAGAAGTGGAACTCTTTGATTGTTGGGGCATTGATTTTATGGGACCATTCCCTTCCTCACAGGGCCACCAATATGTTTTAGTGGCAGTGGATTACGTGTCGAAATGGGTAGAAGCCATACCCTGTCATCATGCTGATGCAAAGACAGTAACCAGATTCCTTAAGAAGCACATCTTTACGCGTTTTGGCGTGCCTAGAATTATTATCAGTGACGGAGGATCTCACTTCTGCAACCGTTCATTTGAAGCGCTTATGGGTAAGTACGGGGTACGTCATAAGGTAGCTCTACCTTATCACCCCCAGACAAACGGCCAAGCAGAAGTTTCGAACCGTGAGTTAAAATGGATTCTCCAGAAAACGGTTAACTCATCACGAAAGGATTGGGCACTTAAGTTAGATGATGCGCTTTGGGCTTACCGTACCGCATTCAAGACTCCCATCGGGATGTCTCCTTTTAAGCTTGTTTATGGGAAATCTTGTCACCTGCCTGTAGAGCTGGAACATAAGGCATATTGGGCACTCAAGGCCCTAAACTTCGATCTAGAAACCGCAGGAGAAAAGCGGAAGTTTCAACTCTCTGAACTCGAGGAGTTAAGAGATCAGGCATACCGAAGTGCGACAATATACAAGGAACGCACCAAGAAACATCATGACCAAATGATCCACAACGCGACTTTAAGGTTGGCGACGGGGTGCTGCTTTATAATTCCAGATTGAGAATATTTCCTGGAAAACTCAAGTCTCACTGGACTGGCCCATTCCAAGTTGTTGGAACCACTCCTTTTGGTGTTTACGAACTCCAGAATCAAAAAGGAGAATGCTTCAAAGTCAATGGATCCCGTCTAAAAAGGTATGCCGGAATTCTTGAAAATAATAATGCTCTGTTCACCATTTCTTTCTTACAGGAATACAAGGAAGCCTCCACCCCAAAGGAACAGCAGACAACACCTCTACATCGTAAGTTTACAAAAGTGTACAAACTTCATAACAACAGCAGTTCAGATACCTCGCCCTCAAACTCTTCTCCAACCTAAAGCTTGGTCAAATACGTCTAGCTAGAGACGTTAAACCAGGGCAGCTTAGTGGGAGGCAACCCACTATCTATCTATCTATCTTTTCTTTCCTTTAATTTAATGTTGTTTTCTTTTTGTACTATATTTCCCTTTTATTTGTTATAATAAAATGCAGGTTTACTTGAGTTCTTCTGGCTGTGTAGAATATTCTTTACAGGTTCATTTCATGACATTCCACAGCTGCACTCAAGTGTGGGGGAGCTCTACACACTCTATGAAATTTGGGGAGTACACTCTTTCCTTTATTAATTGCATGCCCTGTTAATTTATTTAAATCTACGCAATGAGGGCATTGCTTGAGCTTAAGTGTGGGGGAAGAGCCTTTTCAGGGCATTTGCTTAAAATGTTTAAATCTCTCTACTTATCTTGCATTTGTTCAAAAATTAAAATTATGTACCCTGCTAATGTAGGTTGTTCTCTTTAAATAAATACTGTTATGAATTGTGGGATAAATGGTACAAATTTTAAAATTTTGATTACTTTTGAGGAGCATTTTTTATGCGGTGTGACCAAATAATCTGCAAATGGTTGGATTTTTATTGCTCAGGGTTTCTTTCTGTCTTCTCTCTTAGGAATTTCTAAAGGGTGCTTCTCTGTTAAAAAAAAGAAAGAAGAGAAAAAAAAATAATAAGGGACTTGCGAGACACCATTGGTACCAACAAAGAGAGTTGAGTGTTCTTGAATACAAGGCATTATGCCTACATTTTCTCATCCCTTATGCAAAAGTGAAGCAAATGCATAAATCTTTTCTTCCTTTTGTTTTCTCCTCAATGCCCATTCTTGAGAGAAGTTGGCCATGGTAAAAGTTCTCGGAGTCACCTAAACAAAAGAAACATTGAAGTACCTTAGATCATACCCCGAAACTCTATATTTTATTTTTACCCTGAGCACACCGATGCCACCAGCAGTTGATTTTTCACACTCCTCAATAAGTTAAAAAGATCATGTTTATCCTATCCTTCATGACAATATTTGTTAGTATTAAGCATTCCCTACTTACTTGGGTACGTGGTTTTGCTTGAGGACAAGCAAAAAGATAAGTGTGGGGGTGTGATAAGTGTCCAAATGAGCATGTTTTATAGGTGTATTTCATATATAATTTTAGCACTTTTCTTGCTCATTTCTCCACTTCGGTTAGTTTTCCTCTAGTTTATGTTTTATTGTTTATCTCACAAATTTATTGGTTTAACATGAGGAAAACCAAGCTGGGAGTAAAGTAGACGAGGAGACGAACGCATAGACGCAAACGACTCAGAAAACGGGGTCCAAACGAAGAATCTAGAGCCGGTCAAAGTTTGAAGGAAAATAGGTCACGGTCAAGCTTACAACCGCCTAAGGAACCGCCTAATATGGGGCGGACAGACATAAGGCAACCGCCTAGTATAAGGCGGACTCCAGGGTGGACACAAGCAGGCAACCGCCTGTCCTTAGGCGGACGGCCGCGCGGACAGAATGAGTGACCGGGCGGACGCGAGGTCGACAGTCACGTCCGCGTGAGAATTGAGGCGGACGGAGACGCGGACACAGCGCGGACGTGACTAAAACTCAACGCGCGCCAGTTTTCTTCTTCGCTCGTCGACTTCGCCCGTAGACACCTTATTTTCCTCACGCGTCATTAGCTCTGTCCCCTGCAATTAATGAGCAATCAATGCTCTTCCACCTCTGTCTGCAGTCGTTCTTCTTCTTCCTCTCCTCTATAAAAAGCCACTGCTACTTCAATCAAATACATACGTTCCACCCCCAAACTCAACACTCAAAATCTCTCATTTCACTTACAAAAATCCTACGTATGCTCCCACTCTTCTTCCCCTTCATTTTCTCCATTCACCATCCACGCATCTCATATTGTTATTACGTCCAACCTCTGTCTGACTTATTACCAGTTAATATGTCAGGCTAAGGAGGATTTACTCCGGGTGAAGGTTTAATTATGTATTTGTATTAATTATGCAATATTTCTACCGGTTAAAATAAATTCAGTTTGTTACGATTAAAGTTTTGTTTCTCTCCCTTTTTAATAAATTTCATCGATTTATTAAAAAGCCTTACTAAATCTGTTTTTAATCTGATCGGTGACGAGCAGACAGATTAATTAAGTCGTAAAACTGTAGTAACTTATTTCATCGTTTAAGTTAGTACAAGTTGCAAGAATAAAATTCCTCACACTCCTCAGCCGTTTACACGCATTTTGCTTGAGTTTTCATCGGACCTTGCATTTTCAGGTAAACGAGTTCTTATGAGTTTTCATCGGACCTTAAGAAAATAACAGGAATCTTGCCAAATTATTTTATTAAACCGGTAGAGATAGCACAATTAATCAGATCATATTAACCTGAACCCGAAGTTCCGTTTAATTCATCTTCACTTCACTAAATTAATCTGTTATTTACTTTTCAGAAACAAGTCAATTAATCCCCCCTCTTGTAACACGCTTAGGTACTACTTATTTCACTATAAGTCCTACGGTTCGATAATCCGGTCGCTTACACTTTTCTATACTACCACGACCGGGATTTGTTTGCAGCCCGACGTTTAATTTGAGTTTTAATTTCTTTTCTTTTAATTTTACACCAGTTTAACCACTCAGATATATACGTCTGCAGTATACCGAACCTTGCTAACTTGGAAGCTATAGGTTCTGGATTTGGCCAAGGAAAGAACCAATCTGATGGCCGCAGCTACATCTGCCGTAACTGCAACAAGGATCATCCTGGCACAGATTGCCAAGGAAGGGAGATCCGCTACTTCACTTGTCAGAAACCGGGCCACCGTGCCAATGCATGCCCGGAGAACTCTAAGCCCAAGGGCAACTACCAGGGCTACAAGCAGCGTGAAGGCAAGGAGATTGCATCTGGCGATGCTCATGCCCAGCACACCTCGCAGGGACAGGGGTCCCGAGGTCCGCAGAAGGGCGCACCGCAGAGGCAGCCGGCATTACACATCATAGACCGTGATGGGACCGGGACTAAGTCCGGCCCAGGTAACTACCGTAACCTTTAATCCTTGAAGAGCATGACTAAGTATTAAAGTAATTGTATGAATGAAAGCATGAATGCGTAAGTACTTGAAGTATGAAA
This sequence comes from Limonium bicolor, assembly GCA_023374045.1. Classification (NCBI taxonomy): domain Eukaryota; kingdom Viridiplantae; phylum Streptophyta; class Magnoliopsida; order Caryophyllales; family Plumbaginaceae; genus Limonium; species Limonium bicolor. Next base: position 205,592,133 of record CM041780.1, read on the forward strand.
TTGAGCATGAGTAAGTAACATGGAAGTATGTATTGAGCATGAAATGAATCAGTAAGCCTAGAACTCACTCTAGATGAAATTTACCACCTTAGGGAAATTCCATATCTGTTACCCAATACCTTCGAACTCACCTCATGAAGAGACCGACATCGCCACTCACCACTTCAACAACAACCAGTGTCAGGTCATCCGCCCAGGTATGATCTTATTAAAAGGATACCTGACACCCGAAGCACAAGTTTCAATCATCCGACGATGCAAGGAGCTAGGAATGGGTCCAGGAGGATTTTATACACCCAAATTCCCCGGTGGAGCTACAATGAAGCTGAAATGATGTGCTTGGGAAAGGACTGGAACCCTTATACCAAGACATACCAAACAACGCGAGCAGGAGACGGAGCAACACCTCCAGCAATACCCCCAGAATTCCAAATGCTTGTCACACAAGCTATAGAAATTGCACAACAGTATGAAGATGAACCAATCCCTCCACTTGAAGCAGATCTATGTATCGTCAACTTCTATGAGAAAGAAGGACGACTTGGCTTACACCAAGACAAGGACGAGACAGCGGAATCTCTTGAACTAGGAGTGCCCGTAGTGTCTTGGTCCATTGGTGATGACGCCGTATTTTTGTATAGCGAGTGGAAGCGTGTGGACCTCGCAGAGAAATTGGTATTGAGATCAGGAGATGTTCTAATCATGGGTGGAAAATCAAGGTTGCTGTATCACGGGATCCAGAAGATCAAGCTGAATACAGCACCACCGGCAATAATCAATGCCACACACATGAAACCAGGACGCCTGAACCTTACCTTTAGAAAGTATTAATCTTGTAGTAGCATGTAATCCAGTAGTAACGTGTATTAGAGACACAGTATGTATGATTGTTGGTTATTCAATAAAAGCAGTGTTGGTTATTAAATTCCACTTGCGTGCCACCATCTTTACTTATAATCTCATGAATCAATAGGCTGTGGACTCGGTACCGAAGGTAACCTGAGCATCCTCACCGAAGAACAAGCCGGCAAGAGCGGCACCATTCTAACGGGAACCTTCCCAGTAAACGGCATCGAAGCCTCAGTATTATTCGACTCCGGCGCCTCTCACACCTTTGTATCGCCATCATTCGCTACAAGGTTGGGGCTAGACGCAGATGAGCTACCAAATTTCTTGGTTACTCTCCCGTCGAAGGAGCGGGTAAAGTGTACTAAGTATTACCACACCGCCACCATTCAAATCAAAGGTGAAGCGTTTCCCATTTCCTTCATTGAATTCAACGGATTGGGATTTGACTTGATAATTGGAATGAACTGGTTGGAGCGGCACAAAGGACGGATCCTATGCACCGAGCACCGATTGCTGCTCAAGAGTCCATCTGGGGTCACTGTTTCATACCGCCAGAGACCGAGAGAGCCTTCAACTACAGTCATCTCCGCTATGGCAATGTATCGGGAGCTCAGGAAAGGACATGAAGTGTATTTATGTCACGTACAAGACCTGGAGAGAGATCCAGAGTTCAGTGATGATGTAGCAGTAGTCTCAGAATTCCCTGATGTATTTCCCAAAGAGCTACCTGGTATGCCACCACAGAGAGCAGTAGAGTTTGAAATCGACATTGTACCGGGTACTGGTCCCATTGCTAGGGCACCATACCGTATGGCACCAGCAGAAATGGCAGAACTCAAAGAGCAACTACATGAATTACTCGAAAAAGGGTTTATACGCCCGAGCGTATCACCCTGGGGAGCACCGGTCCTCTTCGTGAAGAAGAAGGACAGTAGTCTCTGCCTCTGCATCGACTACCGCGAATTGAATGCGGTCACTGTAAAGAACAAGTACCCATTGCCACGCATCGACGACCTGTTCGATCAGTTGAAAGGAGCATCCGTCTTTTCTAAGATTGATCTCCGATCCGGATATCACCAAATTGCGATCAAAGAGCAAGATATTGAGAAAACAGCATTCCGAACAAGATATGGTCACTACGAATTCACGGTGATGCCATTCGGTTTGTCTAATGCACCAGCCAAATTCATGGACCTAATGAACCGGTTATTCAGTGATCAGCTGGACACTTCAGTAGTAGTATTCATTGACGACATTCTTGTGTATTCGAAGTCACTAGAAGAACATGAAAACCATTTGAGAAGAGTACTTGAGACACTGCGCGAGAACCAGCTGTATGCGAAGTTCTCCAAATGCGAGTTTTGGCTAGATCAGGTATCATTCCTCGGTCATGTCATCTCGAGCGCGGGTATTTCAGTAGATCCATCCAAAATCGAAGCAGTGCGATCATGGCCTAGACCTAAGACTGTTACCGACATCCGGAGCTTTCTTGGTTTAGCCGGTTATTACCGGAGGTTTGTTAAAGGACTTCTCAAAAGCGCTAAGCCCATGACGTCATTGATGAAGAAAGATGCACCCTTGTATGGCAAGGGAGTGCAAGGTATCCTTCCGAAACTAAAAGACTCATTGACCTCAGCGCCAATTCTCACACTTCCAGAGGGCACAGAGGGATTTGAGGTGTATTGTGATGCATCGGGCAAGGGCATGGGATGCGTATCATGCAGCATGGCAAGGTAGTAGCCTATGCTTCTCGCCAGCTGAAAAAGCATGAGGAGAATTACCCGACACGACACATGATCTAGAGTTAGGAGCCATTGTCTTCACCTTGAAGATATGGCGACACTATCTCTATGGGGTAAGCATCACCATCTACTCCGACCACAAAAGTTTACAGTATGTATTACCCAGAAAGAACTGAATCTAAGACAGAGGAGGTGGATGGAGTTCCTCTCGGATTACGACATCAACCTCCAGTATAAAGAAGGGAAGGCAAACGTAGTAGCCGACGCCCTGAGTCGTCGAGCACACTCGCTCCATTCGCTACTCGCTTCTTCTAGCTTGGTTGACGAGGTGCGAGACGCTCAGTTGAGTGACCCTTACTTCACAGAGATCAGACAGAAAATCACAGATGGTACCTTCGAGCGCCGAAAGTACGACTTCAAACTGCATGAAGATGGCCTGATCCGTTTGAATGGCAGATTATGTGTCCCCGAAGCAATGCTGAGCTAAGGGATCGCATTCTGCGAGAGTCACATTGTTCGACATTGCATGTCCATCCGGGAGCCTCTAAAATGTACAAAGACATGAAGAGGTACTTCTGGTGGTCAGGCATGAAGTCAGACGTGACTGAGTATGTTCTGAGGTGTCTCACATGCCAGAAGGTGAAGTTCGAGCACCGAAGACCGGGAGGAATGGTGCAATCCATGCCCATTATGGAGTGGAAATTCCACGATATCTCTATGGATTTTGTTGTTGGACTCCCACTTGCTAGGGGAGGACTCAACATGATCTGGGTAGGGTAGTAGTCGATCGTCTCACCAAGGTTGCCCGATTCATACCGATGAAGGACACCTGGAAGGTGGCGAAGCTCGCGGAGCTATTCGACAAGGAGATCATCCGACACCACGGAGTCCCGAAAACCATTGTATCTGACCGCGACACCAGATTTCTTTCGAGATACTGGAGAGCGACACGGGAAGCGCTTGGTACTGAGTTGAAGCTTAGCACCGCCTTCCATCCACAGACTGATGGTCAGACAGAAAGGACCATCCAAACACTAGAGGATATGCTAAGGGCATGTGCCTTAGACTTTCAGGAAAGCTGGATTGAGAAGCTTCATCTTATCGAGTTTTCGTATAACAATAGCTACCATGCTTCGATTAAGATGTCGCCATTCCAAGCTTTGTATGGTAGACCTTGCCGTACCCCGTTATGTTGGGATGAGTCAAGCAAAGCGGTCATCATAGGACCGGAGTATTTAGAACAAGTACAAGCTGAGGTACAACAAATCCGAGCAAATATGAAAGCAGCCCAAGATAGACAGAAATCCTATGCGGATGTGCGACGACGTGACCTTGAGTTCGCCGTGGGCAACCAAGTGTTCTTGCGTGTCTCACCTATGAAGGGTGTCTTTCGATTTGGCCAAAAGGGCAAGCTGAGCCCGAAATTTGTAGGCCCGTATACCATTACCGAGAGGATTGGAGCCGTAGCTTATAGGCTAGCATTGCCTGAAGAATTGGGGCGTGTTCATGATGTCTTTCATGTATCACAACTCAAGAAATACATAGCCGATCCCTCTCATGTATTAGAACCCGAACATCTATCCCTAGAGCCGATGATGAGATATGTCGAGACTCCACTGCGAATCCTTGATACGGAGACAAGAGACACTCGCCACAAATCTGTACGAATGGTGAAGGTCTTGTGGTCTAACCACGATGTCGAGGAAGTGACTTGGGAATTAGAGGACGCCATGAAGGCGAAGTACCCGAATCTATTTGTAGACTAGATGTCTAGCATCCGTATAGTACGGAGGGTACGGGGCGTACCCCTTTTAAGGGGGGTAGAGCCTTTTTGCTTTTGCATTGCTTCGGGTTAGCATTGCGTAGTATGTATGTATTGTAATTGTATTTTGGTTGGCACATGTAGTGCTAATTGTATTGTATTGGCACAAAGTAGTGCTAGTAGTATTCGGTATGTAGTACGATGAGTATGGTATGTATGTAATGAGTAATGCATTTGTGTTGTACGGTATATGACACGAATGACATTGTGAAGTGTATTGCGAATGTATTGTGGAACATACGAACTGGATGGTGTATTGCGTATGGTATTTGAATGGAGTATTGTGTATGAATTGAGTATTTTGTATGGTATTGGAATGGAGTATTGCGTATGAACTGAGTATGACGTATGGTATCTAAATTGTGTATGCTGGTAGTGTAAGAATTGTGAACACCTTGTAAGGTGGTAGTAGAATGTATTGTGGCAACTGGTTTGCCAAATAAGTAGAAATGCAAACCGTAACCTTGAGCAACTTTGAGTGCAAAGTTTCTTAAGGGGGGTAGATTGAAATACCCCGTAATTAAAAACAGTGATTAATTAGGCTAATTATATTTTTAAAAGCTTAATTACACTAAAATAAATACAAGGGAACAAATCCCGAAGAAAACGGACCTTTAAAATGGGTTAAAAGCATAAACGAACCTTAAAGCGCGTTTTCGAGGAAACTGGGAAAACGTGACTTTAAGCGGGTCAAATAGACTCATAACAGTTTTGGTCAACTAAATAATCATTAATAAATATTAGTGAAGCTTTAGAACCAATAAAATTAATTAAACGAGAAAATTCCGGAAAACGGGTACCGGTTTGTGAAAACTGTAACAACCGGGAAGTAGTGGGGTAGGAATGCAATAAACAAACTTGGTGTGTCCACTTTGCAAATAAAAATTAAAAATCTGTAGAGGAGTGTATAGGGGGACCGATTTCTCCTCCTCTCTCACACTCACATAACTCTCTCTTATTTGTTAAAAGACAAACCTATTAACTAAATCAAAAGCAAAAACAAGACTCTCTCCCCACTCCCCTCTTCCCCCCCCCTCACCCCGTACACACCCCCTCTATTCTCTCTTTTCTCCCTTCTTCTTCTACCTTGCGATTTCCATGGAGAAAGAAGAGAGCCCACAAAACTCTTCACTTCTCTCCTCTCTTTGAACACTCAAACCTTCTCCAAATCCAACAAAAATTACACCATTAGAATCCCCTTGCAAAGGAGAACACTTTCCTCCTTTCAAAAATCCAAAAGCTCCATTTTCGATTTTATGGGTATTCACCATTTGAAGATTCAAGTCCACCATTAGAAGCACCTTCACCTCCTTATCATCTTCAGGTAAAAAGAAGTTCGAAAATCCATCATTCCTAGCTCTCATTAGCATTTTAAGAATTTTCAGTTTTGAACTCTTGGTTCCTTGTTGTTCCAGCCAATTTTGGCTCTTTTGTTGGGCTAGGAATCTTGCTCTCTTGCTAGTCAAGAACTTCATCCATTCGTTGGAAGGTAATACTCTTTCCTAAACCCTAAAACATTAAATTCTAGGGTTAGAGTAAAAATGAATGCTAAATGGATAGTGTGTATTGGTATGGTGGTGTAGCATTGAGTATTGTGTGAAGAAGAACAAAGGAAGAAGAAAAGAGGAGAAGAAAGGGAAGAAGAAAGAAAACTAGAGAGAACAAGGTAAAGTCTCTTACCTTGAGCTAGTTTGTATTGTGTATTGTAACAGTTTTTGGAGTAGTAAAATGAGTAGTGAATTGAGTAATGAGTAGTGAGTATGTTGTAGTATAGTGAGTAATGGTATTGAAACAGTTTTGAAGTTTTTAAATGAAGTTTAAAAGCTTGGGAAAACCATGGGTAGTATGTGTATGTGTGCAGGATTTTATTGTTGTTGTAGTAGTGTGGAATTGTGAGTATAATGTATTGTGTAAACAGGTTGTGAGAATGAGTATATGTGAGCTGAAATAATGTGTGGAGAATGTGTTATACCCAAAATTTCAACCCCCCCCCCCCGGAGTAGTCTCTAAGGTATACGTGTTACAAAGGGCAAAGTGGTCAAAATGCACCAATGTAGGATTTTCCAAGGACATTCTCGGGATTTTCTATTTTCATATGACTTGTTCATTATCTCCAAACACTTCCAAATATCATAGTCATTATGAAAGGTATTTCATGGTTTTCTGATAATATTTATTCTGGAAATTTAGCTTTTAATTCATATTATAAGCTAATTTCTTTAATAATTAACACATGAAATAGCCTCAAAATAGAAATTAAAAGGTTTCCAAAATTAAAATAAAATTGTCACATGGTTAGTTAGCAAGACTACATGCAGTCATAAACCTGAAATTATCTCATTTGGAACCTTAGCCCAAAATTTAAAAGAGAAATTCAATCATTTTTGCAATTTTCTCTCTCCTTTGAAAAATACCGAAATCAAAACAAAATGTCATGAATTTTTAAGACAAGATAGAGGATGATTTTTAGAGAATAATGGCGTTGGAATTTCGTTATTTAGACTTTCCAATAATAAGTTATGAATTATGTGAGATTCGAGATTGTGAGATTTTATCTATTCGATTATTTATCAAACTAATCCGATTCCAACTCTCAAAATTCCTAAAAATCATTCTTTACCTTCAGTTAAATTTTCATAATTTTATCGGCTTGCAACATATTCTAAAAAATCAGATTCCCTTAGATCACAAAATCAGTCTTTTAGATAAAGATCTTGCTCTATCAATTTGACCATGCTCTTTCTATAAAAGGACCCCCCAAAAACGAACTAGGGCAGGGGAGAACACCTCCAAAGTCAGAGAACACAGCCACAAACCTTCTTCCCACGTTTTTGCACTTCCAAGCCTCAAATCAATACCGAAACACTGCAGAAATCACCCCAAAATCACCAAAACTCATCCTTTCTTCTTCTATTGAAATTCCAAGCACCAAAACACTAAAAAAAACAGAACCAAAATGTGCATATCAACACAAGGAAGAAGAGGCTAGAAGCTCGGGTCAAAGTTGAACCGGATTGGCCATTAACAAAGCTCTCAAAGATTCCCGACGTGAAGGAATAACAGATATCCGAAACCAAGACAGGTTAGAAACCAAATTTTCTAACTCCTCTGGTCTAAATACACTTCTGGTTGAAATTTCTAACCGAATTGATTTTTCCTTGCTTCTGAATTAAGGTTTGTTTATGTTTCTGCCTTCTAACTTGTTAGCTAAGTTTCGCATTAATTTTGACTTCAAATTGTAAACTTTTGATCACTAACGTGTTTAGAATCTTTCAGGCTACCTACCCATAAATTTTGAGCCAAAAACACCACCGGGAACAGCCTCAACGCCGCCGTCCGAGGTCGGTCCGCACCCACGGACGCTACGTCCGGGGTCCCGGACTCCCAGTCCGTAAGCCGGACGCCCCCGGACGGTGGCAGGATATTTTATTTTCAAAATTTAGGGTTTTATAAAACATGTCCGGGCCCACGGACGTCCTGTCCGTGGCCCCGGACTTTTCAAAATCTCGTTTCTGTTTAAATTCGACTTTTATGTTCACATAGGTTAACTAGGGTCCGTGGGTTTGGACATTAGGTCCGTAGCCACGGACAGAAACAAAATTTGACCTAATTCTGCCTCCAAAGCCCTAGTTTGGGATCTTTAATTTCACTTTAATTTTCTGTCAAAAAATGCTAAAAAAACACAAAAAAACAGAAGCTCGCGCACTTAGGTTAAAACGACTCGTAATAAGCTGTAAATAAACCAAGTAGAGGAAAAACGACCTAGGAAGGGTAATGAAAGTAATTTGAACCCTAATTAAGTCGAATATCAAGCCCCCGAACCCGAACTCTCCTTTCCTAATTTGATCTAGGTAAAAATTAGGTGGCGACTCATAATAGGTTCCAGTGAGCTAGCTTAGGTTTTAATAATTATTGTTTTATGACATAGTTATTAATCTTAGGTTATAAGTGGACCTAAAACCCGGTTAGATCCTAATCAACTTAATCCATATAGGATAGGGTTTAAAATCGAGGCTCACAGACTGGCGACTCTGCTGGGGATCAATTCTTAATTTTAACTTGTTTAATTTTAAGAAAGAGGGCTTAACTCGAAAAATTGTTTATTTATGGCTTTATTACTTTGTTTTATTACTTTTGTGCGCACTTTAATTTTTTGCACCATTTGCATCATATGAGAGCGAGGGTCCACACAAACCAGTTTCACCTCGGGGCCCATCTAGGGTCCCCTGTCAGGGACTCACACCTTTTAGGTTATGTGAATAAGTGGGGGAAAAGAGGAGGGTGTCGTCTAACCACACCCCCTTAATACCTGGGCTTCAGCCCCAAGCATTTTCCTGGTAGTGCCCTTACCTAGCCCATTGTTTGGTCAGTCAAAGACCCGACCGTAGACGCACACCTTCAGGTGATGTGAAAAAAGTGGGGAAGCCCAAAGAGAATAGCATGCAAGCCCTATTCCTTTGTGGCGACCTGGGCCCATGCCCCAAGCACCTCTCCGGATCGATCTACCCGGTTTGATTTTAACGTCAAGGGAGGACATGTTGAATTTGTGTGGGTCTTGTTTACCTGCATGATCGGCCCACTACCTAGCCTAGAAATTGATAGGAACTTTTCCTACATCAACTCAGCCCAACCCGATATCGCAACTTTATCGTGTGCGGCCCAAAGGCCTTGCTTGATTTGAATGTGTGAGTTATTTGTTCGGGCTTCGGCCCAAAAGTTTAGATTTAGGTGATTTCTCTTCTGGCCCAATTTGAATTATCCAATTAGGTCTTGGCCCATAAAAAAAGAAATTCACCTGAACTTGAAATTACTCACAAGTCCTAAAAATAAAACCTTCTTTGGCTTGGCAACCATCTTCTCTGACCCAAAGAAAGTTAGGCCCATTCGTGATTTAGGGACCATTCCAGCGCATGCGCTTTACTTCAGGCCCAAATACATTCCGGCCCAAGGACTCATTCCAGTCTAGGTAGACTTCTTATCATGACCCTAACCCAAAACCCTAGATCTAGGTGTCACCTCTCAGGCCTAATCATAGCCATCTGTGTAGATTTCAGTCCAAATTCCAGCTCATAGTCTGAAAGATACTTCAGCCCAAAACCCTCATTTTCTGGGTATCCTGGCCCACTTGCTTTCAGCCTAAGCCTGTTTCGATCTACCTTGTGAAGTGTCATTCTCACCTTAGTGTCTTTCAACCCACTTCCTCTTGTTAGCTAATAATGGACTTCTTGGAAACAGGCAAGCCCGAATCCAGATATGGCGGAAGAAGGAAATCCGGTCAACACCGAGGCCCAGTTGGCCGCTGTGCTGCAAAGGTGCAAGGTCTTGGAGTCCATTGTCGAGGAATTGAGGAGTAAGGCTAATCTCCAGGAGACAAATCAGCACACTCTGGAAAAGCTTGTGGATAAAAATCTTAATCGTAGTTACACGAGATCGAGATTGATGTTAGGGCCCAAGATCCTCAAACAAGTATAGGGAAGGATGTTCCTGACAACCAACTAGCTGCAGAGGTCAAAAGGGTTTTGAAGAGGATTGAGCGCATAGAGAGAAGCCAAAAAACCAGCTGGCTTTCGATTATTTCTCCACGGCGTCGTATCCTGAAGTTGATCTTCCCTAAAGCTGAAGCTACCTACACTCGCTTTGTACAAGGGTTCCTCGGATCCACAGATTCACTTGGCTATGTTCGACCGGGAAATGTCCATCTTGGGGCTCAATGACATGCAAAAAGCCAAAGTTTTCGCACGCTATCTAGACGAGACTCCTCAGCGTTGGTATCTCACTCAAAGATGAATACCAAAACCTACGGGGAGGTTTGCGAGGCTTTCCTAAATCATTTCGAGTATGCTAGGAACCTCGAGGTCACCAGAATCGATCTGGCAGGAACTCGACAGAAAGATGGTGAGTCCATGTCTGACTTCATCAAGCGTTGGAGGAGAAAGGCTGCAGCCATGCCTACCAGAATGGACGAGCAGGAGCAAATCCGCATGATAATTGAGAACATGCGAAAACAACACAACCATGAGCTAAAATTTATGTACTTCCGAGTTTGGACATGTTGATGGGACAAGTCGGTATTCTAGAGGAAAGGATTCATAACGAAGGTTTGGAGCTCGAGTGCTCAAGAAACTCCGGCAGTGGCTCCAAATTATCTAAGCCAGGACCAGAAAAGGCTTATCTTCAGACAGTAGCTTGCGCTCAGAGCAGTTTCCCAGAAGTGAATATGGTTCAACGACCTAGATCTCCGCATCAAAACCTTAGGACAGTACCCTTACCACGCCGAGACTCATCGCAAAGGGAATTCACCAACATTGGCCGAGCACCAAGTTAGGTGTTTGAAGAGCTTCAGAAGAGAAACCTGCTACAGCCCCTGGCCCCTCGGCCAGGAACCACTCATTTGGGGAGGCATCTCAATCAATTCTGCCACTACCATCAGTTGCCTGGCCATTATGCTGACAATTGCCGAGCATTGAAGCACAAGATTCAAGACCTCCTCGAGCAAGGAGTCCAATTTTTCTAAGTGTGTGTAGATCGTTTTCTTGCATCTTCAAGTTTTCCTAGTAGCTTATTAGTTAGTTTTCAGCCACCTCAGATTGTAATCTTTACGTTTCTTTCATGATTCATAAATAAAATCATAGTTCCTTTTTCACAATTCCTGTACAAACCATTTTTCATTCATCGAAAAAAAAAACAAAATTGTTTTTTAAGGAAAAGGATCACGAAACAATCATTTTCTGACTATGCAATGGAACGGCTTGTTTCTAAAATTTGAACATGCCTAACCAAACACTACAACTCACCCCATAATATCCAAACAACCCACAAAGAGGTTCAAAGTCCACATCTATCAAATTGTTGTCACAAGCCCCAAATCAATACTGGGGGCAATCTAAGTTTAAGTTCGTCATCTTTTGTTTAAATGTGTGAACGAGTTCCCAAGTGAAAATCTCGCGAGAGTGTCTTGAGCGGAAAAACCATGAGCGAACGAGCGTGTCATTTTTACACGACTCTGGTGAGACCACATTCAAAGGTGAGGTAAATGGCATAACTCTGACCGAAGGAGATAATTTGTAAATTTACTCTTAGACCTGCGAAAAGTAACAAGGAACGGATACACAACTATCAGGAATGACGAAGCACCTAGGTACAGCACCACATAGCCAAAAGTTTGTAAACCCTAGGCACCCCCGTTGAGCCTTTCGTATATCCCTTTTCGATATTATGAGCTCCACAAAATAACCGAGCCAATGATGAATGTCCGACCCGGTGACCAAAGGAAGCGAGGATCCCGACTCTCAGATAACATTCTCATCAGTCCAAAGAAGCAATGCCGCAATCAGCATGACGAAGCGATCCACAAATGGTCCCAGAATGACACAGGATCAATAGAGCTCACATCAAAACAGCTCACGAAGCCCAAAACCGGGAAACACAAGAACCCCGAAGGCAAAGTCAAGAAAGGATAAAACAAAAAGGCAAACCCGAAGTGCCTCGAAGAAGTCCAAATGACAAAAAAAGAGAAATGGTGTAAAGGACAACTCCAAAAGTCCAGGTCCAGAAGCTCAAAAACAACGTCAACATGAAGCAGCCAGGTGACTTCAAGACAATGAAGATGAATCCGAGAGAAGACGCAAGTTGCAGCTTTGGTCACCCATTTAAGCTCCACATACCTCAAATATCCCTCCATGATCCCGTCATCTTTCATCACACCCTATGGCCACGTTATAAGCTTTAAAGACTTCCGACTTGATAGTTGTGTGTCCAATCACGTGAAAGTAACAGATCAAATGCGTAAATCCATCAAATATCGAATGGTTTGGAAGTTATGACCATGAGCGAGAAATGAGTGCAAACACAGACCACATCGAGTGTAGGATAGGAAGCACCACATCAAAGCATAAGCCTCGACCCTGTGAGGATGAGACTTGTTCGCACGTTTAATTAAAGAAAATACTGGGGGCAATCGATCGTTCCGATCGATTGCCATGAACTCTAGCTCGGATTGTCCTAAGGAAAAATACTGGGGGCAATTGTTGGTTCCAGCAATTGCCATGTCAACACCAATTGAAACCCAAAGCTTGAACACCACCATACACACATAAGCCCTTACCACCACACACACACTCTCAAGCCCATCATCGGCCTTACCTCCACAAAAACATTAGGCCCATCATAACCCTGACCACCATCATAAATCACAACCCAATCCCTGGTCTATCACAAATCTGGAACACCGGCGAAAGCCTTTAGCACACACAACAAACACCACACACTTCCACCAATGGCATGTTCATTTTTCAAGAAGCAAATTGCGGATTTGAAATTTTTAGTTAGGAAATGATCATTTCACTTTCCTTTTTCAGCAGGGTTTTTCTCAAGCATTGCCATGTTTGGCACATTTTTCAACAGTTTCTTGTTTTGGGCAAGCTTCCAACAAACACTTTAGTTGCATTCTACAACTTTTGGATAACACCTCAACATTGCCAAGTTCGGCACCTTTTCCAACAGTTTCCTTTTGAACGAGTATCTTTCATATTTTGATTGCATACATCTTATCATCATTGCCCTGTTTGGCACTCCAGTAATCAGTTTTCATCATTTGCACGAGACCATTATCTTCCTAACTCATTTTTAGTTCGAGACCCACCATCTTCATCAGTGCGAGACCCATCATTTTCAAGACTTTAGTACGAGACATCTTCATTCAGTGCGCGACCCAGAATCAGTGCGAAATCCAGTTTTTTTCATCCGTTTAGTACGAGACTTCGGTGCGAGACCAAGCATCTTCATCAGTGCGAGACCTATCATCTTCATCAGTGCGAGACCTATCATCTTCATCAGTGCGAGACCTATCACCTTCATCAGTGCGAGTCCGAGCATCATCATCCAGTGCGAGACCAGTACGAGACCTAGCATCATCTTCAGTGCGAGACAAGTACGAGACAGAGCGTGATCTAAGTTGGCGGGGCAGAGGCAATAAGTCCCCATCTTCATGTCAACTTCTTGGGAGAAACAACTAGTGGGCAGTGGCAATAAGTCCCCTTGGTAATCTAGAAGTTATCCCAGCACCCCAGTTGGTGGGCAGAGGCAATAAGTCCCCATAGTATACCAACCAGGAGCATTGGAACGGGTTTCGGTCCCTAGAAGCATCCGAGCGTCATCAACATCATCAATATCATCAGCATCATCAGCATCATCATCAACATCATCAATATCATCAGCATCATCAGCATCATCATCAACATCATCAATATCATCAGCATCATCATCAACATCATCAATATCATTAGCATCATTAGCATCGCCAGCATGTCAGCATTCCTACATCTACACATTATTTAGCTTTCATCATCTTCAGGTAGTCAACGCCTTAGAATAGCTTGACATCATTTCATTTTTAGGTAGTCAACGCCTTAGAATCGATTGACATTTTACTTCATCATTTCATTTTTAGGTAGTCAACGCCTTAGAATCGCTTGACATTTATTTCATCATTTCGTTTTTAGGTAGTCAACACCTTAGAATCGCTTGACATCTTTTCATTTTCATTCTCACTCATAGGTAGTCAGCACCTTAGAATAGCTCGACACAATCTACATGTAGGGTCTTTTGAGATCCAAAATTTGGGGTATCACTCAGGCATCAACTAGTCTTTTCATCTTCATTACAAAGCCTAGTTGACGGGGGGCAATCTGTTATACCCAAAATTTCAACCCCCCCCCCCCCCGGAGTAGTCTCTAAGGTATACGTGTTACAAAGGGCAAAGTGGTCAAAATGCACCAATGTAGGATTTTCCAAGGACATTCTCGGGATTTTCTATTTTCATATGACTTGTTCATTATCTCCAAACACTTCCAAATATCATAGTCATTATGAAAGGTATTTCATGGTTTTCTGATAATATTTATTCTGGAAATTTAGCTTTTAATTCATATTATAAGCTAATTTCTTTAATAATTAACACATGAAATAGCCTCAAAATAGAAAAAAGGTTTCCAAAAAAAATAAAAATTGTCACATGGTTAGCATGACTACATACAGTCATAAACCTGAAATTATCTCATTTGGAACCTTAGCCCAAAATTTAAAAGAGAAATTCAATCATTTTTGCAATTTTCTCTCTCCTTTGGAAAATACCGAAATCAAAACAAAATGTCATCAATTTTTAACACAAGATAGAGGATGATGTTTAGAGAATAATGGCGTTGGAATTTCGTTATTTTGACTTTCCAATAATAAGTTATGAATTATGTGAGATTCGAGATTGTGAGATTTTTATCCATTCGATTATTTATCAAACTAATCCGATTCCAACTCTCAAAATTCCTAAAAATCATTCTTTACCTTCAGTTAAATTTTCATAATTTTTATCGGCTTGCAACATATTCTAAAAAATCAGATTCCCTTAGAGCACAAAATCAGTCTTTTAGATAAAGATCTTGCTCTATCAATTTGACCATGCTCTTTCTATAAAAGGACCCCCCAAAACGAACTAGGGCAGGGGAGAACACCTCCAAATTCAGAGAACACAGCCACAAACCTTCTTCCCACGTTTTTGCACTTCCAAGCCTCAAATCAATACCGAAACACTGCAGAAATCACCCCAAAATCACCAAAACTCATCCTTTCTTCTTCTATTGAAATTCCAAGCACCAAAACACTAAAAAAACAGAACCAAAACGTGCATATCAACACAAGGAAGAAGAGGTCAGAAGCTCGGGTCAAAGTCGAACCGGATTGGCCATTAACAAAGCTCTCAAAGATTCCCGACGTGAAGGAATAACAGATATCCGAAACCAAGACAGGTTAGAAACCAAATTTTCTAACTCTCTGGTCTAAATACACTTCTGGTTGAAATTTCTAACCGAATTGATTTTTCCTTGCTTCTGAATTAAGGTTTGTTTGTGTTTCTACCTTCTAACTTGTTAGCTAAGTTTCGCATTAATTTTGACTTCAAATTGTAAACTTTTGATCACTAACGTGTTTAGAATCTTTCAGGCTACCTACCCATAAATTTTGAGCCAAAAACACCACCGGGAACAGCCTCAACGCCGCCGTCCGAGGTCGGTCCGCACCCACGGACGCTACGTCCGGGGTCCCGGACTCCCAGTCCGTAAGCCGGACGCCCCCGAACGGTGGCGGGATATTTTATTTTCAAAATTTAGGGTTTTATAAAACATGTCCGGGCCCACGGACGTCCTGTCCGTGGCCCGGACTTTTCAAAATCTCGTTTCTGTTTAAATTCGACTTTTATGTTCACATAGGTTAACTAGGGTCCGTGGGTTCGGACATTAGGTCCGTAGCCACGGACAGAAACAAAATTTGACCTAATTCTGCCTCCGAAGCCCTAGTTTAGGAATCTTTAATTTCACTTTAATTTTCTGTCAAAAAATGCTAAAAAACACAAAAAAACAGAAGCTCGCGCACTTAGGTTAAAACGACTCGTAATAAGCTGTAAAAAACCAAGTAGAGGAAAAACGACCTAGGAAGGGTAATGAAAGTAATTTGAACCCTAATTAAGTCGAATATCAAGCCCCCGAACCCGAACTCTCCTTTCCTAATTTGATCTAGGTAAAAATTAGGTGGCGACTCATAATAGGTTCCAGTGAGCTAGCTTAGGTTTTAATAATTATTGTTTTATGACATAGTTATTAATCTTAGGTTATAAGTGGACCTAAAACCCGGTTAGATCCTAATCAACTTAATCCATATAGGATAGGGTTTAAAATCGAGGCTCACAGAATGTTAAAAATATAGGGGAGACTATGTCAATTTTGTGTAGGAATGAGAGGACTTAAGTTGTTTAGGAAGAGGAAGTATTTGGAGAGTTTAGAATAAGTAGTTTGGTAGTTTGAAACAGATTTGGAAAGGAGTGTGTTTTAAGGAATGGAACTAGGATGTGAGTAATGTATTTTGGATGCTAGGAATAGCATTAGTTGAGGGAGTATTGGAGGATAAGTGTTGAGGGAAAAATCTGTAGCATTAGTGTGAAGAAAACCAATGTAAGTGTTGGAATGGAAATGAGGAAATATTGAGTAAGTGTGTAAGAATGAGAGTAGTAAGTTTGGAGAATGAATTAAGGTGATTTAGAGTGTGTAGATAGTGCTAAATCATGTGGGGAAACATTGGTAAAGATTGGGGAAACAATGGGTAAAGAAAACACCCCAAAAACAGATTTTAAAACTGAAGTACTGGGCCGGACCGACCTTAGGACCGAACTTGCAAGGTCGGTCGAGCCCAGATTTACAAGACTGGAAACCTTCTGGAATCGACCGACCTTGCGACCGGACTTGCAAGTTCGGTCGGACCAGAAAATTCTCCCGTCTGAAAGCTTCTGGAATGGACCGAACTTGCGACCGGACTTGCAAGTTCGGTCGGCCAGAAAAATTCCCGTAATGCAAGCTACTGGAATGGACCGACCTTGCGACCAGACTTGCAAGGTCGGTCGGGCTAAAATTTTCAAAGACGAAACTTACTGGAATGGACCGACCTTGGGACGGACTTGCAAGGTCGGTCGGCCCTGGAATTTTCACACGATGTAGCCTACTGCAATGGACCGGACTTGCAAGGTCGGTCATAAGTCCGGTCGAGTCAAAAAAATGTGTGTTTTAATTATATGATTATAGTAATCATATATACATATATATATGCCTATATACACATATGCATATATATGTAGTAACACACCATAATGAAGTAGTAATGGTAAGAAAGTAAGTAAATGAGTAAGGAAGCAAGCTTAAGAAGTAATAAGGAAAAGAATGGTTTTATAACCAAGTAAGAAAGTAATGAAGTAGTAAGTATGCCTTGAAAGTATCAATGAAAGAGTAAGTAGATCAGTAATAGATCATTGATCATACTACTTCATGTATGTATAGGAATCCCATAGTTGGGCTCCAAAGGAACCGGTAGTACCCTACGACGGTGAACGGTATGATGTTTCTTCATGCCCTGTATCTTAACTTGGTTACCCCGATTTGTGTGCCTATGTGATCACCAATAAGATAAATGCACGAATCGGACTTATATTGCACTTAACTGTGTTTGAACTATTTCGTTCTTGTTGAA
Source organism: Limonium bicolor (assembly GCA_023374045.1). NCBI lineage: Eukaryota > Viridiplantae > Streptophyta > Magnoliopsida > Caryophyllales > Plumbaginaceae > Limonium > Limonium bicolor. The sequence continues at coordinate 205,609,608 of CM041780.1, forward strand.
TCTTCTTGAACATTTAGTTTGTATAATTCATGAAATGTATGAATGGAAATGAAGTGTATGTGTAAGTATGAGTACTTGTGTATTGTATGTATGTATGGAAAGTAAGTAAGGACTTCTACTAATTCCTAACGATCTAACTCCTAACATGAGTAATGAGTAAAATGGAATGAGTAGAAGCCCGATATAGTTTCGGCCACGCGTGAGGATAAGGAGACACAAGAGGTTGGATCCGAATACTGGCTATAATCTTTTCCTTGGACCAAATCCCTTGAATGGGTAGCATCCTGGATTAGTGGGCCACCTTAAAGCCCGGTGGTGGGATGTAGTAATCCCTGCCGGAGGTCATACCGACTTAACTGGAAGTAAAGTATGTAAGAAGTATTGTATTGGTATTGGTCTTGACTATTGTAAGTCATTGACCCGGAGTAAAAGTATTGAACACCCGATTAACCCGGGTGTGTAATGAGGGTAACAAGACCTTGTATGTATTAGAGAATTGTATCTCCGTAATGCGGTGAGTATGGTAAGTATGAATGGATGACCTAGACTGTACTTCTTGTATGTATTGTATGTATGCATGCTTGGTGAAATGAATGTACTGAATTGTATTGTAATGAGCATGTATGTATGTATGAATGAAATGAACCGCATGTATTCGACCAATTAGTTGGCGTACCCTCGCTAGCACGCGGGGTATGCGGTTATAATATGCAGCGTAAGCTGACCCCCTAGGGGGAATGTTTTTACTCCACAGGTACCCGCGAGGCATGACGGAAGGGTAAGGACGGAATGTGATACTTTTTGGTAGATAGTAGGATTGAAACGGTGTACTGAGTTGTACACGGCTAAGGCCTTTTGTGTAGCCGGTGTACCATGTGGTACACCTTTTTGGATATTGAAACCTTGATTGGATAGTAAGGAGAGGATGTATAAACTCTTCATTTTTGGGAAGTAGTCATGAAATGTAATTCATATATTCAGTAGACTCGATAATCAAATGTAAGTAAAGTATTTGGTATTATAAAAGTAAGTAGTATGTATGGCATTTCATTCTAATCATCAGACCGAGCGGTAAGTAGTAGTAGCCTTGTTAACCTTGGAGGGTTAACGGCGTGTATCACCCCCGGAGTAGTAGGTATTCCGCTGCGAGAAGGGTAAGTATGGGATTGGTTTAGGATCATGGAAGAATTAGCGGTTGGGGTGTTACAATTACTAAACCCAAAAATGTTGTTGTATTTAAATATAATATGGGATTTTAATTATGAAGACTGCATACCCTCTATTACCATTGAAGAGAAGACATTGCTGGATGTTTATTTAGAAGATGGCAAGATGGATATAAAATTGAAGATTGAAGTCTTGCAGTTTTGAAGAGAAAAGGATGGTCGTTATAAGGAGTTTTCTTATCTAACTAGAGATATTTTGACTATTCCCCTTAGAGCAGTTACTTCTGAGTTAACCTTTAACATAGGGGAAGAGTTTTGAACAAGTAGAGAAGCTCATATATTCTTGAAAGTGTGCAGGCTTTGATAACTACGCATAGTTGGATATATGGTTGTGAGGGTAACTTCTATATTTTTATATCTTTATATATTTTTTTTTGTTTCATAATTCATATTTATATGTTTTTATTATGTTTCACAGCACTTGAAGATGATGAATTTGTTGGTCACGATGTAGATTGGAATGCAACTTAAGTCTCATGGATGGCTTTCTAATTACATAAGATGTGGATCCATGTTCCTATATTAGCTACGAGTCTTGTTTTTGTTTGGTTGTTTGTGGTGCATAATAATGGTCATTAATTTTTATTGAAAATTGAAAATTTTCATGTTTATCTTGTAGTATTATTTATTATACCATTATGACAGCTTTGAACAAAGAAATGCTTACCACATAGACTTTTGATAGATGTACAAGGTTGAACATGCTGTAAAAGTGTATAAAGCTTCACATGAAGAACTGATCATAGTTTTGTGTTGTGACTGGTTTAGTTTTTTGTCCTAAGTGGGGGATTAGGATTTTTTCATTTTTGTGTGTGGATCTGCTATTAATTATGTTCATCTATGAATGTTTTGATACAACAGGGCTTGAGGTGCTTAAAGATTGAAGATGCCCAATATTATATATATATATATATATATATATATCATTTGTCAGCAATGAGCACTTTTGGATGTATAAAATTTTATTATGTGCTTTTGGTGTCAAAACAACTATAGCAGATTTAGGCTTTAACAAAGCATTCGAGTGAATTATGTTTTGGGTGAATTCTCTTCGGTGAATTTGGTTCGGGTGAATTCGGATCGGGTGAGTTTTGGTTCAGGTCGGTTCAGATTTTCGGGTTACACATATTATCTCACCATAACTGAAATATATTAATGAAGATGGAAAATGACAATCAGTCGAAGAAGGTACAAAACAAAGAGAAAAAATAATAATTTGTTTGAAGTTATACGTATGTTTAATATTTAAGAATTATTAATCTAATTCTAAGAGATATATATTTAGTTATTAATAATTTTATTACACTTTTAGATATCTTTGTAATTATCTATATTTTCTTAGTATTGTTTTTTAAATCAAAAATTTTCATAAATTGCTGCCGAATAAAAAAAAGTGGCATATTGTGAAATTGAAACATCATTTGCTATGTCACAAATAAAATAGTCATTATTCAAAAATAATTTCACGAAATAAGGATATATTGTGAATTATAAAACTTTTCATGACATATGAAGAACGAATTTCAAGGTATATCGCAAATTATGAAACTTGTTTGTGGCGTATTATGAATTTTTCCAAAATTTTATAGGATATCATTAAAATTTTGCTAATTCAGAAATTATTACGACTTTTTAAATCGTTGTGTGATACCGTAAACAGTTTTAAAATCCATCAGATATCACGTATATGTAAAAACCCAAAATTGCATACTTTCTTAACAGAAGTTGATTTAATTCACAATATATCACATTATAGTAATTAATTCACAAATTATCACACAAATTAACAACTTTTAAACTCAAATATGAATTAATTGATATATTAACAAGAATTTATGAAAACATATACATAATTATCCATAAGTATTTAGATGTTACAAATTTAACTAAATATATGTTACTTAGAAACATATGAGATTATAAAAAACAATATAATATTTATAAGATGAAAATTAATTTAAGATTTATATATAATATATTATCTAGAATTTTAAACTTTCATAATATTTTCACTCTCTAAAACGATGATCAATTTGCAATAAAAAGCCTTAGCAGAGAAACCAAAGAAAATGAAATTACATATTTTGAATAATATTTATTTTATATAAATTATAACATTTAATTATTATATTTTTAATTATCTTTTATTTTTGAATTTTTAAAATTACAAAAATACAAAAAAATATATTATTTAGAATGACATATATTAGATATGTATAATATAGGGAAATTTCATGAAATGCCACTATAATTGTAGGTAATTCATGAAATGGCTCAAAATAAAAATAAAGTCAAGAAATGCCACTATATTTTTACAAAAGTCCATGAAATGTCACTATGTCATTGACGAGAAGAAAAAAGACAAAAATACCCCTACTAGTTAACAAAGTACTTTTAAAGTTTACAATATGCCCTTAAATGTTTAAAAATTCCAAACTTTTACAAAAATTTCAAAATACCATAAAAATATAAAGGGAAATTTAATGAATCGCCACTATATTGTTGGCTAATTCATTAAATGCTAAAATAAAAAGAAAGTCATGAAATGCGACTACATTTTTGTAAACGTCAATGAAATGCCACTATGTCATTGACCAAATGGAAAAAGATAAAAACCCTACTAGTTAACATAGTACTTTTGAAGTTCACAATGTGCCCCTAAGTATTATAAAATGTCCAAAAATTCACAAAAATTTCAAACACTATGTAACACCCCTACCATTAATACAATGCTTACCGTCCAATCTCCTTACACATCAGATACACGCAGCGGATACATACTTACATAATGTGGGTGATACAATGCCGTTAGTCACCCACGTGACTAACTAGGCTACTACTTCTACATACAGCATCGATCTGATGGACCGGAATCCCGAGTATTACATATCTACCATACACACTCCATATACCAATACATGCTACAATCTTCCATTCGATACAATACTTCAAATACAATACAATATAATCCACACACTGAGTTTACTAAGATCCTTATACAAGTATACTACCTCTTCAAAGTTCATACGTACTCACTACGAGACTACCTACTACCCGTTCCTCACAAACTACTTGCTTCTAATTACAAGGGTGTGCCTCCGGTCTCTTATCTTGACCATATTCGCTTCGGTACCTGCACACTAAAAATGTTCCCCCTAGGGGGTCAGCTTTTGCTACGCATGATAACCGCATACCCCGCGTACTAGTGAGGGTACGCCGACCACTTGGTCGAATACATGCGGTTGATTTCATTCAAATACATGCATACATGCTACATAATATTACAATACATTACGCAAGATATACACACATACGTACACTTCATTCATTACATACAAGAAGTACAACATAAACCATTCAATACATACTTACCTTTTTCCGAATTACACATACACATTACATACACAATATACAATTCTTGTTAGCTTCATTGGTCCAGCCCGGGTTAATCGGGTGGAGATTGCTCTTTTACTCGTTACTTCATGCATACGCATACATACTCATACATACTTACGGATCCATACTTACTTACTCTTACTCTTACTCAAGTTAAGTCGTCGGGACCTCCGGCCCTGGGGACTACTCCGTCCCACCTCCGGGATTTACTTGACTCACCAATCCGGGATGCTACCCATTTAAGGGATTTGGGCCGCGGACCAGTTTAAGAGTCAGGAATTGCAGCCAACCTCTTGTGACTCCGCATCCTCACGCGTGGCCAAGCTATATCGGACTTCTGCTCATTCCGGTTTACTCACTTAAGTTAGGAGTTAGGGAGTTAGGAATTAGTAGAAGTCATTCATACAAGCCACATACACAATTACTATACTCAATACCCATTTATACAAAATACAATACAACACTTAAGTACCATACAAGATTCGAATACAAGTCTTCATCATTCATACATTTCATGAATTATACAAACTAGTGCTCAAGACAATAAATATCGAGAACAACATAAGTCAAGCACAGGTAAGTGCAATATAGTCCGATTCATGCATTTATCTTATTTAGGTGATCAAATAAGCACACAAATCGGGGTAACCAGATTAGGATACAGGGTATGAAGAAATCATACCTTTCACCGTTGTACTTGTATCCCAACGTTCCTCCGGTGTTCACAAATCATATCCTATTATATATAACACAGTTGAATGATTAATCTATCTATCATTAACTTAACCCGATTACTCTTACGTTTACTAATCCATACTTACTAAGTCTTGCATTACAATACTTATATTTTATTTACTTACTCCTAATTACTTGACAATGGTTTACTTACATATATATGCACATATGTATAGGTGGGTATACATATACATATATATATATATATACATATATAACTATTATATAATTTAATTAAATAATTTTTTTTTTGTTTGTATGACTCGACCAAACTTGCAAGTCCGGTCGCAAGTTCGGTCCAAGTCAGCAAGGAATTACGCTGGAGAATTACAGGGCCGACCGACCTTGCAAGTCCGGTCCCAAGGTCGGTCCATTCCAGTAAGTTTCGTATGTGAAAATTTTAGCCCGACCGACCTTGCATGTCCGGTCGCAAGGTCGGTCCATTCCAGTAGCTTACTCGACGGAAATTTTTCTGGCCGACCGAACTTGCAAGTCCGGTCGCAAGTTCGGTCCATTCCAGAAGGTTACTGACGGGAGAATTTTCTGGTCCGACCGAACTTGCAAGTCCGGTCGCAAGTTCGGTCCATTCCAGAAGCATTCCCGTCTTTGTAAATCTAGGCTCGACCGAACTTGCAAGTCCGGTCGCAAGTTCGGTCCGCCCCAGTATTTGCATTTTCGTTTCTGTTTTCAGTCCTCTCTTTTACCCATTACTTCCCCATTTTTCCTACACTTAATCCCACATGTTTTACCACTACCTAGGCCCTCCAAATTGCCTTAGTTCATCCCTCAAATTCATTACTAAATCCATCAATCAACTTACACAATTTCCTCATTTCCTTGCAACACTTGTAACAGTTTTTGTTACCCTTGTGCTACAGATTTTTGTTGCAACTTCTACCATTCAATACTTTCTCTACCAATGTCACTTCTAGCATCCCAAATACATTTCCAAGCCATTACATTACCTACACCCAAGTCCAACACTCTTTTTACCGATTCTTGCACACTACTCTTTTCTAGTTCGAAAAAGAAAATTTGATACCTCTTTGCTACAGATTTTGGTTTCCACTATCATGCTACAGATTTATCACTCAACTTCTAACCTCCATTACTTCCTCAACTAATGCTACTCCTAGCATCCAAAATACATTACTCACAACCTAATTCCATCCAATTTACCACCTCATATCCAAATCTGTTACAAGCTACTAAACCACTCATTTTAACTTTCCAAAATATGTTCCCACTGTATCTAAGTCCTCAAATTCCTAGATAAAATTCGACATAGCCTCCCCTATAATTCTTACTTGCTCACACACCATTTCAGCCCACAATTTCCCATTCTCACAACCTGTTTATACAATGCATCATATCCACACCTCAACATCACTACACAATAAAATTCTTGCACATACTCAATCAATACCCAACTAAGTTTCAATACATTTTACATGTCTGTCAACAGTTTTAAACACTTAGATTCTCCTACACCATATATTGCTACACAATACCATTTTCATTACTCATTTCAAACTTCTAAAAATCTGTTACATCCATATATACAAGGCTACACAAAGGTGAGTATCCTTACCTTGTTTCTCTTCTAATTTCTTTTCTTCTTCTGCTTCTTCTTTTCCTCTTCCTCTCCTCTTCTCACCTCACCGGTTTCTAAACCAATTCTAACACTACACCCATACATATACATACTTCAATACACCATACTAACTTTAAACATCATTTGAGTTCTAATGCACATTCTAGGGTTAGGAGTCTCATTACCTTGCAAGGGTGCAAATGAAGCTTGGAGTGGTTCAAGAACAAGATTTCCAACTCCTTCAACAAGCCAAAATCGGCTAGAGTGCAAAGAAACCAAACAAGGTTTTAGCTTCATTTTCGTTTTGCCCATGAGGCTAGAAAAACAAAGGAGTTTCAAGAAGATTTTTACCTTAAAATGACAAGGAGGAAGAGGTGGTTCTAATGGTGGTCTTGAAACTCCAAATGCTCCATACCCATGGAGATGAAAGTTGTTGTTTTTTGGTTTTTTAAAGATAGGAATGTAGCTCTTGATGAGAGGATTCCAATGGTGTAGTTTTTATAATTTTTGGAAGAGATTCAAGGGGGTTACAAGAGGAGAGAAGATGGAGTTTGTGGGTTTTGCTTCAAATCACCATGGAAATCGCATGGGGAAGAAGAAGGAAGGAAAAGAGAGTGTGAGGGGGTGGGTTCACGTGAGAGAAGAGAGAATAGAGATAGGAGAGAGAGTGAGGTAGTAAAGTAATATGTGTTACTTTTTACTTTTTAGTTGCTTTTTGTCTTTTGTGAATAAAAGAGAGTAGAGGGTGTGGGTGAGGGATAAATCGGACCACACACAGCCCACATGGGTTTGTAAAATTTTATTTACAAAATTGGACACATAAGTTTTGTTATTCATGTTTCTACCCCACAACCTCCCGTTTTTGACAGTTTTTACTAATTCCTCGTTTTATTGATTTTATTGGTCCTAAAGCTTCACTAATATTTATTAATGATTATTTAGTTGACCAAAATTGTTACGAGTCTATTTGACCCGCTTAAAGATACGTTTTCCCCGTTACCTCGAAAAACGCGCTTTAAGGTTCGTTAGTGATTTTAATCCGTTTTAAGGATCCGTTTTCTTCGGGAGTTGTTCCCATATATTATTTAGGTCTTATTAAACCTTTAGAATCCCTATAATACTCTAACCGAGGTCTCATACCTCCTATGGTTATTTAACGCTTATTTAGTGTTTTCCTGCTTTTTAAAGCGTTTCTTTATTTCTTTTGGATTTATTTTTCCTTACTAGTATTAGTTAGGTACCATTAGGTCCTTGAATACGTATTAGATTAATTTTAATCCCTACATTTAAGTTCGGGGTATTTCAATCTACCCCCCTTAAGAACTTTGTCCTCAAAGTTGTTCGAGGTTATGGGTTTACAATGCTTACTCATTCTTACGTGTCCAATACCAAAGCCATACGTTCTTCCTCCTTACTAATCCCAAATCAGTTACTCAAGGTTTCTCCTTTCATACCATACCAATGTACAATAATTACTCCGATCCGCACTACTACCGACCATCCGGTTCCTCATTACCAAATTTATACATACATACAATGCAAAGCTATCCCCAAAGCGGCAATGCACATACAATCCCGCAGACACTCAGGTCATCTAGACACAGGACTCCTCTATGTCCCGCTGCCCTTGGAATAATACAACGTAATATACTACTATCTTCTCCCGTACCAGCTTCCAACACATACTTAGTCTCCAGTCTATGGAAAATCCTTCCCCATGGCTACATCGAAATCCTTCTAAAACATACAACTCCAGATTCCAATTTATGTTCATTACTTCTATCCTATGTATGATTCTTGTTACCACTTGAGGGGAGCTTCAAGAATCATTCAACCCTGATGTGATCAGCATCAGTGTTGAACTATCTTTCCACCCCAATTTGTGTTTGGTTTCCCTTGATCTGATCAGGATCAAGTTCGACTTCCACATCAGGTTCAACCAAACAAATAATTTAATTGTTTTCATTTTCTATCTTTTTATTCTTTCTAGTCGTGATTACGGATTCATACATCTCCAAAGGATGGAATCAATCCATCAATCATCCTCACTCTACTTCCCAAATTCTTAACTCCATGGTTCAATCCTAAATGCTCACTTCATCGACTGTTACTACTTCCATTCATTACTTACTCCACCATCATCTCCTATATTCTAACTAAGGAATACTACACTTATAAGATTTAGTTGACTTCAATTGTTTCAAATATTTTACTTACGATTCCACTACTCATCAACTTCATTCATATACTATCCTCATTCATTTCGTACTACTTCTTCAAAGGTTACAATACTCGTGGAGCTCCGTCCACTACTCATTACTTTTCTTTTACTAATACTCTTACATTGGTGTTACAAGATAGATATATCCATCCCCTGGTATTTGCATGTCTAATGCCTAATTACCATAATTACAATATGAATGAGTACTTATGTTTATTTAACATAGTATCAATCATCAATTTGGTTCTCATTTGTGCTATGCACATTATGGTTTATGTGTTTTATTCACAAAACTTACATTAAGCGTTTTCGCTCTACCCCCCTTAAAAGGGATTACGCCCACGTAATCTACCATATTTTATTATTATTAAACTTTGGTTTAATCATTCTGGGCAAACTGAAGCGTTTTGCTTCACTACCGTATACTATACAATATGCTCTGGTCAAAGGGATCTTAACCATACCAATGGTTTAGTCTTTGCACCAAGAGTTCCTATATGAGTTTATTTAACTCATATTTAATTCGATTCTAGCCTAATCGGCTTCAAGGCATTAATAGCCATTGTATTATGCTCACTAGGTAGCTAGGGCCCACTAGCTTCTACTGCGTGACCCTGATAACTCGGGTTATTCACCCTTCTTGTTATCCTAGATGTGGTATACATCGCCTTCTTATCCGTCTATTATGGGAATAGGGTTTACTAAACAAAATGCGGTATCCTTTTACCGTGTTTGAACTCAATGAGTTTAAGATTTATAACCTGCTCTCTGGTAATCTACTGCACATGCTATTTATGCTTCCACGATTATTCATTAAGCTCCTCCGACTTATTGTCGGGCGAGGTTAAGTCACTACTTACTTGTAGTACTTCCTCTATTGTCAATAGCTTCTGAATTATACCAGTTCTCCGGTTCAGTACAAGTGTTCTTTACTTGTATGACCTTGCATTGGTATGCGTCGGTCCTAGTGACTTCCTTAAGTCTCCTTTCACCTTTTATTCCATTGGAATTCACATCTGTGATTATTAGTGTGTTTCGCACTCTTCGTGCTTCTTTGGCCTTAGGCCGCACGGTTTGTTGCTAAGCTTGCTTAATTGGCTTGTGCCATGTTTGTTGGTGAAAATAAGGGTTTACTACGGTTTACATTCTCCATATCCCTATCCATCCCATTAGATCATTAGCTGCACAAGTGCAATACCAAAACACTCAGTCATACAGAGTGCAGAGGCGTAAACGCTTGACAGTAAGTCACTTATGTGATAGGAAGGAATATTTCTGCCTGTTATCTCGTACTTATACTCCGTGTCATTATCTGCTACTTCTTCATATCAGTCGCTTGTTGCGCACCGTATTCTTACTCATTATACAACATCGTTTTTACTGTTTCTGTTACTGTGATAGTTTCTCTTTACTCATTGCCATTGTCATTGGCACCATTCCCTTATGGTATGTATACCCTGGGGTTTCCAATGTTCGTGTGTATGACGGTTGTCGTAGCATACCACAATATTAATATCTTCCCAATGTGGAGATGTTCTTCCATTTTAGGATTCATGTGTAGGTTAGCTTACCTCTTATTCCGTCATCATTTGTGATACAATTTACCAAGTATCTTGGTTGACCAAGGATGAGATAACTCATCGGGTCATAAGCTCTCTTGAGCGTTAGTCATTCGTGGTGTTCAATGTGTATTCACATAGATTGTTTGACAATTATTGTATTCCAGTGCTGAGCATTGGTTATATGCTCTAGCTGTGTAGTTCCACTTGTATGCATATCACCGGGACATCCCAATAAACTTCAAGGGTTTTCTGGTCCCGTTCTCCAATTGAGAGTATTCTATTACTGATAAATGAAGTTCTTGTTGAGGGGTATGCATCCACTCATAAGTCTCGTGACAAGGTTTATCATGTTGGTGTTTTATGCAATGGTTCTCCACATGTATAGGTGCATATGGGTATGCTTAATCCTTAAGTCGTAATGGTTTGGAAATCTCATTTCCTTATTCCATCACCCCTTGGCAATATCTATTGTGTGGTTTTTTTTTCATAATAGGTGGAAGCCTTTTCTAAGGGTTCACATTATCACCACGTTGGTGGTCTTTGGCTAACGAGGGGTACCTTCCCTTGGGTTTCTCGTAGTGTCCAAGTGGGGACTAGGCCAATGTTGGCATTATCCCGATTCTTATGCCTCTGTGTACAATTGCTACAGAAGACATGAAGGCAATTAACGGCTTGTCAACTGTATACTAGACTGGTGTTCCAGTGACAGTGACGCTGAATTGGCCATTACTACAAGCCACTCGGGATGTTGGGTTGAATTGATGGTCCAGTTGTTGATTTCTTGTCGTGTGAGGCAATATTTCTTGCAAGTCTTGTTAGTATGGTGTGGGTTTTGCAACCGTTTAAGGTTACACAACGCATCAGGTTTATGGCTTTAGAGCCATATTGCTGCAAGCTATGCTCTTTGCAAGCTGCTTATACATGTTTCCACTCCATGTATACCGTCATAGGTTGGAGATTATATTGGGCTCCATGGTAAGTCGTGGCATCACGCTTCCGTTCATGGAGGCTTTTTAGGCAAATGGTATTAATAGGTGTCTCTCAGTATCTTAGGGCATTTCCTGTTAAGTGAAATCCCTTCGGTGTCCTCACCGAGTGTTCATTTTAGCTCTCGTGCTCATATCATTACGCTTGTTCAACTATTGTTAACGCAGACACCCTTCAAGGATCGCTCCTGGGTGTTGGTAGCTGTGCCGTTACATCCGGCTAATGTTTATAACATGTGTTGTCCTCTATACCGTCTTATGGTATTGTATTAAGCTATTCCCCCCTTTGGGTCATAACGTCTCCTGTCGTGGGTAGGCCCGTCTGTACTTGCTCCCAGTGCTTGAGACTAGGTTTAATATCCTCTCCGATTATGGATTGTGCTTCGTAGTAATCTTGTGATTGCTCTTTGGGAGTTCTGTCCTGTTTGCTGAGCATTGTGGTGTTCACGTTAGGCCACTGCCTTACTGTGTTTAGGCTGGGTATACCTTCCAGCTATCACGTATTTGTTTGGTGTCCTCGAGACATATCCAATGTCTATATTTACTAGTCTGTTTTTTTGCACTTCCCAGTCTTCATTCCTTATCTTCAGATGGATTCTCTGAGTTCCTTACACTTGTTCCTTAACTGCGTTTCCTTCTCCTTGATTTGTCTGTGGTGTCCAGTTGTTCTGGTTAAAATTCACTCATGATCCGTAGAACGGAGTTGACTACTTCCCGTGCATCGCACACTACATGTATACATACGTGGGGTACCATATTGATACGTTACCACTTACCCAACTATATGTCAGGCCCGCAAGCTCCTTCGAGTGCGGTTTGTCCCACATCCCGTAACGGGTACACTCGTAGTGTTCGTCACACGCCTAGGTGAAGTATTCTGTTGTCACTCCTCTTGTATCATGGCATGATACTCACCGTAATTCTGCTGGTTTGGTTTTAAAATCCAAGGTTTAAAAGAAAGGTTGTGGTTTTGAAAGAGAAATTTTTTGTTTTAAAAACAATGGTTCGGTGTTAAAAAGAAGTCTCTCATGGCATAGCCATGTTTGAGGTCTTGACCAAGTCTAGCCTCTCGCTGACTGGTATGTTCTAAATACAGTGGTCGGGCCGTTAGGCCTTTCCAAGGTTCCATTCCTTCAGTTTTCAAGATTTGTGATCCCATAGTTGCTTCATTGTAGTCACGGTACATTACTATGTACCTGTGATGTGTTAGAGTTTCTTTACGTATCTCTGCCCTTACTGCACTTGCCGTGGCAAGTGCGTGGTACTGGTGGTTTTTGGGTAATCCTATACCAATCTTGGTAGGGTTTCCGCCTGCATTTGGTAGTCTTGTCGACTCTTCCTTTGATCTTATTGATCTTCAATTGGTATACTCGATCCTTTAGGTAGCTTCTAGGTGTCTAGACATAGCTGTCGTAGATCTGGGTACTTCTCCAATCCTGGGAGATTCCCACTCTATTTGGTTCAGTGTCGTTTCCTGTGGCTCGTTCCCACACATTTGTGGTGGTCACTGAGCCTTCCTTGTTTAGGCACTACTCTTGTAGTCCTATTGGATTATATCTCATGGTTGTTCTTGTAGTTGTCTGAGCTATATTGGCCAGGTATTGCAACCTTAGTGGCGTTGTAGCTTTGGAGTTAACCGCTTCCGACTATGTCCTTAGTCGGCTAGCATACCGTTGGTGATATTATTCAAGTATCACTATCCCGTAGACTTGTGTCTCGGGTTCCGTTACTGCTCCCTTTTCCCGCGTCGTTGTACGCTTAGTGCTCCTTTTCCTGCTGCTGCTTGGTTAGCCAGGTTTTGCGACTGCTAAGCACGTCGCCCTATGTTGTTGCATGTTGTAGTCTACTTATGGTTGGAGTTCTCATTCTTCCGCCATTAGTGCGGGTATTGTTGTCCAGCCGGGATCCATCTCCGGACTTCCAATTCCTGGAATCTACCATATGTCGGTTCCTGTTACCGTGTGATTGCTTCACAACTGCCAGATCGGGTTTCCCCGAGTATGAGAAGACTTTTCCTTCTCTCTGGCGTCCTTTCCCAAGTTATACAGTGGGGTTTTGCGGCGGGCGGGTCTGGTATTGTAGGTATCCGGTACTCACCGGTAATTTCCTAACTAGCATATCTCTAATGCTAACACTCAGCCCTTAGCCCCTAAGCTTCTAATTCCTAACTCGGTATTTCCTAAGCTCGGTATTTCCAGTCATCAGAGGATACTTCTCTCTGATACCACTTTTTTTTGTAACACCCCTACCATTAATACAGTGCTTACCGTCCAATCTCCTTACTCATCAGATACACGCAGCGGATACATATTTACATAATGTGGGTGATACAATGCCGTTAGTCACCCACGTGACTAACAAGGCTACTACTTCTACATACAGCATCGGTCTGATGGACCGGAATCCCGAGTATTACATATCTACCATACACACTCCATATACCAATACATGCTTCAATCTTCCATTCGATACAATACTTCAAATACAATACAATATAATCCACATACCGAGTTTACTAAGATCCTTATACAAGTATACTACCTCTTCAAAGTTCATACGTACTCACTATGAGACTACCTACTACCCGTTCCTCACAAACTACTTGCTTCTAATTACAAGGGTGTGCCTCCGGTCTCTTATCTTGACCATATTCGCTTCGGTACCTGCACACTAAAACGTTCCCCTAGGGGGTCAGCTTTCGCTGCGCATGATAACCGCATACCCCGCGTACTAGTGAGGGTACGCCGACCACTTGGTCGAATAAATGCGGTTGATTTCATTCAAACATACATGCATACATGCTACATAATATTACAATACATTACGCAAGATATACACACATACGTACACTTCATTACTGTAACACCCCAACCGCTAATCCTATACTTACCGTCTAATCGTCCTATTAATCTTACGAGTTCGCAGCGGAAATATCACATACTTACTACGGCGGGTGGTGGTACAACGCCGCTAACCGCCCATACGGCTAGCTAGGCTTACCTTACTTACAGTCACGGTCTGATGAACATAATGTACCGAGCTACTAAATTACTTACTCAAAACATCATATGCCAAATACTTACATCATTGGATCACCGAGTATTAAAGTATATTCAATTACATCATTTCTAAGTTCCAAAAGAATGAGTTTCTAAGGCTACTCATCTATACCAATTCCCATTCTATCAAAATCCAAAAAGGTGTACCCCATGGTGCACCGGCTAATCAAAAGCTATAGCCATGTACTACTCAGTACACCAATCGTAAATTCACTGTTTACAATCCAGAAAGAAAGACAAGGAAATTAAACTTCAACTCTCCTAGTCTTCATCCCTCGCGAGTACCTGCGTGTAGTAAAAATGGTGCCCCAAGGGGCTCAGTAAACGCTGCGTATAAACTCCGCATATACCGCGTGCTAGCTAGGGCACGCCGACTATTTGACGTCCACTAAACATGCTGTTTATTATTTTCATACATACATGCTTTGCATTCAACATACATGCTAATACAATGCATTACACAATTCGAGGCAACAATATAATGGCACACATCTTACTTACCTTCACAAGGTTAGCCAAATTATGCATCCAGGTTAATCGGAATGCTTTTACTCTTTTACTCATTACTTACTTCCTCTTACTTACATTTACTTACTTTCATTCACGGTACTTACTCATTCTTACTTACTTATTCATACTCAAGTTAAGTCGTCGGGACCTCCGGCCCTGGGGACTACACCGTCCCACCTCCGGGATTTACTTGACTCACCAATCTGGGATGCTACCCACTTAAGGGATTTGGGCCGCGGACCAGTTTAAGAGTCAGGAATTGGAGCCAACCTCTCGTGACTCCGCATCCTCACGCGTGGCCGAAACTATATCGGACTTCTACTCATTCCAATTTAATTACCAATTTAAGTTAGAATGGTTAGCTTGTTAGGAATAAGTTAGAAGTCCAAAGTCAACACATTCGGTCACAATACATTGCAACATTCATACAAGCATTCATATACATCCATACATTTTATGAATTATACAAATTAAGATTTAAGAAAAATATTCACAACATACAACACTACATTTTCACAAGTATGCATAATAACTCCGATTCGTGCATTTATCTTATTTGGTGATCAATTAGCACACAACACACAAATCAGAGTAACCAAGATAGCACGGGGCATGAGGAATCCATACCGTTCACCGTCGTACGTGTTTCCAAACGTCCATCCGGTGTCACAAATCAAATCCTATGATATGCATACAATTGAATGATTAATCTACCATTATTAATCTTAACTCAACTACTTTTGTGTTTACTAATCCATATTCACTAAGTCTTTACATTCCTTACACTTATATTTCATTTTACTTACTTTCCATTACTTGTCCATAATTTACTTACACATATATATACATATGTATAGGTGGGTATACATATATATATATATATATATATATATATATATATATATATATATATATATATATATATTTATTATTATACTAGTTATAAGCTTACTGTTTTTTTTTTGTAAGTATAGGGCCGTCTGACCCACCGTCCGACCCAAGCCCTGGGTCGGACCATTCCAGTAAGGTTCGTTCCCAGAGATTTACCCTGTCCGACCCAGCACTATTCCGTCCGACCCATACCCTCTGGGTCGGACCATTCCAGAAGGTTTTGGTCCTGTCGTCCAAGCTCCGTCCGACCCACGTCCGACTCACCGTCTGGGTCGGACGAAGTCAGAAACTTCGACATTGTAAAAATTTGCATGTCCGACCCATGTCCGACTCACGGTCCTGGGTCGGACCATTCCAGAGAGTTCATGATCCGTTGGTTAGGCCATGTCCGACCCACGTCGACTCACGGTTCTGGGTCGGACCATTCCAGAAGAAAGATTGGTTTTCGTTCTCAAGCCTCGTCCGACCCACGTCCGACTCACCGTCTGGGTCGGACGGAGTCGAGAACCTTGCTACAGATTTTATTTTTCTTTCCCATTTCACCCATTGCTTCCCCAATCTTCCTACATACATCCTAACATGTTTTTGTGCAATTTAAACACCCTAAATCATGCTAATTCATTTCCTAACTCATTACACACTCCTATACTAACTTACACACCCAATTTCTAAGTTCTCATTCAACACTCACATTGTTTTCTTCTCTAGTTGCAATTGCTACAGATTTTAACTCTCATCCTCTATCTCTTTAGCTCCCTCTTATAATGTCACTTCTAAAACTTACAATGCACTATAACTACCTTAACTATCTCTCTCAACTCACCCCCTATCTATCTCAACAAAATCTGTTACACACTCACATTGTCACCTAGTTTAAATTCACTAAGTGTTCTAATCCTATATAAATTTTGACATAACCTCCCCTATATTTTTACACTCTCACCACATATTCTAGTTCACATTTCAACACTCTTTTCACCTGTTTCAATAGACATCAATACTCAAGCTCCCACACAATCAACAACACTAAAACACTCCTAATAATTCCTGCACTCTATATCCCATTCCCAAACTAGTTTGCAACAGTTTTAAGTGTCTTTTAAGGCTTCAATATAATCCCATTCTTCTTCCACATTACATTATTGTTCATTACAATTTTTATAATGCAATTTCTACTCTTTCAAAATCTGTTACACATATATATACAAGCTACACAAGAGAGCTTCCTTACCTTGTTTTCTTCTAGTTTTTCTTTCTCCTTCTTTCTTCTTCCTTCCTCTCTTTCTCCACCGGTTATAGTACTTCACCAATCTAATATCATAACCCATACATACACACACATTCAATACCAAAAACTAACCCTAACATTATTTAAGTTTTAATGTAAGATTTAGGGTTTAGAATTTCCTTTACCTTCCAAGGGTGTAAATAAACTTGGAGTGGCTCAAGAACAAGATTCCAACTCCACCAATGAGACAAAAATCGGCTAGAACACAAGAAGTAAACAAGAGTTTTAGCTCATATTTCGTTTTGCCTTTGAGGCTAGAAAAAGATGGGGTTTTTGAGAATGTTTTTACCTTACAAGAACAAGGAGAAGGAGGGCCTTCTAATGGTAGTCTTGAAGCTCCAAATGGGGTATACCCATGAAAACGAAAATGCTCTTTTCTGGATTTTGAAAAGAGAGAATTGTTGCTCTTGGTGAGAGGAAGACAATGGTATACTTTTTAAAATTTTTGGAAGAGTTTTGAGGGAGTTACAAAGGAGAGAAGATGGAGTTTGTGAGTGTTTTCTTAAGCCTCCATGGAAATCGCATGAGGTTGAAGAAGAAGGAAAAAGAGAGAGTGAGGAGGGGTGTATTCACGTGAGAAGAGAATGGGGGATAGGAGAGAGAAAAAATGTGAGAGTGTGGGTAATAAAGTGAGGTGAGAGTTTACTTTATTGTTTTTGTTTTTTGTAAATAAGGAGAGTGTGTGAGGGAGTGTGAGAGGGGGTCCAAAATCGGACAGCACACATACCCACTTGTGGGTTTTGAAATTTATTTACAATATTGGACACATAAGTCTTGGTTATTTATGTTTCTACCCCACAACTTCCCGTTTTTTTTTGTTTTTACTAATCTCTCGTTTTATTGATTTTATTGGTCCTAAAGCCTCACTAATATTTATTAATGATTATTTAGTTGACAAAATTGTTACGAGTCTATTTGACCCGCTTAAAGACACGTTTTCCCGGTTACCTCGAGAAACGCGCTTTAAGGTTCGTTAGTGATTTTAATCCATTTTAAGGATCCGTTTCTTCGGGATTTGTTCCCTCATGATTATTTATACTTAATTAAGCCTCTAAATTACTTATTAGCCTAATTAATCACTATTTTTAATTACGGGGTATTTCAATTACATACAAGAAGTACAACATAAACCATTCAATACATACTTACCTTTTTCCGAATTACACATACACATTACATACACAATATACAATTCTTGTTAGCTTCATTGGTCCACCCGGGTTAATCAGGTGGAGATTGCTCTTTTACTCGTTACTTCATACATACGCATACATACTCATACATACTTACGGATCCATACTTACTTACTCTTACTCCTACTCAAGTTAAGTCGTCGGGACCTCCTGCCCTGGGGACTACTCCGTCCCACCTCCGGGATTTACTTGACTCACCAATCCGGGATGCTACCCATTTAAGGGATTTGGGCCGCGGACCAGTTTAAGAGTCAGGAATTGCAGCCAACCTCTTGTGACTCCGCATCCTCACGCGTGGCCGAAGCTATATCGGACTTCTGCTTATTCCGGTTTACTCACTTAAGTTAGGAGTTAGGGAGTTAGGAATTAGCAGAAGTCATTCATACAAGCCACATACACAATTACTATACTCAATACCCATTTATACAAAATACAATACAACACGTAAGTACCATACAAGATCCGAATACAAGTCGTCATCATTCATACATTTCATGAATTATACAAACTAGTGCTCAAGACAATAAATATCGAGAACAACATAAGTCAAGCACAGGTAAGTGCAATATAGTCCGATTCATGCATTTATCTTATTTAGGTGATCAAATAAGCACACAAATCGGGGTAACCAGATTAGGATACAGGACATGAAGAAATCATACCTTTCACCGTTGTACTTGTATCCCAACGTTCCTCCGGTGTTCACAAATCATATCCTATTATATATACATACAGTTGAATGATTAATCTATCTATCATTAACTTAACCTGATTACTCTTACGTTTACTAATCCATACTTACTAAGTCTTGCATTACAATACTTATATTTTATTTTACTTACTCCTAATTACTTGACAATGGTTTACTTACATATATATGCACATATGTATAGGTGGGTATACATATACATATAATATATACATATATAACTATTATTTAATTTAATTAAATAATTTTTTTTGTATGACTCGACCGAACTTGCAAGTCCGGTCGCAAGTTCGGTCCAAGTCAGCAAGGAATTACGCTGGAGAATTACAGGGCCGACCGACCTTGCAAGTCCGGTCCCAAGGTCGGTCCATTCCAGTAAGTTTCGTATGTGAAAAGTTTAGCCCGACCGACCTTGCAAGTCCGGTCGCAAGGTCGGTCCATTCCAGTAGCTTACTCGACGGAAATTTTTCTGGCCGACCGAACTTGCAAGTCCGGTCGCAAGTTCGGTCCATTCCATAAGGTTACTGACGGGAGAATTTTCTGGTCCGACCGAACTTGCAAGTCCGGTCGCAAGTTCGGTCCATTCCAGAAGCATTCCCGTCTTTGTAAATCTGGGCTCGACCGAACTTGCAAGTCCGGTCGCAAGTTCGGTCCGGCCCAGTATTTGCATTTTCGTTTCTGTTTTCAGTCCTCTCTTTTACCCATTACTTCCCCATTGTTCCTACACTTAATCCCACATGTTTACCACTACCTAGGCCCTCCAAATTCCTTAGTTCATCCCTCAAATTCATTACTAAATCCATCAATCAACTTACACAATTTCCTCTTCCTTGCAACACTTGTAACAGTTTTTGTTACCCTTGTGCTACAGATTTTTGTTGCAACTTCTACCATTCAATACTTTCTCTACCAATGTCACTTCTAGCATCCCAAATACATTTCCAAGCCATTACATTACCTACACCCAAGTCCAACACTCTTTTTACCGATTCTTGCACACTACTCTTTCCTAGTTCCACAACGCAATTTGATACCTCTTTGCTACAGATTTTGGTTTCCACTATCATGCTACAGATTTATCACTCAACTTCTAACCTCTATTACTTCCTCAATTAATGCTACTCCTAGCATCCAAAATACATTACTCACAACCTATTCCATCCCATTTACCACCTCATATCCAAATTTGTTACAAGCTACTAAACCACTCATTTTAACTTTCCAAAATATGTTCCCACTGTATCTAAGTCCTCAAATTCCTAGATAAAATTCGACATAGCCTCCCCTATAATTCTTACTTGCTCACACACCATTTCAGCTCACAATTTCCCATTCTCACAACCTGTTTATACAATGCATCATATCCACACCTCAACATCACTACAACACAATAAATTCCTGCACATACTCAATCAATACCCAACTAAGTTTCAATACATTTTACATGTCTGTCAACGGTTTTTAAACACTTAGATTCTCCTACACCATATATTGCTACACAATACCATTTTCATTACTCATTTCAACTTCTAAAAATCTGTTACATCCATATATATACAAGGCTACACAAAGGTGAGTATCCTTACCTTGTTTCTCTTCTAATTTCTTTTCTTCTTCTGCTTCTTCTTTTCCTCTTCCTCTCCTCTTCTCACCGGTTTCTAAACCAATTCTAACACTACACCCATACATATACATACTTCAATACACCATACTAACTTTAACATCATTTGAGTTCTAATGCACATTCTAGGGTTTAGGAGTCTCATTACCTTGCAAGGGTGCAAATGAAGCTTGGAGTGGTTCAAGAACAAGATTTCCAACTCCTTCAACAAGCCAAAATCGGCTAGAGTGCAAAGAAACCAAACAAGGTTTTAGCTTCATTTTCGTTTTGCCCATGAGGCTAGAAAAACAAAGGAGTTTCAAGAAGATTTTTACCTTAAAATGACAAGGAGGAAGAGGTGGTTCTAATGGTGGTCTTGAAACTCCAAATGCTCCATACCCATGGAGATGAAAGTTGTTGTTTTCGGTTTTGAAAAGATAGGAATGTAGCTCTTGATGAGAGGATTCCAATGGTGTAGTTTTTATAATTTTTGGAAGAGATTCAAGGGGGTTACAAGAGGAGAGAAGATGGAGTTTGTGGGGTTTGCTTCAAATCACCATGGAAATCACATGGGGAAGAAGAAGGAAGGAAAAGAGAGTGTGAGGGGGTGGGTTCACGTGAGAGAAGAGAGAATAGAGATAGGAGAGAGAGTGAGGTAGTAGTAAGTAATATGTGTTACTTTTTACTTTTTAGTTGCTTTTTGTCTTTTGTGAATAAAAGAGAGTAGAGGGTGTGTGGGTGAGGGATAAAATCGGACCACACACAGCCCACATGGGTTTGTAAAATTTTATTTACAAAATTAGACACATAAGTTTTGGTTATTCATGTTTCTACCCCACAACCTCCCGTTTTTGACAGTTTTTACTAATTCCTCGTTTTATTGATTTTATTGGTCCTAAAGCTTCACTAATATTTATTAATGATTATTTAGTTGACCAAAATTGTTACGAGTCTATTTGATCCGCTTAAAGACACGTTTTCCCGGTTACCTCGAAAAACGCGCTTTAAGGTTCGTTAGTGATTTTAATCCGTTTTAAGGATCCGTTTTCTTCGGGAGTTGTTCCCATAATTATTTAGGTCTTATTAAACCTTTAGAATCCCTATAATACTCTAACCGAGGTCTCATACCTCCTATGGTTATTTAACGCTTATTTAGCGTTTTCCACTTTTAAAGCGTTTCTTTATTTCTTTTGGATTTATTTTTCCTTACTAGTATTAGTTAGGTACCATTAGGTCCTTGAATACGTATTAGATTAATTTTAATCCCTACATTTAAGTTCGGGGTATTTCACGCTATAAAAAATATAGATAAATACATAAAAAAGTTCTTAAATATTATTAGAAAATTGAAAAATAAAATAAAAATATATTAAACCATCATAAAATTTTGAAAAAAGTTAATATTTCTTAGATTTTTTAAAAAAAAATTATTTAGTACCCTAAAAAATAATATAGTGTTTTAATCACATAATTTATACCAACTTTTCTACCTTATTATACCAATTAAGTACATAATTTATATTAACCATTTTTAAATTATCTTTTTTACTAATTTAGATTATTTATTCAAATAAGTTATGTTATATTTTTTTAACAAATATTCAGAAAAATTATTTTAAAATTTTATAATATTTATTTGTAGATAAAAAATATTATGTCATAAAGTTATCTACAAAATATAATATAAATTACACATTCTTTCTAAATATTATTTAAAAATAAAAATAATTATGTTGAAGAAATACATTTTTTTCAAAACTATTTTAGAAAATATAATAAAATTTATTTTTAATTAATATTTACAAACTTTATCTTTAAAATTTATACTATATTTTGTAGATAGCTTAATGACATAATATTTACATATGCCATAATATTTTTTTATCTACAAAATAGAATATAATTTTTAAAATAATTTTTTTTGAATATTAGTTAAAACTATAACATAATTTATTTTGAATAAATAATTAATATTTTTGATAATCAATATATTAATAATGTAAGGTAAATATTATGGGAGTTAATTGTTATAAATTATGGTACTTAATTGGTATAAATTGGTAGAATATTTGGTATAAATCATGTGTTTATAACATTACATGCTTTCATATGGTACTAATTCTATTGAATAATTCAAAAAATCTTAAAATTTCTTTTTCAAAATTTTATGATATTTTATTATATTTTATTTCATTTTTATATTATTTTAAGTATTTTTATAGTTATTTATATTTTTATAGTATTTGAAATTTTGGTGGTGGGTTCAACCATTTTTGAGTGGTTAACAAGCGATATTGGTGTTTACCTATTGGCTGTGTGCGTCAAACAACTTGGTTATTGCAGCCGGACCCGCCACTAAGATGTGATAATCCACGTTGAGTTACGGATTCACACAGCGATGCGCACGATGTTATGATAGACGGATGAGTTAGCCTAAGACATAAGGTACATTGAATTCTGGTTCAAGCTCCTCAAGATCGAATATGAGGGTGAACATGCTTTTAGAAGAGAGAATCGGTCCCCTTGTTAATCATGGAAATTTGAGGTTGTTGAGTTCCTTGAGGGTTTGGTTTATTCAAGTTGGGTAGACTTGAGGTGGTCAAAGGCTGATAAGCTAAAGACTTATCCATTTCCATACCTAGACCGATGTTGTCACTTCACCAAGCGAGCCTTTTATGTTGGTGTGCTGTCCGAGTGTCTTGGTGGACTCAACGTTCTATGACGTTTGTGTTTTGTGGTTGTTGGGCCGATAACGAGGTCATATTGCCATTAAGACGATATGGCTACACTATAGTCGCGTTTGTTGTGGCAATGACAAAAGTCCCTCGAACTCCATGGGTCACTTTATAAAGGAACCTAGTAAAGGAGGTGATACTAAGAAGTGTTCTTTTGGAATGGAGCTAGAGCGGACCTTAGGTATGTTATGGGTTTCAATTGGTCCTCCTATCAAGGAATGAGCATTTAAGATTATGGGAAGTAGCCTCTTGCAAACTCCCATGCGGAAAGGTATACGTGGTTCTATGTAAATTGAACATCTCTTCTGTTTCCTCTTAACGAAAAGTGACTTTCTGGTGTATTAGATGTGATACGAGATTCGAGGTGTGGAGGGTTGAATCCCAGGTGTCTCATGAAACTCTTAGAATTCCTTGAAATTTTGGGAATTGTAATTGTTAGTGGCGAACAACCTGTGCTCCAGTTAGGCGAGGCACATGAGGTGTGGTCCCGTAACAACTTTTCCTCTACTCCTTTGTGTTGAAAAGGGATATTATTTCATTGATGTTATTCAAGGGTTATCATAAGTCCTCGATTATACTTCATAGACTTTGAATGCTTGAGCTTAAGATAGCCTCACCAAAATCTGGTGTTGGGAATGTTATCGTCGTACTAAGTGTAGAAGGGCGTAATTGGCCTAGTTTCCTTGCCGGTTTACTCGTACTGTGGAATCTAGTTTGCTCGGTCTCACAATTTTGTGTGAAATATTTGCTCACTACGGTGACCTAGACTAGTAGTAGTGATGTCATCTAAGTCCAGACTGCCTTTGGCTCAACTTGGGGCTTGATACACAAGGGGACTTCGTGTTACCTAGTGTCGAGTCCACTTGTAAGTTTGCTTGCGGTGCCGCAATAAATACTATATTGCGCAAGAAAGCAGGATATGGTGCGGTCCCTTGGGGGCCCCATGCATGTGAAAGGTCCCAGAGTTTAGTGGAAGTGTGACTTTGACCTGGTACTCCACCTAAGTGGAACCTAGGGAATTTTTTGACGGTACTTGAGTTTAACTAAAGATGCATTTTTTGTCCCAAGACCGGTGGGAAGTTTCTTCGTATGGCTCCGATGTTGCCCATTGTCTCATGGTTGGGTGCTTAGCACTGAAACTTTGGTTCCTTTGAGGTGGTTCTTCCCTTGGTGTAGCTTGGCGGATGCGAAGGAAACTTTTTGGGGTGTCTCGCCGGTGCGGTAGTGCGCTTGGTGTGATCCAGTGCCCGTCTGTTCGAACGCATAAGTAGCGAGAGCGCTGGTGGGGGCATCTAGGAAGGTCCCCAAGTAAATGAGTCAGGAATGCACACCAATCTATGCGGAAAATGACTCGTCTGGTGTGTAGATTTTAGACTTTCAAGGTCATTTTCACTTGTGCAAATCCTGCACGGTAGTAGGCACAGCCAGTTAAGGCTCACCTTGTTAGGGATGATGTCACTGGTGATTAGTGGTGCAGTAAAAGTGGCAATACAAATGGAAAGACCAAGGACATTGACATCATAGAGACATAGGGAACCCATTTTTGCACGACCTCGCCAAAGTGTTTCTGCGTCACGAATGGAAGGACTCGGGATGTCGTAGCAACGTGAATCACAATACACTTGATGTCACTGCGACACGAATGAAAGGACTTAGGACATCGTAACAGCTTGAGCATTTGGACACTAAGTGGTAATGTGTCACAAAGAGAATGACATAAGAAGCCACCAACTTGTGGTGTTCAATTGACCGATGACCCATTAAAGTAGATCGTGGTTGAAGTCAAAGGTATTTGAGCTTCAAAAAAATTTTGGTTTAATGACTTAAGGTAGTCGCCTGAGTGTGAGAGTCAAAGACAATGTCAGCGGGTTGTTAGAACTTCAAAAGAGGGGAAACTTTGGGAGTATGATTAATTCTCCCTAATCGAGCTAAGGCATTGTATCTTGCTGGGAACGACAAGAACTTCGGCGGGGGAGGTTTGTCATGTCCCTTTTGGTTGAGATGCTTGATGACAAGTAGTTTTATGCCAGTTTGCCCTTTGGTTGGTGCCCCTTATACTTATGATGGGTTTGGTTGTCCCATACTTGATTGTTGTTTTGACTTAGTCTCTTAAGTTCCACAGTCCTTGAAACCCCTAGAGGACGAAGCTCCAAGGGGTGGGCATCGGTTGAAGAGCACGATGCATTGAACTTGGCCAAGCTGAGTAGCGCCAGCTTGTGATTCTAGCAAGGGCTGAGTTAGTGGGTGTTGTGGAGGGCATCCGTCCGGCCCTGGTGAGGATCGGGCATGCCTTTGGACATGCACACTACCAGTGTGGCTTGGTAGTGACTCCAATAGCATGGGCATGTTGTTCTCAGTCCCAGGCCTTTGTTCGCGAGTGCTAGTGAGACCATGGGTACAAAGCAACTAGGGGTTGTCCTGTTAGTTTGACTCATGTCCGAACAATGCAACGGGCATTTCACATCAGAGCCATCTTATGGTTCAACATAAGTTGAGTTATGGATAAGGGCGGAGACAAGGTACAACGTATCCCGCGTTGGCAGACCTTATTGACTCGTACTAGTGGGTGGTCCTTGATTGTCGCTATCATCTTGGACAATCACATGTGGTTATGTAACACCCCTACCGCTAATACTGTCATTACTGTACAAATACTTACCTTCGCAGCGGATACTCCTTACACAACGGCGGGTGTACAATGCCGCTAGTCACCCACGTGACTAACAAGGCGAGTTACTATACTACATCCTATCGGTTTGATGAACATGAACATACCGAGTACTCTACACAATACAATACTTCCCATTGCATACTCATCCATAATCCAATTACAACTCCAATTCATTACTATACTGAGCGTACTACAATCCTTAAGTTACCGATACAGTTTAAACTTCCAAATTCGTATTACAATGCAAGTACCAATTCCTACTATACAACTACCCATGCTTACGTAGCAGCCCCCGTCCTACTCTCTCGAACGGTGATCAGCTTCGGGTACCTGCACACTAAAAACGGTCCCCCGAGGGGGTCAGCTTACGCTGCATATGAAATCCGCATATACCGCGTGCTAACCACGGTACGCCGACTACTTTGGGTCGGATATACATGGAGTTCATTTTACATGCATACACACATACTCATACTACACAATACAATCAAAGATACCTACATAAATACACAAGTACAATACTTACTAAGGAAGACAATTCAATAGTCAACCATTCGTATTTGTTATACATTCATTACTCTTCGTACTGTGTTCGATATTCGTTACTCTACTCATACTTACTCCTTACTCTTGCGTACTCATCACTCCATGTTCAATACCTTACTCGTACACGATCCTTACTCTGTGCTCGTTACTATACTAGTGAATACTCACTACTCAATTCCCCTTACTTACTCTTACATACTCAATACTCGATACTTACTCATACGTACTCAATACTCGGTACTCACTACATACTCATACTTGCTGCTTCTATCAATACTCATTACCTTACTCATACATACGCAATACTCATTACTTTGGCCTCTGGGCGGAGTCATACTCAAGACTCGCCACCGGACCTACAATACGAGGGCTATACGCTTAGCTCCTCAAATACTCAAATGTCCGTTCTACCGGACTACACGAATTCCCAACACTCTTCTCTCAGAGCACAGTACAACCTCATGGGTTAGCCTAGGAGTATCTCTCTCGATAACCGCTGTTAGCTTAGGGAATACCACCGTCTAGTATCCTCAGATTTAAGGGTTACCCCAACATATCGAATACTCTCTCGTTCGGGGCATACTTACATCAGTCGGGTCCTCTCATAATGGGTCGACTAATTACTAAGGGGTTTGGAGATCCCTCATCATTCTTTACTACTCTCATGGTTCAAGTTTTGCACCAAGATTAATTCCTCTAATAGAGGTTACTTATATACTTCCACCACGTTTTGTTTGTTTGTGGATTATTCATTTCGTTTCTCCTACTGTTATCGGAAGGTTGTTACTCCCGTACACTCTCTCACATTCTAGTGAGTTCGTTGGGTTGCGTTATCGTTTATTGATTCGATACTTTAGTGCGTTGCTACGTTTCCATTAGTTCACAATATGACTCTTACTACGAGCCTCACTACACACAACAAGACTCATCTATGAGTCGTACTACGCACTAAATGAAGCCACGCAATCAATCAGGAAAGGTTAGCTCACACAACATACATCAAGACATACAGTGCAGCAGTAAGTAAACCATTTTCATGCTTTAGTCTTGATTAGCCGGCATACAACATACAAATCAACGTAACTCGGTTAGCATACGGGGCATGAGGAAATCATACCTTTCACCGAAGTTAGCTCTACCATGTGTTCCCTTGTTCCTTGGTTCACACTTGTTCCACTGATAATGTTTCAACATTATTATTAATACTATACTCTTATGATACATAAATAATTACTACTCCCGTACTTACCCCGTTATCCCGGTGTACTTAATGTTCTTATACTCTCAACTTGCTTAGTTACTTTTACACTTGTTTTCATACTCATATACTTACTTTCTTACCTTTGTTATTTCAATTGTAGTGTACTACTACATATATGCATATATGTGTATAGGCACATATATATATATACATATGATTATCCTAATCATATAGTAAAATATATTTTTTTTACTCGACCGGACTTGCGACCGACCTTGCAAGTCCGGTCCGTCCGTTCCAGTAGCTACCAGTACGGGAAATTTTCTGGCTCGACCGAACTTGCAAGTCCAGTCGCAAGTTCGGTCCATTCCAGTAGCTCGCATTGCGGGAATTTTTCTGGCCGACCGGTCGCAAGTTCGGTCCATTCCAGAAGGTTTCTGACGGGAGAATTTTCTGGTCCGACCGAACTTGCATGTCGGTCGCAAGTCCGGTCGTCGATTCCAGAAGGTTTCCCGTCTTTGTAAATCTGGGCTCGACCGAACTTGCAAGTCCGGTCGCAAGTCCGGTCCGGCCCAGTACTTCAATTTTAAAATCTGTTTTCAGTCCTCTCTTTTACCCATTACTTCCCCATCTTCCTACATGTAATCCCACATGTTTTAGTGCCGTTTAGGCTTCCTAATATACAGTCCATCACCAACCATCCACCAAATTATCCTAAATCCATCAAATGACTTACACAATTCCCTCACTTCTTTTCCAACACTTGTAACAGTTTTGTTACACTTATGCTACAGATTTTACAATTCAACTCTCCCATCCAATACTTTCTCAACCAATGCCATTCCTAGCATTCTAAACACCTCTCCTTACCATACCAATTCATTTCCAAGCCATTGCACTACCTATACCCAAGTTCCAACACTCATCTTACCAAGATCCTGCACATTAAATTCTCCTAACTTCTCCAACGTGTTTTTATACACTTTGCTACAGATTTTACACTCCTTATTCCTCATACTACAATTACCATTCCAATGGTCATTAAACATCTCTACTATCCTCAATACATACCTTGGTTCTCCCACTCACCAAGTCATCCTTAAATACATAATTCCTACTAAAATTTTGCCATAGTTCATCTACTTTCCTTACTTACTCACACACATCCTTTCTCATCAAATTCATCCCTATTCTAGCCAAACCACAAGGGTTCTACCAGCACACACACAAAATCCCAATACACCAATATTTCCTCAATCCACAATACAAATACTCATACACAATTATTTGGCTCTAAGGCTTACAATCCACATACTTGCTCTTAAATACTCAACTTCACAATTCTCAATACTAGTACAAGGTTTTGGGTTCTTTAAATATTTTACCCATTCCCATTACTCTAATGCAAGAGAATTTACATTAGGAAGGAGCTCTTACCTTGAGCTTATACTTCATTTTTCTTTTCCATTTCATTCTTGCTCTCTTTCTTGTCCAAATCGATTTTTTGTGGGGAATGGGAGTTGGCCAAACTCCATTCCCATTTACCCAAGCACACAAAGACAAGCATAATTAACCTACTAACCCTCATAATAACACTAATTCATTGAAGTGTTTAGATACAATTTCTAGGGTTTACCTTTGGAGTGCTTTAGGAGGGGTTTTAGCCCTTGGTTCAAGAAGGAGAATCCACCACCATTGCTAGGTGAAATTGGTGCTCAAAAAGAGAGAGAAAACAAGGTATTACAAGGGCCAAAAATCGGTTTCCAAGGAAGGTGGAGGAAACTTGAATCTTTTATGGAGATTTTTACCTTGTTGGAAAGAGGAGGCTCCAAGCTTCACAATGGTGTGCTTTTCTCTTCAAATGGGGAAAACCCATGGAGATGAAGTTGCTCATTTTCGGATTTTGAAAAGATAGAAATGTAGAGCTTGAAGAGAGGAGTTCAAATATGTTTTTATTTTTCATTTGGAGCTCACATGGAGGTAGAGCAAGAGGATGAAGAGGGGCTGCCATGGGAGCTGTTTGGAGAGCTCCAAAATCGCCCATAAGAAGAGAGGAAGAAGAAGAGAGCTGCAGAGAGGGGTTCCATCGTGAGAGAGGGAGGGAGTTGGAGAGAAGAAGAGAAATGAGAGAGTAAGAGGAGAGAGGGGTATTTACTTTTGTACTTTTTGCTTTTTGCTTTCTTGATTTACTTATTTGTTACTTGTGTGTGTGTGAGAGAGAGAGCTGTTTACACCAGTAAAAACCGGCCCCCTCTGTAATACTAGCTGGAGCGTTTTTCGCCTTTTACAGAAACGCTCGATATTTTACCCGGTTTTGATACTATTCACTAACCGGGCCCGTTTTCCGGAATTTTCTCGTTTAATCATTTTTATTGATTATTAAGCTTCATAAATGCTTAATAATTATTATTTAATGATTTGTAATTTTTACGGGTCTGTTTGACCACTTAAAGCCACGTTTTCGGGTTTCCTCGAAAAACGTGCGCTAAAGCTCTTTTAGCGTTTTAATACATTTCTTGGATCCGTTTTCTTCGGGAATCATCCCCCATATACTAATTAGGCATGAATAAGCCTTAGGAATCCTTACGATACTATAACCGAGGTCTCGTACCTCTATGGTTATTTAACGCTCATTTTAGCGTTTTCCTCATTTCTTTGGATTTATTTTCTTTACCAAAATTACTTAGGCACTATTAGGCCCTTAAATACCATATTAGAATAATATAATCACCATATTTAAGTTCGGGGTATTTCAATCTACCCCCTTAAAGAACTTTGCCCTCAAAGTTGGTGAATCTAATATTGCTACTTGTATACATACTCTATGCTAAGGTTGTAACCTATACATATATCTTGTCAAACTCCGAATGTGTGACATGATGCATACTACGCATCCAAACAGCATGTCACTGCATGCATAGCAATCAAAAATATCCGTTTTACTTCTCTCCAAGGGGGTCCATCCGAAGACAATTAGGTACAATCCTCCCCCAATGGCGAGTGATCCCTCAGGTACCGGTCACGTTTGAACACTTACGCTTTCTGGTTCACGGCAGTCATGACTTGAGCACTTACGCTTTCTGGCTCTACGGTCCTTTGGTTCTGATCAAATTCATTTGCACATATAGAGATCCTCAGGCACTTACTCATACTTACTTACTCATACTTTACTCATACTTACTCATACTTACTCGGGACTACACTGCCCCAGTGCCCTTGGAAAAATACAAAACCCACACTGTTACCGTACACCCGGTGTAGTGGTTTCAAACTACTCTACACTTCCACAGACTCAAAACTAGCTTCACCTCCTATGGTTTCGACCGGATACCCGTGCCTAGGCATGGAAGATCCACTAGCGTCCGTGGGAGCGGTTTTAAAACCGATCCTCATTCTCAAGTTTGAAGAAACCTTGTACCAAATTAGTTTTGGAAATTCATTTTGAAAACTTTGCATACATCTCCCAGTTCAATTTATGATGATTTTCTATACTAGTGTTATTATTGTGGCCACTTAAGGGAGCTTAGTTTCAATCATTATTGATTCCCTTTTGTTGATGTTCGCATAGTGTTATTATCACAATACCTTTTCATCCTTCAACCCTGTGATCAGCATTGGTGTTGATTATCCTTCCACCCCAATTTGTGTTCGGCTTCCCTTGATCGCTAGCAAATCATTCCACTTCCACCTCAATACAAACAGACAGATTGTCAAACATTATTCGTTTCTATCTTTTAATCTTGCTACTCATAATCATACTCATACATTTCCCAATTTATATGATTCCCTTACTTACTTACTAATCATCTCATCATTTACTGCATCCTCTCCAACTACTATACTTAAGAAATTCATGGTATAATATCCCATTAATCTGCTATACCAAATTCATACTCATAATACATCGGTTTCGTGCCGATTTATACTCATTACATACATTGGTTCCATACCGATTTATACTCCTCAAGTCTCCCATACATACTCATTCTTCATACTATTACCAATCGGGTTTCTCATTACCCTGGAGTTTCTCTACTCCTTTTCCTATACTTACTTCCCAAATTACCACAATTACACGATGAGTGAATACAAATGTTTATGTAACATAAGTATCAACCATCAAAACGAATTCTCTTGCGCTATGCGCATTGTAGTTTACGCACCTATCACGTAAAGCATACATTTCGCGGTTTTCGCTCTACCCCCTTAAAAGGGATTACGCCCACGTAATCTACCATGTGTCAACATTGGACATTGGTCGAAGGCATTCAGCCGTCATGGAGTGGTTCAGTTTCCATGCGGTCTATTAGACAATGTTCCTTGATCAACGGGTCTTAACCGTACTGTCGGTTAGTCCCTACATCAAGAATTTCCATCGGAGTTTATTTAACTCTTAACCGGGTTCGGTTCTAGCCTGAATGGCTTTAAGG
This sequence comes from Limonium bicolor, assembly GCA_023374045.1. Taxonomy (NCBI): domain Eukaryota; kingdom Viridiplantae; phylum Streptophyta; class Magnoliopsida; order Caryophyllales; family Plumbaginaceae; genus Limonium; species Limonium bicolor. Next base: position 205,642,161 of record CM041780.1, read on the forward strand.
CATTAACGATTAACCTTTTATTTACTAGGTGTACTTCACTTAGAATTCTGGCCCACTAGCTTCTGCTGCGCGACCCTGATAACTTGGGTTATTCGCCCTTCTTGTTATCTTAAATGTGCTATACAACACCTTTTTCCTCTTATTGCGGAAATAAGGTTTATTGACCAAGTGTGGTGTTCTCTTACCGTGCTCGAATTCGGTGAGTTGTAGATTCATAACCAGCTCTCTGGCAATGTATATACATACTATTGTGTTTGTAGTGATCATTCACTTGGTTTCTCCGACTTATTGTCGTTGAGGTTAAGTCACTACTTAGTTGTAGTGCTTCCTCTGTCGTTAGTAGCTTCTGAGCTACACCAGTTTCTCTGGTTCATTACAAGTGTTCTTTACTTGTATGACCTTGCATTTTCCATGCGTCGGTCCTTGTGACTTCCTTAAGTCTCCTTTCGCTTTATTCCCATGGAATTCACATCTTGTGATTGTTGGTGTGTTTCACACTCTTCGTGCTCTTTGGCCTTAGGCCGCACGGTTTGTTTCCAAGCTTTGTTCCACTGGCTTACGCCGTGTTTACTGGTGAAAGAAAGAATTTACCACTACTACGTTCTCCATAACCTTAGCTATCCCACTTAGATCATTGACCACAAGTGCAATACCAAAACACTCAGTCCTACAGAGTGCAGAGGCGTAAACGCTTGGCAGTAACTCTCTTATGAGATCGCAATAGGAATTATTGTTACTCCTTCAGGTGGTGTTTCATCATTTCGTGCGGACTCTTGGCTTGTTGCCCGGTCTGTCCACTATCTCGATTTAACAATTTCCATAGCATTAATGATTACTCATATACATTGGTCGCCTGTTGTGCACCATGTTCTTACAGATTCCATAGTATTGGTTTACATGGCATCCACTGTTGCTAGCTTCAGCTCATGCATTTATACAATGGTTTCCCATGTATTTGGCAATACCAAATATGGTATTCCTTTATTTTTCTCAGCTCCCGAGCATCATTGGTTTTATAATCGGTTACTCCTTGGTTGTCATCAATTGCTGTTGAAGCTTGTTTCACATTGCCCGGCAATAATTGTATGCTTAAGCTTGACTACATCAGTAGTTCTGAAAGGGATATATTTCCTGACAGTTACTGATGGTATCCCCTTCTTGGGATCCATATGTTCACCGCTTTTGCGGTCTCACATTTATGAGGGGCGTCCTCATTCATCGGTTGTTACTCTTTTATCGGTGTCATCCTTGACAACCTTCCATATGGTTCACAAAGGTTTTAACCGTTGGGTTGTGTGTAGTAATAGTTTCATGGCCTACTAGCCATATCGCCTAGAGCTCTGCTCATCATAGGTTGTTCCCAAGTGGTTATTTCTCCATAAGCTATTGCTGAGTTGGAGGTGATACTGGGCTCCATGATAAGATCGTCGCATCACGCTTCCGTATGTTGGAGACCCTTTTTGTATCTCGGTATTGATCGATACCATTTATTGATTTGGGGTATCCCCTGTCAAGTGGGATCCCTTCGGTGTTCTAACCGGTTTGCTCGTTCCGATTGTGGTGTTTTTACCACCATACCTCGTTCGACTGTGTTGACTTGTTACCCTTTATGGATTGCCTTGGGTAGTATCGATTATACGTAGCATCTGACATATATCAGTATTTTCAGTTTGTTGTCCTACCTTGCGGTTTTGGATCTGAGTTACGTCTCCCGTCTTCAGGGTAGACCATTGGTGTTTTTCCTTATGTTATAACGGTTTGGTATTCCTTCCGGTGATGAATGGTATTTCTGGGACCTTATAACATCACCCTGTGTGTTTGTGGTAGTTGATCTGGGAATTCTATCCCGTTCATTGAACACCGATGTGTTAGTGTTAGGCATTTGCTTTACTATGCTTAGACTGGGTATTCCTTCCAGTTATCATGCTTTACCTAGATATATTCGAGACATATCCAATGTCTTATCCCGTTGTTAGTGCTTCGTGCACTTTCAACTCTTAATGGTTCTCCTGAAGTGAGTTTCTAACTCCTTAGCTTGTAGCTTATCTGAGTTTCCTTTGTTCGGTTGAGGTAACCAACTGTTCTGTTTCAAATTCACTTATGGTCCGTAGAACAGAGTTGACTACTTCCCGTGTTTCGTACACTACATGTATACATACGTGGGGTACCGTCTTGGCACGTTACCACTTACCTAACTATCTGTCAGGCCCGCAAGCTCCTTCGGAGTGCGGTCGTCCCACATCCCGTATTTGGGTACACTCGTAGTGTTCGTCACACGCCTAGGTGAATTGTCTACTCCTCTTGTATCATTCTATGATACTCACCGTAATTTCGTCTGTTTGGTTTTAAAATCCAAGGTTTAAAAGAAGAGTTTGTGATTTTGAAAGAAAATTTGGGTTTTGAAATAACAGTTCCGTGTTAAAAAGGAATTCTTCATGGCGTTGCCATGTTTGCGGTCTTGACCAAGTTCAGCTTCTTGCTGATTGGTATGTCCTCAATACAATGGTCGTGCCGTTAGGCCTTCCCGAGGGTTCGTTATTTAACATCCTTAGGATTGGTGATCCTATATTTGCTCCATTCGTCATAGCGGTACTTTGACAAGTATCTGCGGGTTGTTAAAAGTATTCCAATCGTCTTGTAGTTGCTGCACTTGCCCTGGGCAAGTGCGCGGGTAGGTTGTTTTTCGGTTAACGCATACCGGTGGCGGTATCGTTTCCATCCATAATTGGTGGTTTTATTAGGTCTTCATTTGATCCTTTGATCTTGGTGATCGATCTCCTGAGTCGCTTCTCAGTGTACTTGACGTGGTTGTCGTCCATCCGGGTGTCTCACACCTTCATGTGGTTAACAAGACCTGACTTATCCTTAGGAACCAGGTTGTGGTCCTATAGGTGTATGTGTTATGATTTCTTTCATAGTTATCTGAACTATGTTGTTCGGTTATTACATCCTCTTGGCATGTAGGTTTGGTGTTAATCCAACCTCGACTAATTCCTTAGTCGGTTTGTATACCGTTGTGGTATCATCAGAGGTTACAGTCCGTAGACTCTCTTGTTTAGGATTCGTTACTCTATCTTCCTTGCTTTATTGCGCGATTGTGCTTCTCTTCTTGCTGGCTACACATGGTTCTCGCGACTGCGAAGCATGTCGCCCCATGGTGCCATAAATTCCATTATCCTTGTGCTTTGGATCTTCATTCCTCCGCCATTAAGTGTGGTCCTTGTCATTCAACGGGAACCGTCTTCGGGACTTCCAGTTCTTGGACTCTACCGTATGACAGGTTCTTTTCTAATAAGGTTTACTTGCAACTGCCAGATCGGGTGCCACCCGAGTGTGAGAGGTCTTTCCATCTCCCTGGCGTTCTTGTCCCAACTTACAACGGGGGACGCGGAGGCGGGTATGGTTACTGTAGGTATCCAGTCACACTGGAAATTCCTATCTAGCGTCCTCGCACACTAGCACTCAACCCTTAGCCCTAGTCTCTACTTCTAACTCTTATTTACCTAACTCGGTATTTACCTAAACTCGGTATTTCATCCATCAGAGCGATACTTCGCTCTGATACCACTTTTTGTAACACCCCTACCGCTAATACCGTCATTACTGTACAAATACTTACCTTCGCAGCGGATACTCCTTACACAACGGCGGGTGTACAATGCCGTTAGTCACCCACGTGACTAACAAGGCGAGTTACAATACTACATCCTATCGGTCTGATGAACATGAACATACCGAGTACTCTACACAATACAATACTTCCCATTGCATACTCATCCATAATCCAATTAACTCCAATTCATTACTATACCGAGCGTACTACAATCCTTAATTACCGATACAGTTTAAACTTCCAAATTCGATTACAATGCAAGTACCAATTCCTACTATACAACTACCCATGCTTACGTAGCAGCCCCCGTCCTACTCTCTCGAACGGTGATCAGCTTCGGGTACCTGCACACTAAAAACGGTCCCAGGGGGTCAGCTTACGCTGCATATGAAATCCGCATATACCGCGTGCTAACCGCGGTACGCCGACTACTTTGGGTCGGATATACATGGAGTTCATTTTACATGCATACATACATACTCATACTACACAATACAATCAAAGATACCTACATAAATACACAAGTACAATACTTACTAAGGAAGACAATTCAATAGTCAACCATTCGTATTTGTATACATTCATTACTCTTCGTACTGTGTTCGATATTCGTTACTCTACTCATACTTACTCCTTACTCTTGCATACTCATCACTCCATGTTCAATACCTTACTCGTACACGATCCTTACTCTGTGCTCGTTACTATACTAGTGCATACTCACTACTCAATTCCCCTTACTTACTCTTACATACTCAATACTCGATACTTACTCATACGTACTCAATACTCGGTACTCATACTACTCATACTTGCTTCTTACTCAATACTCATTACCTTACTCATACATACGCAATACTCATTACTTTGGCCTCTGGGCGGAGTCATACTCAAGACTCGCCACCGGACCTACAATACGAGGGCTATACGCTTAGCTCCTCAAATACTCAAATGTCCGTTCTACCGGACTACACGAATTCCCAACACTCTTCTCTCAGAGCACAATACAACCTCATGGTTAGCCTAGGAGTATCTCTCTCGATAACCTCTGTTAGCTTAGGGAATTACCACCGTCTAGTATCCTCAGATTTAAGGGTTTCCCCAACATATCGAATACTCTCTCGTTCGGGGCATACTTACATCAGTCGGGTCCTCTCATAATGGGTCGACTAATTACTAAGGGGTTTGGAGATCCCTCATCATTCTTTACTACTCCATGGTTCAAGTTTTGCACCAAGATTAATTCCTCTAATAGAGGTTACTTATATACTTCCACCATGTTTTGTTTGTGGATTATTCATTTCGTTTCTCCTACCGTTATCGGAAGGTTGTTACTCCCGTACACTCTCTCACATTCTAGTGAGTTCGTTGGGTTGCGTTATCGTTTATTGATTCGATACTTTAGTGCGTTGCTACGTTTCCATTAGTTCACAATATGACTCTTACTACGAGCCTCTACACAACAAGACTCATCTATGAGTCGTACTACGCACTAAATGAAGCCACGCAATCAATCAGGAAGGTTAGCTCACACAACATACATCAAGACATACAATGAAGGCAATAAACCATTTTTCATGCTTTAGTCTTGATTAGCCGGCATACAACATACAAATCAACGTAACTCGGTTAGCATACGGGGCATGAGGAAATCATACCTTCACCGAAGTTAGCTCTACCATGTGTTCCCTTGTTCCTTGGTTCACACTTGTTCCACTGATAATGTTTCAACATTATTATTAATACTATACTCTTATGATACACAAATAATTACTACTCCCGTACTTACCCCGTTATCCCGTGTACTTAATGTTCTTATACTCTCAACTTGCTTAGTTACTTTTACACTTGTTTTCATACTCATATACTTACTTTCTTACCTTTGTTATTTCAATTGTAGTGTACTACTACATATATGCATATATGTGTATAGGCATATATATATATATACATATGATTATCCTAATCATATAGTAAATTTTTTTTTTTTTACTCGACCGGACTTGCGACCGACCTTGCAAGTCCGGTCCATTCCAGTAGCTACAAGTACGGGAAATTTTCTGGCTCGACCGAACTTGCAAGTCCGGTCGCAGTTCGGTCCATTTCCAGTAGCTCGCATTGCGGGATTTTTCCGAATTTTTCTGGCCGACCGAACTTGCAAGTCCGGTCGCAAGTTCGGTCCATTCCAGAAGGTTTCTAACGGGAGAATTTTCTGGTCCGACCGAACTTGCATGTCCGGTCACAAGTCCGGTCGATTCCAAAAGGTTTCCCGTCTTTGTAAATCTGGGCTCGACCGAACTTGCAAGTCCGGTCGCAAGTCCGGTCCGGCCCAGTACTTCAATTTTAAAATCTGTTTTCAGTCCTCTCTTTTACCCATTACTTCCCCAATCTTCCTACCTGTAATCCCACATGTTTTAGTGCCATTTAGGCTTCCTAATATACCTCAATCCATCCACCAAATCTATTCCTAAATCCATCAAATGACTTACACAATTCCCTCACTTCTTTTCCAACACTTGTAACAGTTTTTGTTACACTTATGCTACAGATTTTACAATTCAACTCTCCCATCCAATACTTTCTCAACCAATGCCATTCCTAGCATTCTAAACACCTCTCCTTACCATACCAATTCATTTCCAAGCCATTGCACTACCTATACCCAAGTTCCAACACTCATCTTACCAAGATCCTGCACATTAAATTCTCCTAACTTCTCCAACGTGTTCTTATACACTTTGCTACAGATTTTACACTCCTTATTCCTCATACTACAATTACCATTCCAATGGTCATTAAACATCTCTACTATCCTCAATACATACCTTGGTTCTCCCACTCACCAAGTCATCCTTAAATACATAATTCCTACTAAATTTTGTCATAGTTCATCTACTTTCCTTACTTACTCACACACATCCTTTCTCATCAAATTCATCCCTATTCTAGCCAAACCACAAGGGTTCTACCAGCACACACACAAATCCCAATACACCAATATTTCCTCAATCCACAATACAAATACTCATACACAATTATTTGGCTCTAAGGCTTACAATCCACATACTTGCTCTTAAATACTCAACTTCACAATTCTCAATACTAGTACAAGGTTTTGGGTTCTTTAAATATTTTACCCATTCCCATTACTCTAATGCAATAGAATTTACATTAGGAAGGAGCTCTTACCTTGAGCTTATACTTCATTCTTTCTTTTCCATTTCTTCTTCTTGCTCTCTTTCTTGTCCAAATCGATTTTGTGGGAATGGAGTTGCCAAACTCCATTCCCATTACCCAAGCACACAAAGACAAGCATAATTAACCTACTAACCCTTATAATAACACTAATTCATTGAAGTGTTTAGATACAATTTCTAGGGTTTACCTTTGGAGTGCTTTAGGAGGGGTTTTAGCCCTTGGTTCAAGAAGGAGAATCCACCACCATTGCTAGGTGAAATTGGTGCTCAAAAAGAGAGAGAAAAACAAGGTATTACAAAGGGCCAAAATCGGTTTCCAAGGAAGGTGGAGGAAACTTGAATCTTTTATGGAGATTTTTACCTTGTTGGAAAGAGGAGGCTCCAAGCTTCACAATGGTGTGCTTTTCTCTTCAAATGGGGAAAACCCATGGAGATGAAGTTGCTCATTTTCGGATTTTGAAAAGATAGAAATGTAGAGCTTGAAGAGAGGAGTTCAAATATGTGTTTTATTTTTCATTTGGAGCTCACATGGAGGTAGAGCAAAAGGATGAAGAGGGGCTGCCATGGGAGCTGTTTGGAGAGCTCCAAAATCGCCCACAAGAAGAGAGGAAGGAAGAAGAGAGCTGCAGAGAGGGGGTTCCATCGTGAGAGAGGGAGGGAGTTGGAGAGAGAAGAGAAATGAGAGAGTAAGAGGAGAGAGGGGGTATTTACTTTTGTACTTTTTGCTTTCTTTGATTTACTTATTTGTTACTTGTGTTGTGTGAGAGAGAGAGCTGTTTACACCAGTAAAAACCGGCCCCCTCTGTAATACTAGCTGGAGCATTTTTCGCCTTTTACAGAAAACGCTCGATATTTTACCCGGTTTTGATACTATTCACTAACCGGGCCCGTTTTCCGGAATTTTCTCGTTTAATCATTTTTATTGATTATTAAGCTTCCATAAATGCTTAATAATTATTATTTAATGATTTGTAATTTTTACGGGTCTGTTTGACCACTTAAAGCCACGTTTTCGGGTTTCCTTGAAAAACGTGCGCTAAAGCTCTTTTAGCGTTTTAATACATTTCTTGGATCCGTTTTCTTCGGGAATCAACCCATATACTAATTAGGCATGAATAAGCCTTAGGAATCCTTACGATACTATACCGAGGTCTCGTACCTCCTATGGTTATTTAACGCTCATTTTAGCGTTTTCCTCATTTCTTTGGATTTATTTTCTTTACCAAAAATTACTTAGGCACTATTAGGCCCTTAAATACCATATTAGAATAATATAATCACCTATTACGTTATATATTAACATTTATTTAGCTCATTTTATCTTTTTTCAGTTCTTATTTTTCCTACTTTTCTCTATCAGTATACTATTGAATTATAAGCACTGTATCATGTAGGTTATGGACTTGGTCTCAATTGAGCGAACTCGGTCCTGCTTGTCTTCTGTCGTTGTAGAGGGAGCCTATGAGATGGACCTGAGTCATTTGTAATGAAAGAGATAGCCTAAGGGCTGATCCTTGGTTGCTTGTCGGGTCAATGGGGGCTTGATGGTTTAGAGGATGAGTGTGGCCACTAAGAGGCACATGAGTACTCAGGTCGTAGCGTGAGGACGGTGTTGACTCAGTCTGAGCTGCGGTCTCGCATACGACCAAGGTGCTTAGGCCACGGGAATGGGAGACAGTGAAGGAACTTGTCATTGGAAAGTTTCAAACCCACTTTTGACTTGCTTGTGGCTAAGTGGTTAGCTCAGCTTTCCAAAGATAATAGTTGGCTGGTTTGGTCTTTGACCTAGTGTCGGTGATGTCTAGCCGTTCTTTTGACTTCATCCATATAGCCATTTTGGGGTCTTGCTTCCGCGCAAAATTTTCCGCATTAAGGTTGGGCATGACACCAAGTTATCCTATACTCCCTCCGTTCAATAATATTTATCGTTTTGGAAACTTGCACACTTATTAAGAAAAATAGAAAAATAACACATGTACCCCTACTTTTTTACTTTTCTATCTAGATAATAATTATTTTGTGTTGATTTGTAGGGATAAAAGTGGAAAAAGTGTGTCAAAAATCTAGAATGTCTTATAATTTTGAACAAGATTCAAATCCTAAAATGACAAATATTAATTAATGGAGGGAGTATTGTTCAGTAGATACTTAGATACTAGCATCTTGATATACAATGGTCATTTATAGAGTATACCATAATTTTTTTGTGGTGGGTGACTCTTAAATTACCCTTGAAACATTTAAGACATTGCTAACAATGACTCTGATTTTTAAAAAAGAAATTATTTTTATTTTTTATTAAGAGTTTTTTGGGCTTCTTTTGAGATGGTTTTTCTAATACTTTTTACTTTTTTTCTCAAAATTATTATAACAACAAATGTCTAACAACTGACAAAACAGTTGTCACCAAACGGATCCAATATGTGCAGATATCATGGTGTATTCTGAAAACAATAACACTAGTACGTATGATGTGTGCATTTCAAAAACTTGTATATGAATGGTGGTCGCTTTAGATTTACCCACTTTTTCCCCTTAATTCGTGTTTTTGAACGTAACATGTCTATATATATACTGTATAAGTACTTTGAACATTAGCCATAAACAGTTAGTAATTGAAACAGGGTGGGATTTCTAGACGGTCGGGGCTGTGTGGATTTTACTAAACTAATTAACAAGTGTACTATATTTTTTAAATCGTAATAGTGTGGTAGTTAAACATTTGGAATGGAGTAGTATAGGAAATGTAAAATAAGTAGTAAGTTACAAGTAATGTTCTATTACAGCCATATGATAAATTAAGTACATTTACAGTGAAATACCCCAAACCTTAAAATATTAATGAACTATCTAATTAGGATATACTAAGGCTAGAACGTGCCTTAGAAACATTAGAATAAGTGTTAAAACAATTTACACCAAAATATGCTTTTGGAACAATTAGAGCAAAGGTGTTTTAAAGAGTATAAATAAATTAGGGAACTACCAATAAGTTCCCAAGAGATTTCAAATGTGAAATACCTCAAAGATTAGTAATACACATTAAGCAGAATTAGCGTTTAAACCGAAACCGCATCTTAGAGCACAAAAATGTGCTTTAAAGAAAAATGTGCTTTAAGCATGTATACATGGAATTAAAAGGCTATGAGCCTAAATACCAATAAGGAACAAGGGAAAAACAATAAAATGGTCAAAGGATCCATAGCGTATACACACAAATTAAGTATACAAAGTCCATAGTAAACCGGTACTAAACCGACGAAAGTCAAGGAAAAACCACTAAACGACTTGGTTTAAATTGGAATCAGCAACATGATATTTCATGAACAAAGTTTATAAAGGTTGTAAATATATTAAGGACACATTTAAACGAGCCAAAACAAATTGCATAATCAATGTGAACCCGGAAGCACATAAAACGGTGTTTTAAGGCATTTTTGGCTATGTAACATACCTAACACATGGTATAAGTCCTTATGAACGAGTTTGAGGCATCTAATATTACATAAATATAAGGAAGAAACAAAAAAATCAGACAAAATCGTGACTAAGGCTGCCTACTTCATGATGAGTCATTAAAGTGTTAAAATTCAATTTTGCTTACTTTTTACTATTACAACCACCAAGACTTTCATTAATTGCCAAAGCATCTTGTCCCCTTAGTGAATCATTAATCAGACTCTTACCTGTCATATGAGAGCTCCCAAATTCGTAGCTCATCCTCTCTTTGAAGAAACAACACCAAAAACTCAATGTTCTTAGTTTTGAGCCTTAAAGAACATCTTTCCTTGTAGAAATCATAACTTTCTCTTCCTAACTCCAAATCACAAGCTTGATAGCTCGTTGGAATTCTCTTTTCAAGAGCTTTACAACCATAGCTCATGAGCCCCCAGATTCTCAGGAAAAACCACAAAGAAGTGCCTTTGATTCTCGAGGTAAAACATTGCCTTCTTGAAAACTTCTTGTTCTTTGGTTTTTGTTACAGCCAATTGGCATGGGATACTAACCCGTCTTATTCTTCTTCTTGTTGTATAATTTTGGAGCCAATTTCTCTAGCAAATTGCTGTCAAAATTTCTAAGGAAATCAAGCTTAAATATTAAGCTAATGGTTAATATACAAGGTAAATCCTACAACTACCTATTTCAAGGTTCTAATTGTTAATCTATATATGATCTAACATATTGTTCATCTTATTATTTATTGCCGAAATTCTGGTGATTAATATTCAGTTTTTAGCTTATTAAAAGTTAATGTTTACTAAATCTAAGAATAGATTTATACTCCTTAAGATATAAGCTTTAATAAGCTATCATAATATACAAGAAAAATTCATATACTATAATTTATATGGTGGCCGAAAATTAAGGGTATTAATTGAGTTAGAAAAAATATCTAACTTAGTTAAATTAAAGGAATTAGTATAATTAAGAGTAATATGTAAAATTTAAGAAGTTTTAGTACCTAATGGTGATTACCGAAAATATATGAGGTCAATATGGAATTTTTAAGAGTTTAGATGATGAGAAAATAATTGTAGAATTAAGTTTACAATTTATAAGAGTTTATAAGTGTTATAAGGAATTTATAAGGTTTTCGGTATATTTAAGGTAAATAAAGGGTGGTATATATTACTATAACATTAGATAATTAAATCTGGTGGTTTAGAGATGTTTAAAATGATTTTTGATGTTCAAAAATCTGTAGGAAAATTAGTTACGAAAATTAGAAATTAATTAGAGTTAAATTGGTTAATAAATGAGTTAGGATAAAAGAAAAGACCACAAGGGTAAAATGTTAATTTCCCTGGTCAAACGTGGTCAAACTTGGTCAATGACAGTTTGTGAAATGTTTAGAGGAGCTAGAATAAAAATTGTAGCAAAAGATTAGATATTAAAAGGATAAAGGAATAAAAAGTTAAGTTAAATTAACTTTAGGAGTAATATTGTAAATTATGGAAGTTAGGGGGTTTGACCATAAAAGACTGGTCAAACTTGGGTATATTTTGGTAATTGACCAAAAGTATAAAGAAATTAATTAAGTAAGACTTTGGAAGAAATTAGAAATAAAAATAACAAGTTTAGAACTTGTTATGAGATAAATAGAGATTAAGAAAACTATGGGTAAGTAATGAAAATAACACATTTTTATGTGTTTAAAAGGTTAAGGAAATTAAATAATGAATTTAGAAACAAGTTGTAAAAGAAATAGAGTTAAGACAGGGTTAAACGAGACTCGTATATAACTTAAGGTATACGAGGGGTATACCGTAATTTAATAAGTATAGGAGAATCAATACTTAAAGTATTTTTAATGAAAATACAAGTTATATTGAAAAAGAAATAAATACGTATGATACGGAGTATCATATGGACGTACTACGAAAAATTTTAGTGTACATGAATAGTACTCGTATACATGAATAGTAAATACGTATACATGAATAGTAAATACGTATACGTGAATAGTAAATGCGTATACATGAATAGGAAATACATATACATGAATAGTAACTATGTATATATGAATAGTCAAATACGAGACATATACGTGAATTGTAAAATACGTATACGTGAATAGTGAAATACAGTGAATAGTAAAATACGAGGCCGTATAAATAAATAGTGGAATACGAGACCGTATATGAATAGTGAAATATGGATGAATAGTGAAAAATACAAACCTAATACAAGGTCCGTATAAGTCTAAAGTTGTTAACTGTGCAACTAAATAACTGCTAACGACATTAGTATGTTAATGAATTAGAGTTGAGCTTGAAAACGCTCCTAAATGAACGAACCCGTTTAACGGTATACTATTATACCCGGTTTAACCTAGGAAGAGATTTAAGTTGAAAAGAGAACCAAACTAGTTCTAAGACACAGGATACTAATACTAGTTCTAATTACAGATCTAGATAGTCAGAGGTGTTCGGCGGATTAGGCGAACGTGGGAGTAAGAGCTAGCCAATCTCCGGTGTACGGTATGGGATTCTTGTAGCTTGTTTGCTAACGAGGTCTACCTCGGTTTATGTGCTATGTGTTATTGTGATACGACCAAGTAAGATTAAGCATGAAACCGATTTACTATATTGTTATTGTGTGTCCATTGCACACTAACACGACTTGATTCAGAGCTTGTTCATTAACTATGTTTAATAACAATTGTATAAGGTTACAAATATTCCCTATTGTTAGTTGGTTAATACCGAGAGAGGTTTAACTAACCAATTGTCAAAGAGACTTCAGCTAACTGGAACTTGGGAGAAGAGGAATTCGGGACTGACTCCGTCATGCATGTTTAGGATAGGAGGTCGGCATCTGTATCAGATCTATCTTCTGCCTAGGGTCGACAAACTGACCCGACCAGCTCGAGTGAACAGTTCAAGGTGGGAGACAAATTCAGGAGGCGCAGGAGGGTCAAGCCTACACCCCTCATAATGTAAGAATTTATGTTTATTAACCCAATGGAGCTAATAACTCATTGGCTAGGGTTACTTTGACCCGACAAAAATAAACAATTTAGTTAGAGAACAACCAGTTCTATTAAGAGAACGGTTGACACTTATAAGGTATGGTCAAACACGAGAACTAAACAATTCTCAGGCCTCAGGAGTTAGGGATCTAACTCACTCATTAATGGGCGTCCATTACGACGTTTGATTTATTTGAGCAGTGAATGTATGTGTTGTTTGTTATCGTACTTCTTATTATTATTTGTATTGATAAACAATTGCATGTATACGACAAAGTAGTCATGTGTAACCCTGCTAGCTTGTGGGCTGCACGTTTTCTGTACCAGCCATGTGTTGAGCCCCTTGGGGCCTGTGATTTAAACTTTGCAGGTAGGTACCAGACGAACACTCAACCTGAGAGTAGGAGCGGGTAGAGTACTTCGGGTTGCTTTTACATTTGTTACATGAGTTGTGCATGTACACTCGTTTAGAGTATACTGAGATGTTAGTATGATGTACTAGGATATGAGATACTCGGTATAAGTTGTGGTTTATGAATTGTAATGTTTTAGATGCTCGAGTAACTATCCGGTTAGTCAGACCGTGGATTGTAAATAGAATAGGCCTAGTTAGTCACGTGGGTGACTAACGGCGGTAACACCAATTTAGTAGAACTTTTCCTGAAATACCCCAAACTTAGATATGGTGTTTAAAAGATGAACTGAGTTATAAGGAGGCTAAATAATGCCTTAGAAACATTAAGAAACATTTCTAATCAAAGAAAACATAAGGAAACACCAAAAGAGCAGTTTAAGCAAAAACGTGCTCTAAGCTTGGAGAGACTTGGGAGAGTACCCAAATATTGTTATAAGACCTTAGTAACATCCTAATGGTCATTTTAAATCAATTACCAAAGAAAACCAAGCTTGAAAACAAGTTAAAACACAGAATGTGCTTTAAGGAGTCTTAAAGCACATTTTTGAAAAATGGTCTTGTAATGAGTTTTGAATGGCTAAATGTCCATCATTACTCTTTAATTAACATGTACTATATAGTATCACATTTGGAAGTCTATATCAATGGGAAATCAAAATTTCACAACAATGTGCCTTGTTTTGTGAATAGTAACTTAATTAAGCTAGTTTATAACATAAGTCAATATAAGTGAGATATTTGGTCAACAAAGACTTAAGTACCCTTGTTACTTAATGGGGGCCGGTTTTTTATAAGGTGAGTCACCACCTTTATGAGTCATTAAGCAAATAAAGAGTTATAAAGCAAAACTACTATTCACTTTACAAAGATAAATATCTTACCTTTAATCATCTCTCTCCTCACCTCTTCATTCTCTCTTGTTCCCACGGTTTTCTCAAGCTCTCTCCCTTCTCCATTAACGTGAAGAGCAACTCCATGCTAGCTCCACCTTCTCTTGCACACAACTTACTCATTTTAGCTCCAAACCAAAACAAATTACATATTCCTCTTAGTTAGCTCAAGCTCTCTCTTTCTATCTTTTCAAAACTCCAAGAGCTTTGATTTGGTGCCAAGCCAAACCACCATTAGAGGAGGAAATTCAAGTTTGGAGACTCCATTGGCTTCTCCATTCTCTTAAGGTAAAGAAAGTGTAAGAAAATCTAGGTTTCCATCACTTTTCTTCATAACCGAAAATACATGCTCATGAGGCTTCACTTTAATGCCTTGTTCTAGCTTGTTTTCTACTCTTCAAAGGATTGAGGAGGTCCTTCTTGCTTCATATCCAAGCTTGTCTTGAGAAACCAAGGTAAAACAATCACCTTAATACCTTAAAGCACATTTTTAACCTAGGGTTTGTTCCTTAGGGTTAATGAATTATCTAGTACTCATTGGAGTCATTGGATGTTAGTTAGAACATTGGCAAGGAGATATATATTGGTGACCGAGATTGAGCAAGGAAAAACCTAAGGAAGAAGCTTTTAAAGCTTATAAAGAACAAGGTAAATTACTTACCTTAAGGGGTTTTATTGTTTAAGGGAATGGGATTTAGATATGCGGTGAGTTTAGTGTAGAGTTACATTAGAAAAGGGTTATATATGACCTAGGAGAAACAATGATCATGATTGTGAACTTGTGACTAAGGAGCAAATGAGAAAAAGAGATAGTTTGAGAATATCAAGGTGAATTATAAGAAGCATTTTTTCAATGGATCCTTGTTTGTGTGTATTCGCAGGTTGAAGGCAATATATGTGGAAATTCAGTGGTTAAGATTATTTGTCATTTAAGGGCCTAAGTGCCAAGCATTTAAG
This sequence comes from Limonium bicolor, assembly GCA_023374045.1. Classification (NCBI taxonomy): domain Eukaryota; kingdom Viridiplantae; phylum Streptophyta; class Magnoliopsida; order Caryophyllales; family Plumbaginaceae; genus Limonium; species Limonium bicolor. Next base: position 205,657,705 of record CM041780.1, read on the forward strand.
TTTATGCACTATAAGATGATGTGGTGTAGTTTTAGTGTAAATTGTGTGTTAAGGTGTTGTGATGAGAATTTGAGTGATATTGGTTGTTTGATGGAGAAAAACCAAGTGTTAGGATGTACTATATACTAGAGAACCCATGGCAAAATTTAAAGGAGAACTTAAGTGTTTAAGATGTTCTAAGGGGATTTAATTACTAAGGAAGTACTAGGAAGTTCTAGAGGTTGTCTTGATAAAAAAAGGGTGAGATTAAGGTGTTTTAATGACTTATAATGACTTAGGTATCACCATGAAGGATTTAGGAATCAAAAGTATGTACTTGGGTATTTAGGGCTTAGGTAAATGTTGATAAAAGAAGCTAGGAAACTTTAGTAAGTTTGATGTAAAAGAGCATAAAACTTTTAGGTGGTTTAGGTAGAAACTAGAGTTTGGAATTTAAGGAGAACCTTGGAAAGTGTAAGAAAGATGCTTTGGAGATGATGTTGTAGTGGTGAAGAAACATTATTGGCATAGTGGTTATCATAGGTATGAAACACCACTTAGAAAACCAAGGAGAAAATATCATAAGTGTAGGAATTTTGGTGTGAAGTGAGTAAGTGTTTAAGGAGATAGAAAATGAGTTTTATGGATGTTGTATGAGGGTGTAAGTGTACCAAATGATGTTAGAAGACATTATGAGGCTTTAGGAGAAGTTTGGTGAAAATTGGTTAAGTGTTTAAAGGCTTAAAAAATGAGTGTTTTGGCTTGTCCGAACATCCGTCCGGACATGGACGTTCGGACAGGCCCTGTTTTGTAAAAATTCTCAGAGTCTCGAACTGTGTCCGAACTTCGGAAGTCCGGACACAGGTTCGGACACATGAGATTTTGCTTTGAATTTTCCTCGACCCATGTCCGAACTTCCGAAGTCCGGACACATGTTCGGACATGCGTCTGTTTTCAGTTTTAAGTCACGGCTTGCGTCCGAACTTGGGAAGTCCGGACACAAGTTCGGACATGCCACTGTTTTGGCCAAAACCTTGTTTAAGGTTAGGAAATGATGGGGATGATTAGGTATTGATGTTATAAGGTTATTAAGGACATGTTTGGTGGGTGTAATGGTCATTATGTGGGTGAGTAAGTGTAATAGATAATGAGGAAATGATGCACTTAGGAGTTAAGTTAAAAAACCATAAGGCTTAGTGAAAAACAATTAGTAAAAGTTGATGTCTAGGAAGGCTAAGTAATTGTAATGAGTTGAATTGAATAATAACCTAAAACTGAATGAATGTTTTAGGATTGGTGAATTGGGACTTGGAAGGAGATAAACCAAACGATCGTCGACGGTGAACGGTACAATCTTTCTTGTGACCTTCTTGCTAACGAGGTGTCCCTCGGCTTGTGTGCTATCTGTTTATTGCTATGACTAAGACAAGATAAAGCATGCAACTGGTATATTTGCTCTCGTTGTGTATGTGTTTTTCTTTACACTAACCCATGAGACTTGAGATTGTTACTAACCAAGTTTAGTACTTACTGAGTTAAGAATAAGAGTTAAGTATTGGTGATTGTTGGTTAATACCCGTTAAGGTTTAACTGACACATGGTGTTTAAGTTTTCTACTAACTGGAACTTGAGTGAGGAAACCCGGGACTGACTCCGGTCATGCATGCTAAGGAAAGGGGGACGGTATCTGAATCAGATCCGCCCTCCGCTTAAGGACTTGTCTTCGGACTTGTAGCCTAGGGCCGGTTGCCGGCTCAGCTACGCTGGACTCCCGTCCAGGGTAGGTGGCATTAAGATGGTGCGGTGGGATCACCTAAATCCCAGGTTTGAATTAAGCTACAACCATTCCCTTCCAGGAACGGTTTGTATACTGAGAATAAGTTGAGGTTAAGATTAAGGTAAGGTAAGGAACTAAGTTTAAGGAAAAGGACTAAGAGGGGGGTTACTAACCCACTTGATAAGGGAACGCTTGAGTCGTTCATTGTTTGTGAACTATACATGTTCATCTGTGGTTATTGTTATTGCACTTCATATTATGCTTGTGTATGTAATTAATTTCCATGCTATCGACAATTAGTCGTCGTAGCCCCGTTAGCTTGGGGGCCATGAGAGGGTGTACCAGCATTCGTGCTGACCCCCTTTGGGGGCTGTTTTTACACTTGCAGGTAAGAGACCCATGAGGACGCACCACGAGAGTAGGAGCGGTTAGACTTAGGATGAGATGTTTATTTTGAGTACGGGTTGCGCTTGTGCACCCGTCTGTCTATATGTAAATTGATGTAAGTTTGTAAATACGACTTAGTTACTTGTACTCGGTTGGTTGTTGGTTTTGGATGGTGATGTTTTGGGTCGGTTGTTATTTTGGATAAGTGTGGTAATGGATAAGGCCGGTATCTTCTAACGATCAGACCGTGGCAAGGTCCAGGTGTCTATTATTTCCGCTGCGACGTATTCGATTAAGTGCTCAGTTTTGCGATAACCACGATTGGCTTTGGATGAGGTGTTACATTTCCGCTGAGTTGTTAATGTACGAGATGGACTTAGGGCGACGATCATTGTATTTAGGGATGGGGTGTTTACAAAAAGTGGTATCAGAGCGTAGTTACGCTCTGATGACTGGAAATTACCGAGCTTAGGAATTACTGAGTTAGGAACTTTAGACTTTGGGATAAGAGTTGAGTGTTAGTGCGAGAGGTGCGTTAGTTAGGATTCCCCGATGTGTATCGGTCTATATAATACCTGACCCGCCCTCCGCGTCCCTGGTTCTAAGATACCAGAAATGAACGCCAGAGAGAAGACAAGCTTTCTCTTACTCGGGAAAACCCGATCTGGCAACTACTTAGCATTATGCAATACGAGAAGCACCTCATTATGCAATATTCTTTCAAGACTTGAAGGTCCTAATTGGAGCGCAACGTTGAAACAGGCGCTACCCATGGAATCCTACCAATGAGAGAATAATAATTACCGGCAACTTGGGTCAACATGCTACCCAGTCGATATAACCCCGCCATACCAGTAAGAAGAAAAGCACTACGAGTGCAATAAGAGGACAAGAGAAGCGACAGAAACACCGGACAACAGTCCAAGGGAACAATAATAGCGGGATAATACCGCGCAAAAGCATAGGGACTACCTAAAAGTCAATTATGCAGTGGATAACTCCGAACCTACAAAAAAAAAGGGGTTGCAAAGACCTAACTGCAATAGCTCAGACGACTATGAATGCATATGCAAGTCATACTCCAAGATAGGACTACGACGTAGTGTCTAAGCAGAGTCAATACTCGTTAACCTCGATGAAGGTGTGGAAATGAGAGTGAGAACCAAGGTGAAAGCGAAAGAAAAAGGGGTTCCTTCAGGAAGAGGAATACCCTGACAAGTAACTATACAATCAAAGGCAGTCAGGCTGCCCAGATAATCAATTAACCAAAGCCAAAAAGGGCAAAGAAGGAGTCTCATGGACTACCACCTCATGGAGTTTAGGAAAATGTACCATTACCAACGTACACAGTACCGATAGCCCATCTTGCATGGCGCACTTGCTTTGGCAAGTGCCGCCGCAATGAAGCTTTATAGGAAGCCGTGAAGACCAAATGGTAAAAACCACGGATATAATACATATTAACACCGGATTACAAATCCTTAAGACTGAAGAGCGAAACAATGGAAGGGCCTGACGGCCTAACCATGACAACTAAATCAATACACCAGTCAACAGGGAGCTGGACTTGGTCAGGAAACTAAACGACGTGAGGATCAGCAATAGACAACCGACACTATAGGTAAGAACACCAACCTAAAACCAAACCTAACCTTGAATGGAAGAACCGTAAAGATTACTCAACAATGTGAGAAGACCAGATGTAAGTAATAACCTACAAGGAAGGTATTACGACATACAATGAAGATGGAGGACATAACAACTTTCAATAAAAACGGATGAACTCCCAGAATAATACCATTAACAGCATTCTTCATTGAAGATGTTGATAAACCCCAGAAACGGAATCAGAGAAAACAAATTTAAGCAATGACCTACCTAGGATCAAAGACGTGCAATCACGAAAGAGAGAACCTCAAAAGGACTACACCATAGAGTTGGTATAGTTGAGCAGAAAAGACCCATAAACGATGGTTAGTATTGCTTGCCTAACTCATTAACACCCAAGTATGATTAGTCATTAACGGATGGCGTAGTCACCTAAAGTTGAACAAAGTATTGACATGGCAGCACATGATAGCTAGGATAAATAACCGACTTAGACACCGGAAGGCAGATGCCTAATGAAAGCGAATCCTTAATTGCTAAAAGACGCAAGTCTATGAGAGCGAAAGTATTGTCACAGACACTGATTAATATCGGATTACCTAAGCGAAACTTCCAGTAGGAAGCGAGATACAACAACTTATTGTGAAACCCAATAGTACATCCAATGATGTGACCTAACATTGACAGAGTTCAAAGAACTAGAGAATTACATGGATAACCTACAGATGACTAAGAATACAATAGTGAACCGAAGACCGGCTATCACTTGAGATTAATCAAGCATTAAGGGCCCACGAGCCAAGGATGCTAATTACATCAGAGCTCGAGGCACAGGGAAGCATAAAAGGCTTATCTAGGCCATGAATGAACTACAACTCGTACATACGAGTGGTTATGAAACCTATACTACATTGAGGAAGAATTGCCAGGAAAGGGCACCAATGAGAATGTTGAGATAGTGCTATTGACAGGGGCGGAGAACGAACCACTCCTTTTAGGGTGGGGATACCTCTCCTTGTTGTGAGGCCTTGAGTGGGAATAAACCCCTCAAAAAGGGCTTTCACTTCTTAGAGATTGAATACTCTCTATTAGAGAATGGGAACCGTAGACCTTGAAATTACCTTAGAACATTCCAGTTACACATAAAAAATATGGAAGGCTGCAGAGACAGACCTCATATCCAACACCCAGGATTTAAGAATCAGTAATCGTCATAGATAAACATTGTGAGTGCGCAGTATGGCACGTCAAGTGACCAACGCTCAAAAGATCTTGTGATTCAACGGATGACTTCTTCAGTAACCGGTTAAATTACATGGTAAATAACATCATAAAGGATGAAAGAATGTGAGAGAAATTAGCCTACTTACGAACCTGAGATTAAAGCAGAACACCTTCATATTAAGAGAACCATTTTACAATACGATACAGCAACCGCCAAACACTGAAATTAGAGAACTTCTAGTGTGTTTACACCATGAAGGAGATTGAGAGCAAGACGAGATGTTGAAATAAAACGATTGAAGAATTGTGCCATCAATGGGCAATATAAGACAGCTAAAGCTACTTCGATAGTGGAGGCCATGAGAATAATACCAGTCAGGTAAATTAAGTTATGGTGCACAGCAAAGCAACCACTATATATAAGCCATCAAATATTGACACGAAAGCAATCAGATTTATGAATTAAAACACGATGTAAGTAAGGTGATGAAATGGGAGACAGACTGTGCAATAACGCCAGTAGCCTGGACCATGTGATGAAAGGTTGCACAGGAAGCACATTGTCCATTCCGTAAGGAGTTGGAAGTGCATTCCTAGTGGATCAACTTAAGAAATGAGATAAGAGGCTCTAAGGAAAGAGACCGCAAATTACTAAGGGATCGAGTCCGTACTAAATACAGAAGGCATAATGCAGTTATGAACCCAGTTGATGGATATTCCTTGATTAAGTTCAAGAAGAATGACATGTGTGTTATCATGGAATGATGAAAGAGGAGATCGACAATAGAATACTTCACAAATTAGCTATAACTAAGCGTGTGACGAACACTACGAGCATACTTAAACGAGATGTGGGACGACCGCACTCCAAAGGAGCTTGTGGGCCTGATGGACTTATTTATAAGTTAGTCGGGTAAGTAGCAATGTATCACTAAGGTACCCTATATATGTAAACGAGTAGTGTAAGGAGCACGAGAAGTAGTCACCTCCGTACGACAGTCAAGATGTAAACTCACACCAGAACAACAAGTTACCGTGAACAATGGAGGAGAAAGAACTCAATTAAACCAATGAGATTAAAAGAGTCAAAGAACTCATTCCAGGAGGAAACAATTAAGAATTATGAAGTGCGAGAAGCACTAATTAGTAAGTACGAACAGTTTATATGTCTCAAGATTTTCAAGGAAACTGTGAAGAGCAATAAGCACTGAACAGTAAGTCCAGTTTACACAGGAATCTCAGACTGAGGATCAGTTAGTATGAAACAATTCAGACGCTGAAAGGCGTAATAACAGCATAAACATCAGATCTCCAGAGAACTGGATAGACAAGCTATAATTCATTGAGACCATGTATAAATAAAGATACCACGCGTCCATTAAAAACCTTTATTCCTAAATTACAAGGATACAAAGGAGCTGTAAACATATTGAAGAGGATAAGAAGGGCAAACTGAGCCCCAAGATTATCAGAGTCGCGCAGCAGAAGCTAGTGGACCGTATCTTAAAAAGGTTTGATATGCCTAACAAAAGGGATTGCACATCTTCCAGTCAAATAAAATATACGACTTATCTATCAAATACTTTGGAGCCTTAGAGACTACACTTGAACCAGTTGTAAGATTGGTATAAACACCAATAAGAATCCTTGATACAGAGACTAAGCCATTACCATGGTGAAGACCCTCTGACCCAATCATAATGTGAGATAGACTATATGGAAGCTAGCATGCTCCATGACACCTAAACATCTTGAACTTATGTCCAATGATATAATGTTGATTACGTGGGCGTAATCCATTTTAAGGGGGTAGAGCGTACAATCGCTTAGCCTATATTTCACGTATTGAGTACGTAACCTACAGTGTGCGTAGCACAATACAATTAGTTGTGATGTTTGATACATATGTTATATAAATACATGTATTCATTCTTATGTGGTTGTGGTTATTATGCACAATTAGATGCGAATACCAGATGTATTAGAGGCTTATCTCGTTAACTTCTGTGTGAGAATTCAGGAAAAGAGGAGTAGAAACTCCAGGGGAATTCAAATCCCTATGATATGTATTGATATGAGACCAAATATGGTAATGTTATGAGGTATAAATCGGTATGAGACCGATGTAGAACCTAGTAGGAATTAAATTCTCTAAGGAATTGCTGAGAGGTGAATTAAGAATGACTGATGGACTGAGTTCCATAATTTGGAGATGTATTGATTTATGATTATGACTAGAAGGACTAAAAGATATAAAATGCTACATGAATAATTATTTGATTGTTTGAATTTGACGTGAGAGGTAGAACTTGATCTTGGCCAGATCAGGGAAAACTGAACACAAATTGGGGTGAAAGGATAGTTCAACACTGATGCTGATCACATCAGGGTCGGATGATTCCTGAAACTCCCTACAAGTGGTCACAATTAACCACGTTAAGAGTAGATGCAGTAGCATAAAGTGAAATTGGAGTTGAAATGTATTTTTTTACCAAGACTCGCTCATGAACTCGAGGACATGAAAACCTTTGTCTCCGGACCGGTTACTTGAGGAGTATACAACAAAGAATATACAAAGAGTATTTTGATTACTAAAACATGCAAAAGACATGTTGTGTGACAAGTGTGGTAAATATATATATACATATGGCAGACCTTATGAGTCAGAATGCCTATACAGATATTGAGTGATCTATATGATCTTTTAGTGTGAAGTTACCTGTGTGTTCTAAGAGATATAGATACATAGGAACTTTGGGGACAAAGTTCTTTTAAGGGGGGTAGATTGAAATACCCCAAACCTTAAAATATTAATGAACTATCTAATTAGGATACTAAGGCTAGAACGTGCCTTAGAAACATTAGAATAAGTGTTAAACAACAATTTACACCAAAACATGCTTTTGGAACAATTAGAGCAAAAGGTGTTTTAAAGAGTATAAATAAATTAGGGAACTACCAATAAGTTCCCAAGAGATTTCAAATGTGAAATATCTAAGATTAGTAATACACATTAAGCGGAATTAGCGTTTAAACCGAAACCGCATCTTAGAGCACAAAAATGTGCTTTAAAGAAAAATGTGCTTTAAAGAAAAATGTGCTTTAAAGATAAATGTGCTTTAAGCATGTATACATGGAATTAAAAGGCTATGAGCCTAAATACCAATAAGGAACAAGGGAACAACAATAATTGTCAAGGAGCCATAGCGTATACACACAAATTAAGTATACAAAGTCCATAGTAAACCGGTACTAAACTGACGAAAGTCAAGGAAAACCACTAAACGACTTGGTTTAAATTGGAATCAGCAACATGATATTTCATGAACAAAGTTTCTAAAGGTTGTAAATATATTAAGGACACATTTAAACTAGCCAAAACAAATTGCATAATCAATGTGAACCCGGAAGCACATAAAACGGTGTTTTAAGGCATTTTTGGCTATGTAACATACCTAACACATGGTATAAGTCCTTATGAACGAGTTTGAGGCATCTAATATTACATAAATATAAGGAAGAAAACAAAAAAATCAGACAAAATCGTGACTAAGGCTGCCTACTTCATGATGAGTCATTAAAGGTGTTAAAATTCAATTTTGCTTACTTTTTACTATTACAACCACCAAGACTTTCATTAATTGCCAAAGCATCTTGTCCCCTTAGTGAATCATTAATCAGACTCTTACCTGTCATATGAGAGCTCCCAAATTTGTAGCTCATCCTCTCTTTGAAGAAACAACAACAAAAAACTCAATGTTCTTAGTTTTGAGCCTTAAAGAACACCTTTCCTTGTAGAAATCATAACTTTCTCGTCCTAACTCCAAATCACAAGCTTCATAGCTCGTTGGAATCCTCTTTTCAAGAGCTTTACAACCATAGCTCATGAGCCCCCATATTCTCAGGAAAACCACAAAGAAGTGCCTTTGATTCTCGAGGTAAAACATTGCCTTCTTGAAAACTTCTTGTTCTTTGGTTTTTGTTACAGCCGATTGGCATGGGATACTAACCCATCTTATTCTTCATCTTGTTGTATAATTTTGGAGCCAATTTCTCTATCAAATTGCTGTCAAAATTTCTAAGGAAATCAAGCTTAAATATTAAGCTAATGGTTAATATACAAGGTAAATCCTACAACTACCTATTTCAAGGTTCTAATTGTTGATCTATATATGATCTAACATATTGTTCATCTTATTATTTATTGCCGAAATTTTGGTGATTAATATTCAGTTTTTAGCTTATTAAAAGTTAATGCTTATTAAATCTAAGAATAGATTTATACTCCTTAAGATATAAGCTTTAATATAAGCTATCATAATATACAAGAAAAATTCATATACTATTATTTATATGGTGGCCGAAAATTAAGGGTATTAATTGAGTTAGAAAAAATATCTAACTTATTTAAATTAAAGGAATTAGTATAATTAAGAGTAATATGTAAAATTTAAGAAGTTTTAGTACCTAATGGTGATTACCGAAAATATATGAGGTCAATATGGAATTTTTGAGAGTTTAGATGATGAGAAAATAATTGTAGAATTAAGTTTACAATTTATAAAGAGTTTATACGTGTTATAAGGAATTTATAAGGTTTTCGGTATATTTAAGGTAAATAAAGGGTGGTATATATATACTATAACATTAGATAATTAAATCTGGTGGTTTAGAGATGTTTAAAATGATTTTTGATGTTCAAAAATCTGTAGGAAAATTAGTTACGAAAATTAGAAATTAATTAGAGTTAAATTGGTTAATAAATGAGTTAGGATAAAAGAAAAGACCACAAGGGTAAAAATGGTAATTTCCCTGGTCAAACGTGGTCAAACATGGTCAATGACAGTTGTGAAATGTTTAGAGAAGCTAGAATAAAAATTGTAGCAAAAGATTAGATATTAAAAGGATAAAGGAATAAAAAGTTAAGTTAAATTAACTTTAGGAGTAATATTGTAAATTATGGAAAGTTAGGGGGTTTGACCTAAAATACTGGTCAAACTTGGGTATATTTTGGTAACTGACCAAACGTATAAAGAAATTAATTAAGTAAGACTTTGGAAGACATTAGAAATAAAAAAACAAGTTTAGAACTTGTTATGAGATAAATAGAGATTAAGAGAAAACTATGGGTAAGTAATGAAAATAACATATTTTTATGTGTTTAGAAGGTTAAGGAAATTAAATAATGAATTTAGAAACAAGTTGTAAAAGAAACAGAGTTAAGACATGGTTAAACGAGACTCGTATATAACTTAAGGTATACGAGGGGTATACCCGTAATTTAATAAGTATAGGAGAAATCAATACTTAAAGTATTTTTAATGAAAATACAAGTTATATTGGAAAAAGAAATAAATACGTATGATACGGAGTATCATACGGACGTATACGAAAATTTTAGTGTACATGAATAGTATACGTATACATGAATAGTAAATACGTATACATGAATAGTAAATACGTATACATGAATAGGAAATACGTATACATGAATAGTCAAATACAAGACGTATATGTGAATAGTAAAATACGTATACATGAATAGTGAAATATGTGAATAGTAAAATACGAGGCCGTATAAATAAATAGTGGAATACGAGACCGTATAAATGAATAGTGAAATATAGATGAATAGTGAAAAATACTAAAACCTAATACAAGGTCCGTATAAGTCTAAAGTTGCTAACTGTGCAACTAAATAACTGCTAATGACGTTAGTATGTTAATGAATTAGAGTTGAGCTTGAAAACGCTCCTAAATGAACGAACCCGTTTAACGGTATACTATTATACCCGGTTAACCTAGGAGAGGTTTAAGTTGAAAAGAGAACCAAACTAGTTCTAAGACATAGGATACTAATACTAGTTCTGATTACAGATCTAGATAGTCAGAGGCGTTCGGCGGATTAGGCGGACGTGGGAGTAAGAGCTAGCCAATCTCCGGTGTACGGTATGGATTCTTGTAGCTTGTTTGCTAACGAGGTCTACCTCGGTTTGTGTGCTATGTGTTATTGTGATACGACCAAGTAAGATTAAGCATGAACCGATTTACTATATTGTTATTGTGTGTCCATTGCACACTAACACGACTTGATTCAGAGCTTGTTCATTAACTATGTTTAATAACAATTGTATAAGGTTACAAATATTCCCTATTGTTAGTTGGTTAATACCGAGAGAGGTTTAACTAACCAATTGTCAAAGAGACTTCAGCTAACTGGAACTTGGGAGAAGGGATCCGGGACTGACTCCTGTCATGCATGTTTATGATAGGAGGTCGGCATCTGTATCAGATCTGTCTTCCGCCTAGGGTCGACAAACTAACCCGACCAACTCGAGTGAACAGTTCGAGGTGGGAGGCAAATTCAGGAGGCGCGGGAGGGTCAAGCCTACACCCCTCATAACTTAAGAATTTATGTTTATTAACCCAATGGAGCTAATAACTCATTGGCTAGGGTTACTTTGACCCGACAAAAATAAAACAATTCAGTTAGAGAACAACCAGTTCTATTAAGAGAACGGTTGACACTTATAAGGTATGGTCAAACACGAGAACTAAACAATTCTCAGGCCTCATGAGTTAGGGATCTAACTCACTCATTAATGGGCGTCCATTACGACGTTTGATTTATTTGAGATGTGAATGTTTCACATAAATGTGTTGTTTGTTATCGTACTTCTTATTATTATTTGTATGAATAAACAATTGCATGTATACGACAAAGTAGTCGTGTATAACCCTGCTAGCTTGTGGGCTGCACGTTTTCTGTACCAGCCATGTGTTGAGCCCCTTAGGGCCTGTGATTTAAACTTTACAGGTAGGTACCAGACGAAGACTCAACCCGAGAGTAGGAGGGGGTAGAGTACTTCGGGTTGCTTTTACATTTGTTACATGAGTTGTGCATGTACACTCGTTTAGTGTATTACTGAGATGTTAGTATGATGTATTAGGATATGAGATACTCGGTATAAGTTGTGGTTTATGAATTGTAATGTTTTAGATGCTCGAGTAACTATCCGGTTAGTCAGACCGTGGCTTGTAAAGAGAATAGGCCTAGTTAGTCACGTGGGTGACTAACGGCGGTAACACCAATTTAGTAGAACTTTTCCGCTGCGTTGTTAATGTACGAGATGGACTTAGGGCGACGATCATTGTATTTAGGGATGGGGTGTTACATACGGGTAAAGATTACAACCCATATTCCTAGATTTGTTGGATACATTGAATCCCTTCAATTTCAGCTATTTTTTTACTCCTTCCTTTTCTAAATAGATGGCTTTCTAGTTTCAGGCACAAGTATTCAGAAGGAAAAAAATAGACAATTATATCTTTACTTTTTGCATTGGAAATTGGAATAAATTGAAAAGTAGAGTTGTGGTGAAAAGATGAGGGGTAGAGTTGGAATGTTAAGACAGAATGCAAAAAACATCTTAAGGTGTGTGTTTGTTTGCTACATTAATCCCTCAAATCACATTAAGGTGCATTAAAATTGTAGTCTGACGCCACATACAAGCGAATTGTTGGCGCGTTTTGTGGCGGGGGCTGACAATTAACAAGACGTTGGTGTACCTGCATTTCAAAAGTAGAGGTCATTTGAGTGGATTGTCTTTTACAAGTGTGACCTCTACATTTTCATTTTTGGGATCATGCGCCCGCATTGAAGATATATCTTTCCAATGAACAAAAATAACCAGTACATCATTGAAGACCTCTTACGTGGCCATCGCAGCCTCGAATCCACATTGAAGAAGCTACAAGTGAGAGAGTCCAGTAACCCCAATCTCTCAACAACATTGAGTACGAATCCCCCGTAAACCAGTGTAGACCTTGATTCAACGTCATCTACCATACATAATACAAAATTTGCCACTACAACCAAATTCTTTACTTACCGGATTTAATTCGAACAACCAACAACATTTTTTCTCACCTTGAAAAGTCATCTTTTAAAATAAAACAAGTATCTATTCAACCTCCTTGCACTAGGGCATCCACAAGGTAACTGCATTTTTCATGTATCAATTTACACTAACTCGTCAAGGTCTATTGCATTTTTTTCAATCTCTTATTTCAGGCTACGAAATAAGCTACATTGTGAGAAGAAGCAGAGAGATATCACGATGAAAGTATTGTGTTGTTTCATTGCATGCTTATCACGATGATTACAACTGTATTTTATAGACCGGTATGAAACACTAGAATGTTCTTACATACAGAACTAATACGAGACAATATTTGAACTGGGCCTAATGTACTTTGGGCCATACAAGACTGGACTGATTACTGGACTTAGTATGCCCCCGCGATCGGTACGTGGACAAGTCCGAGTGACGATCGAAGAGCAGCAAACCGCGGAGCCGGGAGAGCTTTAGTCAGAAGATCAGCTATCTGATCTGTTCCCGCAAGATGCATGACAATGAGATTTGGACTTAACCCGTTCACGGACAAAGTGAAAATCCATGCCCACATGCTTGGTTTTGTAGTGGAGAACAGGATTAGCAGCCAAGTAGGTGGCGCCTAAATTGTCACATTTGATGACAGGAGGATGACGAAGAGGAACACACAGCTCATTGAGTAATTGCTGGATCCAGATCAATTCAGCAGCACCAGTGGCAACAGCATGGTACTCAGCTTCTGTTGTGGAGCGGGCAACAGTGTCCTACTTCTTGGAAAGCCAGGAAACAAGAGAGGAACCTAGAAAAATAGCATATGCAGAGGTGGAGCGCCGTGTAGCGGTATCAGTTGCCCAATCAGCATCGGTAAAACCCAGAAGATCAACAGAGGAATGGCGAGGAAGAAACAGATGGAGATTACTCGTGCCATTCAGATAGCGGATAACCCTCTTTAGAGCCGTCCAGTGAATCTGTCGCGGAGAGTGCATAAACTGACAGAGTTTATTCACAGCATAACCAATGTCTGGACGTGTAACTCAATACTGCAGGCTGCCAAGCAAGCTTCGAAATAGAGACTGATCTGCAAATGGGGGACTGCTCAAGTCATAGAGATCAGTGGCATAAGCAATTGGAGTAGCCACAGGTTTACAGATGTCATATTGGTCTTAGCAACAATATCTGTAATATACTTGGTCTGTGAGAGAAACAGCCCCTGAGATGAGTGGTGCACTTGAACACCAAGAAAAAATGAGAGGGAACCCAAGTCACGAACAGGAAAGAACCGTTGCAAATACTGCACAAATTGGGTGATGAGGGTAGCAGAAGATCCTGTGACGATAATATCGTGAACATATACCAGCAAGTACAACAAATCGTGTCCAGAAGAAAACACAAAAGAGAAGAATCAGATTTAGCCGCTGTGAAACCTGCAGAGGTTAGGTGGTGCTTAACTTATCAAACCAGGCACACGGGGCCTGCTTCAACCCATAGAGAGATTTATTTAACTTGCACACATAATCTGGGTGAAGGATCAAGAAACCAGGAGGTTGTTTCATAAATACCTCCTTAGATAGTCACCATGTAAAAAATGCATTCGAAACATCTAGTTGGCGAATCGACCAATTGTGAATGATGGCAATGGCAAGAACCAGACGAATCGTGACTGGTTGAATCACCGGAGAAAACGTTTTCAAGTAATCCAACCGTGGTCCATGAGAATGCCCTTTAGCAACAAGGCGATCTTGGCGACGCTCAATGGTTCCATCGGCATTAAGTTTTTTGTTTTCAAAATCCATTTGCAACCCAGTATATTCGCATGAGTGGAAGGGGGCACCAAAGTCCAAGTTTTGGTAGCAAGAAGAGCATCATGTTCCTTTGCCATCGCAAGACGCCACTCAGGATATTTTAGAGCTTGGGTAAAGGTGGGAGAGTCAGGGATAGGGGAGGAAGAAGAGCAGTGTTCCAAGTTATCGTGCCATCTGTCCTTATTTTTGGTTTGGTAATATTGCCTTGGGAGTGTGTGGTCATGGGATGGATAGAAGTGTTTGTGGTGGTAGGTAAGGTAGTAGGTTTCGGTGGGGTAGGTAAACAGGAGCGTCTGTGGCAGGTTGTGTAGTAGGAGACAAAATTGCATCAGAGGAGGAGAAATTAGGTACGACTGGTGAGTCAGGAGAATGAAAAGCAGATAGGGTTTGGTGGTGAAGAAACGATGAAGAAGGTAAGTAGTCATGTCAAGAATAGGTTCATTGTGAGGAGGTATGGACGATGTAGTTACCGGAGAGACAGATGAGGTTTTAGCAAAGGGAAAAGTCTTCTCATCAAAAACAACATCGCGAGAAATATATACACGACCAGTTTTGATATCCAAACATATATAACCACGGTGTTTCTGACTGTAGCCTAAAAGGCACAACAAGGTGAACTCCGAAAGGAAAATTTATGAGACTGGTCTGGCCTTAGATTAGGCCAGACCGTGCAGCCAAACACCCTGAGAAGAGTATAATCTGGACTTTTATTAAACAAGACTTCATAAGGACTCTTCATGTCAAGAGGAATAGAGGGAGTTCGATTAAGTAATACACCACTGTGAAGAACGAGTAGTTCCAATATTTGAATGGCACAGAAGACTGATAAAGCAAAGATAATCCCCTGTCAACAATGGTGCGATGCCTGTTCTCAACACTTCCATTTTGAGAATGAGCATGAGGACATGTTACCCGATGCATAATTCCCTCATCTTTAAACAAAGAAATTAGAGCAGAAAACTCCCCACCACCATCAGTTTGGAAAGCCAAAACAGAAGTAGCAAATTGAGTTTTAACATATGCAAGAAACTCCTTAACTGCGGCAAGCACACCAGATTTCAAAGACAAAGTAAACAGCCATATATACTTGCTATAATCATCCACAAGAGACAAGTAATATCGGCATCCATCTGATCCATGTAACGGGGCAGGTCCCCAAACATCCATAAACACTAATTGAAGCGGTTTCGTAGATCTAGAAGAGGTAGGGGATAAGGGAGGGCATGTGTTTTACCCGCTCTACAGCCAGCACAAGTAAGAGAAACAAGAATATGTTTGGAATTACATGGTAAATGGTATTTATTGAGAACAAAACTTGTAATCCTATCAGTTGTATGTCCTAAACGTAAGTGCTAGGTGGTGGGGAATCTATTTTGCAGAGAGATGAGCAGATATGTGGCGAGAACCTCTTGAAGCATTGGTCTTTAAGTGATATAATCCATCTTTAATTCCTCCTGTGAGAAGGATAGCCTGTGTGTCCTGATCCTTCACATAAAAATGAGAAGAATGAAACTCAACATAAACCTGATTATCTGTACAAAATTGACGGACAGATAGCAAGTTTTTAGAAACATTCGGAACATGAAAAATATGAGATAACAAGAATTCACGATGAGGAAGAGAAAGTCGGCATGTGCCTTGATTATCGATGGGAATTAGAGACCTGTCACTCATGGAGACAGCTTCTGTTCCTTATAAGGATGCAAAGAAATAGATAAGTTGGATAGATCATGAGTAAAGTGATCGGAGGCTGTGGTATCTGGATACCAAGACTGATCAGGACCTGAAGAGTATTGAGAATTGGTAGAAGAGAAATTGGCTGAGGGTTGAGCAGGTAAAATAGGCTTATATGAATTGTTATATCTGTGATAACAGACAATCGCTTTGTGCCCCGGTTTTTCACAGATTTGGCATACCGGTCTATTATCACTTTGCCATTGAAATAATATCCAGATCCTGATCCATGGCTCCGCCGTTATTTCTCCCTCGACCTCTTGAAGATCTACCACCCCTACCATTACCGCGACCACGCTGAGCATAATATCCTTTGTCTCGAGCAATATTATTAGCAGAAATAACCGGATATGTAGAAGCTACATTACTGTTAGCCGACAGATTGTTAGTATTAGCAGTGATGGTGGCATTTCTACTCAACCGATTTTCAACAGCAAGTAATTGACTCAAGACCAATGACGAGTTTAGTTTTCCCATTTGACTCAGCAAAATGGTTGAAATAGCATCAAACTCATCAGGTAACCATGTAGAATATAGTGACACAGGTCATTTTCAAAAACAGCAGATCCGGCTGCGGATAACGCAGAAGAAGCAAGCCTTTTGGCTCTGTTGAAATATCCTGTGATTGAATCTGAGTCTTTCTTCAGGGAATATAATTGAAATCTAAGTTGCTGGAGTCGAGCTGCAGCTTGTGAAGCATAGATCTCATCAAGATAATGCCAGATCTGGTAAGAAGTATCATAGTCTATTACCTGCCTTGTACGTCTTCAGTTAACGACGTCATGAGGATTGAGACCACCATCTGGTCTCGTTGGTGCCAGACTGAGAAATCGGCATCCTTCTCGGAGGTGGGAGCCGTTTTTGATCCATCAACATGACCGAATAAATCATACCCGCAGAGGTACGATTCGAGCTGGCATTTCCACAGGGGGTAATTTTCACCAGTGAGTTTATGAAAGGATGCAGCAGGGCCAACAAGGTTAGGGATAGTAGTAGTGGTGGTGGTGGTGCCGATGGATTTTGGGTCAGGGGTAACGATTTCAGAATTATTGGATGTCATTGGAGCTCGATGGAGTTAGAGCTCTGATACCATACGAAATAAGCTACATTGTGAGAGAGAAGCAGAGAGATATCACGATGAAAGTATTGTGCTGTTTCATTGCATGCTTATCACGATGATTACAACTGTATTTTATAGACCGGTATGAAACACTAGAATGTTCTACATACAGAACTAATACGAGACAATATTTGAACTGGGCCTAATGTACTTTGGGCCATACAAGACTGGACTGATTACTGGACTTAGTACAGGCTTGTCTACAAACCACAAAATTTTGTTTGTTAAGGGCATGTATGTACTACATTGCACTAATATTGTGAATTCAGCCCTGAAATCTAACTCAAGCGTAAAAAATTGGTAGTTTGCGCAGTTAGCAGCCAACCAAACAAATTCTCAGGTAACATTATTCCCTCAACAAACAATACACATTTTGGTTCACAAACAAGTATTGTGCTTGTGTGCACAAGTTGTTTGATTAACTGTCCCTGTGTGAACTATTGTTTTACTTGATAAGGGTAGTTTGCTTTACTCTTGATTGCTCTAGAAAAGCGCAATTAGTACAATAGGTATGGTGAAGGGGAATGATAATGATAAGGGAAAAGGAAAGAAAATAGAAAGAGAAGAAGTGAAATCAAGAAGGGGCAAGTACGGCTAGACCAATGAGGATGTCGATCTAATTATCAAGTTGCTGGTTGAGGAAACCCAACTTCATATAAGGAGATGGAAGTGGAAGTATGGTTGGATTCAATCATAGGTAGGGGAATGTAACAGAAAGGTTAATGCAGCCAGAGAGGGGTTAGAGGCCGTTGACAGAGCTCAGATCAAGAATAAAGGGGACACACTTAAGGGGTGATGGAGGAAGTGGAAAGACCTCAGACACAAACAAATAGAGCTGGGTTGGAACTATGAAGCGAACTATTGCACTTATCCACCAGAATGGGTTGCTAGAAAAGCTCAAGTACACTTATCTTGATTGGATGGATGTTGTTTTGATTAGCATGTTGTTCTATCACTTTGTTGATGAGATGGAGCTCATATAGGGACAATCCTATGCAACAAGTGAGCTGAGAATAACCCCTAGTGGGTAATAACATCTGATTAGCCAGGAAAGTTAGCATGTAGATGTTCACCACTACCGCTGAAGCTGTTGTATCTCCCCGGTGTCTTCCACTGATTGCCGTATAAATCGTATCCACCACTTAAAGAAACCGCGGGTGTTACATTTGAAAAACAAAGGTCAAAGTTTTCAGAACTGTACGATATCAGTAGCATACAAGGCAATTGGTAGTCATAGTTGATAGATGTAGTATTCAGTTGGTTAACACTCCTTCTAGTTGAAGAAGATTGCATAATGTTAAGCAACGTTATTTAGTAAGGTAAGCCTATATGGGTGACAACATCATAGGGTATGGGGTGCTTAAAGTAAGTGGATGTCACCCGTAAGTGAGCTAGTAGGACTTGATTTGTTTTGTAGCTATTTCATTCTACATTACAATAGAAAACAAACCGACATGGAGGTTCATTTTTCCTACAGGTACCTCAAATTCCAACAGACATTCACTTCATTAATCTACTCTTACGGTCAATATTTGGACACTAGAGGCTACCGAAAACAACCTAGGATTACCCACTGTTGTAAAAAATGCAAATCAGAGGCAGTAAATGCAAGCAGACAAGTCGGCGGCATGAAAGATAATAATTTCATAGTTCATTCCAGGAAAACCGTAACAGTAAATCTGAGATGAACAACAATGAATAACCAGGATTTTCTGGGTTGCTAATCATTCAATCTTAATAGCAAAGAAGATACCAGAAGAAAAAGTTTATTCGTAACTAAAAGAGATTAGGGAAAGGGTTAATGCACAAGTGATTACACTATGACGAGAGTACATCTTTCATGTGGTTACGTCTACAGTTCGCATCGGCCAGCTACAAGAACAACAAAGAAATGTAAGTAAACAGAACATAACTTTGGGGAAGCAACAAGAATGTCTAACAATAGAAACGAGAAAACACCGAAGAACACACAGTGGTGTAGAGCTCGAGTCACAGTTGCTCGAGGTCTCTCTCGTCGTAAAAGAAAAGCAGATGATGTCGAGTTCAAAAAGCACGATGAAAAATAACACATGCACGAGGAAATGAAGAGATATCACCTCAATTACAAGGGTATTCTTGTATTTTGTTTCTGTACCTATAAGAAAGTTAAAGGTGCCAAACGAACAGGTCTTGGTATGAGCTGAATTATTGGGAGCGTTTTGCTGCCAGATTAATGCCGCATTAATGGACACGGTATTTGGGCCGCGACAAACGAACACACCCTCATTTTTTGAAAATAATGTAAAGAGCAAAAAAATTTTTTAAGAACAAGAGTAAATAGTTATTAAAATAGTCATCAAATTAATTGTTAAAGTAAAGTGAAAAAGTTGAACCCACCACAGACACAGTTTCAAATACATCTGCAACGTTTACAACAAATGCACTCATTACAAGTCCGAGTCTAAACAAATCCTATTAAATATTCTTGTCCATATTTTGTTAACAGCTTTTCTTCTAAACTACTGCTAGAATAGTAGTACTTATTTGGGAAGTTATGTTTGATTACTTCTAGGGTCATCTTTGAAATTCATCAAGGCCAGAGTAATGCCAAACGCAGATGTCGTGGCGTGTTGTCATCTAGCTGCTGAGAATAAAAGAAAATAGTTCACATTATTAATAATAAAGACGTTTCATCCATAAGAAACTATTGGTCAACTAATATGGTTGATGAGTTAGTAGTATTTAATTACAAAACAGCCACTATATGAGTCAAAGGCCTTCCTTACCACTACACCACTCACAAGAGGGTCGAATCCAATAATTGAAAACAAATTAAGTAACGAAAGTGATTTTGCCAACTCAACACTTAGCAACAACATTTAAACTTCGTGGAACTCCATTATTTCAGGAAGATATGGCTTCCACTCCTTCCTTGAACACAAGTTGTAGCCAAACCGACGCGGCGCCGCCCATCACAACGTCAACACATTACTAATCTTTTACTTTTTTATATTTATTTAAACAATATACAATTCCCAGTTAAGTTTAATTATTAAAAAATATCCTTTCTATTCCACAACTATAAATACAACAAAATTCTGTTCCGATCTTAAATGTATCAGCTAATTCTCTGGCAATATTCGTTTCCCCCCCTTCTTAAATCTAAATTTAACTTCAAATCTCACTCACTTCGCTGGATTCTCGTTTCCAATCATCCACCAATAATCCCCCCCGGGTTTCCTTTCTTCATTCTTCCATTGACTTCCAACTCCTTCTCATTTCCTTCTTCTCTGTAATTTGTTTTTCCCACCTGATCATACATCTTTCTTTCTTTCACCCTCTTCCCTCTCCAAACCCACACCAATGTCGTCGACACGTTAATTACTCACTTCTCCTCTATAACCATTGATGAAGCCCGAAACCTAAATCACATACATACCCAACCCAAAAAAAAAAAACAGGGGTAATTACGCAGAATCAAAATAATTAACCCTACCCTTCAATTGATTCGCCGCGCACAATGGACAACTCTGAACTAAAACGGGTATTCCAGATGTTCGACAAGAACGTGACGGCAAAATCACAAAGAAGGAATTGAACGACTCAATGCAGAGCTTAGGTATATACATTCCAGAAGAGGAGTTAACACAGATGATCGAGAAAATTGACGCCAACGGTGATGGTTTCGTTGATTTAGACGAGTTTGGTGAGCTTTACCGAACGATTCTTGTGATGAAGATCGTAGAGACGAAGAGACGAAGAGAAGATAGAGAGAAGCGTTCAATGTCTTGATCAAAACGGTGATGGGTATATAACCGTTGAAGAACTAAGGTCGGTGCTTCAATCGTTGGGGCTTAAACAAGGTAGGACCATTGAAGACTGCAAGAAGATGATTAACAAAGTTATGTTGATGGAGATGGTAGAGTTGACTATAAGGAGTTTAAGCAGATGATGAAGGGAGGTGGTTTTGCTGCTCTAGGTTAATTCGTTCGTAGGTGTGGAATTCATCAAAAATTCTTATTTTTTCGATCGGGTAGTACAAGAGAGGGGAAGGGAACGTAGGGAGGGTTAGGGAATCGTTGATACGTTGGGTTAGCGGCGGCGGTGGGTGGACTAGACGGAGATGAAACTGGAGGAAGCGAGGCCTTCGTTGCTCCTGTTGTTGGTTGACTTGATGTATCCGAGAAGCTTAGATAAGCTTTGCTGATTGCTCTCCTCCCCCCTGTTTTCTTTCCTTTATCATTTTATTAATGGAGAACACTATTGTTGTTTTCATTATAACCCATTCATTACTGTCAATATCTTTGAAATTCTACTTTTTACTCCATCTCTATTTTCTTGTTTAGTACTTCTCCCTCCATCCAACAATAACTGTCATTTTAGAAACTTACACACTTATTAAGAAAAGTAGGACAATGACGCATGTGCCCCTACTTTTTACTTTTCCATTTAGATAATAATTATTTTTATATTGAATAGTAGGGGTAAAAGTAGAAAGAAGTGTGTCAAAAAGCTAGAATGACAGATATTTTTAAACAAGAATCACATCCTAAAACGACAGATATTAATGAACGGAGGGAGTATTTGGTGTGTTTATATGCTTGGGGTATTTTGCATTTGTAGTTGTATTATAGGTCACAACTGTAATTGTAGTTTGTATCTTAGGGACTACTTTGTAATTTCCCCCTCTTTCCTACTACCCTCTTCTCGGCTATCCTATTCTGATATATACACATACAGAAACGCTAGCCCGTCTCGGTTAGGGTTGTACATTGTCATTCGAGAACTCGTTCTCCGATTCACTCTTTGCTCAATAAAGAAGTCTTCATAGTTTTTCTTTTATCGATTAGCTAAGTTTTGTCATGGTATCAGAGTAGTAAGCGTTTTTAAGCGATGGATGATCCAAAGAAGAAGAATGCAGTCGAAGTAGAAGAAAAGCAGACGGAGATTGGGAGCTCTTCCGTTTCAACTATCGACATCAACGATCCTTTCTACATCCACCCATCAGAACAGCCAGGGCAAGCACTGGCACCAAAGTTCAATGGAGAAGGTTTCCAGGGTTGGAAATGGAGTATGAAGACGACTCTCTTGGCCAAGAACAAATACGACTTCCTCGACGGGAGCATTAAACAACCGAAGAAAGAAGATGAAGCGCGGTTCTTGGCCTGGCGCCCAGGCAAATTCTCTCGTGGTGTCGTGGATCGTATATTCCATTGCGCCGAATCTTGTGAGAAGCATAATGTTCTGCGATGACCCAGCAGAAATCTGGAGATGGCTTTCCCAAAGATTCGAGCAAAACAATTTCACTACCATCCACGCTCTCAAGAGGGAAATAGGAAACCTGAAGCAAGGAAGTAATTTGGTAGTCGACTACTTCACCAGAGTCAAAGAAACCTGGTCTGAGTACAATTTGGTTCGGCCTATCCAGAGTTGTACCTGTTGCCCTAACTGCACAAATAGAAAGACTCAACAAAAGGAAAGAGAAGAAGATCAGCTAATGCATTTCATGATGGGGCTGAACAAATCACACGCCCACATTAGGGGGCAAATTCTTGCGATGAAGGAAGTTCGGACTTTGGAACGGGCTTTTGGTCTTGTCATGCACGACGAAAAACAGAAATTGGCGGATGAAATACCCCAACCTTGATATGTTGTTAAACATTTAAACTATGGTATGTAAAGGCTAAAAAGTGCCTTAGAAACATCAGTGAACAATTTAAACCATAGTAAAATGCAATAAAGCACTAAGATACAGTTTGAGCAAAACATGCTCTAAGCTTGGAGTGAACTTGGTTAGGACCCAAAGAGCCTACCAAGACTTAATAATATTCAATTATGATTTAATAAGGCTAATTAAGTCCTTAGGAAACCTTGGTAGACAATTAAACCAAACAAACACAAATAAATGCCTTAAAGTCAATATGGGCAAAATGTGCTCTAAGCTTGGGATAAATTTGTATAAGACCTAAAGGTCATACCTATACCTTATAAATATGTTAATGAACATATCAAACCAATTACCAAAGAAAACCAAGCTTGAAAACAAGTTAAAACACAAAATGTGCTTTAAGGAGCCTTAAAGCACATTTTTGAAAAATTGTCTTGTAAATGAGTTTTGAGTGGCTAAATGTCCATCATTACTCTTTAATCAACATGTGTACTACTTATTATCACATTAGGAAATCCAATCAATGGGAAATCAAAAATTTCACATCTATGTGCCTTGTTTTAGTGAATAGTAACTATTATAAGCTAGTTTGTAACATATGTTATTATAAGTTATGTTATTGGTCAACAAAGACCAAAACACCCCTTAGTATTAAATGGGGGCCGGTTTTTGCAAGGGATGAGTCATCCCCCTTGTAGTTAAATAAGAAAAGTAAAACTTATAAAGTAAAGTACTATTTTGCTTTTATACATAAATATCCTAACAAGAGCACTCTCTCACCTCATTCTCTTCTTCCCTTTTCATTTACCACGGTTGTATATCTCCTTCCTCCTCTCTCCATCGGTTTGCTACAGCCATATACCATTCTCCATCTTGGAATGCTTGTAACTCATGACTCCATGCTCCAAATTCAATTTCAAGACCACCTTTGTCTTAGTTGAGTCAAGCTCTTCAATTCTATCTTTTCAAATCTTCAAAAGCCTCATTCCGGTGCCATGGAGATTCACCATTGATGGAGCTTGAGCTCACCTTTTCATGCCTTGACATTCTCCTTTGCTTCAAGGTAAGGAAAATCAAAGAAAAACAACATTCCCTCTTGTTTTTGTGTATAACCGAGAATCACCTTTGATGGTGTCTTCTCTTGTTCTTTCATAGCTCCATTTCAATCTTCAAGGGACAAGGAGGAGTCCTCTCTTGTTACATATTCAAGTTCTCTTTCAAATTCAAAGGTAAATATCATTTTAGTGTATTAAAACACTTATGTTAAACTAGGGTTTGTATATGGGTTTAAGTGTGAATTCTTAAGCTCATTACCCTTATATGTATATTGAATAGAAAGTTGACAAGTGATCAAACTCCTTGCTGATTTTCGGTACAAGGAAACAAGAAAGAAGTTTGTGAGGAAAGAGGTAAACAAACTATCTCAATGTAGTTTAAATACCTTAGGAAAAATGAGCTTGATTTGCTTAATAAATACCTAAGGAGCCAATGGTGAATGACCTAGTAAAATGCTCTCAAGGAAACTTTTAAAGGGCATATGTGTTGTTGTATGTAATTGCAGGTCAAAGGCATTATTTATGTGGGAAATTCAGTGTTTAAGGTTTATGCTATTTAAGGGCCTAAGAGCCATGTTATTTAAGGGCCTAAGTGCCAAGCAATTTAAGTTTATGCACTATATTGTGATGTAGTGTAATTTGGTGAAGTGTTGTGTGTGAGAATACTCTTGATGGATTTTAGGTGTTCTTGAATGAAATAAGGTAAAACCTAAGTGTTTGGATGTGAGAATATACAAGAGAAGCTATGGCAAAATTTGGAAAATGTATAAGAAGTTCTAAGTGTTTTAAATGAGTTTTGATGAACTAGGAAGTGTTAAAAATGAACAAGTGTTTTACTAGGGAAGAAAGCATGTATTAAGGTGATTTAGAGTGATACAAGGATTTAGGTATTATCTTGGAAGTTCTAGGAATTCAATGTGTGTTTTTGAGGATGTATTAAAGTCTTGGAGAAGTTTGTTTAAGGTTTAGGAATGTTCATGTACAAGGAGGAAATGATGTTTAGGTAAGATGTTCAAGGAGTTGTTTAGGAAGAAAAAATGCTTGGGAGATGATGTTGTAGTGGTGAGGAAACATTATTGGCATGGTGGTTATCATAGGTATGAAACACCACCTAGAACCAAGGAGAAGATATCATAAGTGTTAGGAATTTTGGTATGAAATGAGTAAGTGTTTAAGGAGCTATGAAATGAGTTTTATAGATGTTATGTGAAGGGTTAAATGTGCCAAATGATGTTAGAACACATTAGGAGGCTTGAGGAAAAGTTTGGAGAAAGTTTGACAACTTTTGGACAATTTCTGATGTTGTCCGACCCAGTGGTCCGACCCAGGGTGGGTCGGACAGCCCCAGTTAATTCAACCGTTGGAGTTTCTGGAATGGTCCGACCCAGAGGTCTTGGTCGGACATGGGTCGGACAGGTGGATTTAAAAGACGGAAAAGTTCCTGGAACGGTCCGACCCAGTTGTGGGTCGGACAGTGGGTCGGACGGCCCAATATGTAAAAAAAAAAAAACTAAGTGTGGTTTAAGTAGTAACCCTAGTGAGTTATAATGACAATTTAGTGGGGCAAAAGTTGTATTAAATGTAAAAGTAAAACAAGTTAAAATGTGAAGTTATTTAACTAAGTTAACGGGGATAAGTTATGAGCATTAGACTTTAAACAATCATGTTACCCCGATGTTAATAAAAGTACATGTAATGTTATCAGTTGTTCGAGAATTGCTCGAGGAACATAAGTGGACAAGATAGAGTGGACTCCGGTGACAGGTATGGTTTTCTTGCAACCTGTGTCCTACCGGATTACACCGGCTTGTATGCCAATGTGTTTCTGTATGTTTGCCATGTTATAAGATAAATCATGAAACGAGTTTACAGTCGTTATTGTTGTTGTGTGTTTACGTGCCGATACCGGTAACCTCGAATGCGCATGAAGGGCTAGATAACCACTATAAGGTAAACGTAGAGAATGGTATCCGGTGATAACGTTTCCGACCTAAGGAACGTTCTAACCACGGCTATGCGTGAGTTAGTCATGTGATGTTTGTATGTGATGTTTGTGTGTGAATGTATGACTCTCTCTTCCCTTGTGTGTGTCTAACAAGACTTAACCCAATGTTTGTGATTATTTATTAAGTTCAATGTTGAACTACTAACAAGTGCTAACGGGGAAGTGAGGAGTCCGGTCTGTTCCGGCCACGCGTGTGAGTATGGGAGTCGATGTCATAACCGGTTCGATTCTCTTTGTATGTTATGGTTGTTTTCCAATTTGGTTTCCAACCTTCCCTTTAGCTTAACCAAGGCTATTTACTGACTCACGTCGGGCCACAGGGCATACTATGTTTATGTTTGTTCGGTGTGCTTGGATCACTATATCCGAGACACCTTGTGTTAAGTTATCCGTTCATTTAACGAGACGGTAACGAATTATGTAACGAGCTTATCATGAGACTGGCAACATTCTCTAGGCTACAAGTGAACTGACTATGTTTGGGCCGGTTCATAAAGGGAGCCGTTCCCGTTATGTTATGTTATGTTATGTATTGTTGTTGTGCTGCAATTCTTATTGCGATGTGATGTGATATGTTGTTAAGGTGTGGAGTATGTGGATTATGGATATGAATTCCAGTTTATTGTAAGAGGCGTTTAAGGATACCCGATTGGGTGGGTATGTTCGTCTATTAAGGAAATAGCTCCGTTAAAGGAGAAAAGACACTCTAGGGATTAAAGATCACAATGAGTGATTTGTTAGTGTAGTTGTATTGGCTGTTTAATGAGCCATTGTTGTGCAGTGTAATGTGTGTGTATTTGTAGTTTACATGCATGATTCTGATATAATCAACCGCATGCTAAGACGACAAATAGTTGTGCGTGGCCCCGGTAGCATGCGGGCTGCGGGATTACCATACCAGCAAAGGTGCTGAGCCCCTGGGGGGCCACCCTTTCTCTACTTTTCCTATTTGCAGGTACAAGGAGCTGGAAGCCGTTCGAGAGTAGGACGGGTAGTCGTTGTACATGGGTAGCCATTTAATTGTGTATGTATTGTAGGTGTTGTAAGACCGAAATTGTTATCGGCATCAGTTGGTAAATACTCGGTACAGTTGGATTGATATGTATATCGGTTGTTGTTAATGGAAAGGGATAGTAGTGTGTTGTTGCTCGGGAATCTAGTCCATCAGACCGATACAATGTATAGGTATATGTATTAGCCTTGTTAGCCACGTGGGTGGTTAACGGCGTGTAACACCATTGAGTTAAGTAATGTGAAGAGTTCAGTTTTCCGCTGCTATTTTGTTGTTCAGTGTATGGTTGTAGTTGGGGTGTTACAGTGGATGAAGGAAAAAAACCCAGAAGAATCAGTGGCTCTAGGGTTTACAATCGGAACCACAAATTCGAACAAACAACGACCCAGCTCCACAAGTTACAAGCCCCAAGGTTTCAAGAACCCTAACAAATCCCAAGTGGGTGCAAAGAAGAGTCCACCAAAGTGTCTACACTGTGGTAAACTTGGACACACCAAAGGCGACTGCTGGTTCATAAACGGCTTCCCGAAATCCGAAGATAGAACCCAGAAGGAAGCGTCTGTAGCCACTGTCTACAATGAGACTCCCACTAGAGGAAGGCCGAACACCAATGAAGAGAGACAGCCTCCCATGTTGCTGGGCTTAGCGTGGATCAATTGAATTAATTGGTGCAGTACCTCCAGAACAGAAACAACCCAAGCGAGAAACAACAAAACTTCGGTGATTTCTCTGGTAAGTCTTTCTTTATACGACCCTTGTTTTCAAATGCGACTTGTTTGCTGGAGAATTTAAGGGATTGTTGGATAATAGATACCGGGTATTGAGCATGTTATGGGAAATAGCCAAACACTTAAGAATCTTGATTATTTAACTTACAAGAAACAAGTAACCTTGTCTGATGGTCACAAAAGAGATGTGCACAGTGTAGGAAAACTTGTTTACAATAATGTTGAGTGCCTGAGCAATGTCTTGTTTGTTCCTAAATTCCTTTTCAATCTAGTCTCTGTGGGAAAATTGGTAAATGATTTAGCTGTTTCAGTTGTTTTCTCTGGTGATTTTTGTGCTCTGCAGGATTAGAAAAACCAAGGTTTGGTTAAAATTGGGAGGCAGAGTTCTGGCCTCTACTTTCTTGATATTCCTGCTTTGATGGATTTTGTTTTGAATAGGAGAACCTCATCATGTTTTGTTTTTTCTGATGTACTCAAGTTCGGTCTAATGATAGTCTAGGGATTTACTTTTATGGCATAGCAAGCTTGGGCATGTCCCTGTTAAGAAGCTTTGTACAATCAAGGAAATAAAAGGAATTCACCCTAATACAATTGTCCCTTGCACTGTTTGCTATAAAGCCAGAGCCAAAAGGCTCAAATTCCCTAAGTCCACTATCAGAACTGAACAACCTTTTGAGATGCTCCATTTAGATATATGCGGGCCCATGAGATGTGATAGCACAGAAGGTTTTAGGTATTTCCTAACTCTAGTTGATGATAACACAAGGGCTACGTGGGTTATTTCCTAAACAAAAATCAGAAGCAACACAAAAAATAAAGGATTTCGTTACTCTAGTGACCGACAAATGAACAGAAAGTCAAGATTCTTAGAAGTGATAACACCAAAGAATTGGGTAAATCACAAGAAGGGTAGATTTTTTTCAGGAACAGAGGAATAATCCACCAAACCAGCTGTTCACACCACCCCCAACAAAATGGTGTGGTAGAACGGAAACAGGCTACATCATGGAAATAGCTAGGGCTTTCTTATTTCAATCTGGGCTCCAGATAAGTATTGGAACCACTATGTTGAGCATACAACCCACGTAATAACAGACTTCCTAGTAAAGTGGTAGATCACATGACACCTTATGAGAAACTCTACCATACTAACCAGATTACAATGAAATAAGAAATTTTGGTTGTTTATGCTATGTCACTAATACCTGTCCCAACAGAAACAAATTGGATCCAAGGTCCTCTGTCTGTATTTACCTTGGTGTAAGCAAAAATACTAAAGGACAT
Organism: Limonium bicolor; assembly: GCA_023374045.1. Lineage (NCBI taxonomy): Eukaryota > Viridiplantae > Streptophyta > Magnoliopsida > Caryophyllales > Plumbaginaceae > Limonium > Limonium bicolor. Next base: position 205,686,962 of record CM041780.1, read on the forward strand.
AAGGTCCGTAGTATGGAAACTGAAGAATAAAGATTAGTAGAGATCTCACCTTTTTTTAGAGTATCTATCCTTTAGGGACAGCCACTGGAAAGAAATTTGGCATGACAACAGAATAGGTGTTCTAGAAAACAACACCCTTAGGCCAACAGAACAGAACAGGGCCATGTTTGATCTGCCTGAACAGGAAGAATATACCAACATAGATAGGGAAAACCCTACTACTCTTCACAGTCCAAACAACAACTCAAACTCCACTGAAAATTTGTTGACAGAAAGTCACAATCTTCCTGAACCTGAAAATATACCTCCACCCTTAGAGGATAACTCACTCAAGAGGTCCACACGTGCCACTAGACCCCCAGTCAGGCTCCAAGACTACATCTGCTCCATAAATTCTAACCAAGATGATTTCTTCAGCTCCGTTCTAGCCAATCGATTAATCTCTAAGAACCAGAAAAGAGCCAAAGTGATATAAGCGGCCTAACTGATCTTACTCCTTTCAACACTATTTTAACTTGTGCTCTCCATAGCAGCTCTAATAAAACACTAAACGAATTGGATAGCTTAGCAGAGCCTCTGAATTACAGAAGTGCTAGTGAGGATCCCAGATGGGTAGCAGCCATGAACCAAGAATTTTTGGCCTTGAAAAACAATAATACATGGTCTATAGTAGACCTACCAAAGGGAAAACGTGTCATCAGCTGCAAGTGGGTCTACAAGACCAAACTTAAGGCAGATGGCACACTTGAAAGATTCAAGGCCAGACTTGTTGTGCATGGTTTTACCCAAAATATGGACTAGACTATGAGGAGACTTTTCTTTCGTAGTAAGACTCACTACCATTCGGGCTCTTACCATAATAGCTATTAAAAAGGTTGGATCTTAGATCAGTTAGATGTAAATAACGTGTTCCTTCATGGAGATTTACATGAAGACGTGTATATGACAATACCCGAAGGATTAAAAGTTGAATGAGAAAACAAAGTTTGTAAGCTACACAAATCACTATATGGTTTAAAACAAGCTTCTCGTCAATGGTACGAGAAACTTGCTAAATTTCTTATGAGTTTAGGTTTTACTCAGTCTTTAAATGACTATTCTCTGTTCATTAAAAGAAATACAATAGTGTAACATTCCTCGGTATCTACGTGGATGATATACTTGTTGTAGGAAACAATAAAAAGCAAATACAACATCTGAAAAAATAACTTGACAGAGAATTTAAGATAAAAACTTGGGTAGACTTAACTTCTTTTTAGGGATGGAGTTTCTGAAAACACCAGAAGGCATCATAATGACCCAGCAGAATTATGTAAAACAAATCTTAACAGAGTTTGAAATGCTTGATTGTCGCCCTTCTTTTCACCCCTGCCACAAAACTTAAACACTCGGGTGCAAAACTAGATAATCCCACTCTGTATAGATGCATTATAGGAAAGCTGAATTTCTTAACTAATACCAGACCAGACATCATCTATTATACAGTTCAGTACCTAAGCCAATTCCTTCAATCACCTACAATAGAACACTTAAAGGCTGCTTATCATACTCTGTCATATGTAAAGGGAACCATCGGATATGGTTTGTTTTTCAATAAGGACTCAGTGTATGATTTAGTGGCTTTCTGTAATTCAGATTGAGCTTCATGCCCTATAACAAGAAGATCCACTTCAGGATATTTCATCCAACTAGGAGGTTGTCCTCTTAGTTAGAAATCTAAGAAACAGATTTCAGTAGCCCTATCCTCTGCTGAAGCAGAATATAGGGCTATGCGATATGATATTGAATTGAGCTAGCTGAGCAGGCTCATAAATGAACTAGGAATAACAGATATTAATCCTATTCCTTTAAACTGTGATGATCTGGCAGCAATTCACATTGCTAAAATCTGTATCCATGGAAGAATAAGCCTAGACTGCATTTATGCGAAGTAAGAATTGCAAGGCAGCATTGATTAGTGTTCAGCGTGATGATTATTGTAGCAGGCAGTGTTGATACGACTGCAGATGCCTAAGTGCATCATTCCATCATGTCTCGTCTCATGCAAGTGCCTAGTAGCAAAGTTCATTCTCTCTTCTATAGCAAGCAGTAGATGCACGATCATTCTTCATTACCTCAGAATTGTAATCTTTGTGGGGGGGGGGGGGGGGGGGGTGTTGGGATATGTCACATAAATGTAATATTTCGTTATGTTATATGCTTGGGGTATTTTGCATTTGTAGTTTGTATTATAGGTCACAACTGTAATTGTAGTTTGTATCTTAGGGACTACTTTGTAATTTCCCCCTCTTTCCTACTACCCTCTTCTCGGCTATCCTATTCTGATATATACACATACAGAAACGCTAGCCCGTCTCAGTTAGGGTTTGTACATTGTCATCCGAGAACTCGTTCTCTGATTCACTCTTTGCTCAATAAAGAAGTCTTCATAGTTTTTCTTCTATCGATTAGTCGCTGGGGTTGAGCCATCATTTGGCCACCATGGCACGCAAGCATGTTCCAAAAAGACACATGACATTCTAACATTCGCCATGGCGGAGGCATGGATCGAGCGCAACTCTGACAACAAACTATGGCACAACCAAGATCGGTTATGAATCGGTTAAGCAAGGAATCTATCATCTTCAAATCCTTGAATGGACTACTCAATCTCCTCATCTAAATCATCAAACTCCACTCCACTCCTCTCCTTATATTTATTTCTGAGCTTCGCTTCATGAAATTTCATTATATTTTTGACAAATTAATCAAATGCCCAAAAAAAATGTCACGAATATATTTATGAAAAGGTTGACACTTTTACCCATAAATGAACGTTTCACTATTCAACGGCTATATTTGGACTTCAACAATAACTTTCACAAATTAGCGAAAAGTTATGAAATGCTCATATGTAAACGTTCACGGTAACTTCAACGGCTACCACTCATTTCCTAAAGTGTAACTAGATTGCATTGCATAACACACTTGTAGATATGGTCTCAAGTTATGCTCTTACAATTTTCAATCATGTCCTCATGATTACTTGCATTAATAGATCTACACGCCTACAATAAAGCACAACTTAATCTGTCTTTACATATTGACATTGATCACACTATCTATTTTTGAACAAAGAAAATTTCAACATCAACATGAGTACAAACATCTCATAAGATAAAATCGCATAAAGATTCAGATAAAATGAGAAAGAATTAAGTATCTGGAGCATGTATATTTTGTTAGGTTGAAAGGTTGTATCGAACGTGACCGAATCACCAAACAACGAATAATCCATCTCATTATATGATCAACTCGGAAGATGTTTGCAATCATATCCGCGAGTCATACAATATGTCGTATTAAAATTCAGGACTTTTCTCTACAGTACACCTAAAGTAATCTTGCACCTTCCGTCGGATTCATATCCTTTTGTCTCTTTGTACAGCCTTTTGTCTCTTTGTACAAGATGATTTGAGATAGACTCTAAAGCAACCAAGGTTCTAAAACGCACCAGCACCGGCAACAAGAATCTTGAATTTGGTATCAAGCTTAATTTCAACACTAGCAAAACATATATACGACCATACAATGGAGACCATTTTCTTAGACCTGTATATGTTTCTATTTTTTACATGTACCCCAAATCCAACTCTCCGTGCATAAGTTTTACCATCTACCAAAGCTCGACATTTGATGGTTCAATTGACCCTCTGATATGAACCATCAACATTGTGTAACGCAAAAAGTGAATTATGAACTGTCAACATTGTGTAACGAAACGAAGAATAACTAAACAAAGGTTGTCGAACAAAATTAAAATTAATGTAGCGACTCATATATGTTGAGAAACAAGAATTAAATAAGGTGTATCATCTTTTGGAATGAAGTGAAAAGCTACCAAACAAAATGAGACTTGTGTCTGCTACACTCCGGAACAATATGTGCGACGCTTCGATTCGCTTGTAAATGCGGTTGGTATAAAATTTTAGGAGAGGCAAAGAGATTCTCATCGATTTATTCTTATTAAGGATGATGGAAACATATCTGAAGAATTTGCGGAAAATCTAAAATTATCACATGTGAGTTGTGCTATAGTATTAGGATGTAAGTTTATGCCCGGGTGGATCCATGTAGAGTGTAGTGTGTCAGTAGAGTGTAGTGTGTCAACTGACACACATATAATTCATAATAAAGCTAAAATTTATTTATATCCTATAACTAATCATGTTTAGTCATGTGTTGATAAATATGAGTTGAGTTCAAATATGGTTATGCAATTTATTTATTTCATTACAAAATATTATCTATATATGTAAAATAAATTGAGTTCAAGACTAAAGAATGACCTTAATAATAGTTGTATTTCACTTTGTAAATCACTCTTCATTTGTGTATTTTATATTTTGCTTTTAAATTTTTTAGTCCTTATATTTTTATTGTATCTTCTTTCCTCACCTAATATTGTTTATTTTCTCCCAATCTTGATTTATTATGCACTCCCCCACCTTTTTTATCTCTAAAAACAACAAAGGCCCTGAAGTTATTACTTAATTTGTTGGTTAACATTTGCTACTTGTCAACCAAAATTTATTCTTCTAGATTGTTCATGAATGATGCGTTACTAGCTTTGATTAAGAATAATATGTTTTTTTTTATATTTTTAAGAATATAATTAAAATTTATTTTACTGTAGACCTTATAAAACTAGTATCTAATGTCAATATGATCACAACTTCAATATAACATTATATAAAAAGTTATTGTTAATTTCAAAAATCTAATTCATAAGTTTGACACATCTAATTTAAAATTCTGGGTCCGCCACTGTTTACGCATATACCTGTAAACCCTTGACATGTTGGAAATTACTTATATACATCTGAATATCCCATATTGGATATAGACCATTGGATTTAAAAAAATATATCAATCGAGAATTGGGATGTCACGATAACATCAATTTCAGTGATGTCACCAAGCCACCTGCATCAAATGCTGTTGACTATTATACAAATTCACTTTTCGAGAAGGTCAAACTTCCATAGAAACATCTTGCAGAGAAATAAAATTCTGGTCAAGCATTTTTCTTCCACTAGTTTATGAACATCAGATACCTCAAACCACGACTGTAATCTATAAATTCGTGCTCCTATAAGGGCACTTAATTAATTTCGATAGAATACAGCTGAAATGAGAAATTAACACACAACTTGACCATAGTTATTCAACAATGAAACCTAGTTCAACGATAACTTTGTTCATGCCGAGCTAACATCCAATCCAAACTGAGATTTACGTTCTGCAACATACTTACCCAATAGAGGAAGCAGCTGCTATAGCTTATTGATATACCACAAGACAGAAACTGTAAATCTAGATCTTTCAACATAACTTCAACGAACATCTACAGGGGGCACAAAGAGAAGTATATACAACTTGAGCACGTAAACAATCCACATTGCATTGCAAAGCAAACATATTATCTGCTTCAGAAACAGATCACACATATATACTTGTATGTCCATAAGAGGTAGGGAAATTAGTAAGGTTGTTCATTACCATTGATATATATTAGTTCCTCCCTTGTGCGTTTATCTATTATAGAGTGCAACATATCTGCAAACATGACAAGGTAATCTTATAGTTAAAATGATCAGTTCATATTTGTTCCCCGACAATTTTCTAAGAGAAAAGATAACCAAGAGCAGCACAAGTACAAATGTAAAGTAGTAGCATGACCTGACAATTAATCCCAACTTTTCAGCTGTTTAATTTCTCTATAATCTGCTAAATTAGGATATTAGTAGAATGCCCAATATTTTTGACAAGTAGTAGAATGCCCAATATAACTGAAGCTCTATATTTTCAAGCAACTAAAGCATATATCCACAATAGTATTTTGTTCTTACGAGTCTTGTGATTGATCAATTCAAGAAATAAGAATGCACATGTAGAGACTGCCCACATGATTACTAACAAAAAATGCAATTCATTGACACTTGCTCTTTAATGTACTTTCCTCTTCACCTTACCAAAGACAAAACTGTTTGTGCTGTCAACAACCTTGAAACATCAGCACCTTCAACAACTTTAATCCATGACATGCTAGTGGTTGAGGTAAGCTTTTAAGATGAAGTATAACTGGGACCACCATTAATCTGAAATATGAATAAAATAAACACTTCATTTATTTAGAATATGATCTCGGATCATTATGAAGTGTTGTCAAACTGAAAATTAAACAAGAAAAGAACTGATATCATTTAATTAACAAGTATTCCAGACTCATCAAAAGAAAACCAAATAATTAGCATCTCTACTGATACAAATGGAAATCAGTTATCAAGACTTAGATAGAGCAATTTTCATATCAACCGTTATCAATTCTTTTGATTTACTTTATATCGAAGTTAGGAGTCAAGTTGACCAACTTCAGCGACATATTTCATACACTTACTTCTTCCTAACTTAAGTATCTGGATATCTAATACAGATGTTTTGAAGTAAACTATTATGATAATAATGGATCACTAATAGACAATTAAGATAGGGACCACAGGATGTACTTTTGCGCAGCCTACTGATACTACATGCATCTGCTTTCTTTACCCTACTAGCATCAAACTTTTCATTGATAGGAGCAAAGAAACTGCAAATGGGTAATCAACCCTGGTTTGATTTAAGGAGAAGAATTACTATTCACAGGGATGGTCCCAGCACTTATAATGATGAATTTTGTTACTTCACAGTGCTCTACTCTAGAATAAAAAATTAACTATCCAAGTGGTGAGTTAAGCATGTAGAAACACAGGCAATGAAGCTGCAATTCAGTACATTTTCCGTATAATATAAATCATTACCTTTTACAGAAAAAAGGCCACAACAATGGTAGGATGGTACTGGAGCTAAGTTACAGCTAGTAGAGACATCAAGAAGTCTTTCATCCACAAGCCATGGGGCCAGGCTAGGTCACTGATGAAGCCTCATCAAGGGCATATATGCTAGAGAAAAAGTAACAAGAGTAATGATTTAGGGTGCAAAGCAAATATTGCCAATAATGTCAAACAATGTCATAGATCATAGCCAGTATAGTACTTCAAGTAATGGAAGATTTCAATCTTGAGGATATGAAGTTGGAAATTCTAGGAGCGCAACTGAAGGTGCTCGAGGGCAGAAGAGAAATAGTTTTTCATTAAGCAGACAAGCATGGAAATGACTATGAAGAGCAAGTAGTTTGTTGTAGAAAAAGCGCAGGTGGTGGCTTTCATCTTAAGAAATGACTGTGAACCACCATATTCACTTGGGTTTTCAATTTGCATGTAGCAAACTATGTTATGGAACTTGATAGTAGATAGATAGAAGAACATAAATAACAAAAATTCAATAACAAGGAATTTGCTATAGAAGACAAAGGAGAAAGAAAAAAAGGGAAGATGAAACAAGAGGAAGTATTAGAAGGATTTGTAGAATTAAGGTCAGCTTGAAAAACCTATGGCCAAAGAGAAGAAGAGAGTGTGGCAGATATTGTTAGAAATGATTGATCAAAAGATAGTTGGTACAAATGTCATGATCAATCCTGCAGAAAAAACACCCCCCCCCCCCCCCCCCCCCCCCCCCCCCCAACACACACACACCCACACCCACACCCTTACCAATGCCCACCGAAGATTAGCTTCCAATTAACCAACACATACATATGAAGATAAAAGAAAATGATCATGGTCGGCAACATCAATTACGCAATCACATATATCAGCGGTCCAACCTACAATGCCAATGAAAACAACAGAAACATACTATTGTTGAGCTGTAGGCAGATAACATGATTATTTGCTTGAATTATTATCTTGCCAGTTAAACTGTGCACAATAAGTGGAATGGCATCCATGTGGAACCTAATGACTAATAAATAAGGACAACTTACTGATCATGTTGGGATATTAGGCAAGAAACCGTGAGTATCTTGACATGCAAGAAGATTTAATGAGCGTGTCCACCGAGAGAGATATATGACAATAAGAGAGAGCACGCAAACAACCACAAACAGTCATCCAAGGACACATTTCTGTGCCTCTATATATACTCCGAAAGACTAGCGTGCTCTCTCTCATTGTCACAAAATCTTTAGATGAAGGTTTATCTTCTATTTAATCATTGACATCTGCAACAATGGAATAAAGTAATTAACAAGAAGCTCGATGTAGATTATATGAACAAGCTGAACAACTTCAAACAGAAAAAGAAGGCTCAATTGAACCCATAGATTGATGACAAAGCTATAAAGCAAATAATAACAAAAAATTCCAAACCAAACTAACCGTGAATGGAAATAGATTATTGACAGCTAACACTTCATATTCTCAAGGCTAACCCAGATTCACAGAAGAGAAATTCAAGTAGCAATTTAGCATGTACCTGAAGCATATGTCTCAACTTCAATTTCACTGAAATAGTAAGTGCAAGAAATGGGTTAGAAATGATATCGCATGGAAGGTTTGACTTCTAGTAAGGCAAATTCAAACTTAATTACAAACTTAATTATGTGAACTTCCGAAACTGAAATAAGAACTCATACAGTGGTCGTATTAGGGAAAAGGTTGACGAAACTATAAGATCCTGAATCATAGTTATATACAGCATCATGTATCTATTTCAGAAATCAACAATATATAGAGTAACTATTGAACTTACCCTATAGCACTGACCGAGAATTTATCAGAAAAAATAGGTCGCCGTTATACAGACATAAATTAAAAAATAAGCAAGCTCAAGCTATATACTGCTGAAAATGAAGGAAATAGTGAAGCTAAAGATTTTCAGTCAAGCAAATTCCAAAATTTAGCTTCCAGGAACAACTAAGTAGATTAATTCTTAACAAGCATTCGGTTAATAATAACTTTCCCTAATAAGAATCAGATCAATGTCAGCAGATTATTTTTGCTACTGAAGATAACCAAATTACAAGATTTTGGGCACGAGATCTATGATTATGACTATGACAAGCTAGCTACCTAAGTTTTGAAGAAGGCGTGTAGAGAAATCATTCATCAAACAAGGAAAAAAAAAAGAACCAAAAACAATTAAAGAAAAAAAGAAGAAAAAAGCAGCGACTGTGAACGAAGAAATTTTGGAACTATTCACCATCTGTAAGACCAAGAGCTTTACCATCAGAACACATGCAAGAGCAAGAGCTTAGAAAAGGGAGATTGAGCTTCACTATCTCATCACAACATGCAAGAGTATGAGAAAGAGAGAGATCAAGCTTTACCATCTCATCTCAGGCAAGAGAATAGGAAATCTCCTGGTTGAAAACCGAAGTAGCAGAAGATTAGGAGAGTAAAGGAACCGGCAATTGTATCCAGCAGTAAAAAGAGAGAGTTGTGGTAGAGGAAGGAGACGAAAGGCTCGCAAGGGGTATTAGACACTATTTCCTAAGCAATACAAAGGAGAAGAAAAATTATCAGTTAACTAATAGGCAGTTTAGAGATAATGGTTAGATCCATTACTTTTTCCTGAACCTCCTATTGTTAATAAGGAATACACATCAACCCTGATATGGGACATCACATTTCTATTGACGCCTGATGAATGTGTGTACTAGATCTTCATCTGATTTCATATAGAAAAAAATAGATCTTGATTTGTATCATTTTAGAGAAAAGTTGATCGGCTAAATACCACTGTAGTGAAAGTTATAGGTCGTTAATCATGCAATACTACTAACCTTATACTTTAAATTCTGCTTTTCCCATCTAATAACACCTGTCTAAAACCGCAATAATTACTGTGACCACCATACTTGAACTGATAAGACTGCATTATGAGTACATTGGGAAAGACAGGACAAAAGGACGAAAATAGTACCTCAAAAAAGAAAGATGAAAATAGTCACTCAAAAAGAAAGACGAAAATAGTCACTCACGGTCCCTGGAGTCTTCAAATCCCTGAAGTGTGGCCGGCGATTGCACTGCGGAAGGAGCAGCGCTTCATTTCCATACATGAGCTACCTATAAGTAGTGAGCAGCAGAGACCAGTTATGCTATGACGCAAAACAATGGGTAAGAGAGAAGCGACCTGACGTGTCTTTTCCAACTTCCAAACTGTACCCACGCCACCCAATAATATAAGGCTGAAATCAATCAACACTCAACGTGTGGTCGGGAAATTTATTCGGCACCATTTTTACCCTAGGCGGGTACGCCTGTACCAGGTACCAGCCGAAGAATCCCGTACTATAATCTATAGCGCCTCGTGGGAATATGAAAGGGCTAGCTAGCTCCTAAATTCTACAGGTTTTTCGTTACCTATCACGACGACTGTTAACTTTTTGACTTTTTTTCACCTCAATATTTAACATAAAAGATACACTAATTTTATAAAACTAAAATTGTCAAGATATAGTATATTATGTAAGGAATCTAACTTAGATTTATAACTTATTTTATCTTATATATTAAATATTGAAGTCAAACAACATGTCCAAATAGTAAACAGGACACTCCAGTGGGACAGAGGTAGTAACAAATTAGATGTCAGTGTTTTGAATCGATCGAACATGAACATAGAGAAGAGATTGTGAGATATTAACTCGTATCTACTTGTTCAACTATCTTTTATTTGTATCTACTTTACAGTTTTTCAATAGATTTACACCCATAGTATAATAAAATATGGAAAATTAGTAAAAATCAGACCCCCAGAATGTAGGCGCTGCCGCCCGTAAAGCACAAGGAAGGACAACAACGCAAGTGGGCGTTGACGTGGGATAAGAAAAGCGTCAACAAGCACACACTACTAAAATCAAGATTTTTGATAACGATAAATATCGTTACCAAAATTAAAATTGTTACTACACTAATTTTTTGTAATGATAAAAGTCATTATGTGTTGTTGCAGAAAATGGTGTAATCAAACTATTTATCATAACGACTTTTATTCATTATTAAAAGTTATATCATTACTAATAATATTATTTGTAACAATTATATGTTACTATAGTCTCAAATTTATTCAAATCTTTAGTACTATCTTTGGTAATGAAATATTTGTAACAAATAAAATATATGATAACGATTTAAAGTCGTTACAAAAACCTCCGTAACCAAAAAAACAGATCTTACTAGTGACAAGTAGGGGCGGGCTACAACGTAGGAGGGCGTTGCAAGAGAAGAAGAACGGCGCCAACACTAGAAAAGAAGGATTGGTGGCTGACGCCAGCTGAACATGGTCTTTTGAGCGGTTTTTGATGTTTTGAGCGGTTTTTTACTTGTTCATGACCGGATTATGACCGTTTTGATTAGTTTGAATTAATCTTGATCTGTTTTCATTGATTCTGACTGCATTTGAACAAGATTGATATGAGTTCGACCGTATCGACCAACTTCAACCGGTTTTGACTAACTTTCAAAACATTTTGACTAACACAATAGATGGCAGGTAGTTTGGGTAAGAAGAAGGGATTATTCTTCAATTTCACTAGTAGTGGCAGTAGCTCATCTGGCTTTGGTGAGCAGTCATCATCGGCCCTGACAACCCAGACAGTTGGAGATAAGAGGCCTGCTACACTCGCGCACGCCTTAGTTAAGAGGCGTGCAGTTGAGGAGTGCCGACAAGCAATTGAGGAGCATGCGCGACAGAGGTTTATGGAGCAACAACAGATGACACTATAGCATGACTCTCACGCTAGGTTGCTGACTCGGTGGTCGACACCGATACTATTATGGTGAGGTGCAGTAGTGGGGAGCCTTATGGCCTGTCATTGGATCAAGCCAGATGGCTTTCACTCGTGAGGCGAAAACTACGACTCGACTTCAGAGAGTCGCGGATCTAGCCAATGTGATCAGTAGCCTTACGAGAAGATCACTAATAATTGGTTGCTCGATGGCACTCCCGTGCCTGTAGGTCCTCGGATTACAACCCTGATCCATAGCTTCGGAGGTCACGTCACGCTTGACGTGTGACAGGGTGTGGTATGTTCTAATATTTGGAAATCTGTTCTAACTTAAGTTTTCTTAGGAAATGTCATGTAGATGTGACATATTTTAAAAATTGAGCAAGAGAAGGGGGTGATTAGCTTCAGTGTAAGAAAAAGATGTGGGATTTATGGATCCATTCTATTTGAGACACCGGGAGTCAAGGGACATGGTGGAGATGACTAGGCTTGGGCATCTGGCCCATATTACGCATGTCATCTTTGACCTTGCGCTTATTTGTGCGTTCGTGAAGAGATGGCAGCCTAACACAAACTCTTTCCACATGTCATTCTAAGAGATGGCCATTAGTCTTCACGACGTCTACCACATCATGAAGATCCCTATCATCGGGCAAGCGGTAACATACCAGCCGAGGACGGTCGGCGTACTTACCTACTGACCATGAACCTCCTATCGATGTTATGATCCCACACATTGTGCTAATGTTTGGGGTCACCTACAAGAAGGACTTGCTCAACTACAAGTTTCTAGAAAGAACTAGGTACCTTATAGAGTGCTCCATAACCATTGCAGGGGTGAGTACTACACAGCTTCCCAAGATGCGAAGGAGTACCTATCGTACCTTGTGGCCTACACGATACTGATCGACAAGGGCAATGATTGTGTCATGTCGTACTCCTACTGGCCTCTCGGATTGCCACTCGGGCAGAGACACGTCAGCTTGCTTGATGTTTGATGTTGCTACAGGTCAGAACCTTTAAACGAGTGACAAACTTCTTCGAATTATAATTTTTAGGGCTATGACATAATGGTTCAATATGATGATTGTAGAGCTGGTGAAAAACCCCGCACTTAGAAATAGTGATTAATTGGACTAATGAGATTTTTAGAAGCTTAATTATGCCTAAATAAATATGTGGGAACAATTCCCAAAGAAAACGGATCCATAAAATGGGTCAAAAACGCAAACGAATCTTAAAGCACATTTTCCGAGAAAACCGGGAAAATATGACTTTAAGCGGGCTTAATAGACTCGTAAAAATTGTAGTCAATCAAATGTCTATAATTAAACATTAGTGAAGGTCTAGAGCCATTAAAATTAAATAAACGAGAAAAATCCAGAAAACGGGCCCGGTTAGTGAATAGTGCCCACACCGGGAAATTAACGAGCGTTTCTTGCGAAAAGACAAAAACGCCCTCGTGAGAAATATTAGAGTGGCCAGTTTTAATTAATAAGTCAGCCCTCTCTCCCAACTAATTAAATAACTAGACTCTCTATTATTCACTAAAGGACAAAACAATAAAGTAAAAGAAGAGAGAGTACAAAAGCACATTTTAATCTCTCTCCTCCTCATTTCCCTCTTCTCTCACGTATTCCCTCCCCCATTCTGAACTCCATCTCATTCCTCCCAGCCAGCAATGGCGATTTTGTAAAGCTCCACTCAGCCCTCTCTTCTTCTTCTTCTTCTTCTTCTTCTTCATCTTTCATGCCTTAAAATTGTGAAACTCTACAAAAATTACACCACTAGATTCCTCTCATCTTGGAGAACATTTCCCTCCTTTCAAAATCCAAAAATCTCTACTTTCATCTCCATGGATGAAGCTCCATTTGAAGGTTTGAGAAGACCATTGTGATCTACATCATCTCCTTGTTGTTCTAAGGTAAAAAGAAGTTCAAAAATTCTTCTTTTCTAGCTCTCCTTTGAAACCGAAATTCCAGATTTTTATGCCTCTTGTTCTATATGTTCCAGCCGTTTTTTTAGGCTTCAAAAGAGTGCTGGAACCTTGTGGTTTTTCTAGCCAAACATTCACCTAGAGACTTGGAAGGTAATTCCTCATCTTAGAGCATAAAACCCTCCTTGTATCTTAGGGCTGATTTTAGTGCTTAAGTGTTTTCATAATGCTCATTAGTGTTCTTGGGCATGGCTAGAATTAGGGAATAAATCCCCATTTGATCGGTTGTAAAAGAAAGAACAAGAAGAAAAGAGAAAGAAATAAAGGAAACCAAGAATCTAAGGTAATTGACTTACCTTTGAAACAGATTTTGAATGCCTTGTGGCATTGGGTTTACATAGATTATGTTGGTATTTAAGCTACTGCAATGGTGACACAGAATTGGGAGTATATTAGTGTGTTTTATGTTGATAATAAAAAACTTTGGAGCCTAGTTGATTAAGTGATTAGTGTGCTGGAATTTAATGGTGTTTAGTGTCTAGAATTTTGTGTTGATAGTGTATATAATGAATAGGGCTGTGAACTGATTTGGAATGAGCTAAATAATGCTTTGGGAATGTTTAAAATTGTAGGGAACGTCTGCCAAAATTTCTATAGGAAACTAAGTGGCTTAAGTGTTTAAGGAGAAAGAATAACCTAGGTTGGTCTAGGTGTGTTTTAGAGCTTGATGTGAGTAGTCAATCACTTTGGAAACTAGATTCAAAGAGTTATGTAAGTGGATAGAACCTTGGATGAAAATAATGCAATAATGCATTAGTTGAAGAACCATTGAGTTAGTGAAAAGAAGAGAGCAAAATCTGTAGCAAGAACTTCAAGGAAAATTAAGAGTGGGAAAATGATGTAAGGAAACCAAGAAATGAGTAATGAGTTTAGTGAAGGAATTAGGAAGGTTTAGAGTGTCAAATTAGTGCTAAAACATGCTAGAATATATGTGGAAAGATTGGGGAAGAAATGGGCAAAAGAATGGAGTTAGAACAAAGTTAAAATGTAAAATCTGTCAAAATGTAGTAAGGTCCGGACTTAGGTCCAGGACCAAGTCCCAGACCAACATGAAAAAAGGGCCGAAAGTTGGAGTCTGGGTGTGGTCCGGGACTTAAGTCCTTACAAGGACCGGATCACCCCATTAAAACAGGCCGAGACTGAATTCCAACATTGGTCCGGGACTTGGGACCTGGACAAGGTCCCGGACCAACCCAAAATGGCTTTAAAAAGTGTATAAATAGAATTCTAAGGTGAGGATTTGAATGGTATTGATATTATAAGATTGTTAAGACCTAATTAATGATATGTAATGGTCATTAGTGGTATAGACAAGCTTGAGAAGTAATGAGAAGTAAGTACTTATGTGAATGAGTTTGAAATGTAAGGAGTTAGTAATTGTAAATCGGGAAACACTAAAGATGAAATGGGTTAGGTTAATTGCAGATAATTAACCGCCCGATTCCATGTATGTTATAGGATTCGAATAGTTAGACTCTGAAGGAGAGTCGGCAACCCGAGAACTACGGTGAACGGTATGATTTTCTCATGCCCTGTATGCTATCGAGGCTACCTCGATTTGTGTGTTTGTGTGTTTACTTGCTCTCACCTAATCAAGATAAATGCACGAATTCGGTTTATTGCAATTCCTTAAATATTGTGATTTGCCATCCTTGAATGAGTTGTGAACAACCTCTAAAGTTTGTATAATTCATGAAATGCATGATTAATGGCTGAAACTGGAATACGTGAAAGTGCATGTGGGTGCTAACTATGAATTGTGAATGTGGACTTCTTGCTAACTCCCGAACTTTATAACTTCCCTAACTTGAGAAAATCGGGTAATTGAGGGGGTGTGAGAAGTCCGATATAGTTTCGGCCACGCGTGAGAATGAGGAGGCAAGAGAGATTGTTTTCTGAATTCTGGCCTAGCCTTCCCACCATGGTTCTGAACCGTATGGTCGCAACCCGGGGAAGTAAGCCAACCTAAAGCCCGGTGGTGAGATAGAGTAGTCTCTGCCCGGAGGTCATACCGACTTGACTTGAGTATTATTGAAAAGAGAAGTAATTGGTAAGTAAAGAGCATGACTAGTGTAAGTCATTGATCAAGAGTAAAAGAGTTAAGAGCATCCAATTAACCCGGGTGAGAAATTGACTAACAAGTGATGAGGCTAGAACTTGAGAAGTGAATCTCAGGGGCCTCGGTAATTGTGGAATGGATGACTTGTGATTTGTTTCCATTGCTTATGTGATGCTCCATGTATGAGTGTGCTTATACATGATTATAATGTTGTTCGTATTAGCATGTTTGCTTGTATAAAAATAATGAACTCCATGTAGGTGACCAAGTAGTCGGTGTACCCCCGTTAGCAACGCGAGGTATGCGAATTTCATGCCAGCAATTTGCTGAGCCCTTGGGGCACTGTTTTTATTTTCCAGGTACCCGAGATGGTTGGTGGTCGATGTAAGAGACCGGACCGTATTACTTTTGATAGCTAGAATTGTTTTTGAGTGGTGTATTGAGTTGTACATGGGCTAGTAGCCCTTTTGAATTGCCGGGGTACCATGTGGTACACCCTTTGTATTTTGGGAAGTATGTAGACTTGTGAGACATGAGTAGGATGTTAGACTCATGGTAATTGTGTTTAGAGTTGTGAGAATAGATTGTATTTTGATTACGAATTGTAGTACTAATTGTAGCAGATTATGTATGGAATGTTTTCTTGGAGCTTGGTATTTATAGTCTATCAGACTGTACTATATATAGTTTGGGCCTTGTTAGTCGCATGGGCGGCTAATGACATTGTATCACCTGCCGATTGTATTGAATTTCCGTTATGATTAGTATGATAACCAAGACAATTAGACAGTAATTAGAGGATTAGCGGTAGGGGGTTACAAAAAGTGGTATCAGAGTGAAGTATCACTCTGATGACTGGAAATACCGAGTTTAGGAAATACCAAGTTAGAATTAGAGACTTAGGGCTAAGGGTTGAGCGATAGCGTGAGAGATACGCTAGTTAGGAACTCCCGTGTGTACCGGATACCTACAATATCAGACCCGCCCTCCATATCCCCTATTTTATAACTTGGGAAAGAACGCCAGAGAGAGGGAAAAACCTCTCTTACTCGGGAAACCCGATCTGGCTGAAATACCCCGAACTTAAATATAGTGATTAAGATTATTCTAATACGTATTTATGGGCTAATAACGCCTAAGTAATATTGGAAAGGAAAAATAAATCCAAAAGAAATGAAGAAACGCTTAAAAAGCGAAAAACACTAAATAAGCGTTAAATAACCATAAGAGGCACGAGACCTCGGTTAGCGTATTATATGGATTATTAAGACTTAATAAGGCCTAAATAATATATGGGAACAACTCCCGAAGAAAACGGATCCAAATAATGTATTAAAACGCTAATAGAGCTTTAGCGCATGTTTTTCGAGAAAACCTGAAAACGTGACTTTGAGTGGTCAAACGAACCCGTAAAAATTATAGTTCATCAAATAACTATAATTAAGCATTAATGGAAGCTTAATAACCAATAAAATTAAAGAAACAAGAAAATTTCGGAAAACGGACCCGTTAGTGAATAGTACCAAAACCGGGTAAGTAACGAGCGTTTTCTGTAAAAGACAAAAAACGCTCCAACTAGTAATAAAGTAGGGGGCCGGTTTTTAATGAGTCAAATAACTCCCTCACACACACACATGTAACTAGCTAATAAAATAAAGTAGTCAAAAAGTAAAAAGGGGAAAGGGTAAAAAGCAACTTACCTCTTCTCTCACCTCTCATTCCTCATTTCTCTATTCTCTCACCTCCCTCTTCTCTCCCAGCCGATTTCTCTCTCTTCTCCCTCCTCTGTTGGGCGATTTTGAAGCTCCAAAGAAAGCTTCAATGGCTACCTCACTTCTCTTGCATGCTCTATCTCCATTTGAGCTCCAAATGCAAAAATAACTACATATTCTTACTCCTCTCATCATTCTCTACCATTCTCTCTTTTCAAATCTCAAATGAGGAAGTTCATCTCCATGGGTTTTCCCCATTCAAAGAGAAAATGATATCAATGTGTAGCTTGGAGTCTCTTCTCTCCATTAGGTAAAAATCTCCATGAAAACTCAAGTTTTCTTCATCATCCTTTGTAGCCGATTTTTACCCCCTTTGTAATGCTCTATTGCTCTCTCTCTCTCTCTCTCTCCTCCTCTCTCTCTCTCTCTCTCGCTCTCTCTCTCTCTCTCTCTCTCTCTCTTTGAGCATAATTCCCACCTTGCAATGGTGGTGGGATCACCTTCTTGATCCAAGGCTAAAACCCCTCTTAAAGACCCCAAAGGTAAACCCTAGAATTTGTGTTTTAAGCACTTCAATGAATAGTATAATCTAAGGTTGTATTTTAATTACCTTGTTTTTTGTGTTATTGGGTGATGGGAATGGAGTTTGGCAACTCCACTCCCCATGTGACCGATTTTGTACAAGAAAGAGAGAAGAAGGAGAATTGGAAAAGAAAGAAGAAATTATGAGCTTAAGTAAGAGCTCCTTCTTAATGCTAAATTTTAATGCATTAGAGTAATGGGAATGGGTAAACTATTTAAAGAACCCAAAATTGTTGTATTAGTATTGTGTTATGGAAGTTTGAGTATTTGTGAACTAGTATTTGAATTGTAGGCCTTAGAGCCAAAATAAATTGTGTATGTATATTGGTATGGTTGTTTGAGGAAGTATGGATGAATTGGTATTGCTTTGATTGCTGTGAGGACCCTTGAATGGGTGTGGCTATTTAGGAATGATATTGGTGAGAAAGGATATATGTGGACAATTGAGAATTGTAGGTAAACTAGGCAAAATTTAGTAGGAATTATGCATTATTGGATGACTTGTGTTGAATTGAGAACCAAGGTGTTGGTGAATGGGAGAACCAAGGTGTGTATTGGATTGAATAGAGATGTTTAGTAACCATGGAGTGGTAGTTGTAGTATGAGAATATAAGAGTGTAAAATCTGTAGCAAGAAGTGTAGTAATGCATTGTAGAAACTAGGAAAAATTAGTGTGGAAGATTTAGTAAAATGAGTGTTGGACTTGGGTATAGATAGTGTATTGCTTGGGAATGAATTGGAATGGTAAAATGGCATTAGGACAAAGTACAAAATGCAAAGAGGAGTGTAGGAATGCACAAGTGTGCAAAGTGTGAAAATGAGAATGGAAATTTGTAGAAATTGAGCAAGAAGTTGAGTAAGTATTGGACTATGGATTTAAGGAGTTTTAGTGAGTGTTTAAGTGTGTTTAAACATGTATAAAACATGTGGAAAGATTATGGAATGATTGGAGGTGGATTAAGGGTTGATTTGGGGATGAAAAATCATCATAGTAGCAGTTTTTAGCAGGGTCCAGGACCTAGGATATGCACCAAGTCCCGGACCGCACTAAAAAACACTTCGAGAGTAGAAACTGGCATTGGTCCGGGACCTAGGTCTAGGACCAAGTCCCGGACCACAATGGAAAAATGGCCGAGAGTACAATCTGTGAATGGTCCGGGACCTTGGGTCCGGACCAAGTCCCGGACCACCCTCAAAAACTTGCCGAAAGTGATTTTTAGGCTTTAAATGATGGGGGATTGATGGGTAATGGTTTTAGAAGTTGTTAAGGCCTTTTTGGTGACCTTTAAAGGTGCTAAGAAGTGTAAACAAGTTTGAGAAGTGATTAAGAAAGTTGTGAATTTAAGAACATTAAGTTAAACCGAAATAACGGGTAAGTACGGGAGTAGTAATTATGTATGTACTGTAATGCTTAGTATTAATAGAATCATTTGGCATGTAGTCATTGGTTCGAGAATAAGATTCGAGGAACAAGTGTGAACCAAGGAACAAGGGAACACCCGGTAAAGTAAATCCCGTGAAAGGTATGATTTCTTCATGCCCTATATCCTAACCTGGTTACCCCGATTTGTGTGCTTATTTGATCACCTAAATAAGATAAATGCATGAATCGGACTTTAATGCACTTACTTGTGCTTGTATTATGTTTGTTCTTGTTATAATGCTTTGAACATTTAGTTTGTATAATTCATGAAATGAATGAATGAGAATGAAGTGTGTATGTACCTGGTAGTGTACTTGTGTAATGAATTGTACCTTGGTATGGATGCGTATGTGTGTATTGTATTATTGTGTGGCATGGATGTGTTGACTTCTACTAATTCCTAACTACCTAACTCCTAACGTAAGTATTGAGTAAATTGGAATGAGTAGAAGTCTGATATAGTTTCGGCCATGCGTGAGGAGGCGGAGACACAAGAGGTTGGATCCAATTCCTGGCTTTTAATCTTTTCCACGCCCAAACCCCTAAATGGGTAGCATCCTGGATTAGTGAGCCACCTAAAGCCCGGTGGTGGGACGGTGTAGTCCCTGCCCGGAGTCACTACTACGACTTGACTTGAGTAAGTAAGTAAGTAAGTAAGTAAGTAAAGTATGTATGAGTAATGGTCTAGGCTGGTGTAAGTCATTGACCCTGAGTAAAAGAGTAATCTCCACGGATTAACCCGGGTGGGTAAAAAGGAGCTAACACGTATTATGTATGTATTGTGTAAGCGTAATTCCGTAAAGGTAAGTATGATTGGTTGACTTGTATTGTCTTCCTTGTATGTATTGAAGTGTATGTATGTATTCCTTGTGAAGTATTGTAATATTATGAATGAAGCATATATGTATGTATGTATGAGTAAAATGAATTGCATGTATTCGACCAAGTGGTCGGCGTACCCTCGCTAGTTTGCGGGGTATGCAAGTCATATGCAGCGTAAGCTGAGCCCCTTGGGGCACCATTTTTAGTGTGCAGGTACCCGAAGCTGTTATGGTCATAGTAAGAGACCGGCAACTATGTTTAGACAGCTAGGAATGAAATGTAGATAGTAGAGAATTGAATAAGGCTTGTAGTCTTGATGTAGAATTGTACCAAGTGGTACACCATATGTATTTGGAAAGTATGTAGTCGTGAGAATGGGTAGATGCTAGACGCTTAATGAGTATGTATGAACTTGAAAGAATTATTGTATTTGGATTTGGATCTTAGTAAACTCGGTATATTGTATTGTAAATATGGAGTATTGTATTGAATGGAGAATCGTAGTACTTTGTTGGTATTGGAGTATGTATAATGATTGTGTAGTACTCGGATATTCTGGTCCATCAGACCGATGCTGTAAGTAGTAGTAAGCCTTGTTAGTTACGTGGGTGGCTAACGGCATTGTATCACCCACCGTTGTGTAGGTAAGTATCCGCTGCGAAGGTAAGTAAGTACGAGGTGATTGGACGGTAATGACGGTATTAGCGGTAGGGGTGTTTACACTGGCAGTTATGAAATATTCCTATAAGAACAAGAACATGTCATACGGTAGATTCCGAGTACCAGAAATCCCGGAGACGGTTCCCGTCTGAATGACATTACCGCACTTAATGACGGGAGATTGAGAAATTTGTCCATAGAAGACCGAATTTACGACAGCATGGGGCGACAGGCTTGAAATACCCCGAACTTAATTAGGGTGATTAAATTACTCTAATGTGATATTTGAGGGCCTATTAGTGCCTAAAGAATTTTGGTAAAGAAAATAAATTCAAAAGAAAAGAGAAAACGCTTAAAAAGTGACAAACGCTATAATGAGCGTTACGTGACCATAGGAGGAATACGACCTCGACTAGGGTCTTAGATGGATTTCCAAGGCTTAATAATGCCTAATTAATACACGGGAACAATTCCCGAAGAAAACAGATCCATAAAATGAACTAAAAACGCTAATAAAGCTTTAGCGCACGTTTTTCGAGAAAACCCAAAAATGTGAATTTAAGTGGTCAAACAGACCCGTAAAAAATATGGTTGACTATATAACTATGATTAAACATTAATGGAAGATTAGTAACCATTAAAATTAATGAAACAAGAAAAACCCGGAAAACGGGCCCGGTTAGTGAATAGTGCTAAAACAGGGTAAATAACGAGCGTTTTCTGTAAAAGACAAAAAACGCTCCCAGCTTATATGTACATTGGGGCCGGTTTTATTGAATAATCAGCCACCCCTTACTAGTTAATAACTAGCTAGAATAATAAGAGAGCAAAAAGGCACAAAAAGCAAAAAGTAACAAGGCAATCCCCATCTCTCTCTCCTCCCTCATTTCTATTTTCCTTCTCTTTCCTCTCTTTCTCCTTCCTCCAGCCATCTCCCCTCCCTCTCTTTCTGGCTGGGATGATTTTGAAGAGTAACAATGGCTCCTCCACCTTTCTCTTCATGCCCAAGCTTCATTAAAGCTCAAAACACACAAAAAATTACATATTCTTCTTCCTCTCATCAAGCTCTATCTTTCTCTCTTTTCAAAATCCCAAAAGGATGAACTTAATCTCCATGGGTTTAGCCCATTTGAAGAGAAAATGGCTTCATCTTGAAGCTTAGAGTCTCCCCTTTCATTCAAGGTAAAAAGCTCCAAAGAAAAATTCATTTCTTCCTCCCTTCTAGCTTGGCCGGTTTTACCCCCATTTTAATACCTTGTTCTTCTCTTGTTTGAGCATTATTTCAACCCTCCAATGGTGGTGGAACCATCCTCTTGATTCAAGGGTTAAAACCCCTCTTGGAACTCCGAAGGTAAAACCCTAGATTTTGTGTTTTAAGCCCTTTCATTGAATTAGAATTTTCCTAAGGTTTAGAAGTTTAATTGAATCCATTTTGTGTTCCTTGGGTGTTGGGATGGAGTTTGGCAATTCCATTGCCCACTTGACCGAAATGGGAAGAAGGAAGAGGAATAGGAGAGTTGAAAAGAAACTTGGAAGATTAAGGTAATAAATCGACCTTAATGTTTATTTTGATTGTTTTAGAACTTGGGATGGGTAATTAAAGGAATGAAACCAAATTTGTGCTAGTAATGTGTTTGGTGAAATTTTTGAGAGAAGATTGTGATTTTTTGTTTGAATGAAGGGCCTTAGAGCCAAGTGATTTGAATATTGATATTGTTGTTTAAAGAGATTTTGGGTGAATTTTGGATTGAGTTGTGTGCTGGTAGGATCCCTTGTGGATGTGGATAGTTTAGGATTGAATTAGGTGAAGATTGATGAATTTGGATATGTTAGGTTTGTAGGCAAACTATGGCAAACTTTTAGTAGAGAATAAGTGTTCTTAGGTGACTTAATGAATTGGAAAGGTTAGGTGTGTATTGAGTTGAGTTGAGTGGACTGATAACCTTGGAATGGTAGATGGACTGATGGAGAATGGATTAGTGTTGATAGTTTTAGGGGTGGTTATTGAAAGCACAGAAAGAGGGCAAGTGAACCCTAGTCGTATAGTAGTAAGATGTCGTTCCACTAGGAATTGGTATATCGATCTCCCTAGTTTCGGTAGTCGGGTTATAAAACAGTTAAACCAAGGGGGTTTAGCCGAAGGCAAGTGTATTGGTTTGGTTCAAAGAGGAATTGTGTAAATAAAAGCCTAGATAAATGTGATGTAATGAATTGGAATGGAAAGCACCTTTAGGATGGTTGTAATCCCCAAAATTCACCCCAACTATATTAGTAAACCTACTTCACTCAGGTTGTCTATCTGGACTAATGTAAAGGTCCTTCAAATCATAATAAACCAACTCTTACCTAGCTTGCTTCCAACTCTCTAATCAAGTAGAGTTCAAGTCACTGATAGCATTAACAACAAGTCCATATTAATAGCCTTAAATTTCACCAACTAATCAAGCTAGCCATAATCTAAGGTTCCTCCTTCTTTTTCGGTCACAACTCCCAACTCAAAATCATATGTTTTGTTGGAAATCACCACAAATGCTATAATGATCAGGTTATAACATTAATGAAACAAAAGAGAGAACCAACCGCATAAATAAAGTGTAGGTTTTACAACATATGATGATGGGGGATTTACGTTCATATCCCCATCCCAAAGTGCTAATAGAATTACTCAAGCATAATGATAAGTACAACTAAGAGAGGGATATAAGAAGAAGCCATTTTTATGAAGGTGGTTGAGCAATTCTTTTCCTTCTCTTCTCCTGCTTGGTCTTCTATCTTCTGGTGGAAATGGTGATAAATGGAGGTGTGCGTGGATGAGTATTGTGTGATCAGGGGGGAGTGAATGGGTGTTTTAGTAGTAGTGTAAACCTACGTACTGTAGGTGGTGGTATGATGTAATGGGATGAAGATGATTAGTAGTAGTAGTAATACTACGTACTGGGTGGAATGGAATTTGGAGGATTTATGGAGGGGAGATTGATGTCTCGAAGACTGTGTGATAATGAGAGGGATTTGAGTTCTATTTATAGAACTCTTTGGGTGAGTACGTAGCATACAATGGTGGTGGGAAATGATGCTGGAGTTTGTGAGTGGAAGGGTGAGTGTTTATCGTGGGTGATGAGCTGAAAAGAACGGATTAATCAGTGGGAAGATGGATTATTGAGGTATGGGGCGGTGGTTAATCTGGAAAGGAAGTACAGACATTGGAGTTATGGGGCGGCGCAGTATAATAAGAAGAGAATCTCTTCTTTTCAATCGCGCGCTATAGACGTCTGATTTCAGCATGTGGTCCGGGACTTAAGTCCTGTATAAAGTCCCGGACCACCCCATTAATTTGATTCGAGACTTGCCTTCTTGTGTGGTCCGGGACTTAGGTCTTGTATGAAGTCCCGGACCAGGTACAAATTAGATCGAGAATTGGTATCTCATGTGGTCCGGGTCTTCACTCCTGCATCAAGTCCCGGACCATAAACGATTTTTATAAGAGAAAGCAGTCACATTGTGGTCCGGGTCTTCACTCTTCCACCAAGTCCCGACCATACAATATTTCAATTCGAGATTTGAGTCACGTTGTGGTCCGGGTCTTGGCTCCATAGTTAGGTCCCGGACCAGGCTTGAATTTAGGTCGATGATGAATATCTTGACCCTATTTAACTTGTTTGATTTGTCTTGTGTTCCAACAATGATAGGAATGTGTTTCTATTGAGATTAAATACCTGAAAAAGCACACAAAAACCATAAAATAAGACAATTGCAATAAAAAAACATAAAATTACTTATAAGACAGGAATTTAGCATTAAATGATAACAAACTGGGTCTCAAAAGACCCTTTAGAAATAGGTAATTCCTGACTTATCAATTAGAGAGGGTATAAAAATCTGTAGCAAAATGGTTTGTGAAGACTTTAGAATTCTCTAGAAAAGAGTTAGTGTTTATAACCTTGGAAATGGAGGATGGACTTGGGTATAGTTAATGCAAAGGTCCAGGATGAATTGGGAATGGTCAAAATGGGTGATAGCAAGAGATAAACCACCAAGAGGAAGTTAGAAATGCACAAGTGTGCAAAATGTAAAAGTGAGGATGTAAATTTATTGAATTTGAGCAAGAAGTTGAGCAAGGATTAAACCAAAATTTTGAAGAGTTTTAGAGCATGTTTTAAAGTGTTTAAATATGTAGGAAACTTTTGGAAAGATTAGGGAAAGATTGAGTGTGGATTAAGGGTTGAATTGGAGTTGAAATTTACCTTAGTAGCAGGGTTTAGTAGGGTCCGGGACTTGGTCCTTAGACAATGTCCCGGACCACCCTTAAATTTATGCCGAGAGTCACCACCCCACACTTGGTCCGGGACTTGGGCTGGGTAAAGGTCCCGGACCACCCCCATTTTTGTTCCGAAAGCCTAGTTTTGAATTGGTCCGGTACTTAGGGTAAGGACCAAGTTCCGGACCACCTCCAAAATTTCCCCGAGAGTGTTTTTAAAGGGGTCTAATGATGGGGGATTGATTTGTATTGGTTTTAGATGTTGTTTAGGAGTTGTTTGGTGACATATAAATGTCTTAAGAAGCTTAAACAAGATTGAGAAGTGAATGAGGAAGTTCTGAGTTTAAGAACATATGAACAAAACTAAGGAGTAAGGGGATAACGGGATTAAACGGGAGTATTAGTTTTACATACCGTAGTACCTTAAATTAATAGAAATGTTTGAAACGTTATCAGTGTACCAAGAGTAAACCGAGGAACATAAGGCGACCCGGTAAAGTTAAACCATGGTGTAAGGTATGATTTTCTCTCATGCCCTGTAATGTTACTTTGAACTGTGTTACTTTGTTATGTGTGCTTGTGTGCTTTGTGATCACCTAAACAAGATAAATGCACGAATCGGATTGTTTACACTTTCTCGTGCTTGTAATGTATTGTTCTTTGTTGGACTGTATATTGAATTGAAGTTTGTATAATTCATGAAATGTGTGATTGTGGATGAGGTGCTTGAATTTGAGTGTGTATTATAGTTCAACTCATAGTTGAGTCTTGTTTGATTAGTGACTCGAAAAAAGAGTCATGTGTGAATTAATGAAAACGTGGTAACACACTAAAACTATCGAACCAAGGAACAAAAATGCAAACTGATAAACTCACTAGAACATGAGAGATAGTGTACGGGATTAGTAAACTCCCGATAACGGTTAGAGAACCGAATTAAATTAATCCACAAAACAATAATAGTGGAAGTATATAAGGAACCTCTATTTAGAGGATTAATGATAGCTCAAGGATTTGAACTTTGAGAGAAGTAAAGAAGGGCAAGGGATCACCAAACCCCTTAGAAAATAGTCGACCCACAATGAGAGGATTCGACTACTATAAAAAAATGTCCCGAACACAAAAGTATTCGATACGTTGGGGAAACCCTTAAATCTGAGAATACTAGACATTTAGAAATTCCCTAAGCTATTAGAGGGTATCGAGAGAGATACTTCTAGGCTAATCCATGAGATTGTAAAATAACTCCGAGAGAGGAGTGTTAGGAATTTGAGTAGTCCGGTAGGAGAAACGGACCTTGAGAATTTGAGGAACTAGGTATATAGTTTTATGTATGTATTTGAAAGCCCGGTGGTGAGTCTTGTGTATGACTCTACCCGGAGGTCATGGGTAATGACTTAAAGATACCTTTGAGTATTTGATTTGAGAATTCGATTGAGAAGTTGAATTGAGAATTGGATTGAGATTTGAGAATTTGAGTATTGAGAGTTGGTTGAAACTTGACAGTAAGTCACAGAGGCATAAGAAGCATGATGATGCCAACATTGGCCTAGTCCACACTTGGACACTACGAAAATCCAAGGGAAGGTCCACCCGTTAGCCAGAGACCACCCAATGGGGTGAAGATGTGAACCCTTAGAAAGGCTTCCATCTATTATACAGTAAAGCCTACGCTTGTAGATATTGCCAAGAGGCGATGGAATAAGGAAATGAGATTTCCAAACCATCACGACTAAGGAGCAAGCATACTCCGTCTGCAACCAAGCATGTGGTGAACCGTTGTATAAACACCAACATGATAAACCCGTCATGAGACCTATGAGTGGAACAACCCCTCAACAAGAACCTTCACGTACCAGTGATGAAATACCCTTCAATTGAAGAATGGGACCGGAAAAAACCCTTGAAGTTTCTTGGGATATCCCGGTGATGTACATACAAAAGTAACACCGCCAGCTAGAGCCTATATCAATGCTCAGCACTGCAGAGGCTAAACGCTTGACAGTAAGTCACTTATGTGATAGGAAAGAATATTTTTGACTGTCTTCCATACTTATACTCCGTGTCATTATCTGCTACTTCCTCAGAGTGGTCGCTTGTTGCGCACCGTATTCTTACTCATTGTACAACGTCATTTTTACTGTTCTGTTACTATGGTAGTTCCTCTTTACTTATTGCCATTGTCATTGGCACCATTTCCTTAGGCATGAACATTGAGGTTTCCTCTGTTCGTGTGTATGACGGTTGTCGAAACATACCGCAATGTGATTATTTCCCAATGTGGAGATGTTTCATTTCAACTTAGGTTTCAGGTGTAGGTTAGCTTACCTCACATTCTATCATCATTTGTGATACAATTTACCAAGTATTTTGGTTGATATGGATGAAGTAATTCATTGGGTTACAAGCTCTCTCGAGCGTTAGTCATTTGTGGTGTTCAATGTGTATCACATTGATTGTTTTGACAATTATTGTCTTCCAGTGCTGAGCATTGATTATAGGCTCTAGCTGTGCGGTTTTACTTTTGTATGTACATCACCGGGATATCCCAAGAAACTTCAAGGGTTTTTTCCGGTCCCGTTCTTCAATTGAAGGGTATTTCATCACTGGTACGTGAAGGTTCTTGTTGAGGGGTTTGTTTCCACTCATAGGTCTCATGACGAGGTTTATCATGTTGGTGTTTATACAACGGTTCACCACATGCTTGGGTGCAGACGGAGTATGCTTGCTCCTTAAGTCGTGATGGTTTGGAAATCTCATTTCCTTATTCCATCGCCTCTTGGCAATATCTACAACAGCGTAGGCTTTACTGTTATAATAGATGGAGCGCTCTTATAAGGGTTCACATCTTCACCCCTTGGTGGTCTTTGGCTAACGAGGGTACCTTCCCTTGGATTTCTCGTAGTGTCCAAGGTGTGGACTAGGCCAATGTTGGCGTCATCATGCTTCTTATGCCTCCGTGCTACCATTGCTACAGAAGGCATGAAGGTAATTAAAAGCTTGTCAACTGTATGCTAGACTGGGCACTAGTGACAGTGACACTGAGTTACCATTACCCCCCAGTCACTCAGGACGTTGGGTTTTGAATTGATGGTCCCAGTTGTTGATTTCTTGTGGCGTATGAGACTGTTTCTTTGCAAGTCTTGTTTAGTAAATGGTGTTTTGGGTTTTGCAACCGTTTAAGGTTATACAACCTAGTTGGTTGGCCTTAAGCCCTATTGCTGCAAGCTATGATCTTTGCCAGCTGCTCATACACATTTCCACTCCTTGTATACCTCCTAGGCTAGAGGTGTTGCTGGGCTCCATGGCAAGTCGTGGCATCACGCTTCCATTCATAGGAGACTCTTAGGCAATCTGGTGCTGATTAGTACCTTTTGTAGTCTAGGGTATTTCCTGTTAAGTGAAATCCCTTCGGTGTCTTAATCGAGTGTTCGTTCCAGCTCTTGTATTCTTATCTTGACGCTTTGTTTGACTGTTGTTAATCCAGTCACCCTTCAAGGATTGCTCCTGGGTGTCGTTAAATTATGCCGTTACATCCGGCTAACGTTTATGATATGTTATCACTATACCGCCTTGTGGTATTGTATTTAAGCTATTCCCTTTTGGGTTAAACGTCTCCCGTCGTGGGTAGACCGTTTATACTTGCTCCTAGTGCCTGAGACTATGTTTAAATATCCTCTCCGATGATGGATTGTGCTTTGTGGTAATCTTGTGATTGCTCTTGGGAGTTCTGTCCCGTTTGTTGAGCATTGTGGTGTTCACGCTAGGCAACTGCCTTACTGTGTTTAGGCTGGGTATACTTCCCAGCTATCACGTATTTGTTTGATGTCCTCGAGACATATCCAATGTCTATACTTACTAGTTTGTGCTCTTTGCACTTCTAGTTCTTATTCCTTACTTTCATATGGGTTCTCTGAGTTCCTTTATGCTTGATTGTCTGAGGTGTCCAGCTGTTCTGGTTTGAATTCACTTATGATCCGTAGAACGGAGTTGACTACTTCCCGTGTGTCGTACACTACATGTATACATACGTGGGGTACCATGTTGATACGTTACCACTTACCCAACTATATGTCAGGCCCGCAAGCTCCTTCGGAGTGCGGTTGTCCCACATCCCGTAATTGGGTACACTCGTAGTGTTCGTCACACGCCTAGGTGAAGTATTCCATTGCCAACTCCTCTTGTATCATTCTATGATACTCACCGTAATTCTGTTGGTTTGGTTTTAGAATTCAAGGTTTAAAAGAAAGGTTGTGGTTTGAAAGAAAAATTTTGGATTTTTAAAGCAAATGTGTGGTGCTAAAAGAAGTCTCTCATGGCATAGCCATGCTTGAGGTCTTGACCAAGTCCAGCTTCCCGCTGACTGGTATGTCTTTAATACAATGGTCGGGCGTTAGGCCTTTCCAGGGTTCATTCTTCCAGCTGTCAGGACATGTGATCCTGTAGTTGTTTCATTACGGTCACCGTACATTACTATGTACTTGTGACGTGTTAGTGTTCCTTTACACATTCCTGTCCTTACTGCACTTGCCGTGGAAAGTGCGTGGTACTGGTGGTTTTTGGGTAGTCCTACACCAATCTTGGTATGCTTTCTGCTTGTATTTGTTAGTCTTGTTGACTCTTCACTTGATCTTATTTATCATCTACTTAGGTTAATTAATCTCCTGAGTAACGTCTCAGTAAGTTTGACATGGCTGTCGTTGATCAGGGTTACTCTCCAATCCTTGGAGCTCCCTAATTATTTGTTCCGCATTTCCCTTGTTGCCCGTTCCCAGACATTCGTTGTGGTTATTGAGCCTTAGCTTGCTTAGGCACTACCCTTGTAGTCCTATCGGATTATATCCCGTGGATGTTCTTGTAGCTGTCTGAGCTATATTGGCCGGGTATTGCAACCTTTTGGCGTTGTAATTTGGAGTTAATCGCTTCTGACTATGCCCTTAGTCAGTCGGTATACCGTTGGTGGTATCATTTAGCTACTGCTGCTCCGCAGACCTGTGTCGTGGTTTCCATTACTACTCCTTTTTCCATTTCGTTGCACGGTTAGTGCTTCCTTCCCGCTGTTGGTTGGTTAGCTAGGTTTCGCGACTGCTGAGCACGCCGCCCCATGCTATTGTAAGTTGCAGCCTCCTTGTGATTGGAGTGCTCATCCTACCGCTATTTAGTGCGGGTGTGGTGGTTCAACTTGGATCCATCTCCGGGACTTCCAGTTCTTGGAATCTACTACGTGTCGGTTCTTGCTTACCGTGTGATTGCTTCACCACTGCCCGATCGGGTTTTCCCCAAGTATGAGAAGGCTTTTCCTCTCCCTGGCGTCCTTTCCCAAGTTATACAATGGGGTTTGCGGCGGGCGGGACTGGTATTGTAGGTATCCGGTACTCACCGGTAGTTCCTAACTAGCATCTCTCTAATGCTTAACACTCAGCCCTTAGCCCTAAGCTTCTAATTCCTAACTCGGTATTTCCTAGACTCGGTATTTCCAGTCATCAGGGCGATACTTCGCTCTGATACCACTTTTTGTAACACCCCTACCATTAATACAATCATTACCGTCCAATCTCCTCGTGCTTTCCGAGTCACGCAACGGCTACACACTTACATACAGTGGGTGATACAATGCCGTTAGTCACCCACGCGACTAACAAGGCTACTACTTCTACATACAGCATCGGTCTGATGAACTGGAATATCCGAGTGCTACACAATGCAATCTTCACTACAATTACCAATTAGGTATTACAACTTCCCATTCAATACAATACTCCATAAGTCCAATACATGTTAATACACCGAGTTTACTAAGATCCTTATACAAGTAGAATACCTCTCCCAATTCCATACACACTCATTAAGAGTCTAACTACTACCCATTCCTCACAACTACTTACTTCCTAGGTATAAGGGGTGTGCTACTTAGTACACCCCTACACTCTACTACTAACTGTCCAAATGTAGTCACCGGTCTCGTGCCTTGACCATATCCTCTTCGGGTACCTGCACACTAAAAACGTTCCCCCGAGGGGGTCAGCTTTCGCTGAGTATGATAACCGCATACCCCGCGTACTAGTGAGGGTACGCCAACCACTTGGTCGAATACATGCGGTTGATTTCATTTAAACATACATGCATACATGCTCTTATACATAACATTACAATACATTACGCAAGGATTACATACATACACGTCAATACACACTCTTCAATACATACATGGTAACCCATGCAAGCCATCATATACATTCTTACCTTCCCGAGGTCCGCAATACACAATACATATACAGTACATACGCAATACATACACAATACGCCATCCTTGTTAGCTCATGTTGGTCCACCCGGGTTAATCGGGTGGAGGTTACTCTTTTACTCGTTCCACAGTACTTACGCATACATACTCATACTCATACATACTTACTTACTTACTCTTACTCATGTTAAGTCGTCAGGACCTCCGGCCGGGGACTACTCGGTCCCACCACCGGGATTACTTGACTCACCAATCCGGGATGCTACCCACTTAAGGGATTTGGGCCGCAGACCAGTTTAAGAGTCAGGAATCGGATCCAACCTCTTGTGTCTCCTCATCCTCACGCGTGGCCGAAGCTATATCGGACTTCTACTCATTCCAATTTATTCCTTACTTATGTTAGGAGTTAGGTAGTTAGGAATTAGTAGAAGTCATTCATTTAAGCCACATACAAAAATACATTGCTCAAGTACACACCCATACAAAATACAATACAATATACAAGTACACTACGAAATACAATGCACTTCATCATCCTTCATATATTTCATGAATTATACAAACTATTGTTCAAGACAATTATCAAGAACAATGTAAACAAGCACAAGTAAGTGCAATATAGTCCGATTCATGCTTTTATCTTATTAGGTGATCAAACAAGCACACAAATCGGGGTAACCAGATTAGGATACAGGGCATGAAGAAATCATACCTTTCACCGTTGGTTTACTTTATCGGGTGTTCCCTTGCTCCATAGTTCCTTATTTGTTCCTCGAGTCCTAGTCTCGAACCAATGACTACATGCCAAATGGTTCAATCAATTCTAAGCATTACATTACATTCATAGCTACTACTCCCGTGCTTACCCCGTTATCCCATTACTTTGGTTTAACTCAACGTTCTTATACTTTCCACTTCTTAATTAATCCTCTTACTTGTTTCCCATTCACATACTTATTCCTTTACCATTAGTGTTACATTAATGGTGTATTACTAAAGTCTCATATATATGTACATACCCATATATATACATGCTTATGATTATTACATTCTTATTATTATTTACTTTTTTTTTGTAAGTCTTGGGTCGTCCGACCCACGGTCCGGCCAACCTATGGGTTAGCCCGTTCCAGTAAGTTTTCCGTCTTCTGGAATTGTCCCGTCCGACCCAGAACTGTTCCGTCCGACCCATACACCTCTGGGTCGGACCATTCTAGTAGTTTTTGGTTCCGTGGCCTGTGCCCGTCCGACCCACCGTCCTCCCCAACCTCTGGGTCGGACGGTCTAGAACCTACCTACAGATTTTGTTTTTCACTTCTTTTCTTACCCATTTCTTACCCATTTCTTCCCCAATCTTCCTACATGTAATCCCACATGTTTTAACACTAATTAAGCCCTCTAAATCACCTTAATTCATCCACCAAATCCATTACTAAATCCATCAAATAACTTACACAATTCCCTCACTTCTTTTCCAACACTTGTAACAGTTTTTGTTACACTTATGCTACAGATTTTAAAACTCAATTCTCACACCCAATACTCCTACTACCAATACCATTACTAGCATCCCAAATACATTCCCAAGTAATTACACCATCTATACCCAAGTCCAACCTTCATTTTACCAAGTCTTATACTCTAGTTCTTCCTAGTTTCTCCAAGGCAATCCAATACCTCTTGCTACAGATTTTATATCCTTCATCTTCTCTTACCACAACTACTACTCCATAGTCATTAACATCTCTACTAACTCCAATACACACCTTGGTTTTCCCATTCACCAAGTCATCCATACATGTACATATTCCTACCAAAATTTTGCCATAGTTCCTCTACATTCTTACTTCTCCACATATGTACTTTCTCATCAAACTCATTCCTAATCTAGCCAAACCACAAGGGTTCTACCAGCACACATACAAAATCTTAGTACACCATTACTTCCTCAATTACAATACCAATACATCATTACTTTCTTAATCCACATTACTAATGCACATTCACAATACACTTGGCTCTAAGGCCTACAATTCACATACTAGTTCACAAATACCCTAAATTCCACAATTACATTACCAATACATTCTTTGTGTTCTTTAAATTGGTTACCCATTCCCATTACTCTAATGCATTAAATTTAGCCTTCGAGAAAGAGCTCTTACCTTAAGCTCTTATTTCCTCTTTCCTTTTCCACCTCTTTCCTCTCTTCCTTGTACAACTCGGTCACATGGGGAATGGAGTTGCCAAACTCCATTCCCATCACCCAAAGCACACATAAACAAGTGTAATTAAAATACTAACCCTTAAATTAATGCTAGTTCATTGAAATGCTTAAAGCAAGTTTCTAGGGTTTACCTTTGGGGTGTGTTAGGAGGGGTTTAGCCCTTAGTTCAAGAAGGAGAATCTACCACCATGGCAAGGTGAAATTGGTGCTCAAAGAGAGAGAGAAAACAAAGCATTACAATAGGCAAAAATTGGCTAACCAAGGAAGGTGAAGAAAACTTGCACTTTTCATGGAGATTTTTACCTTGTTGGAAAGAGGAGACCCAAGCTCCATAATGGTGTGCTTTTCTCTTCAAATAGGGAAAACCCATGGAGATGAAGTTGCTCATTTTCGGATTTTGAAAAGATAGAAATGTAGAGCTTGAAGAGAGGAGTTCAAATATGTATTTTGTTTTTGATTTGGAGCTTACATGAGGATTGAGCATGAGGATGAAGAAGGGAAGCCATTGAAGCTTCTTTGGGGCTTCAAAACCGCCAGCGGCAATGGGGAGAAGGAGAGAGAAATCGCTGGGAGAGGAGGAGGGAGGTGAGAGAATAGAGAAATGAGGAAATGGGAGGTGAGAGAAAAGGTAAGTTGCTTTTTACCTTTTATTCTTCTTTTGCTTTTTGACTCATTACTTATTTAGCTAGTGTGTGTGTGAGGGGTTATTTAACTAGTAAAAACCGGCCCCCATATAGCATACTAGTTGGAGCGTTTTTCGTCTTTTACAGAAAACGCTCGTTATTTTACCCGGTTTCGGTACTATTCACTAACCGGGCCCGTTTTCCAGAATTTCCTCGTTTATTATTTTTATTGACTATTAAGCTCCCATAAATGCTTAATAATTTTTATTAATGATTTATAGTTTTTACGGGTCCGTTTGACCATTTAAAATCACGTTTTCAGGTTTTCTTGTAAAACGTGCGCTAAAGCTCTATTAGCGTTTTAATGCATTATTTGGATCCGTTTTCTTCGGGAGTTGTTCCCATATATTATTTAGGTCTTATTAAACCTTTTGAATCCATATAATACGCTATCCGGGGTCTCATACCTCCTATGGTTATTTAACGCTTATTTAGCGTTTTTCGCTTTTTGAGCATTTCTTTATTTTTTTGGATTTATTTTCCTCACCAATACTACTTAAGCATTATTAGGCTCTTAAACAAGGATTAGAATAATCTTGATCACTATATTTAAGTTGGGGTATTTCAATCTACCCCCCTTAAGAACTATGTCCTCAAAGTTGCTCGAGGTCATGGGATTACTATACTTACTCATCCATACTTATCTAATGCCAAAGCCATACATTCTTCCTCCTTACCAATCCCAAATCCGTTACTCAAGGTTCCTACATACTATACCATACCATACCATACTTATGCACAATAATTACTCCAATCCGCATTACTACCGACCATCCGGTTCCTCATTACCAATTTATACATACATACAATGCAAAGCTATTCCCAAAGCAATGCAATGCACATACAATCCCGCAGGCACTCAGGTCATATAGACACAGGACTCCTTTATGTCCTGCTGCCCTTGGAATAATACAACATGCTACACTACTATCTCTCCGGTACAAGCTTCTCACAAATTCTTAACCTTCAGTCTAAGAGAAATACTTCACTACTACTACTTAGAAATTTCTAAAACACATAACTCCAAAGTCCAATATATATACATTACTTCTATCCTATGTGTGATTTTTGTGACCACTTAAGGGGAGCTTCAAGAATCGTTCGACCCTGATGTGATCAGCACCAGTGTTGGACTATCTTTCCACCCCAATTTGTGTTCGGTTTCCCTTGATCTGATCAGGATCAAGTTCGACTTCCCACATCAGTTTCAAATAAAAAATAATTTACTAGTTTTTCATTTTCTATCTTTTACTCTTTCTAGTCGTGATTACGAATTCATACATCTCAAAGGATGGAATCAGTCCATCAATCATCCCCACTCTACTTCCCAAATGCTTACTCCGTGCCTCAATACCTAAATGCTCATTTCCTCAACCTTCACTACTTCATCCTTCACTCTCCATCATCTCCAATATTCTAACTAAGGAATACTATACCTATGAGATTTAGCTGTCTTTAATTTGCTTCAAATAATTTACTTACGACCACTACTCATAAACTTCATTCATCTACTACTCTCATTCATTTCATACTACTTCTTCAAAGGCTACAATACTTGTGGAGCTCCGTCCACTACTCATTACTCTTCTTTACCAATACTCTTACACTGGTGTTACAAGATGGGTATTCATCCTATGGTATTTGCATGTCTAATGCCTAGTTACCATAATTACAATATGAATGAGTACTTATGTTTATTTAACATAGTATCAATCATCAATTTGTTCTCATTTGTGCTATGCACATTACGTTTATGTGTTTTACTCACAAAACTTACATTAAGCGGTTTTCGCTCTACCCCCCTTAAAAGGGATTACGCCCACGTAATCTACCATATGTTATTATTATTAAGCATTGGTTAAATCAATTTGGGCAATCTGAAGCGTTTAGCTTCACTACGGGTACTATACAATATGCTCTGGTCAAAGGGGTCTTAACCATACCAATGGTTTAGTCTTTGCACCTAGAATTCCGATATGAGTTTATTTAACTCATAATTAATTCGGTTCTAGCCTAACCGACTTCAAGGCATTAATAGCCATTCTATTATACCCACTAGGTACATTAATCTAGTGCACCTGCTATTTATGCTTCCACGATTATTCATTAAGATCCTCCGACTCATTGTCGGGCGAGGTTAAGTCACTACTCAGTTGTAGTGCTTCCTCTATTGTCAATAGCTTCTGAATTATACCAGTTCTTCTGGTTCAGTACAAGTGTCCTTTACTTGTATGACCTTGCATTTCCTATGCGTCGGTCCTTGTGACTTTCTTAAGTCTCTTTTCACTCTTTATACCACTAGAATTCACATCTTGTGATTGTTAGTGTGTTTTACACTCTTCGTGCTTCTTTGGCCTTAGGCCGCATGGTCTGTTGCTAGGAATACTTGACTGGCTTATGCCATGTTTGTGGTGAAAAGAAGGATTTACTACGGTTTACATTCTCCATATCCCTAGCCATCCCATTAGGTCATTAGCTGCACAAGTGCAATGCCAAAACACTCAGTCATACAGAGTGCAGAGGCGTAAACGCTTGACAGTAAGTTACTTATGAATAGGAAAGAATATTTCTGACTGTCTTCCATACTTATACTCCGTGTCATTATCTGATACTTCCTCATAGCGTTCGCTTGTTGCGCACCATATTCTTACTCATTGTACAACGTTCTTTTACTGTTTCTGTTACTATGGTAGTTCCTCTTTACTTATTGCCATTGTCATTGGCACCATTTCCTTATGGCATGAACATTGAGGGTTTCCTCTGTTCGTGTGTATGACGGTTGTCGAAACATACCGCAATGTGATTATTTCCCAATGTGGAGATGTTTCATTTCAACTTAGGTTTCAGGTGTAGGTTAGCTTACCTCACATTCTATCATCATTTGTGATACGATTTACCAAGTATTTTGGATGATAATGGATGAAGTAATTCATCGGGTTACAAGCGCTCTCGAGCGTTAGTCATTTGTGGTGTTCAATGTGTATTCACATTGATTGTTTTGACAATTATGTCTTCCAGTGCTGAGCATGATTATAGGCTCTAGCTGTGGCGGTTTTTTACTTTTGTATGTCCATCACCGGGATATCCCCGAGAAACTTCAAGGGTTTTTCCAGTCCCGTTCTTCAATTGAAGGGTATTTCATCACTGGTACGTGAAGGTTCTTGTTGAGGGGTTTGTTTCCACTCATAGGTCTCATGACGAGGTTTATCATGTTGGTGTTTATACAACGGTTCACCACATGCTTGGGTGCAGACGGAGTATGCTTGCTCCTTAAGTCGTGATGGTTTGGAAATCTCATTTCCTTATTCCATCGCCTCTTGGCAATATCTACAAGCGTAGGCTTTACTGTTATAATAGATGGAAGCCTTTCTAAGGGTTCACATCTTCACCCCATTGGTGGTCTTTGGCTAACGAGGGGTACCTTCCCTTGGATTTCTCGTAGTGT
Organism: Limonium bicolor; assembly: GCA_023374045.1. NCBI lineage: Eukaryota > Viridiplantae > Streptophyta > Magnoliopsida > Caryophyllales > Plumbaginaceae > Limonium > Limonium bicolor. Next base: position 205,724,723 of record CM041780.1, read on the forward strand.
CCAAGTGTGGACTAGGCCAATGTTGGCATCATCATGCTTCTTATGCCTCCGTGCTACCATTGCTACAGAAGGCATGAAGGTAATTAAAAGCTTGTCAACTGTATGCTAGACTGGCACTAGTGACAGTGACACTGAGTTGACCATTACCCCAAGTCACTCAGGACGTTGGGTTTGAATTGATGGTTCAGTTGTTGATTTCTTGTCGTATGAGACAATGTTTCTTGCAAGTCTTTTAGTAAATGGTGTGGGTTTTGCAACCGTTTAAGGTTATACAACCTAGTTGGTTGTGGCCTTTAAGCCCTATTGCTGCAAGCTATGATCTTTGCCAGCTGCTCATACATATTTCCACTCCTTGTATACCTCCTAGGCTAGAGGTGTTGCTGGGCTCCATGGCAAGTCGTGGCATCACGCTTCCGTTCATAGGAGACTCTTAGGCAATCTGGTGCTGATCAGTGCCTTTTGTAGTCTAGGGTATTTCCTGTTAAGTGAAATCCCTTCGGTGTCTTAATCGAGTGTTCGTTCCAGCTCTTGTATTCTTATCTTGACGCTTTGTTTGACTGTTTGTTAATCCAGTCACCCTTCAAGGATTGCTCCTGGGTGTCATTAAATTATGCCGTTACATCCGGCTAACGTTTATGATATGTTATCACTATACCGCCTTGTGGTATTGTATTTAAGCTATTCCCTTTTGGGTTACAACGTCTCCCATCGTTGGGTAGACCGTTTATACTTGCTCCTAGTGCCTGAGACTAGGTTTAAATATCCTCTTCGATGATCGATTGTGCTTTGTGGTAATCTAGTGATTGCTCTTGGGAGTTCTGTCCCGTTTGTTGAGCATTGTGGTGTTCACGCTAGGCAACTGCCTTACTGTGTTTAGGCTGGGTATACTTCCCAGCTATCACGTATTTGTTTGATGTCCTCGAGACATATCCAATGTCTATACTTACTAGTTTGTGCTCTTTGCACTTCTAGTTCTTATTCCTTACTTTCATATGGGTTCTCTGAGTTCCTTTATGCTTGATTGTCTGAGGTGTCCAGCTGTTCTGGTTTGAATTCACTTATGATCCGTAGAACGGAGTTGACTACTTCCCGTGTGTCGTACACTACATGTATACATACGTGGGGTACCATGTTGATACGTTACCACTTACCCAACTATATGTCAGGCCCGCAAGCTCTTTCGGAGTGCGGTTGTCCCACATCCCGTAATTGGGTACACTCGTAGTGTTCGTCACATGCCTAGGTGAAGTATTCCATTGCCAACTCCTCTTGTATTCATTCTATGATACTCACCGTAATTCTGTTGGTTTGGTTTTAGAATTCAAGGTTTAAAAGAAAGGTTGTGGTTTGAAAGAAAATTTTTGGGTTTTTAAAGCAATGTGTGGTGCTAAAAGAAGTCTCTCATGGCATAGCCATGCTTGAGGTCTTGACCAAGTCCAGCTTCCCGCTGACTGGTATGTCTTTAATACAATGGTCGGGTCGTTAGGCCTTTCCAGGGTTCATTCTTCCAGCTGTCAGGATGTGTGATCCTGTAGTTGTTTCATTACGGTCACCGTACATTACTATGTACTTGTGACGTGTTAGTGTTCCTTTACACATTCCTGTCCTTACTGCACTTGCCGTGGCAAGTGCGTGGTACTGGTGGTTTTTGGGTAGTCCTACACCAATCTTGGTATGCTTTCCGCTTGTATTTGTTAGTCTTGTTGACTCTTCACTTGATCTTATTGATCATCTACTTAGGTTAATTAATCTCCTGAGTAACGTCTCAGTAAGTTTGACATGGCTGTCGTTGATCAGGGTACTTCTCCAATCCTTGGAGCTCCCTAATTATTTGTTCCGCGTTTCCCTTGTTGCCCGTTCCCACACATTCGTTGTGGTTATTGAGCCTTAGCTTGCTTAGGCACTACCCTTGTAGTCCTATCGGATTATATCTTGTGGATGTTCTTGTAGCTGTCTGAGCTATATTGGCCGGGTATTGCAACCTTTTGGCGTTATAATTTGGAGTTAATCGCTTCTGACTATGCCCTTAGTCAGTCGGTATACCGTTGGTGGTATCATTTAGCTACTGCTGCTCCCGCAGACCTGTGTCGCGGTTTCCATTACTACTCCTTTTTCCATTTCGTTGCACGGTTAGTGCTTCCTTCCCGCTGTTGGTTGGTTAGCTAGGTTTCGCGACTGCTGAGCACGTCGCCCCATGCTGTTGTAAGTTGCAGCCTCCTTGTGATTGGAGTGCTCACCCTACCGCTATTTAGTGCGGGTGTTGTGGTTCAACTGGATCCATCTCCGGGACTTCCAGTTCTTGGAATCTACTACGTGTCGGTTCTTGCTTACCGTGTGATTGCTTCACCACTGCCCGATTGGGTTTTCCCCGAGTATGAGAAGGCTTTTCCTCTCCCTGGCGTCCTTTCCCAAGTTATACAATGGGGTTTGCGGCGGGCGGGACTGGTATTGTACGTATCCGGTACTCACCGGTAGTTCCTAACTAGCATCTCTCTAATGCTTAACACTCATCCCTTAGCCTAACTTCTAATTCCTAACCTAACTCGGTATTTCCTAGACTCGGTATTTCCAGTCATCAGAGCGATACTTCGCTCTGATACCACTTTTTGTAACACCCCTACCATTAATACAATCATTACCGTCCAATCTCCTCGTGCTTTCCGAGTCACGCAGCGGTACACACTTACATACAGTGGGTGATACAATGTCGTTAGTCACCCACGTGACTAACAAGGCTACTACTTCTACATACAGCATCGGTCTGATGAACCGGAATATCCGAGTGATACACAATTGCATCTCTTCACTACAATTACCAATTAGGTATTACAACTTCCCATTCAATACAATACTCCATAAGTCAATACATGTTAATACACCGAGTTTACTAAGATCCTTATACAAGTAGAATACCTCTTCCACCTCCATACACACTCATTAAGAGTCTAACTACTACCCATTCCTCACAACTACTTACTTCCTAGGTATAAGGGGTGTGCTACTTAGTACACCCCTACACTCTACTACTAACTGTCCAAATGTAGTCACCGTCTCGTGCCTTGACCATATCCTCTTCGGGTACCTGCACACTAAAAACGTTCCCCCGAGGGGGGTCAGCTTTCGCTGAGCATGATAACCGCATACCCCGCGTACTAGTGAGGGTACGCCGACCACTTGGTCGAATACATGCGGTTGATTTCATTCAAACATACATGCATACATGCTCTTATACATAACATTACAATACATTACGCAAGGATTACATACATACACGTCAATACACACTCTTCAATACATACATGGTAACCCATGCAAGCCATCATATACATTCTTACCTTCCCGAGGTCCGCAATACACAATACATATACAGTAAATACGCAATACATACACAATACGCCATCCTTGTTAGCTCATGTTGGTCCACCCGGGTTAATCGGGTGGAGGTTACTCTTTTACTCGTTCCACAGTACTTACGCATACATACTCATACTCATACATACTTACTTACTTACTCTTACTCATGTTAAGTCGTCGGGACCTCCGGCCCGGGGACTACTCGGTCCCACCACCGGGATTACTTGACTCACCAATCCGGGATGCTACCCACTTAAGGGATTTGGGCCGCGGACCAGTTTAAGAGTCAGGAATCGGATCCAACCTCTTGTGTCTCCTCATCCTCACGCGTGGCCGAAGCTATATCGGACTTCTACTCATTCCAATTTATTCCTTACTTATGTTAGGAGTTAGGTAGTTAGGAATTAGTAGAAGTCATTCATTCAAGCCACATACACAAATACGTTGCTCAAGTACACACCCATACAAAATACAATACAATATACAAGTACACTACGAAATACAATGCACTTCATCACCCTTCATATATTTCATGAATTATACAAACTATTGTTCAAGACAATTATCAAGAACAATGTAAACAAGCACAAGTAAGTGCAATATAGTCCGATTCATGCTTTTATCTTATTAGGTGATCAAACAAGCACACAAATCGGGGTAACCAGATTAGGATACAGGGCATGAAGAAATCATACCTTTCACCGTTGGTTTACTTTATCGGGTGTTCCCTTGCTCCATAGTTCCTTATTTGTTCCTCGAGTCCTAGTCTCGAACCAATGACTACATGCCAAATGGTTCAATCAATTCTAAGCATTACATTACATTCATTGCTACTACTCCCGTGCTTACCCCGTTATCCCATTACTTTGGTTTAACTCAACGTTCTTATACTTTCCACTTCTTAATTAATCCTCTTACTTGTTTCCCATTCACATACTTATTCTTTACCATTAGTGTTACATTAATGGTGTATTACTAAAGTCTCATATATATGTACATACCCATATATATACATGCTTATGATTATTACATTCTTATTATTATTTACTTTTTTTTTTGTAAGTCTTTGGGTCGTCCGACCCACGGTCCGACCCAACCTATAGGTCGGCCCGTTCCAGTAAGTTTTCCGTCTTCTGGAATTGTCCCGTCCGACTCAGAATTGTTCCGTCCGACTCATACACCTCTGGGTCGGACCATTCTAGTAGTTTTTGGTTCCGTGGCCTGTGCCCGTCCGACCCACCGTCCTCCGTCCTCCCCAACTCTGGGTCGGACGGTCCAGAACCTACCTACAGATTTTGTTTTTCACTTCTTTTCTTACCCATTTCTTATCCATTTCTTCCCCAATCTTCCTACATGTAATCCCACATGTTTTAACACTAATTAATCCCTCTAAATCACCTTAATTCATCCACCAAATCCATTACTAAATCCATCAAATAACTTACACAATTCCCTCACTTCTTTTCCAACACTTGTAACAGTTTTTGTTACACTTATGCTACAATTTTAAAACAATTCTCATACCCAATACTCCTACTACCAATACCATTACTAGCATCCCAAATACATTCCCAAGTAATTACACCATCTATACCCCAGTCCAACCTTCATTTTACCAAGTCTTATACTCTAGTTCTTCCTAGTTTCTCCAAGGCAATCCAATACCTCTTGCTACAGATTTTATATCCTTTCATTCTCTTACCACAACTACTACTCCATAGTCATTAAACATCTCTACTAACTCCAATACACACCTTGGTTTTCCCATTCACCAAGTCATCCATACATGTACATATTCCTACCAAAATTTTGCCATAGTTCCTCTCATTTTCTTACTTCTCCCACAATGTACTTTCTCATCAAACTCATTCCTAATCTAGGCAAACCACAAGGGTTCTACCAGCACACATACAAAATCTTAGTACACCATTACTTCCTCAATTACAATACCAATACATCATTACTTCCTCAATCCACATTACTAATGCACATACACAATACACTTGGCTCTAAGGCCTACAATTCACATACTAGTTCACAAATACCCAAAATTCCACAATTACATTACCAATACATTCTTTGGGTTCTTTAAATTGGGTTTACCCATTCCCATTACTCTAATGCGTTAAATTTAGCCTTCGAGAAAGAGCTCTTACCTTAAGCTCTTATTTCCTCTTTCCTTTTCCACCTCTCTCCTCTCTTCCTTGTACAACTCGGTCACATGGGGAATGGAGTTGCCAAACTCCATTCCCATCACCCAAAGCACACATAAACAAGTGTAATTAAAATACTAACCCTTAATTAATACTAGTTCATTGAAATGCTTAAAGCAAGTTTCTAGGGTTTACCTTTGGGGTGTGTTAGGAGGGGTTTTAGCCCTTGGTTCAAGAAGGAGAATCTACCACCATGGCAAGGTGAAATTGGCTCAAAAGAGAGAGAGAAAGCATTACAATAGGCAAAAATCGGCTAACCAAGGAAGGTGAAGAAAACTTGCACTTTTCATGGAGATTTTTACCTTGTTGGAAAGAGGAGACCCCAAGCTCCATAATGGTGTGCTTTTCTCTCTTCAAATGGGAAAACCCATGGAGATGAAGTTGCTCATTTTCGGATTTTGAAAAGATAGAAATGTAGAGGCTTGAAGAGAGGAGTTCAAATATGGGGTATTTTGTTTTTGATTTGGAGCTTACATGAGGATTGAGCATGAAGATGAAGAAGGGAAGCCATTGAAGCTTCTTTGGGGCTTCAAAACCGCCAGCGGCAATGGGGAGAAGGAGAGAGAAATCACTGGGAGAGGAGGAGGGAGGTGAGAGAATAGAGAAATGAGGAAATGGGAGGTGAGAGAAAAGGTAAGTTGCTTTTTACCTTTTATTCTTCTTTTGCTTTTTGACTCATTACTTATTTAGCTAGTGTGTGTGTGAGGGGTTATTTAACTAGTAAAAACCGGCCCCCATATAGCATACTAGTTGGAGCGTTTTTCGTCTTTTACAGAAAACGCTCGTTATTTTACCCGGTTTCGGTACTATTCACTAACCGGGCCCGTTTTCCGGAATTTCCTCGTTTAATTATTTTTATTGACTATTAAGCTCCCATAAATGCTTAATAATTGTTATTTAATGATTTATAGTTTTTACGGGTCCGTTTGACCATTTAAAATCACGTTTACGGGTTTTCTCGAAAAACGTGCGCTAAAGCTCTATTAGCGTTTTAATGCATTATTTGGATCCGTTTTCTTCAGGAGTTGTTCCCATATATTATTTAGGTCTTATTAAACCTTTGGAATCTGTATAATACGCTATCCGGGGTCTCATACTTCCTATGGTTATTTAACGCTTATTTAGCGTTTTTCGCTTTTTGAGCATTTCTTTATTTCTTTTGGATTTATTTTCCTCACCAATACTACTTAAGCATTATTAGGCTCTTAAACAAGGATTAGAATAATCTTGATCACTATATTTAAGTTTGGGGTATTTCATAAGTAAATAGGGGTCTCCAAGAATGGAGAAGCGCCTGATTAATGACTACTATGTCAAGACAAATGAGAAGCAGCACAAAAGATTGGTTATCAAGACTAAAGATCAAAGGAAGAGCCGACAAGGCTACCAAATACGGATGGAAACAGTACCGTAACCGGTATATGTTAACCCAAAAACCACTAGTATCGCGCACTTGCCACGGTAAGTGCAGTAATAACAGGACTATTCAGAGAAACTTTTAAACGTAACAAGTACTTGGTGTACCAAGATGGCGAATGGAGCAAATAGAGGAACGCGAATCCTAAGAATTTTAAAACGAAACCTTGGAAGGGCCTAACGGCCTAACCATCGTAGTAAGGAATATTCCAGTCAGCGAGAAGCTAGACTTGGTCAGAACCACCCGGCATTGAAATGTCATGAGAATTTTTTCTTCAAACTCAAATTTTTCTTTTTAACTCAAACTTTTTAAAAAAACCTCAGATTTTTAAAACCAAACTAGAAGAACCACAATAAGATATCATAGGACGATATAAGAGGAGCCGACAACAGAATACTTCACCTAGGCGTGTGACGAACACTACGAGTGTACAAAAACGAGAAGTGGGATGATCGCACTCCAGAGGAGCTTGCGGGCCTGACAGACCTACTTATAGGTTAGTCAGGTAAGTGGCAATGTATCAGTAAGGTACCCCACATATGTATACAAGTGGTGTACAGAACACGAGAAGTAGTTGACTCTGTTCTACGGACCGCGAAGCAAGTTCAGAACAGAACAGTTGATTACCCCGGACGATTGAAGAGGAAGAACGCAGTTGAGCTAAAGAGTCTAAATAAATCAGAGAGGTCATCTAAGGAAAACGAATAAGAGTTAGGAAGTGCAAGGAGCACAAATGACTAAGTATAGACATTGGATATGTGTTAAGATTCGTGAAGGAAACACATAATACCCGGGATGAGTACCCAGCTTAAACACAGTAAGGCAAATGCCTAACATGGACACATTAATGTTCAATGAACGGGATAGAATTCCCAGAACAATCACCACAGATACTGGGAATCTCATTCTTCACTGAAGAGGATATGAAACCCAATAAAGAATGCAAAGAGAAAGCATCAGTGGTCTACCCAAGAATGGGGACATTACAACCATAAAGAACAGGAGACGTTATGACCCTGAACGGGATAGTTCGAGATACGGTACTGTAATGCGGTTAGTTAACCAGACATAATCATAAATGTTAGCCAGATGTTATGGCGTAATATAACAACACTAGGAGAAATACTTGAACGGTGCCTAAGTCAACAATAATTGAACGAAATACAGTGTTAAGAACACAAGTGTTAAGCGAATACTCGGTTAGAACATCGAAGGGAATCCACTTAACAGGAAGTACCCTAATTGCTAAGAGGCACTGATCAATACAGATCGCCTAAGGGGCCTCCCATGAATGGAAGAGTAATGCAACGACCTTGCCATGGAGCCTAGTAATACCTCCAACCATATGATGGTATACGGAGAAGAAGAAATATATATAACAGCCTGCCAGGAGAATAGCTCGAAGCAATGTGGATTAAAAGCCAGGAACCAACTACATTATGTAGATTCAAACGGTTGCAAAACCCGAATTGGATAATAAGAAGGATTGCCGAGGATGGCACCAATAAGAGAAGAAATATTATTTCATACAAATTAATAGAGCGGCGAACAAACCACTCGAATTGAATTCAAGGTAATGAGCAGCTTAGAGTAAAGAGTACCTCGATGTCACTGTCACTAGAGCATCAGGCCAGCATACAGTTGACAAGGCTTTAGTTGCCCTCCCTGCTCTCTGTAGTAACAGTAGTACAGGAACATAAGAATCTAGGTGACGATACCACCGATTTAGCCCACGCTCGGGCATTATGAGAAATTAGAGGAGTGGGATTACCTCCCATCATTGTGAGACCGCTGGAGCGGTAGATATGTGGGCCCTCCACAAAGAGGCTCCATCTGTTAACACATTTAGCTTGAGCACATGATTATTGTCAAGGAACAATTTGAAAGAGAAAAGGAAAAATTCCAAGAATAGTATGGATAAGGGAGCTTTGATAGCAATGGTTGAAACCGAAGAGTAGTCAGTTTAGAAGCAAATGCATTATGTGTACGATGTGAACAGTAAAGTGATAACCTCTAGGAGCATAGATGCAAAGATAGCATGTTGTAACCAGCCAATAATGGCGAACCCTAGTACGAATGATGGAGATACACGAACAGAAGCTAACGCTGTAAACCCTTGTTGTGAGGCTTGTGAGGAGTAATAAACCCCTCAATATGAGCTTTCACTTATCAGTGATAGAATACCCTTCTATTAGAGAACGGGACCCGTAAACCCTTAAAGTTTCCTTGGGATGTCCTAATGATGTACACAGAAAAGTAAGACTGCACAGCCAGACCCTATATCCAATGCCTAGGATTTAGAAGGCAGTAAATGTCAAGAACAAGCAATGTAAGTGCATAATATGACACATCATATGACCAACGCTCAAAGAGCTTATGATCCAAGGGATTACTTCTTCCTTGGTCAGCCAGTTACTTGGTAAACAATATCATAAGTGATGAAAGAATGTGAGGGAGACTAACCTACACATGAACCCGAATCTGAAGTAAAACATCTTCACATTAAAAGATAATGACCTTACCGTGTGGTACGGCGACCGCCATACACACGAACCTAGCAAACTCCCAGTGTGTACACCGTGAAGGGATTGAAAATAAGACGAGATGTTTGAGTGAACGGTTGAGGAGTTGCGCCAACAATGGGCAAAGAATAAAGGCAAGCTACCACAGTAGCAGAGGCCATGAAAACAATACCTGTATAATGAATGAGAACATGGTGTGCAGCAAGCGACCACTATGTGAATATAGTTAGACAATGATTTGGAAAACAAGCGGACCCATGAGCTAGACCCAGTGTAGATGAAAAGCAAAAGTTGGTAGATAGACTGGGCATTGAGGCCTATAGTCTGAACCATATGACAAAACAATCTCACAGGGAACGCATTGTTCATTCCTATTACAATTGCATAAGGAACTGAAAGCGTATCCTAGTGGATCAACTTGATAAGAGAAATAATAGCTTAGGAAGAAAGTACCCGATTGCTAAACAACCAACCGTACTAAATACGAAAGACTTGCAAACGCAACAATGATTATGGCGCAAGCCAGCTAAGCGAAAACTTAGGAATAAATCGTTTGGCGCGTGGGCTGAAGAAGCACGAAGAGCGTTGGACAGACCAACAATCACAATCCATAAATTCCACCGGAATAAAAGCGGAAAGAAGCTTGTGTATACTATAAGGACCGATGCATAAGAAATGCAAGGTCGCACAAATAAGAGAATACTTGTACAAGAACCAAATAGATGAGCGTAATTCAGAAGGAATGATCACGTGCCAGTAGCAACAGAGGAAGCACTACATACGCGTAGTAGCTCGACCTCAACCGACAACAAGTCGGAGGAACTAAGTGAGTAATCACAGAGGTATACAGCAGTATACAAAATAGATTTCCAGAAAACTGGATGGAAAATCTATAACACAATGAGTTCGCGTACGGTAAGAGATACCATGCGCCGGTTCAGAAACCGTATATCCCAAGATAAAAGGGATAAAAGTAGATGTGTAATACATTTGGAATAACGAAAAGGGCGAATTAAGCCCTAAAGTTATCAGGGTCGCGCAGCAAAAGCTAGTGGGCCCTAGCTCGGAGGTTTAATATACCCAGTGAGTAGGAGAGAATGGCTAATTATCAATGCCTTGAAGCATGATAGGCTAGAACTGAACCGGTTACGAGTTAAATAAACTCCAATGAGAATTATTGGTGTAGGGACTAAACCGTCAATATGGTTCAGACCCTTTGACCAGAATACTTGTACAGTAGACCACATGGAAGCTAAAATGCTTCAGAACACCCAAATTTAGTGAACCAATGTTCAATGATAACATATGGTAGATTACGTGGGCGTAATCCCTTTAAGGGGGTAGAGCGAAAAACCGCTTAGTGCATGTTTCACGTATTAAGCACGTAAACTACAGTGTGCATAGCACAAATTGTTTTGATGATTGGTACGTATGTTACATAAACATATGCACCCATTCATAGCCTAGTTATGGTTATTGCGCACAAGATATGCGAATACCATGTATATAATATACCTACCTTGTTAACTCGGGTGTGAGTATACAAGGAGAAAGGAGTAGAGAAACTCCCCGGGAATGAGAATCCCCATAGTATATGTCTAGTTGAGGTTAGACATGGCATTGTGATGCATGAGTCGGTATGAAACCGATGTAGAACCTAGAGGGAATTGAGTTCCCTAGGTGATCGATTTGAAGCAAATTGAGAATGATTGATGGACTGAGCTCCATAAGTATTGTATTCCTTAGATAAATTATTGGAGATGATTGAGTAATAATTGATTAAATGAGTCCCATAGGTAGTGAATTCCTAGGTAAATTAATTGGAAGTAAATTGAGAGCGATTTATGACCTAAGTCCCATGATTGGAGATAATAATGAGGATGACTGATGGAGTGAGTTCCATCCCTTTGAGATGTATTGATGTATGATCATCACTAGAATAATTAAAAGATAGAAAATGATAATTGATTGACTATTTGAATTGTTTGAAACTGACGTGGGAGGTGGAACTTGATTTGCTAGCGATCAAGGGAAACCGAACACAATTGGGGTGGAAGGACAGTTCAACACTGATGCTGATCACATCAGGGTTGAATGATTTTTGAAGCTCCCTATAAGTGGTCACAAGAAATCACGCTATGAATAGGTGCAATTAGCATAATTGGAATTGGAGTTGTATTGAGTTTTCAAAAAGAATCACCAACGCGATTTTTGGCAAAAAAAAGGATTTTTCCTTCAAACTTGAGAATGAGGATTAGTTTGAAACCACTACACCGTATGTGTGGCGGTCCTAAGTGACCGGTTAGGGCGGTGGCAGTGTTTTGTTTTGTGTTTTTCCAAGGGCAGCGGGACATAGAGAAGTCCTGTGTCGAGAGATGACCTGTAGTGCCTGAGGGATCACTCGATATGGGGGAGGATTGTGTACCTAATTGTCTTCGAATGGACCCCGACGGAGAGGAAGAAAAAGAGTATTTTTGCATTGCTTCGAGATAGCATTGCGTCATATGTATGTATACATTTGTTGAGCACAGTGTAACAACCAGTGTGTTGATTGTAGTGTTGATTGTAACGCTTGCATTGTATTGTGGAGTGCTTGCACGGTGTGTATAGTGCTTGCATTGTATTGTATGTGAACACCTTTGGTGGACAGAGTTGAGATTCTGTAAGGAGTAGTAATGAATGATTTTGACAATTGAGATGTCAAATGAGTAAACATAGTAATTCACCAACATTGAGGGTAAAGTTCTTTAAGGGGGTAGATTGAAATATCCCGCACTTAAAAATAGTGATTAATCAGGCTAATGAGATTTTTAGAAGCTTAATTATGCCTAAATAATATGTGGGAACAATTACCGAAGAAAACAGATCCATAAAATGGGTTAAAAATGCAAACGAACTTAAAGCAAGTTTTCCGAGAAATAAGGGAAAATGTGACTTTAAGCGGGTTTAATAGACTCGTAAAAATTGTAGTCAATCAAATTTCTATAATTAAACATTAGTGAAGGTCTAGAGCCATTAAAATTAAATAAACGAGAAAAATCCGGAAAACGGGCCCGTTAGTGAACAGTGCCCAAACCGGGAAATTAACGAGTGTTTCTTGCAAAAAGACAAAAACGCCCTCCAAAGACTTATTAGAGTGGCCGGTTTTAATTAATAAGTCAGACCTCTCTCCCAACTAATTAAATATCTAGACTCTCTATTATTCACAAAAGGACAAAACAATAAAGTAAAAGAAGAAAGAGAGTACAAAAGCACATTTTAATCTCTCTCCTCCTCATTTCCCTCTTCTCTCACGTATTCCCTCACCCATTCTGAACTCCATCTCCTTCCTCCCAGCCAGCAACGGCAATTTTGTAAAGCTCCACTCAGCCCTCTCTTCTTCTTCTTCTTCTTCTTCTTCTTCATCATGCCTTAAACAAGTTGAAACTCTACAAAAATTACACCACTAGATTCCTCTCATCTTGGAGAACATTTCCCTCCTTTCAAAATCCAAAATCTCCACTTTCATCTCCATGGATGAAGCTCCATTTGAAGGTTTGAGAAGACCATTGTGATCTACATCATCTCCTTGTTGTTCTAAGGTAAAAAGAAGTTCAAAAATCCTTCTTTTCTAGCTCTCCTTTGAAACCGAAAATTCTAGATTTTTATGCCTCTTGTTCTATGTGTTCCAGCCGTTTTTTAGGCTTCAAAAGAGTGCTAGAACCTTGTGGTTTTTCTAGCCAGACATTCACCTAGAGACTTGGAAGGTAAATCCTCATCTTAGAGCATAAAACCCTCCTTGTATCTTAGGGCTGATTTTAGTGCTTAAGTGTTTTCATAATGCTCATTAGTGTTCTTGGGCCTGGCTGTAGAATTAGGGAATAAATCCCCATTTGATCGGTTGTAAAAGAAATAACAAGAAGAAAAGAGAAAGAAAGAAAGGAAACCAAGAAAATCTAAGGTAAATGACTTACCTTTGAAACAGATTTTGAATGCCTTGTGGCATTGGGTTTACATAGATTATGTGGTATTTAAGCTACTGCAATGGTGACAAAGAATTGGGAGTATATTAGTGTGTTTATGTTGATGATAAAAAACTTTGGAGCCTAGTTGATTAAGTGATTAGTATGCTGGAATTTAATGGTGTTTAGTGTCTAGAATTTTGTGTTGATAGTGTATAATGAATAGGGCTGTGAACTGATTTGGAATGAGCTAAATAATGTTTTGGGAATGTTTAAAATTGTAGGGAACCTCTGCCAAATTTCTGTAGGAAACTAAGTGGCTTAAGTGTTTAAGGAGAAATAATAACCTAGGTTGGTCTAGGAGTGTTTTAGAGCTTGATGTGAGTAGTTAATCACTTTGGAAACTAGATTCAGAGAGTTATGTAAGTGGATAGAACCTTGGATGAAAATAATGCAATAATGCATTAGTTGAACCATTGAGTTAGTGACAAGAAGAGAGCAAAATCTGTAGCAAGAACTTCAAGGAAAATTAAGAGTTGAAAATGATGTAAGGAAACCAAGAAATGAGTAATGAGTTTAGTGAAGGAATTAGGAAGGTTTATTGTGTCAAATTAGTGCTAAAACATGCTAGAATATATGTGGAAAGATTGGGGAAGAAATGCAAAAGAATGGAGTTAGAACAAAGTTTGAAAATGTAAAATCTGTCAAAATGTAGTAGGGTCCGGGACTTAGGTCCAGGACCAAGTTCCAGACCAACATGAAAAAAGGGCCGAAAGTTGGAGTCTGGTGTGGTCCGGGACTTAAGTCCTTACAAGGATCCGGACCACCCCATTAAAATAGGCCGAGACTGAATTCCAGCATTGGTCCGGGACTTGGGACCCAGACAAGGTCCTGGACCAACCCAAAATGGCTTTAAAAAAGTGTATAAATGGAATTCTAAGATGGAGATTTGAATGGTATTGATATTATAAGATTGTTAAGACCTAATTAATGATATGTAATGGTCATTAGTGGTAAAACAAGCTTGAGAAGTAATTATAAGTAACTAACTTATGTGAATGAGTTTGAAATGTAAAGCGTTAGTAATTGTAAATCGGAAAACACTAAAGATGAAATGGGTTAGGTTAATTACAGATAATTAACCGCCTGATTCCATGTATGTTATAGGATTTGAATAGTTGGACTCCAAAGGAGAGTCGGCAACCCGAGAACTACGGTGAATGGTATGATTTTCTCATGCCCTGTATGCTACCGAGGCTACCTCGATTTGTGTGTTTGTGTGTTTACTTGCTCTCACCTAATCAAGATAAAATGCACGAATATGGTTTATTGCAATTCCTTAAATATTGTGATTTGCCATACTTTAATGAGGTTGACCAACCTCTGAAGTTTGTATAATTCATGAAATGCATGATTGATGGTTGAAACTGGAATGCTTTAAAGTGCGTGTGAGTGCTAGCTATGAATTGTGAATGTGGACTTCTTGCTAACTCCCGAACTTTATAACTTCCCTAACTTGAGAAATTGGGTAACTGGGGGGGGGGGGGTGTGATAAGTCCGATATAGTTTCGGCCACGCGTGAGAATGTGGAGGCAAGAGAGATTATTTTCCGAATTCTGGCCTAGCCTTCCCACTAAGGTTCCGAACCGTATGGTCGCAACCCGGGGAAGTAAGCTAACCTAAAGCTCGGTGGTGAGATAGAGTAGTCTCTTCCGGAGGTCATACCGACTTGACTTGAGTATTATTGAAAAGAGAAGTAATTGGTAAGTAAAGATCATGACTAGTGTAAGTCATTGATCAAGAGTAAAAGAGTTAAGAGCATCCGATTAACCCGGATGAGAAATTGACTAACAAGTGATGAGGCTTGAACTTGAGAAGTGAATCTCAGGGGCCTCGGTAATTGTGGAATGGATGACATGTGATTTGTTTCCATTTCTTATGTGATGCTCTGTGTATGAGTGTGCCTATGCATGATTATAATGTTGTTCGTATTAGCATGTTTGCTTGTATAAAAATAATGAACTCCATGTAGGCGACCAAGTAGTCGGCGTACCCCCGTTAGCACGCGGGGTATGCGAATTTCATGCCAGCAATTTGCTGAGCCCCTTGGGGTACTGTTTCTATTTTACAGGTACCCGAGATGGTTGGTGGTTGATGTAAGAGACCGGACCGTATTGCTTTTGATAGCTAGAATTGTTTTGTACGGTGTACTGAGTTGTACATGGGCTAGTAGCCCTTTTGAATTGTCGGGGTACCATGTGGTACACCCTTTGTATTTTGGGAAGTATGTAGACTTGTGAGACATGAGTAGGATGTTAGACTCATGGTAATTGTGTTTAGAGTTGTGAGAACAGATTGTATTTTGATTACGAATTGTAGTACTCGGTAATTAATTGTAGCAGATTATGTATGGAATGTTTTATTGGGAGCTTGGTATTTCTAGTCTATCAAACCGTACTGTATGTAGTTTGGGCCTTGTTAGTCGCATGGGCGGCTAACGGCATTGTATCACCCGCCGATTGTATTGAATTTCCACTGCGATTAGTATGATAACCGAGACGATTAGATAGTAATTAGAGGATTAGCGGTAGGGGTGTTAAAGCTGGATATACAAGTACTTCCCTGTAACACCCCAACTAATAACACCACACTTAACCATTAATCGCAGCGGAAATTACATCATAAACACTGACTAAATCAATGGGTGTTACACGCCGTTAGCCACCCACGTGGCTAACAAGGCTAATACATACATAGTGTACCGTCTGATGGACAAGATTACTGAGCACTACACTTTACATTACCAACTATTTCTAAACTGAGACAAATACATTTACATTACAACTGTACCGAGTCTATACCTTCAGCTACCGATATCAAACTTCGGTCTTACACCTCTTACACTACATAAACAAACTAAATAACTATCCATGTATAAACAGCTACCCCGTCCTACTCTCGAATGGCTGCCAGCTCCATTGTACCTGAAAAGTAATGGGGGGCCCCAAAGGGGCTCAGCACCTTTGTTGGTATAGTAATCGTGCAGCCCGCATACTACCGGGTCACGCACAACTAATTGTCGTCTAAGCATGCGGTTGGTTATTTTTAAATCATACATAGAAACTATAAATACATATCATGCTTATAATTAACACACATCCAATCAAAGGATACAAACATAAGGTTAACACATCATATTGGTTAGATCACATTATTGTGTTCCTTGACCCTTGAGGGTTCTACCTTAATGGAACTCAATTCTTATTAGACAACACTTACCCATTTGATCGGATTTCAACTATTTACTTCTTATATTAATATGGGTTGATTTTGGTGATCAACATACACAAAATGACCATACACATCACGTGATAACACATACTCAACGTAACACCGTTCTTCTTAGAGAACGTACACTTAACTTAAGATGTGTCGGATAAAATATAGGTCTGATCACACCGTACACATTTACTTTACTTAGATGTGTCAGCCATAATATAGGCCCGATCACACCATACACATATTCCCCCTAGCCCCGAATAATAATCAAGGTAGGAAAGCCTTTTATTAGACTTGTGGGTGATTGTAATCCAAGAAGGAAAGACAACCAAAATAGAGAGGGAGTTAAATCTAAATTAGATAACAACTCCCAAACACACGTGCCCGACCGGGATGCCCCGGATTCCTCACCCCCATAATATATATTAGTTAGAAGTTCCCTTATGGAACTTATCACATCATGACACCATATGGTGTTATAAACTTAGTCAAACAACAAGGGAGGTAACTTACCATCCGACATACATGAACACCAACAATCATTAAATAACGACATACTAAAAAAGCAACACATATCGCACACAACCACATTACACATATAACGCATGGATAGCCGTAGTTAGAACGTTCCCGTAGGTTGGGACGTTTAAATCCGAATACCGATCTCTTATGTGATCCTAAGGTCGGTTAACTACAGTCTAACACATATTCGAGGTTAAACGGTATCAGAACAAGGTACGCCATAATTGAATTTCTGTAAACTCATTACATGCCTTATCTTATAAGGTCGTAAACATCCAGAAAAACACATTGCATACAAGCCGGTGTAACCCGGTAGGACACAGGTTGCAAGAAAACCATACCTTACACCATGGGTTACTCTACCGTGTCCCCGAGGATTTACTCTTTAACGTGTCAACCTCACACTCCTCATGTAGTTTCCGAAAAACTGGTATTATTTTAAACATTTTATTAACATCATGATTAGATGGTATGTAAGCTACTATCACTCACTAACTTAACCAGTTGCCCCGTTATACTTAGTTTTACTCAAGTGTTAATTTTTGTCTTTACTTCTACTCTTTCAACACTTGTTTATATGCATCTTAGGAGCTTTAAAAGTCACCAAACAAGGCCTTAACAACATCCAAAACCATTACCATTCAATCCCCCATCATTAGAAGCCTTTAAAACAAACATTTTAGGCAATTTTTGTTCTGGTCCGGGACTTGGTCCGGACCCAAGGTCCCAGACTACCTCTGAAATGCACTTTCAGCCCTTTTTTGACATTGGTTCGGGACTTGGTCCTGGACCTAGGTCCCGGACCACCTGTAAACCTCACTTTCGGCTTGTTTTTAAGCTTGGTCTGGGACCTTATACAAGGGCTAGGTCCCGGACCCTGCTAAAAAGCTGTTAAAACCACAACATTTTTCAACCCCAATTCCCACCTTAATCCATACCTAATCATTTCCTAATCTTTCCACAAGTTTCCATACATGTTAAAAACACCATAAACATGCACTAAACCTTCCTAAATAATCACCAAATTCATTGTTCGATTTTTATTCAATCTTATACATTTCTACTCCCATTTTCAACACTTATGCACACTATTGCATTACCAAACTCCTCTTGACAGTTTTTTGCCACACTCTCAACTCTTTTGACCATTTCAACTTCTTCCAAGACAAGTGCATATCCACAATCCTAGTTCATATCCCATTTCCAATGTTGGCACTCTAGTTCTTCTCTAACAAGTCCAAGGCACTTAGACACCATTTTTGCTACATATTTTGCATAACTCCTCACCCTTCTCCACTACCATTTCAAGGTGATTAATACACCAAATCAATCCTTATAAACACCTAGTCAACACTCAAGCTCATATCTCCATCCAAACCACTATATTTCTACCGAAATTTTGTCATAACTCACCTACATTCTTAGCATGCCCAAATACAATATTTTCACTTCCTAAAATCAATCAAACTAGCCATACCCAATATTGGGCACTAGCAGCACACAATCTCATATAAACTCATCAATCACCACATAATACACAATCTTACCACTTGGCTTCAAAGTCCTTAATTCAACATAATACACACATCAACTAACAACCAACTCTCACTACTACCAAACAAATTATTATCTCAAGTTTGGTTCATTAATTTCATTTCCCATTCCCAAAAATTCAAAACATCCAAAATAAGCATCAAGGTAGTTTAATTACCTTATTTTCGTAAGTTCCTCTTTTGCTCCCCTTCCTCCTCCTTCTCTTGATTTTCGGTCACATTGGGCAACACACTTGCCAACCTCCACATCAATATCCAAATGGGGAATTAGGCACCAACTAATACCTTTATACATTTTAATCTAGCTAGGATGCAAGAGAAGGTGCTTAAAGCACAAAAATGAGTAATTACCTTGAAACCTTAAGATGGCCTTTTGGTCAAGAATCAAGGAAGGACTCCCATGAGCTTTTGAAGCTTGAACAATGCTCATTCAAGGAAGGGAAAACAAGGTAAATGGAAGTCAAAATCGGCCACACAAGGAATGAAGAAAAGAGTGGGTTTTTCTTGGATTTTCTTACTTGGAAGAAAGAGGAGCCTCCAAGCTTCAAGAATACATGATTTTTCTCTTCAATGGCCAACACCGATGGAATCCAAACTCAAATTTTGAAGATTTTGAAAAAGAGGAAGATAGTTCTTGAGGAGAGTGATAAGTGTGTCTAAATGAGCATGTTTTAGGGGTGGTATTTCATATATTATATCAACACTTTTCTGCTCATTTCTCACTTATCGTATGTTTTTCCTAAGATTTATGTCTTGATATGGACTGATATATTTTATGTGTTAAATGTAGGAAAAACCCATGTTAATGGATAGATAATCTCATGAGCTTTCCAACGCAACAAACGGCGAGTCAAACGGACCTTATAACGAAGAATCTGGAGCCAATTGAAGATTAGACTATAAACAACCCGCCCACAACATACACGTCCGCCTGGTTAAGGCGCGGACAACACAACAGGCGTCCGCCTCGCGGACAAGGCAGAGACGTCCGCCTCTCACAGGCGTCCGCCTCGCGGACAAGGCAGAGACGTCCGCCTCTTACAGGCGTCCGCCTCGCGGACAAGGCAGAGACGTCCGCCTCTTATCTCGCGGACAACACACAGGCGTCCGCCTCGCGGACAAGACAGAGACGTCCGCGCACAAACCAGGCGGACGCGCAGGCGGACGCGGCTAAAATCAACGCGAAACAGTTTTCTTCTCCGTTTTTCGCGGCGCTTTCTTCTTCCGGCGCCTACCGACAGTCCTCAGCGTCTGCAAACCCCAATCTTCTGCAAACCCAATCCATCTACTCCTCAACTTGGCCACTTGGTCACGCGTGCTCCAACCTTCTCCTTCCTTCCTCTCCTTCTCCTTCTTCTATAAATTCTACGAGCTTTCTGCTCAAAAATAATTACTCCCTTCCTCAAAATCCAAACACCACCGTTCAAACCACGACAGACCACCGTTCAAACCACGACAGACCACAGTTCACCACAATCTTCCATCCAAAGTTCATTAACTACAGTGTTATTTTACAGACAGCCAACGAAGAAGACGATCTGCACAAAACCAGTCCATATCCTGATCTGTATCCGCGTACCATCGTTCTTCTTCGTTCATCGTTCTTCTTCGTTCTGTCTGTTTATTTTATTTCTTATGTTTTACTGTTTAATTATGTGTGATTAATAAATCTAGCTTCCCGGGTTAGGAAGCGAGCCTGTTTTATATAATTGTGTTATATAAGCTTTCAGTATAATTTATTTAAGCAGTATTTTGATTCCTCTCCTTAATGCGCTTTAATTCTCCTGTACAATTATTAAGTGATATTTGTAGTTCTTTGTTAAAATGCAGTGCTGAGACAAGGTTCTAGACACAGGAAGTCAAATGGGTTAACGACTAGAAGCGAGAGTTTCTCGCCGTATAGGTTAATCTATCTCCAATAGGGATTATTAATAATGCGATTAATTTATTAATGACTTGAACAAGGGATTGCGCTTGTTGTTTAAATTAATCAGGGTTTATTAGACAGGGAACGGTCAATAAACTAATTAAGATTCTTGAGTTTATTGCTAAAGTGGGAAAGTTATATTATATAATTAAATAAAATAGGTAGCAGAGTAACCCGGATGCTTCTTTAAAACCAAAAGATTTACAGTTTCTATTTCTTTTCTGTTTTAATTAATTGCTTTTATTATTATCTTAAGAGTTAGCTTTTAATCATTCTCTCTAAAAAGATAAAATCTATTAAATAGGAATCTCAGTTAATTTTACTATCAGTTATCCACAGCGAGGTCCCCAAGAGTACGACAACCCACCTTTCCACTATTCCGCAAAACGATTAGGTACACTGCCTAGGTGGAAGAAGTAGTCACATATTTCTACAACAAGTTTTTGGCGCCGTTGCCGGGGACCTCCGGCAAGGTTAATTGGTAGTTTTAATTTTCTGAGTTTTCTGTTTGTAAATTTGTGATATATTTTGCTTCTCTTTAATTTTTGTTTGTTATATTTTGTTTCTATTATTCTGCTAATATTTTAATTGTGTAAATTTTCTGTTATATTTGTTTAATTTTCTTTTTATTTTGTTTTATGTAATTTTACAGTGCCGTTTTTTTTATATATATATTTTATTTTAGCAGTTTTATTTATCTCTGTTTTGTTTCATATTTGTTTCTATTTAGTTAATTTCCGTTCTTGTGTTTATTTTCTATTTTTAGTTCTATTCTACTTGGTATTTTTATTTTTTTGTTTTTGTAGGATAGTTACTGATTATGGAGAGCGGCGACGATGAGGTGAAGAGATTATTGATCAATTTGGAATGGACTCACATGCAAGAGGAGATGTCCTCATATCAAAGGTTGGTCAAGGATTATCAATCACCTCAACAGTCAAATCGAGAGCCGTATTGGTGGGAAGTCGACCAGGCTAATACACAGTACCAAGAAGCTCAGTTGGGATACTGCTACTTCAATCAGAATGAACAGCAAGCTACACAAGGGCCAGACGAATTTCTCCAGACCGAACCGCTAGAAGAAATTCCAGTGGTGACTCCAAGGAGTGAAGATCGATTCGAGCCAGATATTATTGAAGCTACAAGTTCTGATGAGGAGATAAAGAAACTTATCATGACATTTTTCTCCGACGCCGAGTTGGAGCAAATGTCTGAAAGTTACAAATCTCCTCCATCTCCATCCCCAACACAAGAGGAGCAATTAAAATTTGAAGATATTTTGTGTGAGCCTCATCAACCGGAAGTGGAAATTTATATCCTCGAATCTGAGGAAGGAACACCGCTACCACCAGTCTCTCATAAACTCTCACCCTGCCTCCATAAGCCTCAACAACAAGAGGAGGATGTTTACATCCTCCAATTTGAGGAAGAGAAGTCATCACCACCTGGTCTCCTGTTAGAACTACGTTACCGGCAGTACCTCCTCAAACACCAGGTTTTGTGGAGTATACATTTTCCTATTTTATTTGCCGAGTTAACGTTCTGTTTTGATCCAGGTGGTCTGCTTTTAATTACTGCTAACTTCGTTTTCCTGGCGAAGTTGTTGTCTACTTTTATTTTGATCCAGGATAACGAAGCTGGAGTCTAGCCAAAGACTATAAATACGGGCAGCTTACTGGGAGGCAACCCAGTGGTTAAATATTATTTCCCTACTATTCTTGTTTTATGTTTTGTTTTCCACGTTATTCCTATATATGTTTTTATTAAATAAAAAAAAGGGAAAGGAGAGAGAACGAGGAGAATTAACTTGAGTTCTTCTGGCTGTTTAGAATAATTATTACAGGAACATCTTGCACATTCCGACAGCTGAACTCAAGTGTGGGGGAGCTACTCTACACAATCTGCGAACTCTGGGGAGTACATTCTCTTTACTTTGCACTTCAAAATTTTATATATACCCCCTTCTGCTTTGAATTGTGTGAGATAGTAGTTTGCATGACCTCGTTAATTTAATTCTTCCTATGCAATGAGGACATTGCTCCAGTCTAAGTGTGGGGGAGGACTCACTTCTCTATCGCTCGTCTTAAGTTGCTCTTAAATTGACATATTGCTTAAAATGCCAATTCAATATCGTGGACCCTTTATATGTGGGTTGTTCTCTTTAAAAATAAATATTGTTATGAATTGTGGGAAATGGTACAAATTTTAAAATTTTTGATTACTTTTGAGGAGCATTTTTTATGCGGTGTGACCAAATGATCTGAATGGTTGGATTTTTATCGCTTAGGGGTTCCTTCTGTTTTCTTTCTTAGGGATTGCTAAGGGGTGCTTCTCTGTCAAAAAAAAAAGAAAGAAAATAATAAAATAAATAAGGGACTCGCGAGACACCATTGGTAACCAACAAGAGAAGTTGAGTGTTCTTAAATACAAAAGTTTGATGCTTACATATTATCTTCTCATCTCTTATGCAAAAGTGAAACAAATGCATAAATCTATTTTCCTTTTGTTTTCTCCTCAAATACCCATTCTTGAGAGAAGTTGGCCATGGTAAAAGTTCTCAAAGTCACCTTAAATCAAGAAGCATTGAAGTACTCCGGATCATACCCCGAAACTCTAATTTTTATTTTTGCCCTGAGTACACCTTTGCCACCAGCAGTTGATGGATCACACTCCTCAATAAGTTTAAAGATCATGTTTATCCTACCCTTCATAATAATATTTGTTAGTATTGAGCATTTCCTACTTACTTGGGTACATGGTTTTGCTTGAGGACAAGCAAAAGGCAAGTGTGGGGGTGTGATAAGTGTCTAAATGAGCATGTTTTATGGGTGTATTTCATATATTATATCAACACTTTTCTGCTCATTTCTCACTTATCGTATGTTTTTCCTAAGATTTATGTCTTGATATGGACTGATATATTTTATGTGTTAAATGTAGGAAAAACCCATGTTAATGGATAGATAATCTCATGAGCTTTCCAACGCAACAAACGGCGAGTCAAACGGACTTATAACGAAGAATCTGGAGCCAATTGAAGATTAGACTATAAACAACCGCCCACAACATACACGTCCGCCTGGTTAAGGCGCGGACAACACACAGGCGTCCGCCTCGCGGACAAGGCAGAGACGTCCGCCTCTCACAGGCGTCCGCCTCGCGGACAAGGCAGAGACGTCCGCCTCTTACAGGCGTCCGCCTCGCGGACAAGGCAGAGACGTCCGCCTCTTATCTCGCGGACAACACACAGGCGTCCGCCTCGCGGACAAGACAGAGACGTCCGCGCACAAACCAGGCGGACGCGCAGGCGGACGCGGCTAAAATCAACGCGAAACAGTTTTCTTCTCCGTTTTTCGCGGCGCTTTCTTCTTCCGGCGCCTACCGACAGTCCTCACGCGTCTGCAACCCCAATCTTCTGCAAACCCAATCCATCTACTCCTCAACTTGGCCACTTGGTCACGCGTGCTCCAACCTTCTCCTTCCTTCCTCTCCTTCTCCTTCTTCTATAAATTCTACGAGCTTTCTGCTCAAAAATAATTACTCCCTTCCTCAAAATCCAAACACCACCGTTCAAACCACGACAGACCACCGTTCAAACCACGACAGACCACAGTTCACCACAATCTTCCATCCAAAGTTCATTAAACTTACAGTGTTATTTTACAGACAGCCAACGAAGAAGACGATCTGCACAAAACCAGTCCATATCCTGATCTGTATCCGCGTACCATCGTTCTTCTTCGTTCATCGTCTTCTTCGTTCTGTCTGTTTATTTTATTTCTTATGTTTTACTGTTTAATTATGTGTGATTAATAAATCTAGCTTCCCGGGTTAGGAAGCGAGCCTGTTTTATATAATTGTGTTATATAAGCTTTCCAGTATAATTTATTTAAGCAGTATTTTGATTCCTCTCCTTAATGCGCTTTAATTCTCCTGTACAATTATTAAAGTGATATTTGTAGTTCTTTGTTAAAATGCAGTGCTGAGACAAGGTTCTAGACACAGGAAGTCAAATGGGTTAACGACTAGAAGCGAGAGTTTCTCGCCGTATAGGTTAATCTATCTCCAATAGGGATTATTAATAATGCGATTAATTTATTAATGACTTGAACAAGGGATTGCTTGTTGTTTAAATTAATCAGGGTTTATTAGACAGGGAACGGTCAATAAACTAATTAAGATTCTTGAGTTTATTTGCTAAAGTGGGAAAGTTATATTAATATAATTAAATAAAATAGGTAAGCAGAGTAACCCGGGATGCTTCTTTAAAACCAAAAAGATTTACATTTCTATTTCTTTTCTGTTTTAATTAATTGCTTTTATTATTATCTTAAGAGTTAGCTTTTAATCATTCTCTCTAAAAAAGATAAAATCTATTAAATAGGAATCTCAGTTAATTTTACTATCAGTTATCCACAGCGAGGTCCCCAAGAGTACGACAACCCACCTTTCCACTATTCCGCAAAACGATTAGGTACACTGCCTAGGTTGAAGAAGTAGTCACATATTTCTACAACAGAGAGGAAGAAGAATATGTAATTTATTTGTTGTTTTGAGTTAGTTTAAGCCATGAAAATGGAGGAGGAAGCTTGAGTTTGTTGAGGTGCAGTAGAAATTGCCATGAGAGGAAGGAAATAGGCAGAGAGAGTAGTGGTGAGGAAGAAGAAAAACGTAAGAGAGAGAGTAGAGATGGGAGAGAGAGAAATTAAAGTGCTTTTTGTCTTACTTTATTTTTTGTACTTTTGTAACTAAAGTAGTGTATATGTGTATAGGAGAAGGGGGGAAAACGTGTGAGGCTCAATTAAATGAGGGAATCAGATTTTATTTTTCAATATAGGGAGGGTACTTTACTCTTATTACAGTTTACACCCCAAATGTTCCCGGTTTTTACACTATTCACTAATCCGGGCCCGTTTTCCGGATTTTCCTTGTTTCTTTAATTTTAATGGTTATTAAGCTCCCATTAGTGTTTAATTATATTTATATGATCAACTATAATTTTTACGAGGTCGTTTGACCGTTTAAAGTCATGTTTTTGGGTTTCCTTGAAAAACACGCTTTAAGACTCCGTTAGCGTTTTAACGCATTATCTGGATCCGTTTCTTCAGGAATTTTTCCCACATGTTCTTAGTGTGTAATTAGGATATAAAAGTATATTTATAACCCTATATAAGGTTATATACCTCTTAAGGTAGCTAAATACGCGTTTTTGCATTTTGTGACTTTTACGTGTTTTCCTTTATCTTTTGGTTTCTCTTTCTTCACCAACGTTCTTAAGGACTTAGTTAGCCTTATAAAATCATAATTATATGATTAATTAACACATAAAGGTTTGGGGTATTTCATTCCCCATGTTCAGACCAGATCAGCTCGAAGATTGGGATGACACCAACCTAGTAGCGACGAAGTGTAGGGGTGGCAATGGGTCGGGTTCAAGTCGAGTCAAGCATCACTCGTACCCATCACTCGATTTAAAAATTTAACCCGAATCCAACCCATCACCCGTTAACCTTCACCAATCACCTGATCCACCCGTCACCCGCGGGTGATTTGGGTGGATCAGGTGATAAACGGGTGAAACCAAAAAAAACTTGATAACAAAAAAATTCAACTATTTTTGAAAGTAAGAGGTACTTTATATAATATTCTAAGCATATCTTAATCAAATATTTTATGTCTAAACTAAACCAGTCAATATTAACTCATTGATTACACAATGTTAGGAGACCAAGCATAGATTATATTCATATTCAGCTGATTTATTTATAAGCAAGGAACTTCACTCTTTAGTTCTAAAATTTCGATGTGGGAGGTAGCAACTAAGTAACATTACTATCTCCCTCCAATATCATTGATGAGTCAAAGAACTAACAATATCTATATCAGTACGTGGGCACTTAAGTTTTCGGTAAATTTAAACTCATCCCACGTAATATATTGATGTTTCAATTAAGCTCCTCATCCTTGTAGGTAGACCAAGCTAGGAAATATTGATATGTAGGAGATGAGTTATTTATAAGTGGAAAATCCTAATCTATGATCTAATACTTCAATGTGGGTTGTAGATGTTTATCAGCATAACTTTCTCACCTCCCACATCTTTTGTGGGTTCAAAAATTAAGATATATATTCACTACTTATACAAAAATCTGAGTCCTCATTTTATCATGGAGACTTACTAAGTCAATCATAATTTAAAGGATATAAGACTTGAGTTAACAATTTTAACTGATGTAGTAAAGCATCACTACTTGATGTTGTAACAGGTCTCCCATCGATGCCTTTATAAGCATTGTAAACAAACATTTGTTTTTCATATTCGATGTGGGAGGTACGTAGTTTAGGCTGAATCATTCGCCTGGCTCCCACATTGTTTTCCAGCGAAAATTTCAATCATCTTATGTAAGGTAAGGAGCTTTCCTATTGTAAAACTCAATAACCGGTTGGATTTCGGGTGGATGGGTGAAAAAATTGTCACCCATATTCAACCCGAGTTGTCACCCGTTTCACCCGCCACCCATTTACACGGGTGGGGTTGGCGGGTGAAGCGGGTACCCCATGGATATTGCCACCCCCTAACAAAGTGGCCGCGTCTGCCGAAGAATGTGATCGACGATGCCCGCGACTGAGGTACCATTAAATCACTAGTGAATTTTGACAAAGTTGTGTTGTGCGGTTCGGCTACACACATGTTTAATGCTTGTTGAAAAAAAAATCAAATGTCACAAGTTGATTGGGTGTCGTTTGGTATCATTGGCATTACGGTGTGCAATGGCGATCACACTGGTACGACACCATACAATACTTAGATGTCGTCGAGCCGTACACGTTGGACCACAATATTAGGAAGTACGGACTCGTCTAGTCTATCCCTCTAGAGCCGATCAGACCCCTCAGCTGCTACCGTGCATGGGCACAACCAAAACTACACTACGAGGTATGATTTTGGGACCGCCGTCTAGAACAATACGACTGGAGCCATCAGGTGGCGCTTTCAGGACATACGGATACGCCAACCTTGGGATGTGGCACCGGGATACATAGCATGGTTTCTTGAGTGTACCCACCCTTAGGTGCGCGCCATAGGTCCCGTGGGTAGGATTTCTATGAGATGAAAGGATCAGTTGTTGGTATGATTGTTTACTTATTACTAATAATTGTAATTTATTACCTTTTTTGACTAATT
Source organism: Limonium bicolor (assembly GCA_023374045.1). Classification (NCBI taxonomy): domain Eukaryota; kingdom Viridiplantae; phylum Streptophyta; class Magnoliopsida; order Caryophyllales; family Plumbaginaceae; genus Limonium; species Limonium bicolor. The sequence continues at coordinate 205,752,637 of CM041780.1, forward strand.
GTGATCAATGATGTACAATTTTATTTTTAGTTTTGGGATGAGGTTGCACCAAGGCTATTGTCGATGGCACCAGAGAACAACCGGCGCTGGTCGGACAACATGTCGTGGTACGTTGATTTGATGGAGTAGTGCTTCCACATCGCCAGACTACACGAACCGGAACCAAGCTTCCACCGACATGGAGTGGCACCGTGCAGGCCGACGCACAAAAGGACTTAGGCCTCGAGGGACCATTCATCAGCGTGGTGGGAGTGGTTGTGGGGGTTTAGATCAGTAGACATTTTGTATTTGTTTTGTTAAACATTATTGTTTTAATCGTACAACAATTACTTATGTGTGTTGCAAACTGAACTTCTCTATGTACGGTGCAGTAACTATGAAATACCCTGATTTAATAAGATTCATATATGCAAGTTGAACCTAAGTTTTGTGCTTAAAAAGGAATTTTAAAGAGTACTTTAAGAAGGAGGGTTGTCCTGGAGATTCTTCCAGATTACTCGTGGACTAGAGTCGACCTTACGGGGTAATCCTCCTAGACTATTTGGAGTGAAGCTCCCGGGGAGTAATCTTCTCGGAAGCAGTTGCCTAGATTTCACAATTTTGTCTGAATGTGCATTTTGGTAATTTTGAGTGGTCTGAAATACTTTGACCTTAAAAGATGGTTTATTACCACCAAATAGAGACTTTTAAGCTATTTTAATGATGAAGAAGAGATTTGAAAAGAAAAGACAAGTTTTGGTTAAGTATGGAGAATCAAAGGCTTAAAGCACGGTTTTGCCATTTTTGGGCAAAAACTTGTCTTACTCATCTATGGAAAATTCTAGGATTTTAAATGAAGGGTTTAAGTGAGAGTATAAGATTTGAGGGGGTATGTTTTAATTATCCCAAGTCATATGAGAGGCATGAGCAAGACACATGCCTATTTCCCACTAAAACCTCTTCTCTCTCCCCCCCCCCTCCTCCATTCTATTCACGATTACTCTATCCCAACCCTCCTCCTCTATAATTCATGATCATAAACATTCACAACAATGGGAACCCTTGTTCCATCCTTGCTCTCACTCCAAATCTCCACCTCAAGTCGATTATGAATGGTCGTTAGCAACTAGTGACAGTTTCCTCCTTCTTCAAGCTTCATTTTGATCTAGAGATCTTCACCTTCTTCTCCATCATTGTTACTATTCAGCTGACACTAGGGAAAATTTTGATAGAGCTTGAGCTATAGGACAAGAGCTTGGACCCAAGCTAAGTCGACCAAAAAGGTAAACCTAAGTTTATGCATATGTGTGCGCCAAGAGGATGTGTGTTATGAATAGTCCATGAGAATAACTAATGAAGCAAGTTATTGGACTACTCGTGTGGTCCAGGGAATATATGAATTTGAAAGAAAAATTGATCGACCAGATGAACTTGATTGTTATATGATTTCAGTAAGGGCATCACTATTGTCATATGTGAATACCAAACTATATGGGGTGATTAAAGTTAATTGTATGGAATGTGTGGATAAGAAAATGTGATGAGCATGGATAAGCTGAATAATTGAGAAATGGTTGGGAATGTGTCCCATTGACACCTTCCTTGTGGAGGTGTGAGGTTATAATGCTTTGGAACGTGTCCCATCGACACCTTCCTTGTGAAGGTGTGAGTTTATTATGCTTGGGAACGTGTCTCATTCACACCTTCCTTGTGAAGGTGTGAGGTTATTATGTTTGGGAACGTGTTCCTTTGACACCTTCCTTGTGAAGGTGTAAGGTTATTATGCTTGAGAACGTGTCCCATTGACACCTTCCTTGTGAGGGTGTGTGGAAATGCTTGGGAATGTGTACCATTGACACCATCCTTGTGGAGTTGTGAGGTAGAGTCTAGTATCTACTCAATGATTTATAGGTATTGTAGGTGGTGTGCACACTTAAGGGTCTAGATTCAAGGATAAGGTCTAGAAAGACCAAGCTTGGGAACGTGTCTCTTTGACACTGTGATGGCAATAACCCATCTTTCCTTAATTAAAAAATGCCCCATGCGGGTTTAACAATTATTTGAATTTTATTGAGTCGCCATCCAATTTAACCATCCAATTAGAAAGGAATATCATATGGACATGAAATGGAAATAGCAATACAAATTCTTATTAATTCCTCTTTCTGAACGCATGTAATTACAACCCTAAAGCTATAAATTATATTTAAAAAATATATGAGATTATCCCAATGGATTACAAAATTTAACCAGAAATCTAAGTTTGGGGCTAGGTTAAGAATTGGTGAGGTGCTTGAAAGCAGCACCCTCTTCCCCCGAGATAACTCGGTCTTTACTTTTATCATTAGATTTAAAAAGAAAATATAGAAGTAAATAATAATAGAATAATGAAGAAACATAAATAAGTGATTATGTAATAATCAAATATGTATAAGCTCTAGGTTTTGGAATATGCAACTTTTCCACTAGAGGAAAAAGTATTATGAGAGTGGACACTCTCATAATTATGAGTTCTCCATCTCCAACCTTTAAAAGTCAATACGGGATCCTCATCTAGTGACAATGCAATTGAATTGTATAAAAAAATATAATAAAAAATACAAAAGTTATAACTCTAAAGCCATCTCATTACCTGTGACAAATATAGGCTAGCTCTAAGCTTCTGTCATAGATAATAAAAAAAATAGTCCAATATATATAAAAAAAGAACATAAAAAATATATATAAATGTGTAAATGAAACACAAATGTATATATACAATGTCACGGGCTCAGTTACATCATTGTCCAAATAAAAATAATTAGCGTGTTGAGGATGAATAATCAAAATCGAGGAAATAAATGAGGTTATGCATTCCGGCATTTTGACTAACAACTCAAGTGCTTCCAATTCTGGAAATTAAAGTCACAATTATCCTTCGCATGCTCATTCATCCATATCAAAACAAAGCATCCGCTAATTAATTTACTACATTCTAGAAGCCATAGCAATGGGAGGGCATTAATTAATTCACTTCACATCTAAAACCTACTAACATACTAATTCAATGTGACCGACAAACAAGCAGGCGTTTGATGTACAAGTCTGGGTGGAATTTAATTCCATAAAAACACTACTATTATATTTCCTGTTATGGATTGTTCCTCAATGACGATCAACTGGTAGTTGCTCGAATGTAGTATGTAGAAGAAAAGGCTGGAACTTCTAGCTTCCCTCTTCGATGTCGCTATTATCTGCAGAGTATGGAACGAGTTGTATGAAAAGGCTGGAACTCCTAGCTTCCCTTGTTATTCTTATCTCTATTAAGAATCAAGGAAATAAAAAGTAAGAGAAAAAAAAAATTGAACTAATTAAGAAGACTAAAAATATGGGAATTGTTAGTAAGAGTAAAAATGAACGTTGAATTTTTTTTTTTTTTTTCATTAAGAGTGGGTGAGTGGATGAAATAGAATTAGAACAAATCGGTTGAAGAAATTGATCCTGGTAAAATAAAAATCAATGTCTGAAATATTAAAATAAAGTCAACTAATATAAATAGAATAAATAAAAAATCATAAATAAAATAACATGACACCAAACAACAATAAATTGAACGTAATCCCTAAATAATAAAGTCAATTAATAGGATAAATAAAACTATGAAAGGTAAAATAAAATAACACAAACAATAAATTGATTAAGCGTTCTTTTTTTTTTGCCTACAAATAAGGAAATGACAATAAAGGGAATAATAGATAAAAGAAAATAGAATCATATAACTAATGCTACTATATCTAACAGAAAATAAATAATAGATAAAAACGCCACAGGTGTAATTCTTGATACAAAGGTAAACTAAACCCAACAACCAACGCTATAATCTAATGAGAATAAGAAAATAAAATAAAAACTAAATAATACAATAAAAATACAAAAAGTGTAATCTTTGTGCCTTGAACTTGTGACCTCTAGTCTAATTTAATTACACCTACCAAGCACCTCTAACTACAAGACTTTGTGTACACAAATAAATTAAAATGGGGTAAAATATTCGGTGTCTACAAACACCTTCTTCATAAAGGTCAGAGAATGCTAGAAAGTAGAGGAAAGAAAGGAAAAGAAGAAGAAAAATGAGGAAAGAAAGAAGAGATGGATTAAGTGATGAAACTAAAGAAAGTAGGACTTGTATCTTGTTTCATTTATAAGACCCGATTCGGCACTTAGTGTTTACTTAGTTTATACTGACGGTTTATGTTTGTGTGTCTCTATGTTGGATGTTTCCTTCCAGGTATTAAAGAATTTTGAGAGCGTGGGTCCTGGAGGAATTTGGCTACTCTTACTACATTTGTTTTTGGACTTGAAATGTATAAGTATTAAATTCCCTTTCTAGCTCCCCTTTTGATACAATTGTATCTGATCTTTGATTGAGAGTATGTAACTCTCTTTAGTTTCTGGTTAATTGGAACTCCTGTGCGAATTCCCTGGTTTCTTGTTGCTTAAACATGGTTAGGAAGTAAATATTTAGTAAAGGTCATGCCGACATCTCGTGAGAAAGTAAGTCTTTAATAATCCTTTATTTGAATGAGCAAATGTTTTTCCCAATAGCCTTAACACTCATGGAAGAGTGTGGTCGTAACTCTAAGAGTTTTATGGCTTCCGCTGTTTAATGAAATGATTTAGGGCTAATTAAATGGTTAAGAAATTGAGGTGTTACAAAGTGGTATCAGAGCCTCATCGGCTCTGAATTGAGTTTTTTTTTAGCTGGTGCGGTTTTAAAAAGGATTTGAAATTAAAAAGGGAACGCGTGGTGAGGACAATTGTGTTCCTTTATGCATTGTGTCTTCTTGCATGCCTTTAGGCATTTTTATTCTGTTTGGATGATGAATGGTTATGTAGACAACTTGTGATTTCTTTGTATACCCATATAAGTGTTGAGTTAGGTATTGGGTGTTGTGACTGGTATTGCCATGAAGTTATTAAGAATTAAGACTTGTTTGATTCTTGGTGATGATTCTTCTAGGGTATGCGTTCAAGGAAATATTTTTTTACTCTCTCTGAATGGAATGAATGAATTCATTATGTGAAGTGAGTGTACCACCAACAAGAACAAGGGGATGTGGTTTTAGCTGTGGATCATTGGTACTGATCAACCTCATTATCATGAAGTCCATGAGTTAAGTAAGATCTCACCTCTATACCACTAACTTGGAACAAAGTGTTGAATTGTGTATTGAGTGTTGTCGTGATGTGAGGATGATGATTAATCATGTATTTATGCATGTTTGATGCTTCTAAATGAGTGTTATGATGTGTACAAAGTGCTATAATCGTTAAACCAACTAAAAATTGCTAAAGTAGGCTGTTTCGAGGGCTAAAACAGGCTGTTCCTACCTCTAGATAGGTAATTCCAGACGTCCAGAACGGCTGGCCTGGCCCCCGCAACAGGTTAGTCTGTTTGGGCAGGCAATTCGCGGCCCCCGGAATGGGTAATTTCGAACTCTAGAAGCAACGACAGAACAGTCCAGACTGAAATTTCTAAGTCACTTTTTTTGCTCTAGATTCTTCGTTATAGCTTCGATTCCACTTCTGTTTGTTCCTACACTATCCTATCTTCATTGTCTATAATATGAAAGCATGAAAAATCCATGAATTTAGGTAGTTTAATTTTATTATCGGATGATTTATTTCTGCCTTCATTGTTAAAGCACAACTTGTGTGTTGGTTAGAGAATTAAGTTCCTTACCAATGTGTTACGAAAGACGACTAAGTTTGGTCATGTGGCTAACACCTTATGTGATAATGACTTGAGGAAGTCCTTAGAGGTTAAGTTTGTATGAGAATGTAATGGCAATCATATGACAATAAGTGCTTTATGAGCCACCTTAAGGTTAAGGTTTTATGTGATATTATATGATTGTATTGATAATAAGAACTTATGGTTGATTCTTATTCAGGCATACTGCCTATATAAGTGACTTAGTAGCTTAGGATTAGCATGAGAACCTTTTTAGTTGCTTTAAGAGAATACATGTATAAAATTGGAGCTAAGAGGATTATTGGGCACTTGATCAAGGAATTAGTGATGAGATTTTGAAAGGTGCAATCACTATACCTTTGAAATTGTTTGTTTTGGAACTTCAATTGGTCCATGTGAAGGTGCATAAAGCTTTAAGATGGCAACAATTTGGACAACGCCATCGCTCAGCTTGCTCAGTCTCAGCAAGGGTTCCTTGCTCAGCACACTTAGAGGATGAAGAGCAAGCTCTTAAAGATCAAGAACAAGCTGCTAGAGAGCATCAAAGAGTTGAGCGTGAGCAGTAGCAGGCTGACCGTGATCAGTAAAGAGCAGAGAGAGAGAAGAAAGTTGCTGAAGAAAGAGCAATTCAAGTTGGGGAGGATACTGCTAAGAAGATAGCAAACCTCCACCTTGAAATCTACAAGGGAGAGGATGATTTGGTGAAGCTAGAGGGCTACATTCATGCTATGGAGAGGTCTTTGAGACTATCCATTTCCCAGCGGAAATAAAGGTCTCCAGGGCTGCTTTCTACCTTCATGGTGAGGCAGATATTTGGAAGGGAGCCACCCGGGTAACTTTGACCGCTCTGCCTGACTTCGGTTGGAATAAATTTGTGGAATCCCTTAGAGGATGTTTTTACCCTAGGCATGTAAGGGTAAAAAGGCAGGATGAGTTTATAGAACTCCAGCAGGGCAAGATGTCTGTGTAGAAGTACCTTGCTAAGTTCATGGAATTATCTAGGTTTGCAGGAGAGTTGACTTTGAATGAAGAATTTCTTGAAAGGAGATTTGTGAAGGGGCTTAAAGCTTTGATTGTTTTTCACCTATAACCCCACTCGCTCTGTACAAAGGAATATGAGCAAGCTTGTCGTCTAAGTGACCTTCAGAAAGAGAAGGGTAGAGAGGATGAAGGTAAAAGTAAGCCTGAGGGCAAGTCTTAGTCTAAGCCCGTCAAGATAAGTCACTCCAACTTTGATGGGAGCTCTAAGCCCCAAGAGAACCAGAACCAAGGGAAGAATCATCCTAAGGCACATGGGAGGTACACCGTTGCCCCCATTGTCCTAGGAACCACCCAAGAAGAGATTGTAATGGAGAATTGGTGGAGTATGAATTTTGTGGCAAGTTAGGCACCGGAAGTATGAGTGCTTCTCAAACCCTAACTCTAAGTCCTATCGTGGGGGTAAGAGTGGAGGTTTTGGAAAGGGCCTTAGTGTGAATTCGGGTGGAAGGAACGAAGGAAGAGAGAGAGGTTACAGAAGCAACTTCAGCCCGGCTGGTTCATTTTCAGGGAACCATGAGAATCAGAATTAGACCCCCACTTCCTTCACTGATAAAGCTAGGTCAGAACCTATTGGTGGAGGAGGTGGGAATAGATTTAAGACCACCAGACAAATCAATGTAGTGAGCCAAGCTGAGGCTAATGCTCGTGAAGGTGTGATCTCAGGTACTTTCTTCAACGAGAGAATTCCCGTATACATTCTCTTTGATTCTGATACATCTTTGTCCTTCATCACATCATCACACGATTTTGTTTTCTTTCATCTAATGATGCATCCTTAAAATTGAATTAAAGTTTAAAATAGAGTTGGGTGAGGGTGTATATATGTATCAACGTTTCCCAACAAACTCTAAACAACCCACAAAGTTAGAAAAACTTAAGTATAAAGCAATCAAAATGTGATTCTGAGAGCCCGACGGTTAGACTTCTCTTAAAAAATGCTTTTAGATAATTGTGACTATTTATCTTTAATTAACTTCTTAGTCATTTTTATACATTAAAGGATACTCAACCCTAAATTGAATTATATCCCATCTTAATCAAATGACTATTTATCTATCATATATTGTTATTTGTGCAATATTAAATGCAAATTAAATATTAGAAGACGATTAAAATATCATGACAAGTATAGTTTTCATTTTCACACATTACAACTTATTACTAATAAAAAAACTAATAAAGTTTGCTATGATAAAAAAAAAAAACTTACCAAGCATAAGCTATCCAGCAAAATCTGGATTACCGTTTCGTTGTTTACTCTTACGTAAACTAATTTAGCTAAGTTATGTGAGGTATTGTCATTTGTTCTTCTTATGCAAGGACTTACCTTCTTTCACAAATTAATTATATCTAATTGCAGTATTATTATTTGGTTATATATGTTTATATAAAGCTCGACATTAATGGCGACAAAGAACAAGCCTTAAGTTTAAAATAGGAGGACAACTTAATAAATGATTGTGTTATACTCCCTCGGTCCCGAATTGTTCGTCTTTGTTCACTATTTGGACATGTCGTTTGACTTCAATATTTAACATATAAGATAAAATTATTTTAAAATTTTAAGTTTTGTAAATGATTTCTTACATGATAAACTATGTATTCCGAAAGTTAGTTTTATGAAATTATTTTATCTTATATACTTAATAGTGAAGTGGAATAACGTGTCATAAAGTAAACAGAACAGTCAATTCAGAACGTAGGAAGTATATGATAACTTTAAATATAGTGATCTCGTGTGGATCCTCCACTCTTCTTCCATAATATACTACATCCGTCTCATTTTGACTGTTATGTTTGTTTTTTGGCACGTGTTCCAATTCAATATTAAACATATAAGATAAAATAATTTTATAAAACTAAGTTCTACAACATATTACCTTCGTCCCACCAGGATTGTAATGTTTGTTTTTTGGTATGTTTTTCTACTTCCATTGCCTAGTTTAAATTTATAAAATTACTTTACATTATATGTTAAATACTGAAGTCAAACAACATACTTAAATAGTAAAGATGACAATCCTGGTGGAATGAAGGTATTAGTCATAAAGATTTCATTGTAAAACATTTTGCAATGATGTCTCCTGGTAGTTTATATATATAGGATTACAAGCGTAAAAAAGTACATAGGTACATAATGGACCAAACAACGACTAGACGCCATAATTATCCTAATAACATGAGCATCCTGCAAACGGTTTATCCGTCTGAGGTAAAAACGACTATCATACACAATTTGAGGCTTATGTGCTTTTGCATTAGTAGCAAGACAGAGGAGAGATCGCAATGTAGCTTAAAACATGGTTGTAAAAACCGGTACGTTACGGCCGTTTATACGGTGTATCGCCCATTTTTGCAATGAAACGTATTGATACGGTCGTATGAAATCTGATTCATTAAACACCCCATCTCGCAGTGGCATACAGCCGTATAATCAACTGTATTTCTATATTTATCATTTTTAAAGAATACGATAAACTATTGAAGACAACGATTTGACGAGAGCAAAAAGAAGACTAATTTTTTCTATTAAATCCCTAAATGAAAAAACGTTGACCTTATATAAGGTTTTACTTTAGAAAAAAATGATGATATAAGCACCACCACCATTAATTATAAATTGAATATTTGTGAGGATAAAATTACAATTATACCCATAAATTTTGTATCCTATTATTTTTTCGTTCTTTTTTCTACTTAGTAATGGTGTGACTTTTTCTTAAAATTTAATTATGTAGCTTAATTATCTTATATTACTCAACAAAACTTCTCAAAATTCTTATGGTTTAAGAATATGATAATTTTATAATATATGAATATACAATTTGAAGGTATTAATAACAAAATATAAATATTATGTACAATATGGAACATATTTCATACTTGTAAATATATATTATAAGTTTTTTATTATTTAAATATTAATATCTCATTCGTACTGATTTCCTGTTTTATCCTTATCGATACTTCTGTATCACACTCTTAGTAGTCCGTATTGAACTCTCGTACCGTCTTTGAGAACCTTGGCTTAAAAGACGTGGTCTCTAAATCAACAAGCCAGGTGACAACTAGGAAGATAAGGATAAATCCCTCCCATAAATGCGAGATATCTCCTGGGTGCTGTTGTAAAATGATGACTACCTGATTCATTAAATGCACTAGACCACTAGGAGCCATCATTGCTAGAAGTCCCTTCCTGCATGCGTTAACAATAAGAGCATCCACAATGATGTGGATTCCACCCATAGTGATAAAAAAGAAAAAAGAAAATGATGAGATGGAGGAGAGAAGATGTAAGAGAGGTTCTTAGTTAAGAAACTCTCCTTTTAGAGTACCTAGGTAAACAAGATATAGATTGTGGGAGAATGTAATAAAATAATTTTTGTTAATAGGTGGAATCCATTTTTTTTATTGTGGATGCCCTAAGCACAAAAAGAGTCCACGTGTCACTATCGAGAGTTGCATTCGAGTCCACGCATTCCTTCCTAACGTTATCTCTCGTATCCCTCCCATCCGTAGGCACGTACGGTTGTGAGGCACAGCAACAGCACCTACTCACAAAGGCGTCGAAACGCACCACCAGAACCACTAGTGGAGGACTCAATCGTGCTAAAAAACCTTCTACCTGCCATTTGCACCGGAAGGGCTTTGGTGACGGACTGCTTTTCTCCGTCCCAGACGGAAATGATCCGGATCGTTCATATTAAAACAATAAAATTCTAATCTCAACCATTAACTAAGTTAGTGACTTTTTTTCCTTCCATCTATTTATCACGACAATTTCAAAGAAACGTGGTAAACAAGGTATGCTGGGAAACAAGCATTGATTATAATTCTATATGATAATATCTAATAGTATTATACCATTTTACGGAAAATGACCTATATTTCATTAATTGTAGTAGGATTTGAAAGTAACAACATATATGATATGTAAATACTGTATTGTAAAATTTCTTTATTTAGTTTTATATTTAATGATATTAATGAGTTAAAAAAGTAGATTTGCATTCATTTATATTTAAGGACACAAAACTTTTGTCGGTGACGAATAGAATCTTGGCCGTTGAATTTTTCTTCCTTTTTCCTGACTTTATTGATATGATAGCTGCACACAAACATGTAAAGAGGATTAGCAAAACTTGGAATCCGTAAATTATTTATGGTTTTGAAACTGTTTTATTATTTCTTTCTATATGTTTACGTTTAACCTCTTTATTGTTTCCTTTCTTAATAAATTAATTTTAAATACAAGATATATGTTTATGTATAAAATGGTTTATGATTATTATTACTAATGTATCATCTTATTATAAATTACAAAAAATTAAAAATCCTTAGACTATATAATTTTAGAGCTTAAAAGAAAATATGTAATTCAAAAGATGAGTGAAAAATATTTTATTAAACATAATTATTTATTCATATCTATGAACTTTAAATTATTTTCTACTTCAGTATAAAATTATAAAAACTTACATATTAAATACGAGTTTTGAAATTGATAGTGAAGTTACAAAATAAGGTGCATTACTCATACGTCCAAATTTAACTTGGTCATAATAAGAACATGAGTGGTGATGGATAATTTATAAACATGGTTTTTACATGTTTATTTAACCTTCATTTTAACATATCCACGATAATTTAAAATGTTTGCACTGATGATCAGAAACATGTAAACAACATTCAATAAATGAATTGAGTTTGGTGACAGAGGATTTTTTTCCGTCTCTGACGGACAAAATCTCCACCCTTGATTAATGTCACAAATTTCAAATCTTAACCATTCAAAATTAATATTTTATTTTTTGTCCAACTAGTGATGCATATGTACGCTCATATATGGAATTGGTGGACAAAATATCTTTGACATTTTTAGCATTCATAGGGTAGTTTTTAGGGTGTTTGGGAGGGGGGAGTAGGGTAATCTTTTTGGCATTTGTTCTACATTTTATATCGTCGTTGCAGACTCGACTGGTTTTTAGGGTTCTTCGCCCTAAACCCTGCACTACAAACCCTAAAAATGTCTTCGATGGTTTTAGCATTCCTAGGGTGGGTTTTAGGGTGTTTAAGGGTAGGGTAATCTTTTTGGCATGGGTTCTACACTTTATATCATTGTTATAGACTCAACAGGTTTTTAGGGTTTGTGGTTTAGTGTTTAGGGTCGTTAGACCTTAAACCCTGCACTACAAACCCTAAAAATGTCTTCGACGTTATTAGCATTCCTAGGGTGGTTTTTAGGGTGTTTGGGGTTTAGGGTTTAGGGTAATCTTTTAGGCATTGGTTCTACACTTTATATCGTTCGTTACAGACTCGACAGGTTTTTAGGGTTTGAGATTTAGGGTTTAGGGCCTAAACCCTTCACTATAAACCTTGAAAATCCCTTTGACGTTTTTAGCTGTTATAGGATGATTTTTAGGGTGTGGTGCAGTGTAATCTATTTTGAAGTCGTTCTATACTTGTATTGTCATCACTGACTCGGCAGATTTCCACACCACAATTATAATAACGTTTCCAACGTTTTATAAAGGTGTCCACAAATTTAGATAACGTTTCCACGTATTTATTTAAACGTTTCCACGTTTCTATAATTCCATGATTATCTATAACGTTTCCACGCCACGATTACATATAAACGTTTCCACTGCATGATTATATATAAACATTTTTATAATTATATATGATGTTTCCATGACACATTTATATATAATGTTTCCACCGTTATACATAATGGAGTCCACGAGTTCAGATAACGTTTCCACCTTTTTATTTAAACGTTTCCACCTTTTTATTTAAACATTTCCACATTGCTATATATATATATATGTTTCCACGTTTTTATTTAAACGTTTCCCGTTTCTACGATTCCATGATTATATATAACTTTTTTGTGGCATGATTACATATAAACATTTCAATAGTTATATATCAATGTTTCCATTCCACAACACGTTTCCACAATTATATATAAACGTTTACCCGCCATGATTACATATATACGTTTACACAATTATATATTTCATGCCACAATTAAATATAATGTTTCTACGACATATTTCCACGCCACAATCAAGTATGACGTTTCCACCGTTATCCATAAACGTTTCCACGTTTTTATATTAACGTTTCCACATGTTTATATAAACATTTCAACATTTCTACAATTCCGTTATTATATATAAACGTTTCCATGTCATGATTATACATAACATTTCTAACATTATACGTAAACTGAATTGTTGGAGTCGACTTTATGTATTTATTAACATTTGATTTTTATATATGCACTACACGATAACTTATAACATGAAGATTGAAAAATTAATGTACAATATTTAAAAAAATATTATACATCACTTTTTTAAATTTTGAAAATAATATAAGTATTAGCTTGGTAATTTTAATATTAGCAATTTTCTTAATTTTAATCAGTGTATTGGTGTATTTTGAATTGTTATACTCTATTTTTTACATATATGTATCAACAACAAATATTATAAGATTATAATATAATCAATTTAATTCAATTTTTTAAAACTTTGTCAATCGGTATATATGTTTATCAACAAATATTATCAAATTAAATAAATAATATTTAATACTCATATATACATATCAATATAGTCAAATAATTTTGTATATACAATAATGAATTTTTTTCTAATAACTATTACAGTATATATTATTAAAAAGACAAAACAATTACACTCTAATATTTTTAAATGAAAACAAAAAGAAATATAGAAAACGAGACATCCAATAACAAATAAAAAATATTGATGATGGTATATTGGCGAATATACACGGTGCAACACTTCCCCACTGTAAAAGTATTAAAAAAAGGAAAAGAAGGATTCCGTCACGGGACGGAAAATTTCCGTCCGTCATATAATCCACTTGACATATCAAAGTAACACTCTTCTTACCTCGTCCATCAGCTTGAGTGTACGATTCAGTGGCACTACGGTACCAACTACAGGAAGAGGCGCTGAAAAGCATCACCAGCTCCAGCGGAGCAAGCGTTTTGTTATGAAGGTTTTTGTAACGACTTTAATCGTTATCATATATTTTATTAGTTACAAATATTTCGTTAGATAGTACTAAAGATTTGAATAAATTTGAGACTACAGTAACAATATAATTATTATAAAATAATATTTTTAGTACGATATAACTTTAATAAACGATAAAGTCGTTACAATAAATGATTTGATCTTTCGTCACGCCATCTTCTGCAACGACATGTGACAAATTTTATCGTTACAAATAATTAGTTTAGTAACGATTTTAATTTTTGGTAACGATATTTATCATTACCAAAAATCTTGATTTTAGTAGTGGATATATCCAAGGTCTTGTGATCAAGACTTCTGCCAGCCATTTGCACCACCATGACACTGCCAAGCACACATGAACCGTCGAGGCTGGTGAAGATCCTGCCATCACCCACTAAGAACTCGAGATGTACCCCGTCGAGAATTGGCACTTTTGTAGCATGCATGCGGGGCTGATTGAAGTTGTACGCCTTTGCAACATGGTGTTAGACGAGAGATAAGAGACCTTTGGGAGAAAGAAGTACGCCTCTGTACCACATCTTTTGCACCGATGGTTTGTATCGGAAAAGAACATCGAGCGCATGGCCAGGAAGGGCACGAACGGTTATGACGACACCTATTTCCTTTTTTGTCATTGTCTAAGGATACATGCACTAGGAAGTCATCGGAGCGCACCCACTAGAGCGAGAACCAATTTGCACAGGCGTGGTCCAACGTGAAGCAGAAGAGTACCTCTTGCTTTGCATCAGGGTAGCTAAAGTGTGATGACCTGACTTGAAGGAAACAATGAGAAGCTTCCCCGAATCCACCAGAGCACTTTACAACCCAGCTTGACTGGGCAACATATTTATGGGTGTTTGTTTCGAGTGGGGAAACGGAATGAAATTAGGAAAGGGAATGGAGAGGAATAGAAAAAATTTCCTTCGATTTTCCCGGTTGTTTTTGAGTTGGGGAAATGAAATAAATAATCGGTCAACGGCCGCCAGTCAATGGTCAACGGCTGCCCGTTGCTGGTCAACTGTCATCAATTGTCAGTCAACATTCACCGGTTAATAGTCATTAGTCATCGATCAATGGTCATATGTAACATCCTAGTATCTTACTGTTGTGATATTGTCCGCTTTGCCGCAACTCACGGTTTTGTTCTCGGGGTTTCCTAGCCCCAAAAGGCCTCACAACAAGGAGAGGTATCCCCACCCATATAAGGAGTGGTTCATTCTCCCCTTCAATTGATATGGGAGATAAACCTCAAGGGTATTACACTCCACCCCCTTGGGAGCCCAGCGCCCTCACGGGCCACACTGGCACACCGACCTGAGTCTGGCTCTGATACCGTTCATTCTCCCCTTCAATTGATATGGGAGATAAACCTCAAGGGTATTACACTCCACCCCCTTGGGAGCCCAGCGCCCTCACGGGCCACACTGGCACACCGACCTGAGTCTGGCTCTGATACCGTTCATTCTCCCCTTCAATTGATATGAGAGATAAACCTCAAGGGTATTACACTCCACCCCCTTGGGAGCCCAGCGTCCTCACGGGCCACACTGGCACACCGACCTGAGTCTGGCTCTGATACCATATGTAACATCCCAGTATCCCACTGTTGTGATATTGTCCGCTTTGCCGCAGCTCACGGTTTTGTTCTCGGGGTTTCCTAGCCCTAAAAGGCATCACAACAAGAAGAGATATCCCCACCCATATAAGGAGTGATTCGTTCTCCCCTCCAATCGATGTGGGAGGTAAACCTAAGAGTATTACATCATATGTCACCGGTCAACATATACTGGAGAAAGAGAATCCTATTTCCTAGTAGGGCTGGGGAATCAAGATAGAGGGTTTTGAGATAATCTCGTTCCCTTTCCCTTTCCTGATTACCCCAAAACAAACGCCCCCTTATAATAATGGGAAAATTCACGAGATACCCCTGTTTTCTTTCGCAATTCACGATATACCCCTGTGATTTTAGTAATTTAACTTTAAACATGCTTAAATGTTGTCCAAAATTGATGAAACTTTACATGGACGATGCTAAAGTGTTATATTTTGGTCCAATATCAAATTTGAAGCTTTTTAACCTCACATGTGACCCGTGGGACCCAATGAATATGTGACTGTTCATTGGGTCCCACAGGTCACATGCGAGCTTAAAAAACTTCAAATTTAATATTGGACCAAAATATAACAGTTTAGCATCGTCCATGTAAAGTTTCATCAATTTTGGACAACATTTAAGCATGTTTAAAGTTAAATTACTAAAATCACAGGGGTATATTGTGAATTACAAAGAAAACAAGGGTATCTCGTGAATTTTCCCTATAATAATTGAAAGCTATAAATAACTAAAAAGGGGGCATAGATTTGTTGAGGCAGGAAAGGCATGAGGAAGAAGACAAAACTCAAACGTATAGAGAGAAAAAGGCTCCCGTCCAAAGGAGAAAGAAAAGCATGGTGTGAGAATGTTTTTGATGTGATTCCCTTGCGAAAACTTAAATTTGTAAAAATATAGGGAAAATTCATGATATACCCCTGTTATCTTTCGTAATTCACAATATACCCCTGTTGGTTTTCATAATTCAACTTTAAATATGCTTAAATGTTGTCCAAAATTGATTAAACTTTACATAGACAATGCTAAAGTGTTATATTTTTGTCCAATATCAAATTTGAAGTTTTTTAAGCTTATATGTGACATGTGGGATCCAATGAACATGTCACAATTTTCATTGGGTCCCACAGGTCACATGTGAGCTTAAAAAACTTCAAATTTGATATTGGACCAAAATATAACATTTTAGCAAGTTCATGTAAAGTTTCATCAATTTTGGACAACATTTAAGCATGTTTAAAATTGAATTTCGAAAACCAACAGAGGCATATTGTGAATTACGAAAGAAAACAGGGATATATCGTGAATTTTCCCAAAAATATATTATTTGCATGTTAAATATTTATTATACATGGAGTATTAGAATAAAACAAGTACCCAATGAGTTCAAAGCTCTAAATGACAATAAATGTTGTCATCGTTTTACATACTAATAATCAAATCAATCCTTCGTCAGTAACACTACAGAGTTTAGACAGCAATCTCTTTCTTTTTGCCAGCATTGACCATCCAACAAATTGAGATACAGTAAGACCGAAGCTGAAATTGTTGGAACTTTCTTCACGTGAACGTTTCGGCATCAACTCAACCATGTCTTAGCAGGAAAATCCATCAGAATGGAAAGGGGGACGTAGGATATGGAACACAAACTTACAATCAGGTTGCTATTAGTGCTATGCTATGCATCAGACTTGAGAGTTGACATCCCTATTGTGTCTTCACTGGGTTGCGTTGCTGCCCCATTCATATCCTTTCTAAACTTTTTACCCTTCTTGCGGCGGAACATGTGCACAGACGGCGGAAGAAGGCTTTCTTGTATCTCCTGAAAAGACAATACGAATGACACTTGCAAATACCAGTAAAGGAAAAGAAGAAATTGCTAGTAGAAGAAATATGCAACCTGCCAGCCCTTCTTGCCTCCAACTCCGCCCTTAATCGCATAGGCCTCCTCGAATCCGCCATCCTTGAACAACAATCCTGCCGCTTTGAGCGAGTTACCATCAAAACTACCTTACATGAAAAAACCAAACATCAGTTTTCAACTTTCAACCTCCCACAGACAATACAGATTACCAGATCAATTTCCTTTTCAATCTCAAACATAACCTCACTCACTTGTCCAATATACAAAGAACAGTGTTCTCTGGGTCTGTGAATCTTTCCTTTACTCTCTCCACAAACCCATCTTCATCCTCTTCCGAGAATTCAACCTGAACAACACTCTTCCCTAAGATCTTCAAATTGGGAGAAGCAAGCACAGCCACGCTCTTCTTATCCCTTATATCCAGCAGTTGAGCACGTGGGTCGTCCCGCAGGCGACGAAATGAGTCAATGGCCGACATGTACTTGCACTTAGACAAGTAGTATTTGACGACGGGGGTCACAACCAGCCAGATGAACATCACCCCAGCGACGAAGAATGGGTTTCGGTTGTTGAAATCGTCGATGGAGATTAAGATCGATTCCAGGTTGATTTTATCGGAGGCCTCGTCGGGTGAGAGGGGTAGGTCGGAGGCGGCTAAGGTGGGAAGGGGAGAGGCGACGAAGAGGAGGGAGTGAGCCATAGTCGAAGAAAGATGGCATTTTGGAGACAAAATAGAGGAAGGCAATTTGACGGGTGATTCCACAAGCGCTGACGAGTATTGTGGAGTAACAACTGCGAGGATGGGAATTGCGCCGAGACCGTGAGGTCTGACGGATGGGTAAAATGAAGCAAAGCAGGACGCCATGATCCCGCACTGCTCCGGAAGTGGAATGATGAAATTGGGTGGACAAGCTTGGCTCTGCGCGAGTTTGGACTGGAAATAAAATCGCAAATTATTACCTTTATCCAATCAATTTGTGTTCATTTTTGTTTTATAATATGGGTCCGTTTTAGAAAATTACACATTTATTAAAAATAATAGAAAAATAACAAATGTCACTTTTTATTTTTTTATGTAGATAAAAGTTATTTGTGTGTTGAATAGTAGGGTAAAAGATGGAAAAAAAGTGTGTCAAAAACCTAGAATGACTTATATTTTGAACAAGATTCAAATCCTAAAATGACAGATATTAATTAACGAACGAAGTATAATTTTTTATGAGTAGTGATACATATTTAAGTTTTAAAAGTGTAAATTTATGGATTGTATATTTTTCTAAGAATATATTTCATACTTAAGAAATATACATTAACTTGACTATGGTTGACCAAAATGGGTGGTTATTTCAGTTATCCGAAATAATCGTTCTTTTTTTTTCTTGGATTCGATCACTGTATTTTTTAATCGTTATACGAAATTTTGGTTTCGGTTAAAACGGTCATCCGTAATAAAGTAAGGTTCACTTAACAGATATAGAAATCCAAATGACGGTTATCCGTAATAAACAAATTTGTTTAAAAATGTTTTTTTAGTTTTTTTTTTCTACACCCAATAATTTTATCTAATAATTTACTATTCACTTAATTAGGTTTAGGTTTTGATTATTTGGGTTAATTTAGAAAGTTTGATTTTTTTCAGTTATTTAAGAAAGTTCGGTTATTTTGGGAAGTTCGGTTATTCCGGTTATTTCATAAACTTTGGTTATCAGGCGGTTAACGGTTATTAGTGTAACATAAAAAACGGTTATCTGTTAAAATGGTAATCGGCTAAAACAGATATTAGTATTAACTTTGGTTAATTCGTTTATAACTGAAATAACCGAACACCATATTTTATTTTAAACATAGGTTAACGGATATCCGTTTTAACCGTTTGCTCACCCCTAAACTTGACTATGTTTGGATGTAAACATTTGAAAATACCATGGCTAAATTCATGCGCGGAATCGAAGATGCGGGAATGTCGCAGTAATAACCCGAATGTTTAGTGGTATAAAAGATAGAGTAATTTTGTATAAAAATTAAATAGTTATAAATTTTAAAATATAAGCTCAAAATGAAAAAAAAATGCAACACTACTCATCTGAATTCAAGCTCCCAAAACAAGATCAGACATGAATATGTTTTGACAACTTAAACTTTTTTTTATTTTTTATATGTTTACGATGATACACTAAATTGCTTATATGATTCATTAATTTTGATATTATGATTCATCGCAATTGATATTATGATTCATTAACTAATAAGTCGTGAAATATATATCAAACTTCAGAACTGATGAAAACCATTATTGTTTTGTGGTGTATTATGTTTATTTGCATGATGTATGTTAAGTCTTATATGGTGAATCATCTATTATGATTCATTAAGTAATACATGAATTAGATAACAAACATCGGAACCGAAAAAAAATCAATATTGTTTTATGGTGTACTATTATTGTTTTGTGATGTATTATTATTATTTTTGTGGTGTATTATTTATTACTTATATGTTTACAATGATACACTCTATGATTCATTAATTTTGATATTATGAATCATTAAAATGGATATTATGATTCATTAAAATTTATATTATGATTCATTAACCAATAAGTAGTGAATTAGATAACAAACTTCAGAACTGATAAATAATCATTATTGTTTTGTGGTGTATTATTATTATTTTTGGGTGACGTATTTTATTGGTTTGTGGTGAATTATTATTATTATTATTATTATTTGCATGATGTATGTTAAGACTTATATGGTGAATCGTGTATTTCCCTCACATACCAATTTCAGACTAATAACGGATCATTATTGTTTATGACGTGTATTGTTATTGTTATATGTTATATTTTAAATTGTATGTGGTGAATCATAAATCTCGTTGGTATAGGCAGATATATACAGTAGATAATATAAATTTTTAAAGTGATCAAAACATATTCATGTTTGATCTTGTTTTGAAGAGCTTGAATTTAGATGAATAATAGTATATATTTTTTCCATTTTGGACTTATATTTTGTAAGTTACCATCAATTAAAGTTAATGTAATAAAAAACAGTACAATCAGTAGTTGACTGGAATGCCAACTCATATGTGCCGCACCAACTATCCTGCAAGCCAGCCGCATGATTGACGCGCTGTAATCCATGATAACAAAGTTTGAGAAACAAGACCACAAAGTTTTTATTGATAATGTTACCTTTTTTGGAAATACCTATTACGATTAGATTAATACTTAGGTACAAGATGGTAATAAGCAGGGAACAAAGCCCCGAACATGTAGACAAGATGACCGGTGGAGAAACCCCGCCATACAGTAAGGGGCAGGAGCTCCTATCCGGAGCAAGATGAAACCAATTAGGACTATATAGGCATTTATTCTAATAGTAAGGGAAGGCAAATTCCCAAAAGATAAGATTGTAATAAGAGACAAGTAAACATAGACCCAATCTATAAATATTCTAACAGAACCACATGAAATCCTGTCAAACGATCCTGCAAAAATTATTTTTACCTCATCATGCAATAAGAAAGGATACAGGGCCATCAGAACGTGCTACCCCCGAGAGCCCTGGAAAAAAAGGTGTCCTTTCTCTGGGCAACCACCAGCCAAACCAAGGGTTGCCACAATATAATGAGAGGAAGCCGAAGGGTTAGTTTCTTCCATATGAATCTGGTGGACGGTCAGCTAAGGTTCTTTGACGGTGGAATATGACTTACCCTTATTTCCTCTTATAGCATTATGATCGGCTTTAGGGGGGTTCCATTCATCGTTACGACCTCCTTTTGAGGACGATCGATGTGCCTACTTTTCCTTCCTAGGGATCTCTGAGGGCTAAAGTTACCACTGTGTTGTAAAGGAGGGTTAATTCTTGATTCTTTAAAGCTCAAAGTCGGTGAGTTATTGACTAACGACTGAGCCTTTCCTGAGTCATTCCTAGCACGTGGTAAGTCTAGGACACATAAAATCTTCAAAAATTCATAATCAGCATCAGCCGAGAATTTCATGCCTGGGCTAGGGTTGGTCGTGCTCATCCACGAGCCATACGGGTACACGCCTATAGGGGGATTTGATTGATCAAGATAGTCCTTGGTGGCATGAGTAAGCAAGCCACAACGGAAACCTATAGGAGGCAATTTTTTGTAAGTGACGCGCAGGGCGATTCAAGTCCTTCCACTGAGACTTTCACACACTAGAGGAGGGGTCGACGAAGATCAATCAGGACTACGAATCGGAGGTAATTGATAAGTCGGGAATTTGCCTAAGTTTACGAGGCTAATTCATGCTTAATTATCTACGTTATGACTTTAAATTCCCTCCTTATTGTTTTATTTACGCTTTATTGTTATATTTGTCTCCTATGATTGTTTTGGTATGTTTTCAGGGTAAAATGCTCAAGAAGATGCTTAAACGAAGACTTTAGAGTTTGAGTCAACCAATGGAAGTCAAACCAGAGTCAAATGTTGAGTTTTGTCCACCTACTGCCGTGTTTTTATGTTGGTCCGGGTTTGCGTCCCAGTTTGTAAACCCGGACCAATCCAGCGAGGACCTTTCTGCCTATTTTCAGACGTGGTCCTGGTTTACGTACTTGTTTGGAAACCCGGACCATCCGTCAGAGAAAATTGTCTGCCTAGTTTAAGAGGTGTTCTGGGTTTGCGTACTTGTTTGCAAACCCGGACCAATATTAGCGGAGGGTCGGAGATCGTTGTCATGAAAATAAAAGATTCTTTTATTTTATCTTTAAGAAGAGCCGTCGTATAATAAAAGAGAAGGGTCAGGAGTTTTAGACCTAAGTTTCATTCTACGTGACATTCTTGACATCAGAGAGAGAGAGAAAGTTAGCAGATTTTGAAGATTTTGACTAGGAGTTTGAGCAGGCAGATTGGAGATTAAACACAAAGACTTCACCACGGAGTTCCAAATCAGAGTTTCTTCTTGTTCTATCTCTCTAATACTATTTTCTATAGATTTATTTATTGTTAACAAGACTATGGCTGAGTAGTACTTTTAGATTCCGGTTTGCTATGTAATCCGAATTCGAAGTTCCAATATCTTTGTGGTTTTACCAGTTTTAATATGATTAAAGTTTTGTTCTTTGTTTATATTAATTCTCTGGTAGTCTGGCCAATTATTATAGATTACTAGTTTGTCTGCTTACAAGTGAGAACTGTGGCATTTAATAGACTACAGGAACAAAAGCAGTTAATTTGAAGACGGAAATTCCTATAAAATATTAGCTGATTATCTAACTAGGTCGTACGTAAAGCTGTTAGTAATTAGGAAATTCATAACGAGAGTTAGGGTTTGGTAATTGCTAATTAGATTTTGCCGAGTGGGAGACCGAACGTGAAATAATATGATCTAGGATTTTAATCTAGAATCTGGTAAACACATTGAGAAGGGAAACCGAGAATTAGGAGGAGTAGTAAACTGGGATTACTCCCAAAATTATCAAGAAAACCAACATATTTCTTTCAGCAGTTATTGTTATTGTTTATTTTATCTTTAGAAATACAATTTCATCAATTAAATCCCCCCAATTTCCTGTTTTCTGATTACATTAATTCAATAGTTAGGTAAATTAGAGATTAGACTAGACACTGCCTCTTTGGTTTGATAACCTAGGGAATACTTCTAGGAAAACTTGTTACAAAGACCGGTACACTTGCCAAATTAGGTTTTAACCCCAACAAAGTTTTTGGCGCCATTGTCGGGGAGGCACGGTTATTTACTTTAATTTATATTTTTCTTTTCTTTTATTTTTGTTCTGTTTTGTTTATTTATTTTGTTTGTTTATTTTTATTTAATTTGGTGATTATTTTCGTAGTTTGTTTATTACTGATTTTTATAGTTATTTTATTTTTAGGCTTAAAATTTTTCTAGGTTTAATTTGTTTTTGATTTACGAAATTTTTATTTCACTAGTTGATTTTTTTGGTTGTTTTTAATTTTTAATATTCCTCTTTGTTTATCATTACTTTTATTTATTTGAGTTTATTTTGTTTAAGGTTATTTTATCTTGTTTTCTATTGATCTAATTTAAGTGTATGCCTGTTACTCGTTCTACAGGCAATCCTAAATTAGTGCTTGAACCTGAGATATAGTGACTTGCTAGACGAATTCGTCAAGGATTAGTTCTGGATTCTACAGTTGAGCCAGAAGTGTTTATCAAGGATTCGCTAGTTGATACATTTGTTTCAGAAGAGGAGTGTGCTATGGGGGATAACAGTAACAACCAGGAGAGAAGGATGAATGACTACACCCGTCCGAATGTGGAGGGACTCACATCACCCATTGTGATTCCTGCAATACCAGTGGGGGTAGAATGACAATTCACGACACACTACATCACGATGGTCTTGAATGCGCCATAGTTCAGTGGGACAGTTACAGAAGATCCAAATGTTCATCTCACATCCTTTCTACGGTTGGTTGGAGCGTGTTCGACCCAGGCATCTCAGAAGGTAGCAAGGATGACTTTGTTTCTGAAATACCCCAGACCTAAGTTTGTCAAGTAAACATCAATATATGATGTAGTAAGGCTAAAATATGCCTTATAGAGATTGATAGACAATTTAAACCAAGGAAAACACAAGAAAATGCCTTAACGACAATTAAGGCAAACATATGCTCTAAGCTTGGAGAGACTTGGGTGAGTACCCAAATATCATGCTAAGACCTTAGTAATATCCTAATGGTCATGTTAAACCAATTACCAAAGAAAACCAAGCTTAAAAACAAGCTTAAACACAAAATGTGCTTTAAGACTCCTTAAAGCACCTTTTTGAGAAATTGTCTTAGAAATGAGTTTTGAGTGGCTAAATGCCCATGATTACACCTTAATCAACATGTGTACTAATTAGTATCACATTAGGAAGCCTAAATCAATGGGAAACCAAAAATTTCACGAATATGTGCACTAATTAGTGAATAGTGCCAAATAGTGCCCAAATTAAGCTTAAGTCAACATAAGTCAATAAGATGGTCAACCAAGACCATAAATATCTTGGTTATTAAGGGGGTGGCCGGTTTTGATGTGGGGAGTCACCACATGACTAAGCAAATAAAGGAAAAGAAGAGTAAAGAGAGAATAGTACTATTTGCTTTATAAAAGTAAAATACCTTATATTAACCTACCTCTCTCCTCTCTTCTTCACTTCTCTTCTTCTTCCACAATTTTCGTCCTCTTCTCTCTGTTTTAAACCGTCTCCAAGCAGCACCCATGGCACCACCACCTTGCTTTGTCTACAACTTACTCGTCTTAGCTCCAAATAAAAAACTAAACACATATATCTCTTAGTTAGACCAAGACCTTGCTTCCTATCTTTTCAAAATCTGAAAAGCCTCATTTTGGAGCCATGGGAAATCACCATTGGAGGAGGAAAAGCTAGCTTGAGGTGTTCATGATCTTCTCCATTCATTCTAGGTAAGGAAAATGTAAGAAAAACCAAGTTTCCATCACTTTTCCTTCATGACCGAAAATTACCTTCTCATGGAGCCTTGTTTTATGCCTTGTTATAGCTTATTTTCTATTCTCCAAGGGCTAGAGGAGGTCCTTCTTGATTCATATCCAAGCCCACCTTAAGACTTCAAGGTAAAACATTCATTTTTATACCTTAGAACACATTTTAACCTAGGTTTTCATTCCTTAAGGTTAGTGTATTATTTAGCACTCATGAGAGCCAATGTATATTGATTAGAACATTGGCAAGGGAAATGTAAATGGTGGCCGAGATTTCCAAGGGAAGAAGCCTAAGGAGGAACTTGAGAGAAACTTGAGAAAAACAAGGTAAATTGCTTACCTAATGGTGGTTTAAGGTTTAAGGAATGAGTTTTATATGAGTACCAATGTAGCCTAGGGCTTGCATTAGGTAATGGGTTAAATAACCTAGGAAAAAGAATTTAAACAAGCTTATGAACTTGTGACTAAGGAGCCAATGGGAATGAGTTAGTAAGGTAAGTTTAAGATGAGCTTTAAGAGCATTATAACTACTATGAGATTGATGGGTGTATTTGCAGGTTGAAAGCTTTTATATGTGGGAAATTCAGTGTTTAAGTTTAAGTCATTTAAGGGCCTAAGAGCCATGTCATTTAAGAGCCTTAGTGCTATGCAATTTAAGATTATTGCATTATATTGAGTTTGATGTGAATGAGTTGGTGGGTGATAAAATATGATGAGAAAGAACTTGATGTATGTGAGATGGTTGAATGAGGAAAACAATGCATTTGGGCATGATAATATACTAGAGGAGCTATGGCGAAATTTTAGTAGAAAGCGAAGTGTTTAAGTGGTGGTTGTGAATTAATATGCCCTAGGGTTTACTAGGGATCATTAAGAGGAATTTGAGTGGAAATGAGTTAACTAAGTAGTTCTTGAGGTTTAGAATGACCTAGAATTGTCTATGAGGAAATTAGAGTTTAGGTGGGTGTATTGAACACACCAAAGTCATGGTAAGAGGAATGGTGAGACTTGTGCATAAATTTGAAGGATAAGGTGTATAATGCTTTAAGATGATTTAGGTATGAACTAGGAAAAATATCAATGAGAATTTTGGGAAGCTTGTGTAAGTAGTGATGATGTTAGTAGTGGAACAATAAGGTTTTAGTCTAGATGGTAATGAGTGGACTTAGGTGATGGAAGAGAAAGGTGTGGGAGAATGTTGTCAAATGTCAAGGAAAATGACTAGGAATGTAAAAGAGCGTATGAACATGAGAATGTTGAGTAGATTGAGTAAAAGAGATGTAGGTGCTTAGAGGTTGGGAAGAAATGTTTAGGTGTGTCCAAGAGTTTAGGAATGATGAGTAATAAATGGAAAGGAGAGGAATTGGTGCATGGATATGCAAGGTGACTTGAGAAAGTTTTGGTAAATGAGCTGAAGATGGAAAAGATGATGTCTATGAAGTGCTCAAACTATTAAGGAGGGAACACTTGGGTTGGTTGAAGTTTTGGTAAGGTTACAAGTTGGAAATGTAAGGAATTATATGATAAGTGTTAGGAGTGTTTGTAAGGATTTAGTAAATGTTTAAGAAGATCATTGAAAGTTGTTTTGGAGAGTTTGGTGGAAGTTCTAAGGTGAGTTTAGGTGCCTAAATGGTATTAGGACACATGGGGGAACTTGTGGAGAAGTTTGGAGTCAAATGGGAGTTTAGAAACAAGGTTCTGGAGCCGACCGACCTTAGGGACCGGACCTGCAAGGTCGGTCGAGCTCAGTTTACACTACCGGAAAGAGTTTCTGGAATCGACCAAACTTGGGGATCGGACTTACAAGTTCGGTTGGACTTGTATTTTGTGTACGAATTGAGTCTCTGGAATCGACCGAACATGGGACCGAACTTGGCAAGTTCGGTCGGACTTAAATTTCCCATGGGGAAAACTCTCGGGAATGGACCGACCTTGGGGACCAGACTTGCAAGGTCGGTCGAGGTAAAATTTTCAAACGGTAATAAGTTCTGGAATGGACCGACCTTGGGCAAGGTCGGTCGGTAAGGTCGGTCGACCCTAAAAATGAAAAAAAAGAGAAAGAGACCCTAAGAAAGTATAATGGTATTAATGGTACCCCATTAAGAGGGCATTGATTATTAGAGGTATAAAGACCTAAGGGATTAAGTTAAGTATAAACTTAAAAGTTTAAAGTTAAGTTGTAAGATTAAGTTGTAAAACTTAGGAGGTGTTAGGTGGGGATCATTATGGGTTAAGTAAGTTAAATAAGTTTAATTAAGTTAAGTGATTAACAACCTAAAACTGAATGAATGTTTTAGGGCTTGAGTATTTGGACTCCGGAAGAGAGTAAGCAACCGAACGACCACGTGAACGGTACAGTTCTTCTTGTGACCTGCTTGCTAACGGGTGTCCCTCGGTGTGTGCTATTGTTTTTTGTGTGCTCACTAAACAAGATAAAGCATGCAAACCGGAACATTATGTTTATTGTATTGTTGTGTGATGTTTGAAAACTAACACAACTTATCGTGAGAACTTACTAACCAACGCTTAGTAAGGATTTGAGTGAGACTAAGGAACGCTCCCTAATATAAGTGTGTTATAAACCGAAAGAGGTTAACCAACGAACATGGTCTTAAGACCTTTACTAACTGCTACTTGGGGGGGAGTGAGGAACCCGGGACTGACTCCGGTCATGCATGCTAAGGAAAGGGGGTCGGTATCTATAGCAGATCCGACTTCCGCTTAAGGACTAGTCTCCAGACTAGTAGCCTAGGGTCGGTTGGCCGGCTCAGCTATATTGGACATCCAGTCCAAGGTAGGTGGCTTTAAGATGGCGTGGGGGGATCTAGCCTACATCCCCGACAATTTAAGAATGTTGTTTATTGCCGGTAAGTGTCCTGCTGCTGGCTAGGGTTAACCAAACCCTACGAAAATAACAACGAACTAAGGGTTAACCTTCCCAATGAGAGAACGGTTGGCATATATAGATAAGGTTGAGTAAGTTGCAACCATTCCTATTAAAAGGATGGTTTGCATTATAAGACTGAGATAAGCTACACCCATTCCTTTTTAAAGGTTGGTTGTTTCTAAGACTAAGATAGGACTAAGATTGAGGTAATATAAGTATGGACTAAGAATAAGAGGGAACATAACTTAGGGAGTTAAATAATTAACTCTCTAATTAAGGGAACGCATTTAAGTCATTCATTATGTTTGAACTTTGATTGTTCATATTTGGTTTGTTGTTTATTGCACTTTCAATTATGTTGTGCGTCTAATCAACCTCCATGCTATTGACACTTAGTCGTCGTAGCCACGTTAGCTTGGGGGCCATGAGAGGATCGTACCAGCATTCGTGCTGACCCCCTCTGGGGACTGTTTTTACTACACAGGTGATCGTCAGGAGGCGTCCATCGCGAGAGTAAGAAGGGGTACAAGCGTTACAGGTTACATGTGGCCTACGAGTTGTGCATGTACACTTGTATGGCAATTTGAGTTAGTAAGATGTATAGGTTGTGAGGGGCTGTAAGAAGGATATGTATTGGTTAAGATTTGCATGTACTAATGTTTGGTATATTCTGTCAATCAGACCGTGGCAAGGTCCTGGAGTGTATTGAATTCCGCTGTGACATTTATATATATGTTGTTAAGTTGCGAAACCACATTCGGATTGAGTTGGGGTGTTACAAAAAGTGGTATCAGAGCGTAGTTACGCTCTGAAGACAAGAATTACCGAACTTAGGAGAATACTGAGGTTGAGTTTGAGTTCTGGGTTAAGGGTTGAGTGATAGAGTGAGAGGTGCGTTAGTTAGGACTTCCCGGTATTTACCGGATATCTATAGTACCTAGACCCGCCCTCCACATCCCTAACCCTGAATGCGTGGAACAAATGCCAGAGAGAAGAACGCCTTCTCTTACTCGGGGAAACCCGATCTGGCAGTTAGTTAACAGTAAGCAAAACGAGAAACATCTTGTTGCACAATAGTTACGGAGAACTTGGAGGTTTTAATGGAGCGCAACAGCGAAACAGGCGCTACCTATGGAATTCTATCAATAAAGGAATGGTAATTACCGGCAACATGGGTCGACATGCTACGCAGTCAAAGTAACCCGCAATACCGATGATAAGGAAAGCACTACGAGTGCAATGGATAAGGAAAGATAAGCGATGTGAGTACCGGACAGTGATCCGAGTGAGCATGACAGTGGGATAGTGTAAATCTTAAGGGATAAAGATTACTGGAAAGTCCAGTTAAGAACGGGAACTCCAGACCCCATACAATGAAGAAGGTTGCAAACCTGGCCGACATAACGCGGACGACGGTAGAAACTCATACAAATTGTATACCAGAATAGGACTACGATGTAGTGCCTAAAGGAGAATCATTACTTAGTAACCACAACAAAATGTGTGGAGACAGGAGCGAGGACTAAGACAGGAGTAAATAACAAGGGGTTCCCTCAGAAAGAGGAACACCCTGATAAGTGATAGCACTATCAAACGGCAAGGAAACTGCTAAAGGGTCAGTTATCCAAACTAAAGAACATCGAAGGAGTCCCGAGGACTACCAAAGATATAAAATATTAGGAGGAAGTACCATTACTGATGCGCAAAGCACCGGTAACCCATCTTGCATGGCGCACTTGCCGTAGCAAGTGCTACCACGGCTAAACTATACAGGAAGCCATCATGGCGAGATAGTAGAACGCTACGGTTGTAGTACATAGTAATACCGGACTGTAAATCCATACGAACGGGAAAATGAGACCGTGGAAAGGTCTGACGACCTGACCAAGATAAGATGAGCCGACACATTAGACAGCAGGGAGCTGAACTTGGACGAAGTATCAAATGATATAAATTTGAGAAACAGTACAACCTACTACAACAACAATAACCGACAACACGGTAAGAACACTAAACCCGGATCTCAAAGAGAAGAACATAAGAGATCGCTCAATAATGCGAGCAAAACACTACGTAGTGATAACGTACAAGGAATGCATTACGGAATACAATGAAGACCATCGACATAAGAACTTTCAACAAGGGTGGGGTAAGACTCCCAGATTGATCGCTAAGAATACCAGTAATAAGCATTCTTCAAGGAAGATGTTGGAAAACCCAGAAAACAAGGATAAAAGAAATGAACATAAGCTATAACCTACTAAGGATTAAAGACGTACAACTCTGGAAAAGGAAAGCTTAGAAGACTACCCCCACAGAGCGGGCATAGTCAAGCCGAACAAACTGATGAATGACAGCTAATACTGTTTGCCTAACTCATTAACACCCAAGTGTGAACAATCATCAACGGGTGGCGTAGTCAACGGAAGTTGAACGAAGCGTTGAGATGGAAGCATAAGATGACAGGATGATATCCAACTTGGACACCGTAAGGCAAACCCCTAATACGAACTTATCCTTATTTGCTAAAAGACATAAGTCTAATAAAACGACAGTATTGTCAAAGACACTAAGTGACCTCAGATCACCTGAATAAACTTCCATAGCAGGAAGCAGGATGCAGCGACTTACCATGAAACCCAATACTACATTTAGTATGTAACCTAACGGTGGATTGTGTTCAAGGAAACAAAAACCTATAAGGATGACCTACGGATGAGTAAGAGTACAAGTAATGAACTGAGGCATTAAACACGAAGAGCCTACGAGCCAAGGATGTTAACCACATCAGAGCCGAGGTACAGTAAGTTGTAAGAGAGCTTATGTAAGCCATGAGGAACTACAATTCGTAGATATGAACGGTTACAAACCTATAACTTAGATTGGGGAAAATATTACCAAGAAAGAGTACCAATGAGAATATTGAGATAATGCTAAGGACAGGGGCGGAGAACGAACCATGCCTTTAGGGTGGGGATACCTCTCCTTGTTGTGAGGCCAAGAGTGGGAATAAACCACTCAAAAAGGGCTTTCACTTATTAGAGAAATAATACGTTTGTTAGAGAATGGAAACTGTAAACCTTGAAATTACCTTAGAACTTACCAGATGCACTTGAGTAATGAGGGATTGAATATAAGGTAAGATGTTAGAGTAAATGAGTAAGTAGTTGCGCCACCGATGGGCAACATGGTAAGGGCCAACTACCATGGTAGTAGTGGTCGTGAGTACAATATTTATATAAGAGGATTAAGTCATGGTGCGCGGTAAAGCGACCGTTATGTATGAACCGTCAAATATTGACACTAAGGCAATTAAATTCATAAGCTAAGACCGATATAAGTAAGAGAATAAGATGGTAGACGAACTGTGCATTGATGCTAGTAGTCTGGACCTGGTTAGGTAAGATTTCACAGGATGCACACTACCCATTCCTTAAGGAACTGGAAGTACATTCCTAGTAGAACAAATATGGGAAAGAAGATAAGAGGCTCTATGGAAAGAGACCTCAGTTACTAAGAGACCGAATCAGTACGGAATACAGAAAGGATCTAGAGCATACCATACCCAAGAACACAGTAAATGGATTTCCCTTGATTAACTTCAAGAAGAACAATAAGTGTTATTATGGAATGATGAAAGAGGAGATCGACAACAGAATACTTCATAATTAGCAATAGCTAAATGTGTGACGGACACTATGAGTTTACTAAAATGAGACGTGGGACGGCTGCACCCCACAGGGGCTTGCAGGCCTGACACGCTCATTTATGAGTTAGTTGGGTAAGTAGTAATGTACCAGTAAGGTACCCCATGCATGTAGACGAGTGGTGTAAGGAACACGGGAAGTAGTCGACTCCGTACCACGGACAACGACGCAAGATCAGACAAGAGCAGCTACTACCACAAACAGTCGAAGAGAAGAAGTCAGTTGAACCAACAACACGAGGGAATCAGAGAACAAATAATTAAGGACTATGAAGTGCAAAGAGCACGGATTAATAAGCACAGACATTGGACATGTCTTAAAGTGTTAAGGATAAGGTTGTAAAGCGCAATAAGCACTAAACAGTAGTTTCAGATTAAGGGTCATCCTCAGACCAAAGGTCAATTGGAGAGAACAATTTAGACATTCGAGGAAACACTAAGAGTATGAACATAAGATCTTCAAGGAGAATGGATAGACGAGTTACAACTCATTAAGGCCGTGTATATAAAAGATAACACGTGTCCACTGAGAGATCAATATTCCTAAACTGTAAGGAGACAGAAGGATATACAATACTATGAACGATTAGAAGGGCTATTAAGCTTAAGATTATCAGAGTCGTGCAGCGAAAGCTAGCAGATCAGTACCTTTGAGGTTAGACCAACTAAGTTAAGAAAATAGTATAAGTACCGTTAAGAATCTTCGATACAGAGACTAAGTCATTAGCATAGTTATGACCCTCTGATCGAATTATAAGTGATATAAACTACGTGGAAGCTAGAATGCTTAGTGAGAATTAGACATCTTGAACCTATGTTCAAGAATGATATGGCGTTGATTACGTGGGCGTAATCCATTTTAAGGGGGGTAGAGCGAAAACCGCTTAGCGTATGTTACATAAACTACGGTGTGCATAGCACAAAAGAATTTGAGAATATGTTTTACATAAACATTTTGAGATAAATCATGGTTATTGCACACAAAAAATGTGAATACCATACATATTAAGTACCTATCTTGCTAACTCCGGTGTGAGTACAAGTTAAGAGAATTAAGGAAGAGGATTAAGGAGACTTGAGAAATAAGGAATATATGAGGTATGAGTCGATATAAGACTATGTGTGAGATAAGAATAAGATAACACTATGGGATACTGTTTGATATGAATATAAGGAAGAAAATAGTAATGCTATGAGATGTAAGATGGTGAGAATTGGTATGAGACGGTTATAAAACTTAGTAGGAATTTAAGTCGTGAGGTAATTACTAAGAGATGAATCGGGAATGTTTGATGGACTGAGTCCTCACTTTGGAGATGTATTGATTATGATTAGAAGAACTAAGAAGATAGAAAATTGGACATGAGTGAATTATTTGGATGTTTGAAAATGACGTGGGAGGTGGAACTTGATTTTCTAGGGATCAAGAGAAACCGAACACAAATTAGGGTGGAAGGATAATTCTACACTGATGCTGATCACATCAGGGTTGGATGATTCCAGTGGTCACAATTAAATCACACTATGGATAGAGGCCTTAGGATAAAATGAAATTGGAGTTGATTGTATTTTTAATTAGAGGAATTATTCCTCACATGACCTCGTAAAAAGGATTACCTTTTTACTGAGTCTCGCCCATGAAGTCGAGGACGCACGAGCCTTTGTCTTCGGACCGGTGACATGGGGAGAGCAGAGTGTTTTGTATTCTGGCCCATGGTGACGAGGACGAATGAGCCATTGTCTACGGACCGGTGACATGGGAGAATACGTTGGAATTTTTTTTATGCGAATGTTTTAATCACCAAAAAGGAACAAAGAGAATTTTGAATGCTATACATGCTTAAGCATGTTGTGTGATATTTAAGTATAAGCATATGGAGGATCTAATGATCCAATAAGTTTAAGTATACATAAGTATGATCTATATGATCTATGGAATGAGGTAGACATGTGTTCTAATAAGATAAGGTGCATGGGAACTTTGGGGACAAAGTTCTTTTAAGGGGGGTAGATTGAAATACCCCAAACCTAAGTATGTTAAGTAAACATCAATATATGATGTAGTAAGGCTAAAATATGCCTTAGAGAGATTGGTAGACAATTTAAACCAAGGAAAACACAAGAAAATGCCTTAAAGGTAATTAAGGCAAAAATGTGCTCTAAGCTTGGAGAGACTTGGGTGAGTACCCAAATATCATGCTAAGACCTTAGTAATATCCTAATGGTCATGTTAAACCAATTACCAAAGAAAACCAAGCTCAAAAACAAGCTTAAACACAAAATGTGCTTTAAGACTCCTTAAAGCACCTTTTTGAGAAATTGTCTTAGAAATGAGTTTTGAGTGGCTAAATGCCCATGATTACACCTTAATCAACATGTGTACTAATTAGTATCACATTAGGAATCCTAAATCAATGGGAAACCAAAAATTTCACGAATATGTGCACTAATTAGTGAATAGTGCCAAATAGTGCCCAAATTAAGCTTAAGTCAACATAAGTCAATAAGATGGTCAACCAAGACCATAAATATCTTGGTTATTAAGGGGGTGGCCGGTTTTGATGTGGGGAGTCACCACATGACTAAGCAAATAAAGGAAAAGAAGAGTAAAGAGAGAATAGTACTATTTGCTTTATAAAAGTAAAATACCTTATATTAACCTACCTCTCTCCTCTCTTCTTCACTTCTCTTCTTCTTCCATGATTTTCTTCCTCTTCTCTCTGTTTTAAACCGTCTCCAAGCAGCACCCATGGCACCACCAACTTGCTTTGTCTACAACTTACTCATCTTAGCTCCAAATCAAAAACTAAACACATATATCTCTTAGTTAGACCAAGACCTGGCTTCCTATCTTTTCAAAATCTGAAAAGCCTCATTTTGGAGCCATGGGAAATCACCATTGGAGGAGGAAAAGCTAGCTTGAGGTGTTCATGATCTTCTCCATTCATTCTAGGTAAGGAAAATGTAAGAAAAACCAAGTTTCCATCACTTTTCCTTCATGACCGAAAATTACCTTCTCATGGAGCCTTGTTTTATGCCTTGTTCTAGCTTATTTTCTATTCTCCAAGGGCTAGAGGAGGTCCTTCTTGATTCATATCCAAGCCCACCTTAAGACTTCAAGGTAAAACATTCATTTTTATACCTTAGCACACATTTTAACCTAGGTTTTTATTCCTTAAGGTTAGTGTATTATTTAGCACTCATGAGAGCCAATGTATATTGATTAGAACATTGGCAAGGGAAATGTAAATGGTGGCCGAGATTTCGAAGGGAAGAAGCCTAAGGAGGAACTTGAGAGAAACTTGAGAAAAACAAGGTAAATTGCTTACCTAATGGTGGTTTAAGGTTTAAGGAATGAGTTTTAGATGAGTACCAATGTAGCCTAGGGCTTGCATTAGGTAATGGGTTAAATAACCTAGGAAAAAGAATTTAAACAAGCTTATGAACTTGTGACTAAGGAGCCAATGGGAATGAGTTAGTAAGGTAAGTTTAAGATGAGCTTTAAGAGCATTATAACTACTATGAGATTGATGGGTGTATTTGCAGGTTGAAAGCTTTTATATGTGGGAAATTCAGTGTTTAAGTTTAAGTCATTTAAGGGCCTAAGAGCCATGTCATTTAAGAGCCTTAGTGCTATGCAATTTAAGATTATTGCATTATATTGAGTTTGATGTGAATGAGTTGGTGGGTGATAAAATATGATGAGAAAGAACTTGATGTATGTGAGATGGTTGAATGAGGAAAACAATGCATTTGGGCATGATAATATACTAGAGGAGCTATGGCGAAATTTTAGTAGAAAGCGAAGTGTTTAAGTGGTGGTTGTGAATTAATATGCCCTAGGGTTTACTAGGGATCATTAAGAGGAATTTGAGTGGAAATGAGTTAACTAAGTAGTTCTTGAGGTTTAGAATGACCTAGAATTGTCTATGAGGAAATTAGAGTTTAGGTGGGTGTATTGAACACACCAAAGTCATGGTAAGAGGAATGGTGAGACTTGTGCATAAATTTGAAGGAGAAGGTGTATAATGCTTAAAGATGATTTAGGTATGAACTAGGAAAAATATCAATGAGAATTTTGGGAAGCTTGTGTAAGTATTGATGATGCTAGTAGTGGAACAATAAGGTTTTAGTCTAGATGGTAATGAGTGGACTTAGGTGATGGAAGAGAAAGGTGTGGGAGAATGTTGTCAAATGTCAAGGAAAATGACTAGGAATGTAAAAGAGCATATGAACATGAGAATGTTGAGTAGATTGAGTAAAAGAGATGTAGGTGCAAAGAGGTTGGGAAAAAATGTTTAGGTGTGTCCAAGAGTTTAGGAATGATGAGTAATAAATGGAAAGGAGAGGAATTGGTGCATGGATATGCAAGGTGACTTGAGGAAGTTTTGGTAAATGAGCTGAAGATGGAAAAGATGATGTCTATGAAGTGCTTAAACTGTTAAGGAGGGAACACTTGGGTTGGTTGAAGTTTTGGTAAGGTTACAAGTTGGAAATGTAAGAATTATATGATAAGTGTTAGGAGTGTTTGTAAGGATTTAGTAAATGTTTAAGAAGATCTTTGGAAGTTGTTTTGGAGAGTTTGGTGGAAGTTCTAAGGTGAGTTTAGGTGCCTAAATGGTATTAGGACACATGGGGGAACTTGTGGAGAAGTTTGGAGTCAAATGGGAGTTTAGATACAAGGTTATGGAGCCGACCGACCTTAGGGACCGGACCTGCAAGGTCGGTCGAGCTCAGTTTACACTACCGGAAAGAGTTTCTGGAATCGACTGAACTTGGGGACCGGACTTACAAGTTTGGTCGGGCTTTTATTTTGTGTACGAATTGAGTCTCTGGAATCGACCGAACATGGGACCGAACTTGGCAAGTTCGGTCGGACTTAAATTTCCCACGGGGAAAACTCTCGGGAATGGACCGACCTTGGGGACCGGACTTGCAAGGTCGGTCGAGGTAAAATTTTCAAACGGTAATAAGTTCTGGAATGGACCGACCTTGGGCAAGGTCGGTCGGTAAGGTCGGTCGACCCTA
This sequence comes from Limonium bicolor, assembly GCA_023374045.1. NCBI lineage: Eukaryota > Viridiplantae > Streptophyta > Magnoliopsida > Caryophyllales > Plumbaginaceae > Limonium > Limonium bicolor. The sequence goes on from CM041780.1 coordinate 205,789,002, forward strand.
AAAATGAAAAAAAAAGAGAAAGAGACCCGAAGAAAGTATAATGGTATTAATGGTACCCCATTAAGAGGGCATTGATTATTAGAGGTATAAAGACCTAAAGGATTAAGTTAAGTATAAACTTAAAAGTTTAAAGTTAAGTTGTAAGATTAAGTTATAAAACTTAGGAGGTGTTAGGTGGGGATCATTATGGGTTAAGTAAGTTAAATAAGTTTAATTAAGTTAAGTGATTAACAACCTAAAACTGAATGAATGTTTTAGGGCTTGAGTATTTGGACTCTGGAAGAGAGTAAGCAACTGAACGACCCACGGTGAACGGTACAGTTCTTCTTGTGACCTGCTAGCTAATGAGGTGTCCCTCGGCTTGTGTGCTATTTGTTTTTGTGTGGTCACTAAACAAGATAAAGCATGCAACCGGAACATTATGTTTATTGTATTGTTGTGTGATGTTTGAAAACTAACACAACTTATCGTGAGAACTTACTAACCAACGCTTAGTAAGGATTTGAGTGAGACTAAGGAACGCTCCCTAATATAAGTTTGTTATAAACCGAAAGAGGTTAACCAATGAACATGGTCTAAAGACCTTTACTAACTGGTACTTGGGGGGGGGGGGGAGTGAGGAACCCGGGACTGACTCCGGTCATGCATGCTAAGGAAAGGGGGTCAGTATCTATAGCAGATCCGACTTCCGCTTAAGGACTAGTCTCCGGACTAGTAGCCTAGGGTCAGTTGGCCGGCTCAGCTACATTGGACATCCAGTCCAAGGTAGGTGGCTTTAAGATGGCGTGGGGGGATCTAGCCTACATCCCCGACAATTTAAGAATGTTATTTATTGCCGGTAAGTGTCATGCTGCTGGCTAGGGTTAACCAAACCCTACGAAAATAAACAACGAACTAAGGGTTATCCTGTTCCCAATGAGAGAACGGTTGGCATATATAAGATAAGGTTGAGATAAGTTGCAACCATTCCTATTAAAAGGATGGTTTGCATTATAAGACTGAGATAAGCTACACCCATTCCTTTTTAAAGGTTGGTTGTTTCTAAGACTAAGATAGGACTAAGATTGAGGTAATATAAGTATGGACTAAGAATAAGAGGGAACATAACTTAGGGAGTTAAATAATTAACTCTCTAATTAAGGGAACACATTTAAGTCGTTCATTATGTTTGAACTTTGATTGTTCATATTTGGTTTGTTGTTTATTGCACTTTCAATTATGTTGTGCATCTAATCACCCATGCTATCGAATTAGTCGTCGTAGCCACGTTAGCTTGGGGGCCATGAGAGGATCGTACCAGCATTCGTGCTGACCCCGTCTGGGGGCTGTTTTTACTACACAGGTGATCGTCAGGAGGTGGCCGTCGCGATAGTAAGAAGGGGTACAAGCGTTACAGGTTACGTGTGGCCTACGAGTTGTGCATGTACACTTGTATGGCAATTTGAGTTAGTAAGATGTATAGGTTGTGAGGGGTTGTAAGAAGGATATGTATTGGTTAAGATTTGCATGTACTAATGTTCGGTATATTTTGTCAATCAGACCGTGGCAAGGTCCTGGAGTGTATTGAATTCCGCTGTGACATTTATATATATGTTGTTAAGTTGCGAAACCACATTCGGATTGAGTTGGGGTGTTACAGTTTCCCTTTTCCTTGAGGGATAGAGCTGCTGAGTGTTGAATTGCTTGGCTCCTAACAACATCACTTCTTGGGCTGGCTTGCCAACACGTTCTTGGCAAAGTACTTCCCACCATCTCGCATGTTGACCATGAGAGGTGAGATCACAAATTTCAAGCAATATAGTGGGGAGACTCTTTCAGAGGCTTGGGAGAGATTCAAGGGTATTGTTCGAAGAGTACCACACCATGGTCTGGGACAGGAAGTTGTGCTGCAATCTTTCTACAAAGATCTAGATCCCCTAAGCCGTCTTTTGGTGGATACTTGTGCAGGAGGTAGTCTCATGGAGCTTCCAATTACTAGGATGAAAGAGTTGCTTGAGACACTGACCAACTCAGCTAATCAGTGGGGAGGTGCTAGGGCTGCTACCGAGGTTCTTCCAAAGAAGACTGTTGGAATCTATAAGGTAGATTCAAACGCTCTCTTAGCTGCTAGGATGGACAGCATGTCTAAGCAATTTGAGAAGATGTGTGCAATGATGAATCCACAGTCAAGTGCAGCTTTTGTGTCCGATTCTTTTCCACAGTGTGAGTATTGTGGCAGAAGTTCCAACATGTGTCAATGTACCTCTCAGTAGAATGAAGAGGTAAATTATATGGGAAACAGGCAAGGGAACTTTTATAACAATCAAAATAATCAAGGATATCAGCAGCAAAGGTTCCAGGGAAATAACTATAGTCAGAGGCCTCCACAGTAGAACAATCAGCATTTTTAGAGACCTCATCAAAATCAGCAAATGCAGAATCAGCAGAAACAGAATCAGCCAGCTGGTGTTAGTTCAAGTTTGGAGGATATGATGCGGGAGTTTATCTTGTCGACCAATAGAAAACTCGAACAGCAAGAGAACACAAATCATGAGCAGAAGACATTCATGTTGGAGTAGAAAGCTTTCAACAAACACCTTGAGACTCAGATTGCCCAATTGAATGAAAGGTTTTCTGATAGACCCGTAGGGGCTCTACCTAGCCAGCCAGAGAAGAATCCTCGTGAGTATGCTAAAGCAGTGACGTTGAGGAGTGGTAGGCAGCTTGATCATTCGATCCCTGAAGTTGAAAACACTCTAGCTGAACCTGAAAAGGACAAGGTTGTTGATAAAGAGGTAGAGATTAATGAGGGGCCGGTGTCAGAAAGAGATCTAGTTGGAAACAATGCACAGAAAGAGAGTGAGCTGACCGGCGAAGCTGTCCAGTCTTCTCGATCATCATGACGGGTAGTCCCTGAGCTTCGAGTGCTGTTTTCAAATTGATTGAAAAAGAGAGACCTCGACGAGCAGTTTGGTAAGTTTCTAATCATTTTTAAGAAACTAACAATTACTATTCCTTTTTCAGATGCTTTGAAGCAGATGCCTATCTATGGGAAGTTCTTGAAGGACATCCTTTCAAATAGAAGGTCATTAGTTGAGAAGGAGACGATGCAATTGACAGAGAGAGTCTCTGCAGTGCTTAGCAAGAATCTTCCACCAAAGCTTGACGATCCCGGTTTACCAATCATTCCATGCTCAATAGGTAATGTCGACTGTGATAAGGGTCTATGTGATTTGGGAGCTAGCATTAATTTGATGCCTTTGTCCATGTATCTTCAGCTTGTATTAGGGAAGTGTGAGCCCACTCGTATTACTCCAGTTGGCAGATAGATCCATTATTTTCCCGAAGGGTGTGGTGAGAGATTTAGTTGTTTCTGTTGGTACTTTTGTTTTCCCTACTGATTTTGTGATTCTAGATACGGAGGAAGACAAGGAAGTGCCATTAATCCTTGGGCATCCTTTCATGCGAACAGCTAGAACCCTCATTGATGTTGAGGGTGATAAGATTATTTTAAGAATGCATGATGAGCAGCTGGTTTTTCATATGTCCAAGGTTACTAAACACCCTTATGACGTGCATGCTTGATTTAGTTTGGATTCTATTAATTCTTTGATGCGGGAATATATTTTTGGTTCAGCTGAATTGGATGAATTAGAGAAGTGTTTAATCAATTCTTTCGATGGAGCTCATGAGGATCCAGAAATTGCTGAGGTTGCATTTCATCTTTCAGCAGGCAGGCCATTTCGTAAGGGTGCTAATGTGGAGAAGGAGAGACTAGAACGAGAACCTAAGGAGTTGATTCCTTCTATCAAAGCACCACCCACCTTAGAGCTGAAACCTCTTCCTAGTCATTTGAAATATGTCTTTTTAGTTGAGCCCTCTAGTTTACCTGTTATTGTCTCTGCAAATCTAACAAATACACAGGAGGAGCAACTTTTACAGGTACTCAGGAAGAACAAGGAAGCAATTGGATGGTCTATTGCTGATATCAAGGGGATATCAGGCAACTTCTGCACCCACCGCATTCACTTAGAGGAAAATTGCAAGCCAATGGTTCAACCTCAACGGCGTTTGAACCCGAACATGAAGGAAGTAGTGAAGAAGGAGGTAATCAAGCTTCTGGATGCCGGTATTATCTATGCTATTTCTGATAGTGAATGGGTAAGTCCTACATGGGTAGTGCCAAAGAAAAGGAGATTTATTGTAGTTCCCAATGATAAAAGTGAGTTAGTTCCTCAAAGAACTATTACAGGGCATAGGGTGTGTATTAACTATAGGAAGTTGAATGCTGCCACTAGAAAAGATCATTTTCCTCTTCCATTCATTGACCAAATGTTAGAGAGACTTTCAGGGCATAAATATTATTGTTTCTTGGATGGATATTTTGGCTATTTTCAGATTCCTATTGCTGTAGAGGACCAGGAGAAGACCACATTTACATGCCCCTATGAAACATATGCTTATCGATGCATGCCTTTTGGATTGTGCAATGCACCAGCTACCTTCCAGTGATGCACGACTGCTATATTTTCTGATTATCTTGAGAAATGCATCAAGGTATTTATGGATGATTTTTCTGTGTTTGGACTAACGTTTGATTCTTGTTTGGACAATTTAGATCATATTCTAGCCAGGTGCAGCGAAACTCATCTAGTTTTGAACTGGGAGAAGTGCCACTTCATGGTGCAAGAGGGCATTGTGTTGGGTCATAAGGTATCAAGCAAGGGTAATGAGGTGGATAAAGCCAAAGTTGAAGTCATTGAGAAGTTGCCACCGCCAGCCTCTGTGAAAGATGTCATGAGTTTCCTTGGTCATGCAGGTTTCTACAGACGGTTCATCAAAGACTTTTTGAAGATCTCTATGCCACTGTGTGATCTGTTAGTGAAAGATGCAAAGTTTGAGTTTGCACAGGAGTGTCTTGATGCATTCGATAAATATAAAGGAAAGTTGGTGACTGCCCCGTGTCATTGCTCATGTTGGTCCTTACCCTTCGAATCATGTGTGATGCGGGTGATTTGCTATGGGAGCGTTCTAGGTCAGGCATGAGAAGGTGCTGCGTGTTCTTTATTACGCAGCAGCAAGACACTTAATGATGCCCAAAAGAATTATGCCACGACAGAAAAGGAGTTGCTGGCCATTGTTTTTGCTTATGACAAGTTCAGACCATATATCATTGGGAGCAAAGTCTTAGTACATACCGATCATTCTGCCTTGAGCTACTTGTTCAAAAAAGCTGATGCTAAGCCTAGGTTGATCAGATAGATATTACTCCTTCAAGAGTTTGATATTGAGGTGAAGGACAAGCCCGGAGTGTAGAATGGAGTTGCTGGTCATTTATCATAGATGCAGTGTCCTGATAACGGTATACCAATCAATGAATACTTCCCACATGAGTTGGTGTATGCAGTTAGTTTTAAGGAGGACCCTTGGTATGCTGATATCGTGAATTTCCTTGCTAAGTAGATTTTGCCACAAGAGATGACTTATCAGCAGCGGAAGAAATTCTTTTCTACTGTTAAGCATTACCGATGGGATGATCCATTTTTGTTCAAGATTTGTGGTGATGGGATTATTCGTCGGTGTGTCCCGGAGACTGAGACATGTGAAATCCTTGTCCATTGCCATTCAAGAGAGGCTGGAGGACATTTTGGGCCAGCCAAGACATCAGCTAAGGTTTTGGAGGTCGGGTTCTTTTGGAAGACACTGCATAAAGATTGCCATACATTTGTTTCCACATGTGACAGCTGTCAGCGCCAAGATAACCTTACACGTAAGCATGAGATGCCCTTGAATTTCATCTTGGAGGTTGAGCCATTTGATTTATGGGGAATGGACTTCATGGGGCCATTTTCTTCTTCACATTCGAATCTTTACATCTTGGTGGTTGTGGATTATGTGACTAAGTGGGCTGAAGCAGTGGCTACACCTACCAATGATGCAAAGGTTGTACTCCGATTTTTGAAGAAGAACATTTTTTCCAGATTTGGTGTACCCCGGGCAATCATAAGTGATGGAGGGTCTCACTTTTGTAACAAACAGTTTGAGACATTATTGTAGAAGTATGGGGGTGAGACATAAGGTATCTTTACCTTATCATCCACAGACCAATGGGCAAGTTGAGGTTACTAATAGAGAAATTAAGTGGATTTTAACATAAATCTGTTAGTTCATCCCATAAGGATTAGTCTATGAAATTGGATGATGCCTTGTGGGCGTACCAGACAGCTTATAAGACGCCTTTGGGAATGTCTCCATACAAGTTGGTTTTTGGAAAGGCGTGTCATCTTCTAGTAGAGTTGGAACATAAGTCTTTTTGGGCACTTAAGGTTCTGAATTGCGATTTACAGAAGGCTGGTGAGGAAAGAAAATTGCAACTGTGTGAACTGGATGAATTCAGAGAAGAGGCCTATTAGAATGCCAAAATTTACAAAGAACGGACTAAGAGATGGCATGATAAGTTGCTTGTGAAACGAGAGTTTCAGATTAGGGATCGAGTGCTGATGTTCAATTCTAGACTGAAATTATTTCCAGGAAAGCTGAAGTCTCGTTGGTCAGGTCCATTCACCGTTATGACTGTTCCACCTTATGTAGTCATTGGTGTGGTCAACGAGAAGGGGAAACATTCAAGGTTAATGGATCCCAGTTAAAGTTGTATCAAGGGAGCGATGTTGATATGGTTAAATCAACTCTGGCTCCGGGATCCCGATTCTTCAAACTGATGAACTAAGGTCTAGCCAAAGACCGTAATGAGGGCGGCTGACTAGGAGGCAACCCAGTTTTATAAGTTTTTTAGTTCTTGACTAATGTGTGTTAGATTTGTTTTTTCCAGTGTTTTTATTCTTTAGAAGGTGGATATAGGGTTTTAGATGGATATCCGTAGAAAATTTGACTTTCTGACCACTTTTAAGGATGGTCCGGGTTTGTGTACTGGTTTACAAACCCGGACCAGGATTACTAGCATGTTTTTGAGGTGGTCTAGGTTTGTTTACCGATTTGTAAACCCGGACCATATGGTCGACCAACTTACTGGCTACTTTAAGGGGTGGTTCGGGTTTACGTACTGGTTTGCAAACCCGGACCAAATGGCGGAGCCATACTAGCTTATTTTGAGGGTGGTCGCAAACCCGGACCAGTAGTTCTACAAATTACGGGTGATAAGTGTGAAATTGATATAGTTTTATAAGTGCTAAATTCCTATTTTACACAAGCTTTCAGGCATTTTCTCATACTTATCCTTTGCTTTCATGATTCTTACTTTGGGCAAGAATTGATGCCAATTTATCTAATAAAACAGGAAATGATCGTGGAAATGCATAGATCTCATCAAGAGCTTTCCAATGCCACAAACGGGGACCAAATCGGAGTTCGGATGAAGATTTAGAGGCATTTCAAGTTGTGTCAATAGTGTGTCCAAACTTGTGTCCGAACTTTGAAGTTCGGGCACAAGTCGAAAAATTCCGGTACGAGCAAATCGAACTGTCCGAACTACAAAGTTCGGACATGAAATACCCCAAACTTAGATATGGTGTTTAAATGATAAACTAAGATATAAGGAGGCTAAATAATGCCTTAGAAACATTAAGAAACATTTCTAATCAAAGAAAATATAGGAAACATCAAAAGAGCAGTTTAAGCAAAAACGTGCTCTAAGCTTGGAGAGACTTGGGTGAGTACCCAAATATTGTTCTAAGACCTTAGTGATATCCTAATGGTCATTTTAAATCAATTACCAAAGAAAACCAAGCTTGAAAACAAGTTAAAACACAAAATGTGCTTTAAGGAGTCTTAAAGCACATTTTTGAAAATTGTCTTGTAAATGAGTTTTGAATGGCTAAATGTCCATCATTACTCTTTAATTAACATGTGTACTATATAGTATCACATTTGGAAGTCTATATCAATGGGAAATCAAAATTTCACAACAATGTGCCTTGTTTTGTGAATAGTAAATTAATTAAGCTAGTTTATAACATAAGTCAATATAAGTGAGATATTTGGTCAACAAAACTTAAGTACCCCTTGTTACTAATGGGGGCGTTTTTTATAAGGTGAGTCATCACCTTTATTAGTCATTAATCAAATAAGAAGGAAAATTATAGAATAAAGTAGAAACTACTATTCACTTTATACATAAATATCTCATTTTACTCACCTCTCTCCTCACCTCTTCATTTCTTTCTTGTTCCCACGATTTGAGCTGCTCCTCTCTCCCTCTCCATTAACGTGAAGCACATCTCCATGCTAGCTCCACCTTCTCTTGCACACAACTTACTCATTTTAGCTCCAAAACCAAAACAAATTACATATTCCTCTTAGTTAGCTCAAGCTCTCTCTTTCTATCTTTTCAAAACTCCAAGAGCTTTGATTTGGTGCCAAGCCAAACCACCATTAGAGGAGGAAATTCAAGTTTGGAAACTCCATTGGCTTCTCCATTCTCTTGAGGTAAAGAAAGTGTAAGAAAATCTAGGTTTCCATCACTTTTCTTCTTGTCCGAAAATGTATGCTCATGAGGCTTCATTTTAATGGCTTGTTCTAGTTTGTTTTCTACTCTTCAAAGGATTGAGGAGGTCCTTCTTGCTTCATATCCAAGCTTGCCTTGAGAAACCAAGGTAAAACAATCACCTTAATATCTTAAAGCACATTTTTAACCTAGGGTTTGTTCCTTAGGGTTAATTATTATCTACTACTCATTGGAGTCATTGGATATTGGTTAGAACATTGGCAAGGAGATATATATTAGTGACCGAGATTGAGGAAGGAAAACCTAAGGAAGAAAGTTTTTAAAGCTTGTAAAATAACAAGGTAAATTACTTACCTTAAGGTGTTTTATTGTTTAAGGGAATGGGATTTGGATATGTGATAAGTTTAGTGTAGAGATTACATTGGGAAAAAGGGTTATATATGACCTAGGAAAAACAATAACTATGTTTGAGAACTTGTAACTAAGGAGCCAATGAGAAAAGAGATAGTCAAACAATGTTGAAATGAATTACAAGAAGCATATTATTTCAATGGGAGCCTTGTTGTGTGTATTCGCAGGTTAAGGCAAATATATGTGGAAACTCAGTGGTTAAGATTATTGTCATTTAAGGGCCTAAGTGCCAAGCATTTAAGTTTATGCACTATATGATGATGTGGTGTAGTTTTGGTGTAAGTTATGTGTTAAGGTGTTGTGATGAGAATTTGAGTGATATTGGTTGGTTGATGGAGAAAAACCAAGTTTTAGGATGTACTATATACTAGAGAACCCATGGCAAAATTTAAAGGAGAACTTAAGTGTTTAAGATGTTCTAAGGGGATTTAATGACTAAGAAGTACTAGGAAGTTTTAGAGGTTGTCTTGATGAAAAGGGGTGAGATAAAGTGTTTTAATGAGTTATAATGACTTAGGCATTACTATGAAGGATTTAGGAATCAAGAGAATGTATTTGAGTATTTAGGACTTAGGCAAATGTTGGTAAACAACTAGGAAGGAAATAATGTGTTGATGGATGGAAGCTTAAGCTTGTGAAGGAACTTTAAGTAAATGCATAAAAGAGTTTTAGATGGTGAAAGATGCTTGGGAGATGATGTTATAGTGGTAGGGAAACATTTGGTATAGTGGTTACATTAGGTATGAACCACCACCTAGAAACCTAGTGGAAAATGTTACAAGTGTTGGCATGGTTACAAGGAAAAATGCATAATGATTAAAGTGGATGTTGGTGAGTGATTTAAAGTGTTTAGTGGTTGGCTTAAGGTGTATTTGAGGTGCCCAAATGAGGTTATAACATATTAGGATATATGAGGAGAAGTTTGGAGTTAAAAGAGAATTTAGAAACAAGGTTCTGGAGCCGACCGACCTTAGGGACCGGACCTGCAAGGTCGGTCGAGCTCAGTTTACACTGCCGGAGGAAGTTTCTGGAATCGACCGAACATAGGACCGGACATACAAGTTCGGTCGGGCTTGTATTTTGTGAAGGAATTAAGTCTCTGGAACGGACCGACCTTGGGACCGGACTTGCAAGGTCGGTCATGCCTAGAATTTTGTACGGTAATAAGTCTATGGAATCGACCGAACATGGGACCGGACTTGGCAAGTTCGGTCGAGCTTGAATTCCCACGGGGGAAGCTCTCGGGAATGGACCGACCTTGGGGACCGGACTTGCAAGGTCGGCCGGGGTAGAATTTTCAAACGGTAATGTGTTCTGGAATGGACCGACCTTGGGTAAGGTCGGTCGGAAGTTCGGTCGAGCCTAAAAAAAAAGAAAAAAAAAAGAAATTTGAATTCTAAGGATGGTAATAGGTAATAAGGTATACCTTTGGTAGGGTGGTAATGATTAGGACCCTAAGAACTTAAGGGATTTAGTTAAGTTAAGTATAAATTTTAATGTTTAAAGTTAAGTTTGTAAGTTAAGTGGCAAAGACTTGAGAGGGTATTGAATGGGAATCTTTAGGGGCTAAGTGAGTTAAGTAAGGTGCAATAACTAATTACCTAAAAATGAATCAATGTTTTAGGTTTGTGAATTGGGACCCCGGAGAAGGTTAAACAAACGACGATCGACGGTGAACGGTACAATCTTTTTGTGACCTGCTTGCTAACGAGGTGTCCCTCGGCTTGTGTGCTATCTGTTTAATTGCTATGACTACAACAATAAAGCATGCAACCGTTATATTTGTTTCTCGTTGTGTATGTGTTATCGTTTTGTAACTAGCTTGAGACTTTTAGACTTGAGAGTAAGTTATACTTACTGAGTTAGAGTAAGAGTTAAGTTTTGGGTGTTGTGTTGGTTATGCCCGTTAAGGCTTAGCTAGCACATGGTGTTAAGTCTACTAACTGGACTACTGAACTTGAGTGAGGAAACCCGGGACCGAACTCCGGTCATGCATGCTAAGGAAAGGGGGACGGTATCTGAATCGGATCCGCCCTCCGCTTAAGGACTTGTCTTCGGACTTGTAGCCTAGGGCCGGTTGCCGGCTCAGCTGCGCTGGGCTCCCGTCCAGGGTAGCTGGCATTAAGATGGTGTGGTGGGATCACCTAAATCCCAGGTTTGAATTAAGCTACAACCATTCCCTTCCAGGACGGTTTGTACATTGAGAATAAGTTGAGATTAAGATTAAGGTAAGGTAAGGAACTGAGATTAAGGAAATGAGGACTAAGGAGGGGGTTACTAACCCACTTGATAAGGGAACGCTTGAGTCGTTCATTGTTTGTGAACTATATATGATCATCTGTGGTTATTGTTATTGCACTTCATATCATGCTTGTGTATGTAATCAACTTCCATGCTATCGACAATTAGTCGTCGTAGCCCCGTTAGCTTGAGGGCCATGAGAGGGTGTACCAGCATTCGTGCTGACCCCCTTTGGGGGCTGTTTTTACACTTGCAGGTAAGAGACCCATGAGGACGCACTACAAGAGTAGGAGCGGTTAGACTTAGGATGGGATGTCTATTTTGAGTACGGGTTGCGCTTGTGCACCCGTCTGTATATATTTAAACTGATGTAAGGTTGTGATTATGACTTAGTTACTTGTACTCGGTTGGTTGTTGGTATTATGGATGGTGATGTTTTGGGTTGGTTATGTATTTTGGATAAGTGTTGTAATTGTAAGGCCGGTATACTCTAATGATCAGACCGTGGCAAGGTCCAGGTGTTGTTATTTCCGCTGCGACGAATTCGATTAAGTGTTCAGTTTTGCATTAACCACAATTGGCTTTGGATGGGGTGTTACAGGACAGGCCGAATTCGACAGTCCTAAAGCCCCAAAAGTGATGAAAAAGCATATAATTAATATTTAAATACACGTAACCACTTCCCATACTTTCCAGCATGATTATTCCATCCGACAAACCACCGTCCCACTTCAGTCGCCCACTCATAATCATTTTCCCACTTAATCACCTTCCTAATCATCATCCACATAATTAAATCTCTCCCCATACTCCACGTTCTCACCCACAAATCTAACATTATCAAAATCAATTCCCCCATGCTACACGTACTCCCCACAGTTCTATAAATGAACTTGAACACCACTGCACACTTGCCTGTCGAACTGCACCCACACCAACACCATCATCTCACACCCTCTCCATCGACACTGCTCACCACCACACCACTGCACACTCCCCTCTCCATCTGCAAGCCACACCACCACCGTACACCACATCCCAAAATCACAACATCATCATTCATGTACCACCTCCATCCATTACATCTCATCTAATTTCATCTCATCAATTAGCAGTACGTACACCCCCGTACTGCTCCATACACACATAAACCTTCATCATTCCATTATCACATATCACATCTACACCTCGTTATTATCCAACCATTAAACTGACATATTATCAGTCCAAATAATAGCGCAAATTCGGGATGGTAGAGAAGATGATTTCTTACTCTGTCTATTTATTTAATATGTTGGGTTAAGGGAATACTCTGGGGGATGGTTTATTTCAATTTGTTTTAATTATGTAATTTAATTTTTTACTGGTTTTAAGTAATATATATATTGTTACAATTAATGTTCTTTTAATGCGATGCAATAATTTTGATCACTTTATTGTATTATCTTTCTAAATCTGTTTTAATCTGATCGGTGATAAACAGATAGGTTTGATTAATTCGTAAATCTGTGGAAAACTTGTTTTCATCGGACAAGTTAGTACTTCAGTTGCAAAAGTATTATTCCTTTTATTTAGCCGTTTACATTTGTTTTGCTTGAGTTTTCATCGGACCTTGCATGTACTGGTATACGAGGTCTTCAGGTTCTATGATCCAGTCCTTAAGACTATAAAAGGAATTTTGTCAATCTATTCTTAATTAACCAGTAGACATAACATAGTTAATCAAACGGTTTTAACCTGAACCCAGAGTCCCACTCTTCCATATCATCTATCATTTTAATTTATCTGTTATTTTATTTATCCGCATTTTATCAGTTTCATTTACAATTCAGTAAAACCCCCCCTTTTGTGACACGCTTAGGAATTAGACATTTTCACTTAAGTCCCACGGTTCGATTACCGGTTGCTCCAATCTTGCTATACTACTGCGACCGGGATTTGTTTGCAGCCCGATAGATATTTTGATCCAAGCTTTATTTATTATTTTTAACACGTCAAAATCTTGTCTGCAAAATGGCGCCGTTGCCGGGGACTTGACTTTGTCTAGTCCCTAAGTCCCGGATAATTCACTTGTTATTTTAATATTTTGTTTCTTTAATATTTTGTTTTTATTTTTCGTTTTATATTTTGTTTCAAATATTCTGTTTGCTATTTTTGATTTTTGTTTCATTATTCAGTTTTTTTATTATCTTTCATTTTCTTTTGTTGTTTATATTATTACTATTGTTTCTGTCATTTAATTATTCCAGCAATTTACTTATCGTATTATTTACAGTTATTTAATATTCCAGTTATATATTTTATTGTTATCTTCATTTCCAGCTATTTATTTACTGTTATTTAAATTCTACATTTAAATTCTGCCATTTAAATTCCAGTTATTTATTTATCGTCATTTAAATTTCCCGCCATTTAAATTATTGTCATTTAATTTACTTGTCATTTAAATTTCAGTAATTAATTTCTGTCATTTACTTTTATAGTTATTTATTTTCCGTCATTTAAATTTCTGTCATTTAAATTCCGTTTCTTTATTTAATTGTCATTTGCATTCCAGTTATTTATTTACCGTCATTTAAATTCTAGTTATTTATTTCTAGTAATTTATTTATTGTCATTTCAATATCAGTAATTTATTTTATTGTCATTCAAATTCCCGTCATTTAAATTCTGTCATTTAAATTCCTGTTATTTATTTTGTCCCTTACTTTTTATTTTATTTTATAGTTTCCATTTTCTATTTACTACTTAATTATTTTCTTATAGTTATTTTTCAGTTTATCTATTGTTTAATTTATTTTGTTATTTATTTGCTTTTTTTTTTTATTCTTTATTTATTTATTTGTTTTAGTTTATTTTGTTAAAAAAATGGCAATGGATTTGGTTGTCAATTATTGTTATTTGTTTTTATTAGTTCATTTTGTTCTTAGTTTTTATTATTTCTAACTAATAATGGCAAGTGAGGAGCAATTCATATGGGAATCCTTTTATTCCCAAGATATATATTGCTCATATTGTAGGGACCTCACGAGTTCAATTTTTGTCCAAAGTTGAAGAAATGAGGCGGAATCGAATCCAACAGCAAATTGAAGAGGAGTTCGATCGAGAATCATGCTACTCACATGACTGTAATGGTATGAAATATACCATGCGGAAGGACGAAGCATCTACCGAAGGCCTGCTAGCGGAAGGACCACTACCGGAGACCAATTGTCGGAAGGCCTATCGTTGGAAGCCCTACTACCGGAAGGATTATTGTTAAAGTGACGGTCCGGAAGAGTTAGTCCAATGCGGAAGCGGTATTTCAGTCCGGAGTGACTACCCGTAAAAGGATTGATGGTTATGTTTATGTAATACTATCACATGTATAGGGGCTTAAGGGTAACATGGCCATAGGAAGTCTATAAATAGAAGTAGAAGGGCTCATTTGTAGGGGACTCAAGTTAGAAAAGGGAGCTCACATCCCAAATCTCTAGTGTTGTAAACCAAAGAATGAATAATAGCTCTGTCTAGAAGTGGACGTAGGCCGGATCATTGGCCGAACCACTATACATCACGGTGTGGAAATTGTGTTGGGAGAGTAACTTCTGTTACCGCTTTATTGGCGCCGTCTGTGGGAAAAAGACATCAACCGCGATTTATCCACAATTCAAAGGTGTAACGAGGGACTGGTTCTTCGTGACCGGTAAGAATTGATTCTCGACGATCTTGGGATACGTAAGGAGATTGGCGATGAGAGAGCAATTAGACGAAAAGCAATCCGAAAGGCAACCATGATTTCATCACGGTTCACAAAAACTGGAGAATTATCCAGTTCATCATTGGAGTTCAACATCTACGATCAAGAAGCTCAAAGATATTCACGAAGATTGACAAGGAAACAGCAATTGCGGAATCCATCGACATTCGCCACAGGGGCGAGATTCTCGAAGTTATCAGGAAGTCGACCGCGATGCAGATCGCCACGGAAAGGTGGATCGCACCAACAAAATCAGGGATTCAGGAGCAATAACTCCACACCTCTTTACTCCTAGGCAGTAGGAGAAGAATTTCGGCAATCGTCGCTTCGAGACAATCACGCTCAGAAATAGGAAGTTACACTAAACATCCGAAATAATCAGAAAGAGTTTCAATCTGGAACGTCTCAACCTGTAGGATGACGAGGGAATTCTTTAAAGATCGTCGGAGGAATTCATTCGCACAGCCAGGATCTTAAAATTTGTTCACCACGATCTCGTTCGCAAACGCGTAAATAATTACAGTAGTCGCTCTTGTCGGGAATGTTGCCGAAATCAAAGAGCAGTAGATCCCAGAGCAAGGGATAAAGGAAATAGCAAGAACTCGTTTTCAAGCCTCGTTAAAAATTGCCGGTCAAAATCATATCATATCGACGGATAAGTTTGCAAAGGCGGTCGCAAAGCCTGTATGCCTCTCGCTGAGAGCCAAAGAGCAACAAGAAGATTGGAGAATCGAAAACGAAGAAATCATCATCGAACGAGAATGTTTGTCTCCATGCAATTATCGGCAGCGAGAGATTGAACGCTTGACATGGCTAACGCCACAAATAACCTCGGGAGCCAAACGCGGAGTTTCTGAGGCAGAAGCAACAAAGGATTTCAAAATCAACCTCCGCAAGTAACTGGCGATATGCATCCACCTACTGGCCGAAGGATGATTTGTCTTTGTGCATTCCTTAGCTAAATCTAAAAAGAGTGGCGAGCTACCAGTGGCATGTGTCTTGTTCCGGTAACTTCCTCATGGGCACATAAATTCAAAGTATAACAGTGTGAAGCCTCCGATAGGAGTGTTTGGATCGGAGACCATTTTTTTCCCTCGGAGGCCAATCTCTTCTCGGAGGCCATTCCCTTCTCGGAGAAGTAAGAGTGATACCCACGGAGGGAAATACAGCACCCTGTCTTCGGTGGAGCAAGATATTCTCCTCAAGGAAGCAAAATTCAAAACGATCAAAAGTCGGAAGCCTAGAAGAGAAGAGGAGGACGACCAAGCGCAAAAGCATCCTACCGGAAAAACGTCGAAAGCTCCAGATTTATTGAGATTGAATTAACTATTCACTCATTCTCTGATCTCTCTTTACTCGCGAACGTTGCTGCACTTTTACTGCTTGTGAAAATTGTTGCTAACCTTTAATCTTGGTTAATATTTTGATTTTTCATCCAGCTCTTTCCTTTGCTTAAGTTGTTGCCTAAGTGAGAACTATGCTGCATCTGCTTGCTACTGCTGCGGTGAGGAATCAACCATACCTTGCAAAAGATCAGAAGATCGGACCAAACAACGAGATTGCAGCTTTTACAAAAGAAGTTTTAGTGGAGAAAGCACGTGATCTCAATCGGTAGCAACTTCAAAGCCTCCACCAGTAGTAACTTCCCGTCTGCATAAAAAATATATACCGGAGGAAACCATGTTTTACCACTGGTTCCTTGCGAGGCCGACAATTTCATGGGTTTGGACAGAGCGACGTCACTCTTATCTAGTTCCGATGGCAGTAGATATCACCGAAGAGAGATTCGAACCCCGTGCCCAGGAGAACCGTTTTCCGCCCTTGAAAATGCCAAATCCACTTTCAAAGTATCGGTAAAGAATTGAAAAGAGAGAACAGTTGGAGGCTACCGGAGCTATCCCTTCAGTAAGCTACCGGTAGCTATCAGAATGGAACGGATAATAATCTCCCGGCGCGAATCCGGAAGTGACATAAGATTTTCAGCGGTAGCAAATTAAGGTTTCACCGACAAAGTGATAAAAGCTCTTCCGGAGAGGTCAAATTAGCTTTGGAATAAAATTTTAGCAGTCCATCAGAAGAAGCGTGCAGCACACAGCAGCGTGGCGGAATGGAAAATTTTAGTCCAACTCCAAACATCGATAATTCAACCTCGAATGGCATCGATAGTTCAAATCTCAGAATCAGTAGGCTCAACTCGGAGAAAATTTAAGGAAGAAGAAAAGCGCTTTAGTCATAGGGGAAGGGAATGGTTGGAGCATCAGATATTTGACGTCAATACTCAGAAGGCGTACCCCGAGAAGATTTAGGAGGCCGATGTCGAATCCCCGGATGATGGTGCGCAATTAAGTTTCTCTCCGAAGTTGTTTTTCATCAACCGAAAGGACCACACCTTTTGTTACCAAGAGATATTGATTTTGGATGTAAAAAGGTTGGTGTGGCGTGAAATTTTCTACCGGATGGGATCTGTCCAAATCCATAAGATTGTCGGTTTCATGAGCGACTGGTAGAAGTGTTGGGCTAAAACTCCACCGGTAGCAGCTAGCAGCTTGAAATCCCTACCGATAACAACTTGCTTCTCCACCATCGAACTCTACCAGCGAGGGGCCCTCCAGAGGAAAATGGTTGTCTACAGAAATAACGTCCGCTCTACCGGAAGCACACGCACAAAGACCGCTAATAAAAATCCAGTCCAGACAAGAAGAGGTAGCAATCCTACCGAGAATGCACGGGTTATCTCCGGAGGGAAGGGTCCGGTCGTTTTTTCAAATTAGCGAGGAGGATCTTCCTTGCTACTGTTACGTAGTCATTATCCTCCGGAACCAGTGAGGAAATCACTTTCACCGATCCGCCTCCGGAGACAACTTGTCATTCTTATCGGAGAGCCAGGCCAGATAAATAGACATCCGGAGGCCAGTAATATTATTCCACAGGTAAAAAGAGGTACCAAACTTTTTTGATATTTCATTATGGATATTATTTTTCCACCGGAAATTTACAAAACTTTCTCTAGAGGATTGATCACCCTCTAGTTTTCAAAAAAGAAATATTTTAAAACAATTTCTGATTTACTTAACACGAAGACCAGCGAGTCTTGAAAGGAAAAAAAAGGAAAGAGAAGAAAAAAAAAAAGAAGAAGAGAAGAAAGAAAGACAAAAAAAAGAATGTATCCGACGACCTCACCATTGGCCATGGGAGAGTGTTTTGTATCCGACGATCTACCATCAACGATGGTAGTGTAATTCATCCGACGATCTCACTGTCAGCGTCCTGGCAGTAGAGTGTTAATCCGACGATCTCACCGGCTCAAAGTTGGTAGAGTGTTAAATCGACGATCTCACCATGTGTACAGTGGTAAAGTGTGAAAGCAAAAGTGTAACTAAGGGGTTACCAAAAGAGATCTTGGCAAAAAAAAAACAAAAAGAGCGGTCTAAAATTATTCATTATCAGAATCTTCAAACTTTTGGGAAGCAATAGAACTTATAGTAATTCCTTTTGTTCACCTCAGACTTGTACTATCCATGTAAAAAAATGCTGCTCTAAGCAACCTATAGGCTGTATATTTGAGTTTTTTATCCCCGTGGTTAATATGCTCTAACTAACAAGAAACTTTTGGGAAGTCCGGTCGCTCCGGGCAGCCCAAAAGACAAATATCTTTTAATCTGTTAAATTTAGATATGCAGGCCCAAGGAATGAAGTGATTCAAGCAGCAATCTGATTATGAAGTAATATCCCATTTATTATTATTATCTCGGACTTCTTGAGATTATTATGGTCTTCTGGAATTATTATGGTCTTCGGGAATTATTATGGCCTTCTGGGATTATTATGGCCCTTCGGAATTCCAGATCTTTGGATTTCTTATTATGGCACGGTCAAGGGACGGAGACCTTTTCTCAGGAGAACAAGTGGGACTCCATCACCCCGGAACCTGTGGGACTTCTTGGTGACCGATAGACAAGCTCTCATGTAGCCTAAAGTTTTTAAGTTCATTTCCTTTTTAGGCAAAAGAAAAAGAACTTGTGGGACTAGGAGATACATAGTAGAAAAGAAAAGAGTACAAAGTGTAAATTTTATCTTCTTTTTATAAGTTCCACTTTTTAGTGCTAAAAAGTAGAACTTGTGGGACTGATGTAATGGTATGAAATATACCATGCGGAAGGACGAAGCATCTACCGAAGGCCTGCTAGCGGAAGGACCACTACCGGAGACCAATTGTCGGAAGGCCTATCGTTGGAAGCCCTACTACCGGAAGGATTATTGTTAAAGTGACGGTCCGGAAGAGTTAGTCCAATGCGGAAGCGGTATTTCAGTCCGGAGTGACTACCCGTAAAAGGATTGATGGTTATGTTTATGTAATACTATCACATGTATAGGGGCTTAAGGGTAACATGGCCATAGGAAGTCTATAAATAGAAGTAGAAGGGCTCATTTGTAGGGGACTCAAGTTAGAAAAGGGAGCTCACATCCCAAAAGCTCTCTAGTGTTGTAAACCAAAGAATGAATAATAGCTCTGTCTAGAAGTGGACGTAGGCCGGATCATTGGCCGAACCACTATACATCACGGTGTGGAAATTGTGTTGGGAGAGTAACTTCTGTTACCGCTTCAATGACATATTGTAACACCCCTACCGTTAATCCTATGCTTACCGTCCAATCATCCCAATAATCAAAGCTACTCGCAGCGGAAAATGCTACTACTACGGCGGGTGATACAACGCCGCTAACCGCCCATACGGTTAGCAAGGCTTACACTACTTACAGTCACGGTCTGATGCCTAAGTATACCAAGCTACTACATACCATACCAAATACAAAAGATGACATACTTACATTCCTGGATTACCGAGTGTTTTAAAGTATTTAATTACATTCCCTTCCAATCTCCAAAAAAAACTATGAGTTTCTACAAGCTACTCATCTATACCAATTCACCATCCAATCATTATCCAAAAGGGGTGTACCCTATGGTACACCGGCTAACAAAACCTACAGCCGTGTACAACACAGTACACCTTTCACAATTCATTGTTTACAGACAAAAAGAAATCAAGTAAGATCTTCATCATCTTCACCCTTCTCGTGTACCTACGTGTAGTAAAAACATCGCCCCAAGGGGCTCAGCAAAAGCTGCGCATAAACTCCGCATATACCGCGTGCTTGATAAGTCTGAAATATAGAGCCTTTTAAGGGTTTAATTTGCTGATTATTCATATTGGTTTGGCTAATATTTCTCATGTATCATGTGTTTTTCCAATGATTTATGTTTAGATAAGAATTGATGTATTTTTATGTATCAAATTCAGGTAAAAGTCATAGAATTGCATTCTTCACTTCACAAGCTTCGCAACGCAACAAACGGGGAGCAAAACGGAGTCCAAACGAAGAATATACGCCCGAAACAAGTTTCACTCGTCAGGATACTGACATGTCCGAACTTATGTCCGAACTTTGATGTTCGGACAGAGGTCGAAACTTCCTGAAATTTGTCCTAACATGAGTCCGAACTTCCAAGTTCGGACGCCGCGTACAGAATTCGAAAATATGCAGTTTTAAGAGTTAAAAATGCCTATTTTTGTTATAAAAAGTCACCGAGGGTTGGAGAACAGAGGTATTCACGCCAGATGCCTCAGAGAGGCTCTCACATCACGCCTCCCCTTGCTCCATCACCATCACCACCATCATCTTCAACCTCTAGCCCGGCGAACTCCAGATCTGGACAGCGGAGCGAATTTAGAAGTTTTCTATTCCAGATGATTTCTCAATCTCTTTTCTTTGTCTGTTTTGTGAATATGTTTGGCTAGTAGGGATAACTCTGGGGAAGGGTTGTTCGCAATGGATACAAGATAGTTAGAATTTCTGTAATTTGGTTATGAGATTGTATCGGTATTGTTTCTAGGTTAATGCTAATCATTCATCTTCTCTATTAAATTTGCGCATTTATAGAGTTGTTTTGTGAATCCTGTTTTGATCAGATAAGGTGATTAACAGGAAGTTCAAATTAATCTGGAGATTTGTAGGAAGATTAGTCGGATAAATAATTTTCCTGCAAATGCTAATAATTCTTTGCACGTATTCCGCCTATATGTGTTTTGCCAGCTTCTAGATTAGAGTTGACATATTCTGATAGGTGAGCTCTTCAATGAACTAGGATTTAGCATTGAAGAGAGTAAAAAAAATAATTGGCCTGTCCGTTTCTCATAATTAAACTGTAGGTTTGGCTAGATTTATCCAGTAAAGAACAACCCGAACCCGGAGTACCATTCATTTTACTGAACTCATCAAGTTACTTTCATTAATCGTTCATTTAGTTTTTGATTTGTATTTACTAAATTCAGTTACAAAACAATTCACAACCCCCTAAACTTCTAGTTTTCTTAGGATTAGGCTTATTTCTTCAAGTCCCGTGGATTGATACCCGGTTGCCTCTGTTAGCTATACTATTGTGACCGGGATTTTTGCAACCCGACAGGCTTTTCATTTTATTAATTTCTAGGTTTTTCAATTTAGTTTTAGTAGAATAATTTCCCTGTTTGCAGTGCTAGCTAGGGCACGCCGACTATTTAAGGTCGAATAGGCATGCGGTTCATTTATTTCATACATACATGCTTGGCATACGACATACATTCATATACGATACATTATACAATCCAAGGCAACAGTACAATAGCACACACCATACTTACCTTCACAAGTGTTAGCCAAGTTACGCATCCGGGTTAATCGGTATGCAGTTTACTCTTTTACTCATTACACAATGCTTTCTCTTACTTACACTTACTTACTTTTCATACTTATTACTCATTCTTACTTACTTACTTTTACTCATGTTAAGTCGGTGTGACCTCCGGCCCGGGGACTACACCATCCCACCACCGGGATTTACTTGACTCACTAATCCGGGATGCTACCCATTTAAGGGGTTTGGGCCGCAGACCAGTTTAGAGTCAGGACTTGGATCCAACCTCTTGTGTCTCCGCATCCTCACGCGTGGTCGAAACTATATCGGACTTCTACTCATTCCAATTTAATTACCAATTTAAGTTAGATTGGTTAGCTCGCCTGGAATCAGTTAGAAGTCCAATCACAAACGCATTCGGTCACAATACAATACATCATACTCACACACACATATTCATCCATACATTTCATGAATTATACAAACTATGATTTAAAGACAATATTCAGCAAGATACAACACTACATATTCACAAGTAAGCATAATAACTCCGATTCGTGCATTTATCTTATTTGGTGATCAATTAGCACACAACACACAAATCAGAGTAACCAAGATAGCATACGGGGCATGAGGAATTCATACCGTTCACCGTTGTACTTGTATCCGACTTTCCTCCAGTGTTCACAAATCAAGTCCTATAATATACATGTGATCGAGTGGTTAATTATCTACAATTAACTTAACTCGTATACCCTTTTATGTTTCCTAACTTATACTTACTAAGTCCCTACAATTCTTATACTTACACATTGTTTACTTACTCTTTATTACTTCAAGTTCATTTACTTACTTAGTAATGGTATACTTATATATGTACATATATATATGTAGGTATACATATATATATATATATACTTATTGTAATTATTATTATTATTATTATTACCCAAGGTCAGTCCCAAGGTCGGTCGAAGTCAGTAGGGAAATACGCTGGAAAATTTCAGGGCCGACCGACCTTGCAAGTCCGGTCCCAAGGTCGGTCCATTCCAGTGAGTTACCTGGCGGAGAATTTTTAGCCCGACCGACCTTGCAAGTCCGGTCGCAAGGTCGGTCCATTCCAGTAAGTTACATGACGGAAAATTTTTGAGTCGACCGACCTTGCAAGTCCGGTTGCAAGGTCGGTCCATTCCAGTAGGTTACATTACGGGGAATTCTTCTGGCCGACCGACCTTGCATGTCCGGTCCCAAGGTCGGTCCATTCCAGAAGGTTTCCGTCCTTTGTAAATCTGGGCTCGACCGACCTTGCAAGTCCGGTCCCAAGGTCGGTCCAGTCCAGTATTTGCATTTTTATTTCTGTTTTCAGTCCCTCTTCTTACCCATTACTTCCCCATTGTTCCTACACTTAATCCCACATGTTTTAACACTAATTAAACCTCCTAATACACCTTAGTTCACCCATTAACTCATTACCCATTCCTATACTAATTCACACACTTGTTCCTAAATTTCATTTCAGCACTCACATTGTTTTTTCCTAGTTGTGTTTTTGCTACAGATTTTGGTTCTCACTTTCTCCATCTATAGCTCCCTCTTATAATGTCATTCCTAAAGCTTACAATGCATTTAACCACCTCTCCTAACTTACCCATTAACTAGCTCAACCTAAAATCTGTTACAAGGGTATATTTTTACCTAGTTTCTAGTTAATAAGTCTCCTAGTTCTAGGTAAATTTTGACATAACCTCCCCTAAATTCTTACATTCTCACCACCTCATTTACTCACACTTTGTTACCCAATTCACCTGTTTTCAACAATCACAAATATACAAAGCTCTCACATAAATACCAAACACTAAACACTCGTAAAATTCCTGCACACATCCTCTAATTCCCATCTAGGTTTCAACAAGCTTTCACATGTCCTTTAAAGGTTTAAAACATTAGGATTCTCTTACACATTACACTACTACTCAATACCATATTCAATACTCATTTGCACTACTAAAATCTGTTACATAGTACATTACTAAACCACAAAAGAATGTATTTTACCTTGTCTCTTTACTAGCTTCTCTTTTCTTCTTCCTTCTTCTTCCCTTCTTCCTTCTTTCCTTCCCACCGGTTTTGTAGATTAATTTCTCTAACACTACAGCCCACATATACACACCATTTTAATACCAATAACTAACCCTAACCATCTTTAAGTTTTAAGGTAAGTTTTAGGGTTTAGAAATTTAATTACCTTGCAAGGATGTAGATGAGGCTTAGAATAGCTCAAGAGCAAGATTTCTCACCCTCCAAAGAAGCCAAAATCGGCTAGAGTACAAGGAACAACAAGGGTTTAGTTTCCAAATTTCGTTTTGCCCACAAGGGCTAGAAAAGGCAAGTTTTCAAGAATATTTTTACCTCAAAATGACAAGGAGAAGGAGGTGGTTCTAATGGTAGTCTTGAAGCTCCAAATGCTACACACCCATGGAGATGAAAGTTCTTGTTTTCGAATTTTGAAAGGAGAGATATGTTCTCCTTGGTGTGGGGATTCCAATGGTATAATTTTTGTAATTTTTGATGGAGGTTCAAGGGGTTAACAAGAGGAGAGAAGTTGAGTTTTTGTGTGGGTTCTCCTTTCACCATTGCTGTCCGGTTGAGGAAGAAGAAGAGAATAGAGAGTGAGGGAGAAGGGGTGTACGTGAGTGAAGAGAATGAGAGGATAGCAGAGAGAGTGGTGAGGTAAAGTAAGTTTGCTTTTTTTGACTTTTAATTGTTTTGTTCTTTTGTACATAAGAAGAATTAATAGAGTGTGTGAGAGAGGGGAAGGCCATCGGCTGACACAGCCCACACTTACCAACTCTACACTTTATTTTAAAAGTGGACACACTAGTTCTAATTATTTGTGCTTTTACCCCACAACTTCCCGTTTTTGACAGTTTTTACTAATTTCTCGTTTTATTGATTTTATTGGTTCTTGTAACACCCCAACTCAATCCAGATGTGGTCTCGCAACTTAACAGTATATATATAAACTTGTCACAGCGGAATTCTTTTACAATCCAGGACCTTGCCACGGTCTGACTACAGATATACCGAACATTAGTCTAACAACCTTAACCATTTACATAACCTTCTTACAACCCCCTCACATCCTATACATCTTACTAACTCAGATTGCCATACGAGTGTACATGCACAACTCGTAGGCCATACTAAACCCTTAACAGCTGTATCCTCTTCTTACTCTTGCGACGACCGCTTCCTGATGTACCTGTGTAGTAAAAAGAAGCCCCCGAGGGGGTCAGCACGAATGCTGGTACGATCCTCTCATGGCCCCCAAGCTAACGTGGCTACGACGACTAATTGTCGATAGCATGGAGGTTGATTAGATGCACAACATAATAGAAAGTGCAGTAACAACAACTCAGATATGAACAATCAAAGTTCACACACAATGAACGACTTAAATGCGTTCCCTTAATTAGAGAGTTAGTTATTTAACTCTTTAAGTAATGTTCCCTCTTAAACTTAGTCCATCCTTATCTCACCTCAATCTTAGTTTTATCTTAATCTTAGAAACAACCATCCTTTAATAAGGAGTGGATGTGACTTACCTTAATCTGAATAATACAAACCATCCTTTAAAAGGAATGGTTGCAACTCATCTTAACCTCACCTTAAACTTAATCTTAACTTAATCTTAATCTTAACGATACAAATCATCCTTTAAAAAGGAATGATTGTAACTTATCTTAATCTTAACTTAAGTATGCCAACCGTTCTCTCATTGGGAACAGGTTAGCCCTTAGTTCGTTGTTTATTTTTGTAGGGCTTGGTTAACCCTAGCCAGCAGCAGGACACTTACTAGCAATAAACAACATTCTTAAATTGTTAGGGATGTAGGCTTGATCCCCCCACGCCATCTTAAAGCCACCTACCTTGGACTGGATGTCCAATGTAGCCGAGCCGGTCAACCGACCCAGGCTACTAGTCCGAGGACTAGTCCTTAATCGGAAGTCGAATCTGCTATAGATACCGACCCCCTTTTCCTTAGCATGCATGACCGGAGATCGGTCCCGGGTTTCCTCACTCATGTTCCAGTTAGTAATAGTCTCAAGACCATGTTTGTTGGTTAACCTCTTTCGGTTTATATCGTCCCTCATTAGGGGGCGTTCCTTAGTCTCACTCAATTCCTTACTAAGCATTGGTTAGTAAGTTCTCACGGTATGTTGTGTTAGTTTTCAAGCATCACACAACAATACAATATATATATATATAATACGTTCCGGTTGCATGCTTTATCTTGTTTAGTGAGCACACAAACAAAGCACACAAGCCGAGGGACACCTCGTTAGCAAGCAGTCACAAGAAGAAACAACTGTACCGTTCACCGTTGGTCGTTCGGCTGCTTACTCTCTTCTGGAGTCCAAACTCCCAAGTCCTAAAACATTCATTCAGTTTTAGGTTGTTAATCACTTAACTCAATTCAACTTACTTAACTTGTTTAACTTGCTTAAATTCCTTAATGATCCCCACCCAACACTCTTAGGTCTTACACTTAATCTTATAAACTTAATCTTAAACTTTTCAAGTTTATACTTACTTAACTTAATCTCTTAAGTTTCTTAGGGTCTCAATCAGTACTACCCTACCAAAGGCATACCTTATTACCCATTGTTGCCATTCTTAGAATTCAAAATTTCTTTTTTTTTTTTTTTTTTTCTCTAAGTGTTAAGGGTCGACCGACCCACCGACCGACCCTACCCTGGGTCGGTCCATTACAGAAACTCTTCCGTCTCTTGAGACCCATCCGACCGACCCAGAGCTAGACCGACCGACCAAAACCTTCTGGGTCGGTCCATTGCAGAACCCATTTTCCTACATTAAATCTTTGCCCGACCGACCCAAAGCTAAGCCGACCGACCCAAACCCTCTGGGTCGGTCCAGTCCAGAGGCATTCCGGCTGGCTTAACTTGGCCCGACCGACCCAACACTGGGTCGGACCCTGGGTCGGTCCTCTACAGACCTTCTCTTAAATTGCCTCTTTCAATTCCAAACTTCTCCTCATATATCCTAATATGTTATAACTTCATTTGGGCACCTCAATACTCCTTAAGCCCTCCTCAAAACACATTAAATCATTCACCAAGGTACACCTTAGTCCTTATGCATTTTCCTTGTAATAATGCTAACATTGTAATGCTTTCCTCTAGGTTTCTAGGTGGTGGTTCATACCTAATGTAACCACTATGCCAGATGTTTTCTTCACCACTATAACATCATCTCCCAAGCATCTCTCACTATCTAAAATCCTTTTTGCATTTACTTAAAGTTCCTTAACAAGTTTTAAACTTCCATCATCATCACATTGTTTCCTTCCTAGTTGTGCACCAACATTTGCCTAAGTCCTAAATACTCAAATACATCTCTTGATTCTTAAATCTTCCATGGTGATACCTAAGTCATTATAATACCTTAACTTCACCCTTTTTCATCAAGACAACCTATAGAACATTCCTAGTACTTCCTTAGTCATTAAACTCCCTTAGAATATACTCAAATCACCTTAATCATTGCCCCTTCTCCTAAACTCGTGCTCAAGTCTTATATCCCTCATCTCATGAGTTGGTGTGCTCAAAACACTCACCATTCCTCTAACTCCTCCTAGACATCTCTAGGTCATCCTAAACCTCAAGAATTCCTTAGTTAACTAATCTCCACTCAAATTCCTCATAATGATTCCTAGTAAATCCTAGGTCACATTAACTCACCACTACCACCACACACACTGTTTTCTACTCAAATTTCGCCATAGCTCCTTTAGCATTTTATCATGCCCATAAGCATTGTTTTTCTCACACAATAATCTCACACACACCTCAAGTTCTTCCTCATCATATCTCATCACCCAAACCAACTCATTCACAACAAACTCAATATATTGCAATAATCTTAAATTGCATAGCACTAAGGCTCTTAAATGACATGGCTCTTAGGCCCTTAAATGACTTAAACTTAAGCACTGAATTTCCCACATATATAAGCTTTCAACCTGCAAATACACTCATCAATCTCATAGTAGTTATAATGCTCTTAAAATCCACCTTAAACTTATATTAATAACTCATTCTCATTAGCTCCTTAATCACAAGTTCATAAGCTTGTTTAAGTTCTTTTTCTTAGGTTATAAACCCAATACACAATGTAAGCTCTAAGCCACATTGGTATTTATCTAAAACTCATTCCTTAATCTTAAACCACCATTAGGTAAGCATTTTACCTTGTTTTCTCAAGCTTATCTTAATCTCCTCCTTAGGCCTTCTTCTTGCTTAGATCTCGGCCACCACTTAAATTCCCTTTGCCAATGTTCTAATCAATATTCAATGACTCATATGAGTACTAAACAATACACTAACCTTAAGGAGTAAACCCTAGGTTAAAAATGTGTTCTAAGGTATTAAACTGAATGTTTTACCTTGGATTCTCAAAGCAAGCTTGGATATGAATTAAGTAGGACCTCCTCTAGCCCTTGGAGAATAGAATCAAGCTAGAACAATGGATAAAAATGAATCCCCATGAGTAGTAATTTTCGGTAATGTGTAGAAATGGTGGAAACATGGTTTTTCTTACATTTTCTTTACCTTAAGAGAATGGAGAGCCAATGAGCTCTTCAAACTTGATTTTCCCCCACTCAATGGAGTTTTCTCATGGCACCAAAATGGAGCTTTGTGAAAGATTTTGAAAAGATAGGAAGATAGTCTTGACCTAACTAAGACAAATATGCAATTTGTTTTGGATTTGGAGCTTGGAGTTGTATTTGGCAAGTGATTGAAGAGGAGAACCATGGAGGGCAGCACTCTCGGTTTTGGAACAGAGAGAAGAAAAGAAACCGTGGGTGAAGAAGAGAAATGAAGGAAAGAGGAGAAAAGTGAGCTAATATAAGATATTTTGCTTTAATAAGCAAAATAGTAACTTCTTTACTTATCTCTTCTTTTCCTTTCTCATTGTGGACTCATGTGGTGACTCCCCACATAAAAACCGGCCACCCTCTTAATATAAGGCTAACATGGTCTTTGGTTGACCAATTAATTGACTTTATATTGATTAAAACTAAACTAGTCACTAAATAGTTACTATTCACTAATCAAGGCACATAATCGGGAAATTTTGATTTCCCATTGATTTAGACTCCTAATGTGATACTAATTAGTACACATGTTGATAAAGAGTAATGATGGACATTTAGCCACTCAAAACTCAATTCTAAGACAATTTCTCAAAAATGTGCTTTAAGAATTCTTAAAGCACATTTTGTGTTTTAACTTGTTTTCAAGCTTGGTTTTCTTTGCTAATTGATTTAAAATGACCATTAGGATATTACTAAGGTCTTATCATGATATTTGGGTACTCACCCAGGTCTCTCCAAGCTTAGAGCACGTTTTTGCCCTGATTGCCTTTAAGGCACTTTCTTGTGTTTTCCTTGGTTTAAATTGTCTTCCAATCTTTCTAAGGCATATTTTAGCCCTACTACATCATGATTTGATGTTTACTTAACATACTTAGGTTTGGGGTATTTCAGTTCTAAAGCTTCACTAATAATTATTAATGACTATTTACTTGACCAAAATTGTTACGAGTCTATTTGACCCGCTTAAAGTCACGTTTTCCCGGTTTCCTCGAAAAATGTGCTTTAAGGTTCGTTAGTGTTTTTAATCCATTTTAAGGATCCGTTTTCTTCGGGATTTGTTCCCTAGTATTTATTTAGACTTAATTAAGCTTCTAAAATATTTATTAGCCTAATTAATCGCTATTTTTAATTATAGGGTATTTCAATCTACCCCCCTTAAGAAACTTTTCCCTCAAAGTTGCTCAAGGTTAAAGGTTTAACACTTCTACTCATTAGGCAAACCAATTGCCATAATGCATCTTACTACCACCTATGAGGTGCTTACTTCTTCCACATTACAAACATACACAATCCAAGCACAATACGAATTCATATACGCCATGCATCATTTCCATGCATACCATCACATCCACATTACACAATACACCACTGCAATTCACAATACACATTACACATACATCACACATCGTACATACACATCCATACACTAGACATTACACATACACACTCCGCACTACATGTGCCATTAAAATATATTACAATACCTACACACTAAGCAATGCTCACCCCGAAGCAATGCAAAAGCAAAAAGGCTCTACCCCCCTTAAAAGGGGTACGCCCCGTACCCGTATTTACTAAATACTAGACTATCTAGTCTATGAATAGCTGTGGGTACTTTGCCTTCATGGCATCTTCCAACTCCCATGTCGCTTCTTCGACATCATGGTTTGACCATAGGACCTTCACCATTCGTATAGACTTGTGGCGAGTGTCTTTGGTCTTCCTATCGAGGATTCTTACCGAGGTTTCGACATATCTCATGGTCGGCTCAATGGATAGTCTCTCGGGCTCTAAGACATGAGAAGGATCAGAAATATACTTCTTGAGTTGTGACACATGAAATACATCATGGACACGTCCCAAGTCCTTAGGTAATGCTAACCTGTAGGCTACAGCTCCAACTCTTTCGGTGATTGCATACGACCCTACAAACTTTGGGCTTAGTTTGCCCTTCTGACCAAATCGGAAGACACCCTTCATAGGTGAAACGCGCAAGAACACTTGGTCACCCACGGCGAACTCAAGGTCGCGTCGTCTCACATCCGCATAGGATTTCTGTCTATCTTGGGCTGCCTTCATGTTAGCTCGGATCTGCTGGACTTCAGCTTGTACTTGCTCAAGATACTCCGGTCCTATGATGACCGCTTCACTTGACTCATCCCAACACAAGGGTGTACGGCAAGGTCTACCGTATAAAGCTTGGAAAGGCGACATCTTAATCAAGGCGTGATAGCTATTATTATATAAAAATTCGATAAGATGAAGCTTGTCTAACCAACTCCCCTGGAAGTCTAAGGCACATGCTCTAAGCATGTCCTCCAGTGTCTGGATGGTCCTTTATGTCTGACCGTCGGTCTGAGGATGGAAGGCGGTACTCAGCTTCAACTCTGTACCCAACGCTTCCCGTGTAGCTCTCCAGTATCTCGAAAGAAATCTGGTGTCGCGGTCAAATACTATGGTCTTTGGGACTCCGTGGTGTCTGAAAATCTCCTTGTCGAATAGCTCTGCGAGCTTCACTACCTTCCAGGTGTCCTTCATCGGTATGAATCTGGCCACCTTGGTGAGGCGATCGACTACAACCCAGATCATGTTGAGTCCTCCCCTGGCAGGTGGGAGTCCTACAACAAAATCCATGGAGATATCATGAAATTTCCACTCCGGAACTGGCATCGATTGTACCATTCCACCCGGTCTACGATGTTCAAACTTCACTTTCTGGCATGTTAAGCATCTCAATACGTACTCTGTCACATCTGACTTCATCCCAGACCATCAGAAGTACCTCTTCATGTCTTTGTACATCTTGGAGGCTCTTGGATGGACTGACAATGTGGAACTGTGTGACTCTCGCAGGTTGCGATCCCTTAGCTCAGCATTGCTTCGGGGAACGCATAGCCTGCCATTCAGCCGAATCAGACCATCTTCATGTAGCTTGAAGTCATACTTTTTCTTCTCAAATGTACCATTTTCGATCTTTTGTCGGATTTTGGTTAGGTAAGGGTCGCTCAACTGAGCGTCTCGCACCTCGTCAACCAAGCTAGAAGAAGCGAGTAGCAAATGGAGCGAGTGTGCTCGACGGCTCAGGGCGTCGGCTACCACATTTGCCTTCCCTTCCTTATACTGTAGATTGATGTCATAATCTGAAAGAAACTCCATCCATCTTCTCTGTCTCAAATTCAATTCTTTCTGTGTGAATACATACTGTAAGCTCTTGTGGTCGGAGTAGATGGTGATGCTTACCCCATAGAGATAGTGTCGCCATATCTTCATGGCGAAGACAATGGCTCATAACTCTAAGTCGTGTGTCGGGTAATTCTCCTCATGCTTTTTTAGCTGGTGGGAGGCATAAGCTACAACCTTGCCATGCTGCATGAGTACGCATCCCATTCCCTTGCCTGATGCATCACAATATACCTCAAATCCCTCTGTGCCCTCTGGAAGAGTAAGGATGGGCGCTGAGGTCAATAAGTCTTTTAGGCTCTGAAATGATACTTCGCACTCGTCTGTCCATACAAACGGTGCATCTTTCTTCATCAGTGTAGTCATGGGCTTGGCGACTTTCGAGAAGTCCTTTACAAATCTCCTGTAGTAACCGGCTAGACCAAGAAAGCTCCAAATGTCGGTAACAGTCTTAGGTCTAGGTCATGATCGTACAACTTCTATCTTAGAAGGGTCAACTGAGATGCCCACGCTCGAGATGACATGACCAAGGAATGATACCTGATCTAGCCAGAACTCGCATTTGGAGAACTTCGCATACAGCTGGTTCTCGCGCAGTGTCTCAAGCACTTTCCTCAAATGAATTTCATGCTCTTCTGCTGATTTGGAGTATACAAGGATGTCATCAATAAAT
Organism: Limonium bicolor; assembly: GCA_023374045.1. Classification (NCBI taxonomy): domain Eukaryota; kingdom Viridiplantae; phylum Streptophyta; class Magnoliopsida; order Caryophyllales; family Plumbaginaceae; genus Limonium; species Limonium bicolor. Next base: position 205,821,041 of record CM041780.1, read on the forward strand.
ACCACAACTGATGTGTCCAACTGCTCACTGAATAGTCGATTCATAAGGTCCATGAATTTTGCTGGTGCATTTGACAAACCGAATGGCATGACAGTGAATTCGTAGTGGCCATATCTGGTACGGAATGCCGTTTTCTCAATGTCTTGCTCTCTAATAGCAATCTGATGATACCCAGAATGGAGGTCGATCTTGGAGAAGACTGAGGCTCCTTTCAGCTGGTCGAATAGGTCGTCGATGCGTGGTAATGGGTATTTATTTTTGACTGTAACCACATTCAGCTTGCGGTAGTCAATGCAAAGTCGGAGACTACCGTCCTTCTTCTTCACAAAGAGGACCGGTGCTCCCCAGGGTGATACGCTCGGGCGTATAAACCCTTTGTCAAGTAGGTCTCGCAACTGTTCTTTCAACTCTATCATTTCTGCGGGTGCCATGCGGTACGGTGCCCTAGCAATGGGACCGGTACCTGGCAAGAGATCAATCTCAAATTCTACCGCTCTCTGAGGTGGCATGCCGGGTAGCTCCTTAGGGAATACATCGGGAAATTTGGATACAATCGGCACATCATCACTGAACTCTGGATCTCTCTCCAGGTCTTGTACATAACACAAATATACTTCTTTGCCCTTTCTGAGCTCCCGGTACATAGCCATGGCGGAGATGACTGTGGTCGAAGGCTCTCTCGGTCTCTGGCGGTAAGATACAGTAACCCTAGAAGGACTCTTGAGCAGCAATCGGTGCTCGGCGTAGAGGATTCTCCCCTTGTGCCGCTCCAACCAATTCATTCCGATTATCAAGTCTAATCCCAATCCATTGAACTCGATGAAGGAGATGGGAAACGCTTCGCCTTTGATTTGGATCGTGGCTGATTTGTAGTACTTGGTGCACTGTACTCGCTCCTTCGATGGGAGAGTAACCAGAAAATTCGGTAGCTCATCCGCATCTAGGCCCAACCTCCTCACAAAAGATGGTGATACGAAGGTGTGAGAGGCGCCGGAGTCGAATAACACTGAGGCATCAATGCCGTTCACTAGGAATGTTCCCGTTAAGATGGTACCGCTTTTGCCGGCTTGTGCTTTGGTGAGGATACTCAGGATACCTTCGGTACCGAGTCCACAACCTATTGAAGTCACAATTTCATAAGTATTGATGGTGGACACAAGTGGAATTTAAATCAACACTACTCTTTATTGATAACCAACCATCATACATACCGTGTCTCTAATACACGTTACTAATACATTACATGGTACTATGAATTTAATACTTCCTAAAGGTAAGGTTCAGGCGTCCTGGTTTCATGTGTGTGGCATTGATTATTGCCGGAGGTGCCATATTCAACTTGATCTTGTTGATCCCGTGATACAGCATCCTAGAGTTTCCACCCATGATTAGGACATCTCCTGATCTCAATACCAGTTTCCCGTGCGAGGTCCACACGCTTCTGCTCGCTATACAAAAAGATGGCGTCATCACCAATGGACCAAGACACTACGGGTACTCCTTGTTCAAGAGATTCAGCTGTCTCGTCCTTGTCTTGGTGTAACCCAAGTCATCCTTCTTTCTCATAGAAGTTGATGATACAGAGGTCCGCTTCAAGTGCGGGCATCGGATCATATTCGCATTGTTGTGCAAGTTCTACTGCTTGTGTGACAAGTGTCTGAAATTATGGAGGTATTGTCGGTGGCGTCGCTCCGTCTTGTGTTCGTGTCTCTTGGTATGTCTTGGTATAAGGATTCCAATCCTTTCCCAAGCACATCATCTTCAGCTTCATCTTCGCTCCACCGGGGAATTCGGGTGTATAAAATCCTCCTTGACCCGTTCCTAGTTTGTTGCATCGTCGGATGATTGAAATTTGTGCTTCGGGTGTCAGGTATCCCCTTAATAAAATCATACCTGGTCGGATGACCTGACACTGCTCGTTGGTGTAGTAATGATTGGTGATGTTGGTCTCTTCTTGATTTGGTTTCGAAGGTATCGGATAACAGATACTAAAGCTTCATACGGTTATAAATTTCATCTACTGTGAGTACTAGTTTCAACTACTTCTTTTCATGCTCATTACACACTTCAATTTATTTACTCATGCATTCACTCAAACAGTTACTTCATTACTTAGACATGCTTCACAGGATTCAAGGTTTAGATTAATTACCTGGGTCGGACTTAGAACCGGACCCGTCACGGTCAATGACATGCAAGACAGGCTGCCTCTGGGGTGCGCCTCTCTGAGGACCTCGGGATCCCTGTCCCTGTGGTGCCTGCTGGGTCGGTGCATCGCCAGATGCAACCTCCTTGTCATCCCTCTGTTTGTAGCTTTGGAAGTTTCCTCGGGGTTTAGCATTTTCTGGGCACATGTTGGCTCGTGTCCGGGCTTCTGGCAATTGTAGCACCGGATTTCTCTCTCTTGGCAATCCTTGCCGGGATGTCTTGATTGCACTTCCGGCACACATAAGTGCGGCCATCTGAGAAGTTCTTGGTGAAACCGGAGCCAGAACCTAAGGTTTAAAAGGGTTCGCACATTTGTGTGTGGATATACTAGATATGATACTTGTATGATTACGAATTAGGAATAGAAGTTTACCCTTCGGTGGGTGTGATCTCAGTGGCTTCGCAGCCACTGGTGCAGATGAACCTAGCTGAAGAATTTCAACCGGGTTGCCTTTCTCAGCATGGGCACTGCTCTCACTTGGGAAGTTCTTTTGAGTTTGCTGAAAGAACTTCCCTTTCTTCTTTTTCCAGCTTTTACCCTGGTTCTACTCCTCGACACTGGTGTTCTTGTTATTAGCTTTGCGCTTCAGCGCGGTTTCTTCATCCCTCAATTGCAAGTGATTTCAACGCGGGAAGCCGCGTGATAACACTCCTGAAGTTTCAGGTATTAGCCGGGATTCTTATTAAAAAGAAGATAAGGAAAAGATTTAAGGAATTACAATGGTACTAAGGGTTTAAACCAATATTCACCTGAGGGAGGTAAATCTAGTGTAGCCCATACCGTACCACAGGCGATGGCTCAGACCGCCATAGAAGCGATCGACCCACCTGGTCGGTGTACCCAAGGTCGGGTAGAAGACGGAGAATGGAGGTGAAGGTGCGGTAATACTCGTCGACAGACATCTTCTCTGTCATTTTCAAGGCATCTAGCTCTAGCCTTTTCTTAGTTTTCACATGCTCCGGATAGTATTTGGATCGGAGGAGAGAGGCAAAGGACTCCCAATCGAAGGTGGGGTCGTCGACATATTGGCTTGACAAGCTTCCACCAATCCATAGCAGCATCCTTGAGGTAGTAAGCCGTTACTCTAACTCGAACTCCAGCAGGAGCTTCGAGGGTTTCGACGCCGTCTCCATTTCGGAGATGTAAGCTTCAAGTTTAGAAGGATCGCTCTCGCCTCTAAAGCATGGAGGTCAGAGATCTGCGATAGCTTTTACCCAGTTTACTTCTCTGGGTGGAGGGGGAGGGATTGGTCCCGTTTGAGTTTGTTGATTTTGTTGATTCTGTTGCATTGCATTGATTACTTGCGGTAGCATCTGCGCTACCGTGGCAGCGACGATCTCAGCTATCGTCTGCGCGCCAGGTCCTTCAGAGGCTTCGCCTCTACCTCGGCCTCGGCCTCGTCCTGACATCTGAACATTGCATTTACATTAGGCTTTGCAAGATATGACCTAAAGGTCTTGGAATTTAAGCAAGGTATCATCCCTAAGGACGTCAAGGGTATCCGTTGTTAACAACGGTAGTTCCTAGTTAGGTTTCTAAGTATCCGTCTTAAGACGGTTGAAATTCCTAACTCGGTAATCCCTATGCTCGATAACTATGGACATCAGAGCGTAACTACGCTCTGATACCACTTTTTGTAACACCCCTACGTTAATCCTATGCTTACCGTCCAATCATCCCAATAATCAAAGCTACTCGCAGTGGAAAATGCTACTACTACGGCGGGTGATACAACGCCGCTAACCGCCCATACGGTTAGCAAGGCTTACACTACTTACAGTCACGGTCTGATGCCTAAGTATACCGAGCTACTACATACCATACCAAATACAAAAGATGACATACTTACATTCCTGGATTACCGAGTGTTTTAAAGTATTTAATTACATTCCCTTCCAATCTCCAAAAAAAAAACTATGAGTTTCTACAAGCTACTCATCTATACCAATTCACCATCCAATCATTATCCAAAAGGGGTGTACCCTATGGTACACCGGCTAACAAAAACCTACAGCCGTGTACAACACAGTACACCTTCATAATTCATTGTTTACAGACAAAAAGAAATCAAGTAAGATCTTCATCATCTTCACCCTTCTCGTGTACCTGCGTGTAGTAAAAACATCACCCCAAGGGGCTCAGCAAAAGCTGCACATAAACTCCGCATATACCGCGTGCTAGCTAGGGCACGCCGACTATTTAAGGTCGAATAGGCATGCAGTTCATTTATTTCATACATACATGCTTGGCATACGACATACATTCATATACGATACATTATACAATCCAAGGCAACAGTACAATAGCACACACCATACTTACCTTCACAAGTAGCCAAGTTACGCATCCGGGTTAATCGGTATGCAGTTTACTCTTTTACTCATTACACAATGCTTTCTCTTACTTACACTTACTTACTTTTCCATACTTATTACTCATTCTTACTTACTTACTTTTACTCATGTTAAGTCGGTGTGACCTCCGGCCCGGGGACTACACCGTCCCACCACCGGGATTTACTTGACTCACTAATCCAGGATGCTACCCATTTAAGGGGTTTGGGCCGCAGACTAGTTTAAGCGTCAGGACTTGGATCCAACCTCTTGTGTCTCCACATCCTCACACGTGGCCGAAACTATATCGGACTTCTACTCATTCCAATTTAATTACCAATTTAAGTTAGATTGGTTAGCTCGTCAGGAATCAGTTAGAAGTCCAATCACAAACGCATTCGGTCACAATACAATACATCATACTCACACACACATATTCATCCATACATTTCATGAATTATACAAACTATGATTTAAAGACAATATTCAGCAAGATACAACACTACATATTCACAAGCAAGCATAATAACTCCGATTCATGCATTTATCTTATTTGGTGATCAATTAGCACACAACACACAAATCAGAGTAACCAAGATAGCATACGGGGCATGAGGAATTCATATCGTTCACCGTTGTACTTGTATCCGACTTTCCTCCAGTGTTCACAAATCAAGTCCTATAATATACATGTGATCGAGTGGTTAAATATCTACAATTAACTTAACTCGTATACCCTTTTATGTTTCCTAACTCATACTTACTAAGTCCCTACAATTCTTATACTTACACATTGTTTACTTACTCTTTATTACTTCAAGTTTATTTACTTAGTTAGTAATGGTATACTTATATATCATATATATATATATATATATATATATATATATATATACTTATTGTAATTATTATTATTTTTTTTCTTTTTTTTTGTGACTCGACCGACCTTACCCAAGGTCGGTCGAAGTCAGTAGGGAAATACGCTGGAAAATTTCAGGGCCGACCGACCTTGCAAGTCCGGTCCCAAGGTCGGTCCATTCCAGTGAGTTACCTGGCGGAGAATTTTTAGCCCGACCGACCTTGCAAGTCCGGTCGCAAGGTCGGTCCATTCCAGTAAGTTACATGACGAAAATTTTTGAGTCGACCGACCTTGCAAGTCCGGTCGCAAGGTCGGTCCATTCCAGTAGGTTACATTACGGGGAATTCTTCTGGCCGACCGACCTTGCATGTCCGGTCCCAAGGTCGGTCCATTCCAGAAGGTTTCCGTCCTTTGTAAATCTGGGCTCGACCGACCTTGCAAGTCCGTCCCAAGGTCGGTCCAGTCCAGTATTTGCATTTTTTTTCTGTTTTCAGTCCCTCTTCTTACCCATTACTTCCCCATTGTTCCTACACTTAATCCCACATGTTTTACACTAATTAAACCTCCTAATACACCTTAGTTCACCCATTAACTCATTACCCATTCCTATACTAACTCACACACTTGTTCCTAAATTTCATTTCAGCACTCACATTGTTTTTTCCTAGTTGTGTTTTGCTACAAATTTTGGTTCTCACTTTCTCCATCTATAGCTCCCTCTTCTAATGTCATTCCGAAAGCTTACAATGCATTTAACCACCTCTCCTAACTTACCCATTAACTAGCTCAACCTAAAATCTGTTACAAGGGTATACTTTTACCTAGTTTCTAGTTCATAAGTCTCCTAGTTCTAGGTAAATTTTGACACAACCTCCCCTAAATTCTTACATTCTCACCACCTCATTTACTCACACTTTGTTACCCAATTCACATGTTTTCAACAATCACAAATATACAAAGCTCTCACACATAAATACCAAACACTAAACACTCCTAAAATTCCTGCACACATCCTCTAATTTCCATCTAGGTTTCAACAAGCTTTCACATGTCCTTTAAAGGTTTAAAACATTAGGATTCTCTTACACATTACACTACTACTCAATACCATATTCAATACTCATTTGCACTACTAAAATCTGTTACACAGTACATTACTAAACCACACAAAAGAATGTATTTTACGTTGTCTCTTTACTAGCTTCTCTTTCCTTCTTCCTTCTTCTTTCCTTCTTTCTTCTTTCCTTCCCACCGGTTTTGTAGATTAATTTCTCTAACACTACAGCCCACATATACACACCATTTTAATACCAATAACTAACCCTAACCATCTTTAAGTTTTAAGGTAAGTTTTAGGGTTTAGAAATTTCATTACCTTGCAAGGATATAGATGAGGCTTAGAATAGCTCAAGAGCAAGATTTCTCACCCTCCAAAGAAGCCAAAATCGGCTAGAGTACAAGGAACAACAAGGGTTTAGTTTCCAAATTTCGTTTTGCCCACAAGGGCTAGAAAAGGCAAGTTTTCAAGAATATTTTTACCTTAAAATGACAAGGAGAAGGAGGTGGTTCTAATGGTAGTCTTGAAGCTCCAAATGCTACACACCCATGGAGATGAAAGTTCTTGTTTTTGAATTTTGAAAGGAGAGATATGTTCTCCTTGGTGTGGGGATTCCAATGGTATAATTTTTGTAATTTTTGATGGAGGTTCAAGGGGTTAACAAGAGGAGAGAAGTTGAGTTTTTGTGTGGGTTTCTCCTTTCACCATTGCTGTCTGATTGAGGAAGAAGAAGAGAATAGAGAGTGAGGGAGAAGGGGTGTACGTGAGTGAAGAGAATGAGAGGATAGGAGAGAGAGTGGTGAGGTAAAGTAAGTTTTCTTTTTTTGACTTTTAATTGTTTTGTTCTTTTGTACATAAGAAGAATTAATAGAGTGTGTGAGAGAGGAGAAGGCCATCGGCTGACACAGCCCACACACACCAACTCTACACTTTATTTTAAAAGTGGACACACTAGTTCTAGTTATTTGTGCTTTTACCCCACAACTTCCTGTTTTTGACAGTTTTTACTAATTTCTCGTTTTATTGATTTTATTGGTTCTAAAGCTTCACTAATAATTATTAATGACTATTTAGTTGACCAAAATTGTTACGAGTCTATTTGACCCGCTTAAAGTCACGTTTTCCGGTTTCCTCGAAAAACGTGCTTTAAGGTTCGTTAATGTTTTTAATCCATTTTAAGGATCCGTTTTCTTCGGGATTTGTTCCCTAGTATTTATTTAGACTTAATTAAGCTTCTAAAATATTTATTATCCTAATTAATTGCTATTTTTAATTACGGGGTATTTCACATATATTGCTCGGTATGTGGGGGAGATCATGAGTTTGAGGACTGTCTCGTAGTACAAGAGCAACTATGGTTAGAGGATCAACCAGATACTGGAGCGAATCGGTGTTGCACTACACAATACGATCATGAGCAATGTTTTCGAACAACCTGTTGGAGGAGACCATGAGAGTGCTCATGGTTCTACAATCATGCTCCACACATTAGCTCAGCAGGAGCAACAACCAGAGAGTGAAATGATCCATGAAGTGGAGGAAAAAGACCTCGACATAAACCAACTACAGCTCTACGCTACATTAGTAAGGATAAATGCAATGATGGAAGATCCACTTGCATCGCAACAACTGGAGAGCGAAATGGTTCATATAGTGGATCACCTTACTGAGGACTTGAGTTGCTCGCTATCACCTCCCCCGTTCAAAAATGAGCAAACAGCATCGAACCATCTTCCTGAGCTTGAGGACAAGCCATCAGAGGATAACTTCCACCTTGACTTCATGGAGCCTCCTCCCTCTGAAGTCAACTACCGTTATTTCCCCTCCTTCTCCGTGCTCTATCTAGAAGATAAGGATACTTATCACCTCAAATTAGAGAAGAAGGAACCGCCATCACCTCCCACCAAGTCATCCAAACAAAACACCACTATCACCTTCGAGGAACCAATTTCCTTTGAAGTTGATTTCCATCAAGGCTCTTCCTATGAGCCTCTCCAAGAAAATGAGGATATCTACATCCTCAAATTTGAGGAGGAGGAGCCATCCAACTTTGATCTTCATCTGGAGGATCAAGACCTTCCCCGCCCGTGCACCAAAGAAGTAGGGTGGAAACTCGAAGTCCACTCACTAAGTGTGGAGGCCACCTTCCCTTTTGATCCGGGACCAGAGTTTGATGATAAAATCCGCCTCGGAGTTCTCCCTGCACCGCTCAACGAAGATAAGGATGTCTTCATCCTTAAATTTGAAGAGGAGTCTCCACCATTAGATGATCCTCGCACCAAGGGTCATCAACCGAACAATCTGGGCCATTCTTCAAGGAAAAATGATGACCGCCCAACCCACCCATTGGAGCCCACTTCATCATACCTTTTCGAGCCTCACCTAAAGAAGGAAGATGTTTAAATCCTCCAATTCAAGGAAGAACAACAATCAACACCTGGTCTTCTGCTTGAGACCCATTACCGTCAATACCTCCTCAAGGACCAGGTTTTGTGGAGCATTTATTTTCCTATTTGTTTGTTGAGGTAACATTTTGTTTGATCCAGGTGGTTTAATCCTGATTGATGGCCACTTCATATCCCCGTTGGCACCACTGTCACCTTTTATTTCGATCCTGGATAACGAGTGAGAGTCTAGCCAGAGACTCTAACTCCGGGCAACTTGGTGGGAGGCAACCCACCGGTTTGTATCTCTTTTCGCTTTCTTGGTTTAGTTGTTTATTTCACTCTTTTGTTTTTACTTTGTTTTGTGGAGTGTTGGCGGATGTGTGTATATTGCAAGAGCCATGGCTCTTATCTTTCTACTAATGGATTTATCTAGTTCTACTTGAGTTCTTCTAGCTTTACAGATTATATTTTTTTCAACTATCTTACTTTGTCGCTAAGCCGAACTCAAGTGTGAGGTTGGTCTTCCTACACACCCTGAGCGGACTCTGGGGAGTATTATCACCTTTTCTACTCTTGAATATTTTATATGCTCCCTTCCGATCTGTTATGTGCAATTTTGTTCTCCTGTTGGATTTCTTGCTCAATGTTAAAATTCTTTCTACGCAATGAGGACATTGCTCCACTCTAAGTGTGGGGTGGGGAAGGTTCCTTCACATTTTGCCTATTGTGAGGGGAAGGTTCCTTCACATTTTGCCTTTTGTGTGCCTTTGAGCTCTTTTCTCTTGCATTTGTTAAAGTCTTGCTATGATAGCTCAATTTAGAAGGAAGCCATAGAGGAAGTATAGTTGGTTAGCCGATCTTGGGGTGCAAAATTTTAAAATTTTTCTGGTTTTAATTGCCAAAATGAAGTCTTTGTTCTAGAAATGCTGAAACAAATGAGAATATTCACCTTCTGAACTTTGCTCTTAGCTTTGAGCCTCAGAATGAATTGAATTGAAATGGTTGAAAAAGAACAAGGCAAGGTACTCTACTGATCCTAAGCATGCTATTTTTAATAAAATATATATATAATGAAAAAAAAAACAATGTGCTAATGCCTTGCTGAAGAGGATTTCTCTTATGGATCATGCGTACGTGGCGTTGAAAGGTATGATGGAATAAGATCTTACTTCATGCCCCTTGTCGTTTCTGTGGAGGAAAAAGGTGGATTGGCTCATGGCTAAAGGCTAAAATTCTTATGGTTTAATTTCTCTCATGTTAGCTTTGAATGACTTCATGTTTTTAGGAAAAGAAATGAATTGTGCTAAACAAATGTGAGTTGCCCCTTGATAGGTGAAGCTAGTAGGGTTTTCCTCCATGCTCTTCCTTTTCTGTTGAGTTCCATTAGCTTGGTTTTAACTTGTACTTGAGAGTTTTGCTTGGGAACAAGCAAAAGGCTAAGTGTGGGGTGATTTGATAAGTGTGAAATTGATATAGTTTTATAAGTGCTAAATTCCTATTTTACGCAAGCTTTCAGGCATTTTCTCACACTTATCCTTTGCTTTTCATGATTCTTAATTTGGGCAAGCACTGATGCCAATTTATCTAATAAAAGCAGGTAATGATCGTGGAAATGCATAGCTCTCCTCAAGAGCTTTCCAACGCCACAAACGGGGACCAAATCGGAGTTCGGACGAAGATTTTAGAGGCATTTCAAGTTGTGTCCATAGTGTGTCCGAACTTGTGTCCGAACTTTGAAGTTCGGGCACAAGTCGAAAAATTCCGGTACGAGCAAAATCGAACTGTCCGAACTTCAAAGTTCGGACATAATTCGGACAGGCCGAATTCGACCGTCCTAAAGCCCCGAAAGTGATGAAAAAGCATATAATTAATATATTAAATCAACGTAACCACTTCCCATACTTTCCAGCATGATTATTCCTTCCGACAAACCACCGCCCCACTTCAGTCGCCCACTCATAATCATTTTCCCACTTAATCACCTTCCTAATCATCATCCACATAATTAAATCTCTCCCCATAATCCACGTCCTCACCCACAAATCTAACATTGTCAAAATCAATTCCCCTATGCTACACGTACTCCCCACAGTTCTATAAATAGAACTTGAACACCACTGCACACTTGCCTGTCGAACTGCACCCACACCAACACCATCATCTCACACCCTCTCCATCAACACTGCTCACCACCACACTATTGCACACTCCCCTCTCCATCTGCAAGCCACACCACCACCGTACACTACATCCCAAAATCACAACATCATCATTCATGTACCACCTCCATCCATTACATCCCATCTAATTTCATCTCATCCATTTCCATTAATTAGCAGTACGTACACCCCCATACTGCTCCATACACACACATAAACCTTCATCATTCCATTATCACATATCACATCTACACCTCGTTATTATCCAACCATTAAACCGACATATTATCAGTCCAAATAATAGCGCAAATTCAGGATGGCAGAGAAGATGATTTCTTACTCTGTCTATTTATTTAATATGTCGGGTTAAGGGAATTACTCTGGGGGATGGTTTATTTCAGTTTGTTTTAATTTGTATTATATTTTTACTGGTTTTTAATTAATATATAGATTGTTACAATTGAATGTTCTTTTAATGCGATGCAATAATTTGATCACTTTATTGTATTATCTTTCTAAATCTGTTTTAATCTGATCGGTGATAAACAGAAGGTTCGATTAATTCGTAAATCTGTGGAAAACTTGTTTTCAGCGGACAAGTTAGTACTTCAGTTGCAAAATATTATTCATTTTATTAGCCGTTTACTTTGTTTTCTTGAGTTTTCATCGGACCTTGCATGTTCTGGTAGACGAGGTCTTCAAGTTCTATGATCCAGTCCTTAAGAGTATAAAAGGAATTTTGCCAATCTATTCTTAATTAACCAGTAGACATAACATAGTTAATCAAACAGTTTTAACCTGAACCTAGAGTCCCACTCTTCCATATCATCTATCATTTTAATTTATCTGTTATTTTATTTATCCGTATTTTATCAGTTTCATTTACAATTCAGTAAACCCCCCCCTTTTGTGACACGCTTAGGAATTAGACATTTTCGCTTAAGTCCCACGGTTCGATTACCCGGTTGCTCCAATCTTGCTATACAACTGCGACCAGGATTTGTTTGCAGCCCGATATATATTTTGATCCAATCTTTATTTATTATTTTTAACACGTCAAAAAATCTTGTCTGCAAAAGGCGTCGTTGCCGGGGACTTGACTTTGTCTAGTCCCTAAGCCCCGGATAATTCACATGTTATTTTAATATTTGTTTCTTTAATATTTGTTTTTATTGTTCGTTTTATTTTGTTTCTAATATTCTGTTTGCTATTTTTATTTTTGTTTCATTATTCAGTCTTTTATTATCTTTCATTTTCTTGCTGTTTATATTATTACTATTGTTTCGTCATTTAATTATTCCAGCAATTTACTTATCATATTATTTACAGTTATTTAATATTCCAGTTATATATTTTATTGTTATTTTCGTTTCTAGCTATTTATTTTACTGTTATTTAAATTCTACATTAAAATTCTGCTATGTAAAATTCCAGTTATTTATTTATCGTCATTTAAATTTCCAGCTACTTAAAATATTGTCATTTAATTTACTTGTCATTTAAATTTCAGTAATTAATTTCTGTCATTTAATTTTATAGTTATTTATTTTCCGTCATTTAAATTTTCTGTCATTTAAATTCCGTTTCTTTATTTAATTGTCATTTGCATTCCAGTTATTTATTTACCGTCATTTAAATTCTAATTATTTATTTCCAGTAGTTTATTTATCGTCATTTCAATATCAGTAATTTATTTTATTGTCATTTAAATTCCCGTCATTTAAATTCTGTCATTTAAATTCCTGTTATTTAATTTGTCCCTTACATTTTATTTTATTTTATTTTATAGTTTCCATTTTCTATTTACTACTTAATTATTTTCTTATAGTTATTTTTCAGTTTATCTATTGTTTAATTTACTTTGTTATTTTTTTGCTTTTCTTTTTTTATTTTTCTTTATTTATTTATTGGTTTTAGTTTATTTTGTTAAAAAAATGGCAATGGATTTGGTTGTCAATTATTGTTATTTTGTTTTTATTAGTTCATTTTGTTCTTAGTTTTTATTATTTCTAACTAATAATGGCAAGTGAGGAGCAATTCATATGGGAATCCTTTTATTCCCAAGATATATATTGCACGTATTGTAGGGGACCTCACGAGTTCAATTTTTGTCCCAAAGTTGAACAAAATGTGGCGGAATCAAATCCAACAGCAAATTGAAGAGGAGTTCGAACGAGAATCATGCTACTCACAGGATATATATTGCTCGGTATGTGGGGGAAATCATGAGTTTGAGGATTGTCTCGTAGTACAAGAGCAACTATGGTTAGAGGATCAACCACACTACGTGGAGCGAATCGGTGTTGCACAACACAATACGATCATGAGCAATGTTGTCGAACAACCTGTTAGAGGAGACCATGAGAGTGCTCATGGTTCTACAATCATGCTCCATACATTAGCCCAGCAGGAGCAACAACCGCAGAGTGAAATGATCCATAAAGTGGAGGAAAAAGACCTTGACATAAACCAACTACAGCTCTACGCTACATTAGTAAAGATAAATGCAATGACGGAAGATCCACTTGCATCGCAACAACTGGAGAGCGAAATGGTTCATATAGTGGATCACCTTACTGAGGACTTGAGTTGCTCACTATCACCTCCCCCGTTCGAACCTGAGCAAACAGCATCGAACCATCTGCCTGAGCTTGAGGACAAGCCATCAGAGGACAACTTCCACCTTGACTTCATGGAGCCTCGATCCCTCTGAAGTCAACTACCGTTATATCCCCTCTATCTCCGTGCTCTATCTAGAAGATAAGGATACTTATCACCTCAAATTAGAGACGAAGGAACCGCCATCACCTCCCGCCAAGTCATCCAAACAAAACGCCACTATCACCTTCGAGGAACCAATTTCCTCTGAAGCTGATTTCCATCAAGGCACTTCCTATGAGCCTCTCCAAGAAAATGAGGATATCTACATCCTCAAATTTGAGGAGGAGGAGCCATCCAACTTTGATCTTCATCTGGAGGATTAAGACCTTCCCCACTTGTGCACCAAAGAAGTAGGGTGGAAACTCGAAGTCCACTCACTAAGTGTGGAGGCCACCTTCCCTTTTGATCCGGGACCAGAGATTGAAGATAAAATCCGCCTCGGAGTTCTCCCTGCACCGCTCAACAAAGATAAGGATGTCTTCATCCTTAAATTTGAAGAGGAGTCTCCACCATTAGATGATCCTCACACCAAGGGTCATCAACCGAACAATCTGGGCCATTCTTCAAGGAAAAATGATGACCGCCCAACCCACCCATTGGAGCCCACTTCGTCATACCTTTTTGAGCCTCACCTAAAGGAGGAAGATGTTTACGTCCTCCAATTCGAGGAAGAACAGTAATCATCACCTGGTCTTCTGCTTGAGACCCATTACCGTCAATAACTCCTCAAGGACCAGGTTTTGTGGAGCATTTATTTTCCTATTTTATTTGTTGAGGTAACATTTTGTTTTGATCCAGGTGGTTTAATCCTGATTGCTGGCCACTTCGTATCCCCGTTGTCACCACTGCCACCTTTGATTTTCGATCCTGGATAACGAAGTGAGAGTCAAGCCAGAGACTCTAACTCCGGGCAGCTTGGTGGGAGGCAACCCACCGGTTTGTATCTCTTTTCGCTTTCTTGGTTTAGTTGTTTATTTCACTCTTTTGTTTTTATTTTGTTTTGTGGAGTGTTGGTGGATGTGTGCATATTGCAAGATCCTTGGCTCTTATCTTTCTGCTAATGGATTTATCTAGTTCTACTTGAGTTCTTCTGGCTTTACAGATTATATTTTTCAACTATCTTACTTTGTCGCTAAGCTGAACTCAAGTGTGGGGTTGGTCTTGCTACACACCCTGAGCGGACTCTGGGGAGTATTCTCACCTTTTCTACTCTTGAATATTTTATATGCTCCCTTCCGATCTGTTATGTAACACCCCCGATCACAGGCCTAGGAGTTAGGGGTATTACACGCCGCGTATTATTACATAATAACGCAAGGCTCTAAAAGAACGAACTTAAACACATATTCAAATAAGGCCCAAAACAGAATACTTGAACAAAGTATAACCACAATGAAGTCTTAACACCTCAAAAGGTTTTACAGAACCCACCAAACGTATAACAGAAACGGAAGCTAACAAAAGGCCCAAAGGCTCAAATCCGAATACAAAGTCTCAAAAGTAACTAATAACGAAACATCTAACTCCAGAGCTGCAAAACGACCTTCACTGATCAATCTGCAATGTTAGATAGAAATAGGGGAATGAGCACACAACTATGCCCAGTAGATGACAAACTTCATCAACCAGCATGCTCAAAACATTTAAGAATGTTATCAAATCAGAAGGAGTCAAGAGAATCCATAACATGTCAGAAGTCAGAAACAGAAGTCCGTTCTTAAGGACTAAACAGAGCAGAAGCAGAAGCAGACAGAAGCAGAAAACAGAGTGGGACACTAGCGATCACAGCATACAGACAGAACGAGCAACCAGCTCGTGAACAGAACGAGGAAACCTCACTCGTAAACAGAACAGGTGAACACCCGTGAACAGAACGGGGAACATCACCCGTGAACAGAAGGATCCTACATAGCGCGCTACGAGACAGCGAAACCAGCCATCCAAAGGCTCAGACACAGAGATAACTAGGTCCCAAAACAGAAGCTTAAATACAGATAAGCATATGTGCACCAAAGGCACCAGAAAGCTCATAGATAGCTTGGAAATCAGAAGGGGAATCCAACCCCGCAAACAGAAGTCAAAACGGAGCTCAAACGAGCAAGTTATGGCCAAAACAGTAGCCTGTCCGAACTTGTGTCCGGACATCAATGTTCGGACACAAGTCGAGACTCAGAAGGCAAAATCAGACAGATGTCCGAACTTGTGTCCGGACTTCAAAGTTCGGACACAAGTCGAACCTTAAAACAGAAGAAGAGCCAGAGGTGTCCGAACATCCAAGTTCGGACGGATGTTCGGACATTTTACGAAAACAGACACGCGGAGAGTCCGAACTTGTGTCCGGACATCCAATGTTCGGACACAAGTCGAAGCCAAAATCAGAGAATGCAGAAGGCTGTGTCCGAACTTCAAAGCTCGGACGGAAGTTCGGAAACAGCGAAGATTTTCAAAAGGTTAAGCGCAGAAGGGCATGTCCGAACTTCAAAGCTCGGACGGAAGTTCGGACATGCCGAAAACCTCAGAAATCAGAAGCGAATTCAAACGAACAGAGGCACAAAAACCAATCCAAATCAACACACACATTTACAAAACAACCTTGGGGGTTTAATCCATTGAAAAGGCATTAAACAGACATAAGACACACACCAACACAAGATCAAATCATTGAATTAGCTGGTAGAATCCAAACTCCCCAAGGCTGAACACACGGATCGAATCCGAAAGCCACCTACCTCGGATTAACAGCAGAGACGAAACCCGATCTGAAGCAGCAGAATCCAGACAATGCAGACCCTCAAACGCAGACCGAACGCAAACCAATTCACTGAGCAAAACACAATTGCAAACTCCCAATTCAGAAAACGGAACCCCAAACTCTGAAACTAGAATTACAATCCAAAACTGTGACGAAACCCTCACCTGAATTCTGATACGTGACACAGCAGCAATCCACAGCAGAGGAGAGATCGACGCAGACGTCGGAGAATCCACTGATTACAATCAGATTGCAGAGAAAAGAAATTAGGGATTGGAGAAGTTCTCCAAACTGATTGCAAACTAATCGACGCAACACAAACCTGAATACGGAGAGAACAGCAAGACGATGAAGAATCCACAGCACTCGAATCTCCAACCAGTAGCACAACGGATCGATCAACAGAGAAGAAAATTGAGAGAGAGAAGGGAGAAGAGAGGCTTAACGTCTTGAGAACTGATAAGGAATAAGGGTTGTGAATTAGATCGTGGTGAGGAACGTGATTAGAGAGAGGATAATTAATGAGGGAAAAAGAAAATGAATTAAGTATTATCCTCACCTGATTAATCTGATAGAAAACAAAAGACCTCCTCGCCCCCGGCTTCTTTAATAAGGACTTCCGTGTCCTAAATTCAGAATGGACCATCTTAATGAACCATAGAAACGAAATAAAATATAACCAAATCTTGGGTTATAACATCACCTCCCCCTTAAAAGAATTTCGTCCTCGAAATTAAAACATACCTACTGCTCGAAGAGGGCGGGAAACTTAGAACGAACTTCGCTTTCGACCTCCCAGGTCGCCTCTTCCTCGACTGACCCGACCACTGCACCTTCACCAAGGGCATGGTCTTACTTCTGAGCTTACGAACATCACGGGCTAAAATCTTCGAAGGAACTGCTTCAAAGGTGAAGTCCTCCCTCAACTGAAGCGGACTGAAGTCGATCACATGAGATGGGTCCGGAATATACTTCCTCAGCATAGAAACGTGGAACACACTGTGCACTGCTGCTAAAGACGGAGGCAGAGCCAAACGATAGGCAACCGGTCCGATCCTCTCTAGGATCTCAAAAGGACCCACAAAACGAGGGCTAAGCTTGCCTCTTTCCCAAACGAACGACTCCTCGCACAGGAGAAACCTTCAGATACACATGTCGCCCACCTCAAACTCTAGAGGTCGTCTCCTCTGATCGGCGTAGCTCTTCTGACGACTCTGAGCCACAAGCAAGCGCTCTCTAGACTGAATCTTGCCCACAGCATCCTGAACCAAGTCTGGACCAATCACAGCTCTCTCCTTCAGATCATCCCAACAGATGGGTGATCTGCACCTCCTGCCATACAAGGCCTCAAACGGAGCCATCCCGATACTGGTCTGAAAGCTGTTATTGTAGCGAACTCGATCAGTGCACGTGCTGATCCCAGCTGCCCCCAAAGTCGAGTACACATGCCCTGAGCATGTCCTCTAGGACCTGATTCGTCCTCTCTGTCTGCCCGTCTGACTGAGGATGATAAGCTGAACTGAAAGACAACTTCGTCCCCAAAGCCTGATGCAAACTCTGCCAGAATCTGGACACAAACCTCGGATCTCTGTCAGACACAATCGAAGCAGGAACCCCATGTACAACTGGCTAAACGGTGCAAACTGAAAGTCTTCCTGACAGGTAGGAAGTGAGCGCTCTTCGTGAGCCGGTCCACAATGACCCAAACTGCATCAAAACCCCTCGGAGTCTTAGGCAGTCCCATGACAAAATCCATACCGACGCTCTCCCACTTCCACTCCGGAACGGGAAGAGGCTGAAGCAAACCAGCTGGTCTCTGATGCTCAGCTTGACCTGCTGACAGGTCCGACATCTGGATACAAAGTCAGAAATATCTCTCTTCATGTTCCACCAGAATGTCTCGAAGATCCCGGTACATCTTCACCTCCTGGGTGTACCGAGTAGGAGCTCCATGAGCCTCCTGCATGATCTCGCGTCTCAAAGCGTCATCTGCGGCACACAACACGGTCTCTGAACCTCAGGCAGCCATCCTCTGAAACCGGAACTCAGACTCCTGACCAGCAGCAACTCTCTCTGATCTTACCAAACGACATCAAGCTCCTGACTGGCCTTGATCCGGTCGATCAAGGTAGGCTGAACCTGCAGTGCTGCTAACATCCCAGACCTCTCTGGACGGACAACCCAGATACCCATGCGCTGCAACTCCTGAGCAGACCTCTCCACACCGGACAAAGCACAAACAGTCCCAGACGGACCCCTCCTACTGAGCGCATCAGCAACCACATTCGCCCTACCCGGATGGTAGAGGATCTCTAAATCATAATCGTGCAACAACTCCAGCCATCTCCTCTGCCTCAAGTTCAACTCCTTCTGAGTGAACAGATACTTGAGGCTCTTATGGTCCGTATACACCTTGCACGCTGCCCCATACAGATAATGCCTCCAAATCTTCAGAGCAAACACCACAACAGCTAACTCCAGGTCGTGGGTCGGATAGTTCTTCTCATATGGCTTCAACTGACGAGAGCCATATGCTACCTTCCCATGCTGCATCAGAACACATCCAAGTCCCTATGGGACGCATCACAGAAAACCTCAAGACCCTCGGTCCCCTCTGGAAGAGTCAAGATCGGCGCAGTAGTCAACCTCTTTTTCAGCTCCAGAAAACACTGCTCACAGGCATCGCTCCACTCGAACTTCACATCTTTCTGTAGCAGACGAGTCAACGGAATCACTAGCTTGGAGAAGCCCTCCACAAACTTACGATAGTAGCCCGCTAGTCCAAGGAAGCTACGAATATCCCCGACATTAGTAGGCCTGGCCCACTCAGTAATAGCTCGAATCTTCTCCGGATCCACGGAGATACCATCCTTAGAGACCACATGTCCCAAGAATACCACCTGATCTAGCCAGAACTCGCACTTCTTCAGCTTCGCATACAGCTCCCTCTCCCTCAGCGTCTGGAGAACAGTCCTCAAATGCTCCTCGTGCTCCTCAGCACTCTTGGAATACACCAAGATGTCATCAATAAACACCACCACGAACTGGTCCAAGAACGGCTTGAAGACTCTGTTCATCATATCCATAAATACTGAAGGCGCATTCGTCAAACCGAATGGCATCACTAGGAACTCGTAGTGTCCATAACGAGTCCTGAAAGCGGACTTAGGCACATCGTCTGCCTTAATCCTCAGCTGATGATATCCCGACCTTAGATCGATCTTCGAAAACACCTTAGCTCCTGCTAACTGGTCGAACAAGTCATCTATGCGCGGGAGAGGATACCTATTCTTAATGGTAACCTTGTTGAGCTCCCTGTAGTCAATGCACAAACGCATGCTACAATCCTTCTTCTTAACGAATAACACTGGCGCTCCCCAAGGCAACACACTCGGGCGAATGAAGCCCTTATCCACAGCTCCTGCAACTGGACCTTCAACTCCTTAAGCTCAGCAGGCGCCATCCGGTATGGGGCCTTTGAAATGGGCTGAGTCTCAGGTGTGAGCTCGATCGAGAACTCCACCTCTCTGACAGGGGGAAGCCCAGGTACGTCATCCTGGAACACATCTGGGAAGTCTCTGACCACTGGAATCTCCTCCAACTTCGCACCCTTGCAAACCTCAGGGATGTAGCACAGATATCCCTGACATCCTTTCCTCAGAAAACGGAACGCCTGCATAGCTGATATGACTGGCGGCGAGCACGGGAGTCCATTCCCTGCTACAACTAGACGGGGCTGACCCGGCTCCTCAAAAGTGACTCTCGAAGCAGCACAATCAATGTGGGCATGGTGCGCAGCAAGCCAATCCATGCCCAGAATCACATCAAAAGAAGTCATCTCCATCGGGATGAGGTTAGCACACAGAGTCCTATCTCTGACTAACACAGGACTATCTTTGCAGACGGAATTCAATAGCATAGAAGAGTCCCTAACTAATGGACTATGCACACACAACTCAACACCAGAGGCACAACAGGCAAACCGAGCTCACCCATTAACTCAGCAGAAATAAAAGAGTGGGTGGCTCCAGAGTCAAACAAACAGAAAACAGAACGAGATGACAGCTGGAGAATACCTGTGACAACTCTGTCAGTCGATCGGTCTCTGTCTCCAGCCATCGTGTACACTCTGGCCTGGCCCTGGGGCTTCTTCTGCTCAGCCCGGTCTCGATCTCTAGACCCTGAGCAGACTCAGCTCTACCCTAGAACTACCTCTGCTCCTCTCAGCCTGAGGGCAATCAGCAATCCTATGCCCAGGACCCACACTTGAAGCAGGCTCCAGCCTGTAGCAGTCCTGCCTCTATGAAACTTGCCACAGACCTCGGCACTTCGGAGGGGAGCTGACGAAGACGAACTACCTCTATCTCGTACGCGGTCTCCAGAGCGGTCTCTAGCTCGGTCTCCAGTAGACTGCTTCTTCTGAGAAGCAGACTGATCCCTCCTATCACTGTCATCGGACCTCTGCTTCCTCTTCTGGTCCTTCCCTCCAGACTGGCGACCTCTCAAGTCAGCCTCTACCAACAGGGCGACATCAGCAACGTCCCTGAAGGTCTTGTGACGCAGCGGCGTCACAGCAGATCGGATATCCGGCCTCAGGCCGCTCTCAAACTTCCTGGCCTTCCTATGCTCGTCAGGCTCAGGTGCAAACTTAGATAGGCTGATAAACTTGCGGACGTACTCCTCAACGCTCATGTCCCGGCCCTGGCGTAGCCGGTTATACTCCAGGATGCGCTGATCCTTGTAGACGTCAGGGTAGAACTGTTTGTTGAACTCCCCAATGAACTGCTCCCACGTCCATGGCTGTGGGAACTTCCCCATCACAGACCTCCACCACTCCTTAGCCTCCGCTTTGAACAGGAAGGTGGCAAAGTCGACCTTCTGCTCCTCCTCTGAGCCCATCACAGAAGTCTCCTCCACCTCTGACAGCCAGTGGCTGGCCCCCTGGGGATCTCCTGCCCCATCAAACGACGGCGGCTTCAGCTTCATGAATTCCTGAAGCGCCTTCACGTTCCTCCCTCCAGCATCTGCCCCAGCCGGGCCTGCTCCGCCAGCTGGTCCTCCTCCAGCTGGTCCACCTCCTGCAGCCATGGTCTGCATGAGCTGCGTCATAAATTGCTGAACAACATCAGCCACGTTCCCTGGAGGGTTATTTGCTCTCCTTGGCGGCATTCTGAAAGTCCAACAGCAGACAGTTAATCTCAGACACTGACACTGACGTTTCTGACTGACTGGCTAACTTAAAATCCCAGCAGATTAGAACCCAGAGCTCTGATACCACTAAATGTAACACCCCCAAACACTGGCCTAGGAGTTAGGGGTATTACACGCCGCGTATTATTACATAATAACGCAAGGCTCTAAAAGAACGAACTTAAACACATATTCAAATAAGGCCCAAAACAAAATACTTGAACAAAGTATAACCACAATGAAGTCTTAACACCTCAAAAGGTTTTACAGAACCCACCAAACGTATAACAGAAACGGAAGCTAACAAAAGGCCCAAAGGCTCAATCCGAATACAAAGTCTCAAAAGTAACTAATAACGAAACATCTAACTCCAGAGCTGCAAAACGACCTTCACTGATCAATCTGCAATGTTAGATAGAAATAGGGGAATGAGCACACAACTATGCCCAGTAGATGACAAACTTCATCAACCAGCATGCTCAAAACATTTAAGAATGTTATCAAATCAGAAGGAGTCAAGAGAATCCATAAACATTTCAGAAGTCAGAAACAGAAGTCCGTTCGTTAAAGGACTAAACAGAGCAGAAGCAGACAGAAGCAGAAAACAGAGTGGGACGCTAGCGATCACAGCATACAGACAGAACAAGCAATCAGCTCGTAAACAGAACGAGGAAACCTCACTCGTAAACAGAACAGGCGAACCACCCGTGAACAGAACGGGGAACATCACCCGTGAAACAAAAGGATCCTACATAGCGCGCTACGAGACAGCGTAACCAGCCATCCAAAGGCTCAGACACAGAGATAACTAGGTCCCAAAACAGAAGCTTAAATACCAATAAGCATATGTGCACCAAAAGCACCAGAAAGCACATAAATGTCTTGGAAATCAGAAGGGGAATCCAACCCCACAAACGGAAGTCAAAACGGAGCTCAAACGAGCAAGTTAAGGTCAAAACAGTACCCTGTCCGAACTTATGTCCGGACATCAATGTTCGGACACAAGTCGAGACTCAGAAGGCGAAATCAGACAGATGTCCGAACTTGTGTCCGGACATCAAAGTTCGGACACAAGTCGAACCTTAAAACAGAAGAAGAGCCAGAGGTGTCCGAACATCCAAGTTCGGACGGATGTTCGGACATTTTATGAAAACAGACACGCGGAGAGTCCGAACTTGTGTCCGGACATCCAATGTTCGGACACAAGTCGAAGCCAAAATCAGAGAATGCAGAAGGCTGTGTCCGAACTTCAAAGCTCGGACGGAAGTTCGGATACAGCGAAGATTTTCAAAAGGTTAAGCGCAGAAGGGCATGTCCGAACTTCAAAGCTCGGACGGAAGTTCGGACATGCCGAAAACCTCAGAAATCAGAAGCGAATTCAAACGAACAGAGGCACAAAAACCAATCCAAATCAACACACACATTTACAAAACAACCTTGGGGGTTTAATCCATTGAATGGCATTAAACAGACATAAGACACACACCAACACAAGATCAAATCATTGAATTAACTGGTAGAATCCAAACTCCCCAAGGCTGAACACACGGATCGAATCCGAAAGCCACCTACCTCGAATTAACAGCAGAGACGAAACCCAATCTGAAGCAGCAGAATCCAGACAATGCAGACCCTCAAACGCAGACCGAACGCAAACCAATTCACTGAGCAAAACACAATTGCAAACTCCCAATTCAGAAAACGGAATCCCAAACTCTGAAACTAGAATTACAATCCAAAACTGTGACGAAACCCTCACCTGAATTCTGATACGTGACACAGCAGCAATCCACAGCAGAGGAGAGATCGACGCAGACGTCGGAGAATCCACTGATTACAATCAGATTGCAGAGAAAAGAAATTAGGGATTGGAGAAGTTCTCCAAACTGATTGCAAACTAATCGACGCAACACAAACCTGAATACGGAGAGGACAGCGAGACGATGAAGAATCCACAGCACTCGAATCTCCAACCAGTAGCACAACGGATCGATCAACAGAGAAGAAAATTGAGAGAGAGAAGGGAGAAGAGAGGCTTAACGTCTTGAGAACTGATAAGGAATAAGGGTTGTGAATTAGATCGTGGTGAGGAACGTGATTAGAGAGAGGATAATTAACGAGGGAAAAAGAAAATGAATTAAGTATTATCCTCACCTGATTAATCTGATAGAAAACAAAAGACCTCCTCGCCCCCGGCTTCTTTAATAAGGACTTCCGTGTCCTAAATTCAGAATGGACCATCTTAATGAACCATAGAAACGAAATAAAATATAACCAAATCTTGGGTTATAACATGTTATGTGCAATTTTGTTCTCCTGTTGGATTGCTTGCTCAATGTTAAAATTCTTTCTACGCAATGAGGACATTGCTCCACTCTAAGTGTGGGGTGGGGAAGGTTCCATCACATTTTGCCTTTTGTGAGGGGAAGGTTCCTTCACATTTTGCCTTTTGTGTGCCTTTGAGCTTTTTTCTCTTGCATTTGTTAAAGTCTTGCTATGATAGCTCAATTTAGAAGGAAGCCATAGAGGAAGTATAGTTGGTTAGCCAATCTTAGGGTGCAAAATTTTAAATTTTTTCTGGTTTTAATTGCCAAAATGAAGTCTTTGTTCTAGAAATGCGGAAACAAATGAGAATATTCACCTTCTGAACTTTGCTCTTAGCTTTGAGCCTCGGAATGAACTGGATTGAAATGGTTGAAAAAGAACAAGGCAAGGTACTCTGCTGATCCTAAGCATGCTATTTTTAATAAAATATATATATATAATGAAAAAAAGAAAAAAATGTGCTAATGCCTTGCTGAAGAGGATTTCTCTTATGGATCATGAGTATGTGGCGTTGAAAGGTATGATGGAATAAAATCTTACTTCATGCCCCTTGTCGTTTCTGTGGAGGAAAAAAGTGGATTGGCTCATGGCTAAAGGCTAAAATTCTTATGGTTTAATTTCTCTCCTGTTAGCTTTGAATGACTTCATGTTTTTAGGAAAAGAAATGAATTGTGCTAAACAAAAGTGAGTTGCCCCTTGATAGGTGAAGCTAGAAGGGTTTTCCTCCGTGCTCTTCCTTTTCTGTTGAGTTCCATTAGCTTGGTTTTAACTTGTACTTGAGAGTTTTGCTTGGGGACAAGCAAAAGGCTAAGTGTGGGGTGATTTTATAAGTGTGAAATTGATATAGTTTTATAAGTGCTAAATTCCTATTTTACGCAAGCTTTCAGGCATTTTCTCACACTTATCCTTTGCTTTTCATGATTCTTACTTTGGGTAAGAACTGATGCCAATTTATCTAATAAAAGCAGGAAATGATCGTGGAAATGCATAGATCTCATCAAGAGCTTTCCAACGCCACAAACGGGGACCAAATCGGAGTTCAGACGAAGATTTTAGAGGCATTTCCGAACTTGTGCCCAAACTTTGAAGTTCGGGCACAAGTCGAAAAATTTCGGTGCGAGCAAAATCGAACCGTCTGAACTTCAAAGTTCGGACATAAGTTCGGACAGGCCGAATTCGACAGTCCTAAAGCCCCGAAAGTGATGAAAAAGCATATAATTAATATATTAAATCAACGTAACCACTTCCCATACTTTCCAGCATGATTATTCCTTCCGACAAACCACCGCCCCACTTCAGTCGCCCACTCATAATCATTTTCCCACTTAATCACCTTCCTAATCATCATCCACATAATTAAATCTCTCCCCATACTCCACGTTCTCACCCATAAAACTAACATTATCAAAATCAATTCCCCCATGCTACACGTAGTCCCCGCAGTTCTATAATTAGAAGTTGAACACCACTGCACACTTGCCTGTCGAACTGCACCCACACCAACACCATCATCTCACACCCTCTCCATCGACACTGCTCACCACCACACCACTGCACACTCCCCTCTCCATCTGCAAACCACACCACCACCGTACACCACATCCCAAAATCACAACATCATCATTCATGTACCACCTTCATCCATTACATCCCATCTAATTTCATCTCATCCATTTCCATTAATTAGCAGTACGTACACCCCCGTACTGCTCCATACACACACACATAAACCTTCATCATTCCATTATCACATATCACATCTACACGTCGTTATTATCCAACCATTAAACCGACATATTATCAGTCCAAATAATAGCGCAAATTCGGGATGACAGAGAAGATGATTTCATACTCTTTCTATTTATTTAATATGTCGCGTTAAGGGAATTACTCTGGGGGATGGTTTATTTCAGTTTGTTTTAATTATGTAATTTATATTTTTATTGGTTTTAATTAATATATAGATAGTTACAATTAATGTTCTTTTAATGCGATGCAATAATTTTGATCACTTTATTGTATTATCTTTCTAAATCTATTTTAATCTGATCGGTGATAAACAGATAGGTTCAATTAATTCGTAAATCTGTGGAAAACTTGTTTTCATCGAACTAGTTAGTACTTCAGTTGCAAAAATATTATTCCTTTTATTTAGCCGTTTACATTTGTTTTGCTTGAGTTTTCATCGGACCTTGCATGTTCTGGTAGACGAGGTCTTCAGGTTCTATGATCCAGTCCTTAAGACTATAATAGGAATTTTGCCATTCTATTCTTAATTAACCAGAAGACATAACATAGTTAATCAAACGGTTTTAACCTGAACCCATAGTCCAACTCTTCCATATCATCTATCATTTTAATTTATCTGTTATTTTATTTATCCGTATTTTATCAGTTTCATTTACAATTCAGTAAACCCCCCCCCCCTTTTGTGACACGCTTAGGAATTAGACATTTTCGCTTAAGTCCCACGGTTCGATTACCCGGATGCACCAATCTTGCTATACTACTGCGACCGGGATTTGTTTGCAGCCCGATAGATATTTTGATCCAAGCTTTATTTATGATTTTTAACACGTCAAAAATCTTGTCTGCAAAATGGCGCCGTTGCCGGGTACTTGACTTTGTCTAGTCCCTAAGCCCCGGATAATTCACTTGTTATTTTAATATTTTGTTTCTTTAATATTTTGTTTTTATTGTTCGTATTATATTTTGTTTCTAATATTCTGTTTGCTATTTTTGATTTTTGTTTCATTATTCAGTCTTTTTATTATCTTTCATTTTCTTTTGCTGTTTATATTATTACTATTGTTTCTTTCATTTAATTATTCCAACAATTAACTTATCGTATTATTTACAGTTATTTAATATTCTAGTTATATATTTTATTGTTATTTTCATTTCCAGCTATTTATTTTACTGTTATTTAAATTCTACATTAAAATTCTGCCATTTAAAATTCCAGTTATTTATTTATCGTCATTTAAATTTCCAGCCATTTAAATTATTGTCATTTAATTTACTTGTCATTTAAATTTCAGTAATTAATTTCTGTCATTTAATTTTATAGTTATTTATTTTCCGTCATTTAAATTTTCTGTCATTTAAATTCCGTTTCTTTATTTAATTGTCATTTGCATTCCAGTTATTTATTTACCGTCATTTAAATTCTAGTTATTTATTTCCAGTAATTTATTTATCGTCATTTCAATATCAGAAATTTATTTTATTGTCATTTAAATTCCTGTTATTTATTTTGTCCCTTACTTTTTATTTTATTTTATAGTTTCCATTTTCTATTTACTACTTAATTATTTTCTTATAGTTATTTTTTCAGTATCTATTGTTTAATTATTTTTTATTATTTATTTTTTGCTTTTTTTTTTTATTCTTTATTTATTTGTTTAGTTTATTTGTTAAAAATGGCAATGGATTTTGGTTGTCAATTATTGTTATTTTTTTATTAGTTCATTTTGTTCTTAGTTTTTATTATTTTCTAACTAATGGCAAGTGAGGAGCAATTCATATGGAATCCTTTTATTCCCAAGATATATATTGCTCGTATTGTAGGGGACCTCACGATTCAATTTTTGTCCCAAGTTGAAGAAATGTGGCGGAATCGAATCCAACAGCAAATTGAAGAGGAGTTCGATCAAGAATCATGCTACTCACAGGACATATTGCTCGGTATGTGGGAGGCTCGGAGTGATGTTTGGGGAGAGGAGAGACATGAGTTTGAGGACTGTCTCAGTAGACAAGAGCAACTATGGTTAGAGATCAAACCAGACTACCTGGAGCAATCGGTGTTGCACAACACAATACGATCATGAGCAATGTTGTCGAACAACCTGTTGAAGGAGACCATGAGAGTGCTCATGGTTCTACAATCATGCTCCATACATTAGCTCAACAGGAGCAACAACCGGAGAGTGAAATGATCCATGAAGTGGAGGAAAAAGGCCTCGACATAAACCAACTACAGCTCTACGCTACATTAGTAAAGATAAATGCAATGATGGAAGATCCACTTGCATCGCAACAACTGGAGAGCGAAATGGTTCATATAGTGGATCACCTTACTGAGGACTTGAGTTGCTCGCTATCACCTCCCCCGTTCGAACCTGAGCAAACAGCATCGAACCATCTGCCTGAGCTTGAGGACAAGCCATCAGAGGACAACTTCCACCTTGACTTCATGGAGCCTCCTCCCTCTGAAGTCAACTACCGTTATTTCCCCTCCTTCTCTGTGCTCTATCTAGAAGATAAGGATACTTATCACCTCAAATTAGAGAAGAAGGAACCACCATCACCTCCCGCCAAGTCATCCAAACAAAATACCACTATCACCTTCAAGGAACCAATTTCCTCTGAAGTTGATTTCCATCAAGGCTCTTCCTATGAGCCTCTCCAAAAAAATGAGGATATCTACATCCTCAAATTTGAGGAGGAGGAGCCATCCAACTTTGATCTTCATTTGGAGGATCAAGACCTTCCCCACCCGTGCACCAAAGAAGTAGGGTGGAAACTCGAAGTCCACTCACTAAGTGTGGAGGCCACCTTCCCTTTTGATCCGGGACCAGAGTTTGAAGATAAAATCCGCCTCGGAGTTCTCCCTGCACCGCTCAACGAAGATAAGGATGTCTTCATCCTTAAATTTGAAGAGGAGTCTCAACCATTAGATGATCCTCACACCAAGGGTCATCAACCGAACAATCTGGGCCATTCTTCAAGGAAAAATGATGACCGCCCAACCCACCCATTGGAGCCCACTTCATCATACCTTTTCGAGCCTCACCTAAAGGAGGAAGATGTTTACATCCTCCAATTCGAGGAAGAACAACAATCAACACCTGGTCTTCTGCTTGGGACCCGTTACGGTCAATACCTCCTCAAGGACCAGGTTTTGTGGAGCATTTATTTTCCTATTTTATTTGTTCAGGTAACATTTTGTTTTGATCCAGGTGGTTTAATCCTGATTGCTGGCCACTTCGTATCCCCGTTGGCACCACTGTCACCTTTTATTTTCGATCCTGGATAACGAAGTGAGAGTCTAGCCAGAGACTCTAACTCCGGGCAGCTAGGTGGGAGGCAACCCACCGGTTTGTATCTCTTTTCGCTTTCTTGGTTTAGTTGTTTATTTCACTCTTTTGTTTTTATTTTGTTTTGTGGAGTGTTGGTGGATGTGTGCATATTGCAAGAGCCTTGGCTCTTATCTTTCTACTAATGGATTTATCTAGTTCTACTTGAGTTCTTCTGGCTTTACAGATTATATTTTTCAACTATCTTACTTTGTCACTAAGCTGAACTCAAGTGTGGGGTTGGTCTTGCTACACACCCTGAGCGGACTCTGGGGAGTATTCTCACCTTTTCTACTCTTTAATATTTTATATGCTCCCTTCCGATCTATTATGTGCAATTTTGTTCTCCTGTTGGATTGCTTGCTCAATGTTAAAATTCTTTCTACACAATGAGGACATTGCTCCACTCTAAGTGTGGGGTGGGGAAGGTTCCTTCACATTTTGCCTTTTGTGTGCCTTTGAGCTCTTTTCTCTTGCATTTGTTAAAGTCTTGCTATGATAGCTCAATTTAGAAGGAAGCCATAGAGGAAGTATAGTTGGTTAGCCGATCTTAGGGTGCAAAATTTTTAAAATTTTTCTGGTTTTAATTGCCAAAATGAAGTCTTGTTCTAGAAATGCTAAACAAATGAGAATATTCACCTTCTGAACTTTGCTCTTAGCTTTGAGCCTCGGAAATGAACTGGATTGAAATGGTTGAAAAAGAACAAGGCAAGGTACTCTACTGATCCTAAGCATGCTATTTTTAATAAATATATATATATAATGAAAAAAAGAAAAAAATGTGCTAATGCCTTGCTGAAGAGGATTTCTCTTATGGATCATGAGTATGTGGCGTTGAAAGGTATGATGGAATAAGATCTTACTTCATGCCCCTTGTCGTTTCTGTGGAGGAAAAAGGTGGATTGGCTCATGGCTAAAGGCTAAAATTCTTATGGTTTAATTTCTCTCATGTTAGCTTTGAATGACTTCATGTTTTTAGGAAAAGAAATGAATTGTGCTAAACAAATGTGAGTTCCCCTTGATAGGTGAAGCTAGTAGGGTTTTCCTCCATGCTCTTCCTTTCATGTTGAGTTCCATTAGCTTGGTTTTAACTTGTACTTGAGAGTTTTGCTTGGGGACAAGCAAAAGGCTAAGTGTGGGGTGATTTGATAAGTGTGAAATTGATATAGTTTTATAAGTGCTAAATTCCTATTTTACGCAAGATTTCAGGCATTTTCTCACACTTATCCTTTGCTTTTCATGATTCTTACTTTGGGAAGAACTGATGCCAATTTATCTAATAAAAGCAGGAAATGATCGTGGAAATGCATAGATCTCATCAAGAGCTTTCCAACGCCACAAACGGGGACCAAATCGGAGTTCGGACGATTTTAGAGGCATTTCAAGTTGGTCCATAGTGTGTCCGAACTTGTGTCCGAACTTTGAAGTTCGGGCACAAGTCGAAAAATTCCGGTACGAGCAAAATCGAACTGTCGAACTTCAAAGTTCGGACATAATTCGGACAGGCCGAATTCGACAGTCCTAAAGCCCCGAAAGTGGAAAAAGCATATAATTAATATATTAAATCAACGTAACCACTTCCCATACTTTCCAGCATGATTATTCCTTCCGACAAACCACCGCCCCACTTCAGTCGCCCACTCATAATCATTTTCCCACTTAATCACCTTCCTAATCATCATCCACATAATTAAATCTCTCCCCATACTCCACGTTCTCACCCACAAATCTAACATTATCAAAATCAATTCCCCCATGCTACACGTACTCCCCACAGTTCTATAAATAGAACTTGAACACCACTGCACACTTGCCTGTCGAACTGCACCACCACACCTCATCTCACACCCTCTCCATCGACACTGCTCACCACCACACTACTGCACACTCCCCTCCCATCTGCAAGCCACACCACCACCGTACACCACATCCCAAAATCACAACATCATCATTGTACCACCTCCATCCATTACATCCCATCTAATTTCATCTCATCCATTTCCATTAATTAGCAGTACATACACCCCCGTACTGCTCCATACACACACACATAAACCTTCATCATTCCATTATCACATATCACATCTACACCTCGTTACCATCCAACCATTAAACCGACATATTATCAGTCCAAATAATAGCGCAAATTCGGGATGGCAGAGAAGATGATTTCTTACTCTGTCTATTTATTTAATATGTCGGGTTAAGGGAATTACTCTGGGGGATGGTTTATTTCAGTTTGTTTTAATTATGTAATTTATATTTTTACTGGTTTTAATTAATATATAGATTGTTACAATTAATGTTCTTTTAATGCGATGCAATAATTTTGATCACTTTATTGTATTATCTTTCTAAATCTGTTTTAATCTGATCGGTGATAAACAGATAGGTTCGATTAATTCGTAAATCTGTGGAAAACTTGTTTTCATCGGACAAGTTAGTACTTCAGTTGCAAAAATATTATTCATTTTATTTAGCCGTTTACATTTGTTTTTCTTGAGTTTTCATCGGACCTTGCATGTTCTGGTAGACGAGGTCTTCAGGTTCTATGATCCAGTCCTTAAGACTATAAAAGGAGTTTTGCCAATCTAATCTTAATTAACCAGTAGACATAACATAGTTAATCAAACGGTTTTAACCTGAACCCAAAGTCCTACTCTTTCATATCATCTATCATTTTAATTTATCTGTTATTTTATTTATCCGTATTTTATCAGTTTCATTTACAATTCAGTAAACCCCCCCCCCCCTTTTGTGACACGCTTAGGAATTAGACATTTTCGCTTAAGTCCCACGGTACGATTACCCGGTTGCTCCAATCTTGCTATACTACTGCGACCGGGATTTGTTTGCAGCCCGATAGATATTTTGATCCAAGCTTTATTTATTATTTTTAACACGTCAAAAATCTTGTCTGCAAAATGGCGCCGTTGCCGGGTACTTGACTTTGTCTAGTCCCTAAGCCCCGGATAATTCACTTGTTATTTTAATATTTTGTTTCTTTAATATTTTGTTTTTATTGTTCGTTTTATATTTTGTTTCTAATATTCTGTTTGCTATTTTTGATTTTTGTTTCATTATTCAGTCTTTTTATTATCTTTCATTTTCTTTTGCTGTTTATATATTACTATTGTTTCTTCATTTAATTATTCCAGCAATTATCGTAATTTATTACAGTTATTTAATATTCCAGTTTTATTTTATTGTTATCATTTCCAGCTATTTATTTTACTGTTATTTAAATTCTACATTAAATTCTGCCATTTAAATTCCAGTTATTTATTTATCGTCATTTAAATTTCCAGCCATTTAAATTATTGTCATTTAATTTACTTGTCATTTAAATTTCAGTAATTAATTTCTGTCATTTAATTTTATAGTTATTTATTTTCCATCATTTAAATTTTCTGTCATTTAAATTCGTTTCTTTATTTATTGTCATTTGCATTCCAGTTATTTATTTACCGTCATTTAAATTCTAGTTATTTATTTCCAGTAATTTATTTATCGTCATTTCAATTCAGAAATTTGTTTTATTGTCATTTAAATTCCTGTTATTTATTTGTCCCTTACTTTTTATTTTATTTTATAGTTTCCATTTTCTATTTACTACTTAATTATTTTCTTATAGTTATTTTTCAGTTTATCTATTGTTTAATTTATTTTTTATTTTTTGCTTTTCTTTTTTTTCTTTATTTATTTATTTGTTTTGTTTATTTTGTTAAAAAATGGCAATGGATTTGGTTGTCAATTATTGTTTTTTTTTTTTAGTTCATTTTGTTCTTAGTTTTTATTATTTCTAACTAATAATGGCAAGTGGAGCAATTCATATGGGAATCCTTTTATTCCCAAGATATATTTGCTCGTATTGTAGGGGACCTCACGAGTTCAATTTTTGTCCCAAAGTTGAAGAAATGTGGCGGAATCGAATCCAACAGCAAATTGAAGAGTTCGATCGAGAATCATGCTACTCACAGGACATATATTGCTCGGTATGTGGGGGATCATGAGTTTGAGGACTGTCTCGTAGTACAAGAGCAACTATGGTTAGAGGATCAACCAGACTACCTGGAGCGAATCGGTGTTGCACAACACAATACGATCATGAGCAATGTTGTCGAACAACCTGTTGGAGGAGACCATGAGAGTGCTCATGGTTCTACAATCATGCTCCATACATTAGCTAACAGGAGCAACAACCGGAGAGTGAAATGATCCAAGTGGAGGAAAAAACCTCGACATAAACCAACTACACCTACTACGCTACATTAGTAAAGATAAATGCAATGATGGAAGATCCACTTGCATCGCAACAACTGGAGAGCAAATGGTTCATATAGTGGATCACCTTACTGAGGACTTGGTTGCTCGCATCACCTCCCCCGTTCGAACCTGAGCAAACAGCATCGAACCATCTGCCTGAGCTTGAGGACAAGCCATCAGAGGACAACTTCCTTCATGGAGCCTCCTCCCTCTGATGTAAACTACCGTTATTTCCCCTCCTTCTCCATGCTCTATCTAGAAGATAAGGATACTTATCACCTCAAATTAGAGAAGAAGGAACCCCATCACCTCCCGCCAAGTCATCCAAACAAAACCACTATCACCTTCGAGGAACCAATTTCCTCTGAAGTTGATTTCCATCAAGGCTCTTCCTATGAGCCTCTCCAAGAAAATGAAGATATCTACATCCTCAAATTTGAGGAGGAGGAGCCATCCAGCTT
Organism: Limonium bicolor; assembly: GCA_023374045.1. Taxonomy (NCBI): domain Eukaryota; kingdom Viridiplantae; phylum Streptophyta; class Magnoliopsida; order Caryophyllales; family Plumbaginaceae; genus Limonium; species Limonium bicolor. Next base: position 205,854,778 of record CM041780.1, read on the forward strand.
TGATCTTCATCTGGAGGATCAAGACCTTCCCCACCCGTGCACCAAAGAAGTAGGGTGGAAACTCGAAGTCCACTCACTAAGTGTGGAGGCCACCTTCCCTTTTGATCCGGGACCAGAGTTTGAAGTAAAATCGCCTCGGAGTTCTCCCTGCACCGCTCAACGAAGATAAGGATGTCTTCATCCTTAAATTTGAAGAGGAGTCTCCACCATTAGATGATCCTCACCAAGGGTCATCAACCGAACAATCTGGGCCATTCTTCAAGGAAAAATGATGACCGCCCAACCCACCCATTGGAGCCCACTTCATCATACCTTTTCGAGCCTCACCTAAAGGAGGAAGATGTTTACATCCTCCAATTCAAGGAAGAACAGCAATCAACACCTGGTCTTCTGCTTGAGACCCGTTACCGTCAATACCTCCTCAAGGACCAGGTTTTGTGGAGCATTTATTTTCCTATTTTATTTGTTGAGGTAACATTTTGTTTTGATCCAGGTGGTTTAATCCTGATTGCTGGCCACTTCGTATCCCCGTTGGCACCACTGTCACCTTTTATTTTCGATCCTGGATAACGAAGTGAGAGTCTAGCCAGAGACTCTAACTCCGGGCAGCTTGGTGGGAGGCAACCCACCGGTTTGTATCTCTTTTTCGCTTTCTTGGTTTAGTTGTTTATTTCACTCTTTTTTTTTATTTTGTTTTGTGGTGTTGGCGGATGTGTGTATATTGCAAGAGCCTTGGCTCTTATCTTTCTACTAATGGATTTATCTAGTTCTACTTGAGTTCTTCTGGCTTTAGAGATTATATTTTTCAACTATCTTACTTTGTCGCTAAGCTGAACTCAAGTGTGGGGTTGGTCTTGCTACACACCCTGAGCGGACTCTGGGGAGTATTCTCACCTTTTCTACTCTTGAATATTTTATATGCTCCCTTCCGATCTGTTATGTGCAATTTTGTTCTCCTGTTGGATTGCTTGCTCAATGTTAAAATTCTTTCTACGCAATGAGGACATTGCTCCACTCTAAGTGTGGGGTGGGGAAGGTTCCTTCACATTTTGCCTTTTGTGAGGGGAAGGTTCCTTCACATTTTGCCTTTTGTGTGCCTTTGAGCTCTTTTCTCATGCATTTGTTAAAGTCTTGCTATGATAGCTCAATTTAAAAGGAAGCCATAGAGGAAGTATAGTTGGTTAGCTGATCTTGGGGTGCAAAATTTTAAAATTTTTCTGGTTTTAATTGCCAAAATGAAGTCTTTGTTCTAGAAATACTGAAACAAATGAGAATATTCACCTTCTGAACTTTGCTCTTAGCTTTGAGCCTCGGAATGAACTGGATTGAAATGGTTGAAAAAGAACAAGGCAAGGTACTCTGCTGATCCTAAGCATGCTATTTTTAATAAAATATATATAATGAAAAAAAAGAAAAAAAATGTGCTAATGCCTTGCTGAAGAGGATTTCTCTTATGGATCATGAGTATGTGGCGTTGAAAGGTATGATGGAATAAGATCTTACTTCATGCCCTTTGTCGTTTCTGTGGAGGAAAAAGGTGGATTGGCTCATGGCTAAAGGCTAAAATTCTTATGGTTTAATTTCTCTCCTGTTAGCTTTGAATGACTTCATGTTTTTAGGAAAAGAAATGAATTGTGCTAAACAAATGTGAGTTGCCCCTTGATAGGTGAAGCTAGTAGGGTTTTCCTCCGTGCTCTTCCTTTTCTGTTGAGTTCCATTAGCTTGACAAGCAAAAGGCTAAGTGTGGGGTGATTTAATAAGTGTGAAATTGATATAGTTTTATAGGTGCTAAATTCCTATTTTACGCAAGCTTTCAGGCATTTTCTCACACTTATCCTTTGCTTTTCATGATTCTTACTTTGGGCAAAAACTGATGCCATTATATCTAATAAAAGCAGGAAATGATCGTGGAAATGCATAGATCTCATCAAGAGCTTTCCAACGCCACAAACGGGGACCAAATCGGAGTTTGGACGAAGATTTTAGAGGCATTTCAAGTTGTGTCCATAGTGTGTCCGAACTTGTGTCCGAACTTTGAAGTTCGGGCACAAGTCGAAAAATTTTGGTACGAGCAAAATCGAACTGTCCGAACTTCCAAGTTCGGACATAAGTTCGGACAGGCCGAATTCGACAGTCCTAAAGCCCCGAAAGTGATGAAAAAGCATATAATTAATATATTAAATCAACGTAACCACTTCCCATACTTTCCAGCATGATTATTCCTTCCGACAAACCACCGCCCCACTTTAGTCGCCCACTCATAATCATTTTCCCTCTTAATCACCTTCCTAATCATCATCCACATAATTAAATCTCTCCCCATACTCCACGTTCTCACCCACAAATCTAACATTATCAAAATCAATTCCCCCATGCTACACGTACTCCCCACAGTTCTATAAATAGAACTTGAACACCACTGCACACTTGCCTGTCACACCAACACCATCATCTCACACCCTTTCCATCGACACTGCTCACCACCACACCACTGCACACTCCCCTCTCCATCTGCAAGCCACACCACCACCGTACACCACATCCCAAAATCACAACATCATCATTCATGTACCACCTCCATCCATTACATCCCATCTAATTTCATCTCATCCATTTCCATTAATTAGCAGTATGTACACCCCCGTACCGCTCCATACACACACATAAACCTTCATCATTCCATTATCACATATCACATCTACACCTCGTTATTATCCAACCATTAAACCGACATATTATCAGTCCAAATAATAGCGCAAATTCGGGATGGCCGAGAAGATGATTTCTTACTCTGTCTATTTATTTAATATGTCGGGTTAAGGGAATTACTCTGGGGGATGGTTTATTTCAGTTTGTTTTAATTATGTAATTTATATTTTTACTGGTTTTAATTAATATATAGATTGTTACAATTAATGTTCTTTTAATGCGATGCAATAATTTTGATCACTTTATTGTATTATCTTTCTAAATCTGTTTTAATCTGATCGGTGATAAACAGATAGGTTCGATTAATTCGTAAATCTGTGGAAAACTTGTTTTCATCGGACAAGTTAGTACTTCAGTTGCAAAAATATTATTCCTTTTATTTAGCCGTTTACAGTTTTTTTGCTTGAGTTTTCATCGGACCTTGCATGTTCTGGTAGACGAGGTCTTCAGGTTCTATGATCCAGTCCTTAAGACTATAAAAGGAATTTTGCCAATCTATTCTTAATTAACCAGTAGACATAACATAGTTAATCAAACTGTTTTAACCTGAACCCAGAGTCCCACTCTTCCATATCATTTATCATTTTAATTTATCTGTTATTTTATTTATCCGCATTTTATCAGTTTCATTTACAATTCAGTAAAACCCCCCCTTTTGTGACACGCTTAGGAATTAGACATTTTCGCTTAAGTCCCACGGTTCGATTACCCGGTTGCTCCAATCTTGCTATACTATTGCGACCGGGATTTGTTTGCAGCCCGATAGATATTTTGATCCAAGCTTTATTTATTATTTTTTACACGTCAAAAATCTTGTCTGCAACGGGCGCGGCGGAATTTTACAATCCCTAATTACAGACCTCTTTCGTCTTCAAGTTGTACTTTCTTTTGGATTCGAATTTTGCCTTTACATTCCGGTTGTATTTCATAACTATTATGTTTTACCCGTACTTTTAATGCTTCTGCAAGTCACTTTTGGCTGTTGATTTTATTAATTAAGGTCCAGGTCTGAATCTGCTAAGTGTGAGGTATTGAGAGAAACAAAGGAAACTCTGTCGAAATTTCTGCAGAATTCAACACCCTGATGTTCTTACATAAGTGTGGGGATGTTGTCCCCACCATACTCCAAGGGCGTAATTTTCTAACTTCTTTTAATCTTCGAACGTTGTTTTCTGTTGAATTTGTGTTTTTCTTTTTTCTTAGTCATTATCATGAAGCAATGAGGGCATTGCTTATTTTTAAGTGTGGGGAGGGGAAATTACACATGCGCATGCTCAATTACATTCGAATGTGCTAATTTTGAACATTTTTAAGGCTACCACTAAATTTTCACTAAATTTTTGTTGGCCCTCAAAATTGTTTGTTGCATAATATACCTGAGTCTTATTCAGTGGTTGGAAAAGTTGGTTTATAACATCGCACAAGTAGCACTAGTTTCTGTGGGATCAAAGCTGAAGAATAGTTGTGGAAATTCTGGTTGCACTGCTTGAATGTACAGTTTTGGTGAATGCTTTTCTATTTCTTCATTTTTTTTAAAAGTTATGCCTATTAGTGTAACTATTTGTCTTTGATTTCACTTGGGGACTTTGGAAATGATTCTTGAATGAAAGGAAGGAAGGACAAAGACAAGGTACTCCTCTAATCGAACTTTTAGCCCAAAAACGGGCCTCATCCATTTGGTAATTAAGTCCTTGGGGTGCTTCATCACCCATCAACCTAAGGTCATCTGATCTGGGATAGAAGACCCAACACCGTTACATAAATGGAGAGAAAAGTCTGAGGGATATAAAGAAGAAAGTTAATGCTTGTTTAGAAAGTTAAAGAAATTTATTAATTTCAAATGCAAAGTGTAAATTCTTTCTTGATTATGAGTACGTGGTGATGAAAGGTAATATGAAATAAGATATTACTTCTTTCCCCTTGTCGTCCATGGATTATGGAAAGTTAATTGGAAAGTAGTCCCTGAGTGAAATCTGAGCCAAATGGTTTTACTATGTGTCTTAAGCCTTTGGAAAGTACTTCTCAATTCACTATTTATGAAAACCTGCAAGTGTGGATCATTGTTTTCTGTGACTACTTTTCATTATTAGATCTCCTTGTGCACGGTTCTAAACTTACGTCTCCCTTCTGTAAGATTTCAGTATGTTTCTATTTGCTTGAGGGCAAGCAAAGATTAAGTGTGAGGAAGTTGATAAGTCGGGAATTTACGTAAATTTACGAGGCTAATTCATGCTTAATTATATACGTTATGACTTTAAATTCCCTCCTTATTGTTTTATTCATGTTTTATTGTTATATTTGTCTCCTATGATTTGGTATGTTTTCAAGGTAACATGCTCAAGAAGATGCTTAAATGAAGACTTTAGAGTGAGTCAACCAATGGAAGTCAAACCAGAGTCAAATGTTAAGTTTTCTCCACCTACTGCCGTGTTTTTATGTTGGTCCGGGTTTGCGTCCCAGTTTGTAAACCCAGACCAATCCAGCGAGGACCTTTCTGCCTATTTTTAGACGTGGTCCGGGTTTATGTACTTGTTTGTAAACCCGGACCATCCTTCAGAGAAAACAGTCTGCCTAGTTTAAGAGGTGGTCCAGGTTTGCGAACTTGTTTCACCCGGACCAATATTAGCGAAGGGCCGGAGATTGTTTTCACGAAAATAAAAGATTCTTTTATTTTATCTTTAAGAAGGGCCGCTGTATAATAAAAGATGAGGGTCAGGAGTTTTAGACCTAAGTTTCATTCTATGTGACATTCTTGACATCAGAGAGAGAAAGAGTTAGCAGATTTTGAAGATTTTGACTGGGAGTTTGAGCAGGGCAGATTGGAGATTCAACACAGAGACTTCACCACGGAGTTCCAAATCATAGTTTCTTCTTATTCTATCTCTCTAATACTATTTTCTATAGATTTGTTTATTGTTAACAAGACTATGGCTGAGTAGTACTTTTAGATTCCGGTTTGCTATGTAATCCGAATTCGAAGTTCCAATATCTTTGTGGTTTTACCAGTTTTGATATGATTAAAGTTTTGTTCTTTATTTATATTAATTCTCTTGTAGTCTGGCCAATTATTAAAGATTACTAGTTTGTCTGCTTACAAGTGAGAACTGCGGCATTCAATAGACTACAGGAACAAAACCAGTTAATTTGGAGACGGCAATTCCTCTAAAATATTAGCTGATTATCTAACTAGGTCGTACGTAAAGCTGTTAGTAATTAGGAAATTCATAACAAGAGTTAGGGTTCGGTAATTGCTAACTAGATTTTGCCGAGCGGAAGACTGAACGTGAAATAACCTGATCTAGGATTTTGATCTAGAATCTGGTAAACACATTGAGAAGGGAATCGAGAATTAGAAGGAGTAGTAAACCGGGATTTCTCCCAAAATTATCAAGAAAACCGATACATTTCTTTCTGTAGTTATTGTTATTGTTATTGTTTATTTTATCTTTAGAAATACAATTTCATCAATTAAACCCCCCCCCCCCCAATTTCTTGTTTTCTTTCATTCATTAATTTAATAGTTAGGTAAATTAGAGATTAGACTAGACACTGCCTCCTGGGTTCGATAACTGTGGAGGGTGATTTTTCGGTATGAGGGGGGGGGGGTTATCTAAATATGGTTCTTGACTGAAAAGCCTAGATCCTAAAATGCCATTCCGTGGAGGGTGAAAACCCGTTATTCTGGTTTCCCTCAAATACCTACTAAATCGTCCGTCTTTCCCAGAAAGCATAAAGGGGAGTGCAAGTGTGCACTACACCCACTCTCAATGGGCTCCACGCAGACTTATGCCTTAAGGGCAGAATTGACTAGAGTCGCCACCTAGTTTGACCTAAGATACTAGGTAGGAAGGGAAGGAGGGTTCTAAGAACCGTTGGTTGACTCTAAATTTGTTGCCTATGGATAGGAGTTATCTGGTCAGATCAGAGACTCTATTGTGGGTTCGCACTGGGTTACACCCCTTAGAAGTGGCAACGACCACGACTTCGGATTGGTGCCCAAGGAAACCTCGGTCTCCAATTGTCGAGATTGCCTTCTTTCAAAACCTTATTAGAGAGATTCAGTTAAAGCCAAAGGATAGGATTAGGACAGGAGGAGAGAAAGAGAGTGGATGAGGCGAGCTTTTATGCCAAGCTAGCGCCAAGGGGAGCAGTTGGTGAACTCAGATGAGTATAGAATGAAGATTTTGGAAGAGTTTAAGGTTGAGTGAATATACAAGACTTGGAGTCTGATGGTTTGAAGTTTGTGGGAACCGAAGAAGGTTTAAATGTTTTGAGAGATATGAGAGCCACCTCAGAGGGGGGAAAAGGTTTTTTTATTGGAATGGGGTCGCACCCTGGATGGGCTTCCTATGTACTCAACTTCTGTTGAGATCAGACCTTACGTAGTTTAGGGCATTTTAGGGTTTTTTGATATGTTTGAAGTTTCAGGAAGTTTCGGGTTTGAGAGGTTAGTCAGTGAGACGCTCGGGTCTATGAGGCATTTAGGGTGTTCATGTAGTGGGAGGCATGGGATATCAAGGTCTGTGAGATGCTCGGGTCTCTGAGACATTTGAATCTGAAAATGGTGGAGAGGTTGAGATGTTCGAGTCTGTGGGGGCACTCGGGCCTATGAGACTATAGAAGTTTGGAAGAAGTCGGGATTCAGGATATGTTTCAAGTTTGTAATGATTTGGAGTTTAGATAATGATTTAAGTGTGTTAGGCAATTGAAGTTTGGGTGGAGATCCCGGGTGTTTCGGGTTCGAGTTTCTAATAGAGTTGAGGTTTTGGGAAGTTTCGGGATTTGAAATGAGATGATGATGGGTTGAGTTGGAATAATTGTCAAAATTGTCTCTCTTAAAGTTTTTAAAACTAAAAAATTATTTTTGTTGTAAAAAGAGAGGATAATCCCGAGGGATTACCCTATGTACCCCCTCGAACACGACACTTAATTAAGGGTAAGTGCCGAGGCTCGAAGGATGGGGCAATGAATTTATGTCGAAAAATAGGATTTAGAGAGAAACACCATGAATGATATGTTCTCGGTCAAACCCTAATAACGTCTCTAACTCCCGGGTTTTAAAACATTAGAAACCAAAAACATTGAAATCGAGTGGAAGGGAGTTAGATGATTCTAAAATCCCAGCTGTGACTAGGAAGGTCGTTACTTCCCTAGCACTCCGCCTTGTAAAAATCTAGGCTGCAATTAGGGGAGATTTGTCACCCTAATGCCCCACCTAAAGAGATCCAGGCTGCGACAAGTGAGGTTATGACTCTAGTGCCCCGCCTCGGATTTTTATTTTGGAAGGGAGACAAGTGATGCCTAACTAGGGAGAAAACGTTCTTTGAAGGTGTTAGACATCCCATGTTCCCCGAAAACGGTTTAGTTTTGAGTTTGAAAATTGAGTTGGAAAACTTTTGAAGTTGTTCGGAATTCTCAATGAAGAAACACTGATTTTGAGAAATGTTTTAGGAGAAAACTTTCTGTATATGTGAGAAGAACTTTCTGCATTTGAGAAGAGTTTTCTGTGATGTGAGAAGAGTTTTTCCTTTAAAATTCCACAAAATAGTTTCTTTGAAAACTTGATGAAACTTGAATAAAATGATCGTTTGAAATTTGAGAAAGGAGATTTTTGGATTTTGGAGTTTGAAAGGGATTTACAAGTTGAGTAAGGATTAGATGAATTGAATGGAATTGAATTGAATTGAATTGGACTGAATGTATTGGGTTTGAATTGGATTGGGGTCGAGTTTGAATTATATTGAAGTTTGGTTTGGATTGGATTGAAGTTCGGTTTGGATTAGAGTCAGGTTGGGTCAAAGTCAGGTCAAGGTCAAAGTTTGGTCAAGATCAACATTTGGATTGACAAAGATAGACCGAGTCAAAGCTAGGTCGAGGTCAAAGTTTAGTTGGTCAAAGTTCAGATTGGTCAAAGCTAGATCGGGTCAAAGTTTGGTTGGTCAAAGTTTGGGTCAAGGTCAAAGTTTGGTTGGCCAAAGTTCGGGTCAAAGTCAAAGTTTTGGATCGAGGTTAAAGGTTTGATCAAGGTCAAAGTTTGGGTCAAGGTCGAAGTTCGGATCAAGGTCAAAGTTCAGGTCAAGGTCAAAGTTCAGGTCAAGGTCAAAGTTCGGGTTAAGGTCAAAGTTCAGGTCAAAGTCAAAGTTTGGGTTAAGGTCAAAGTTCAGGTCAAGGTCAAAGTTCGGGTTAAGGTCAAAGCCCGGGTCAAGATTTGACTTTTGTGGACTTGGTTTGAATTGATTTGGGCCTTGGGTTGGTTCAAAGTCAAAGTTTTGGGTCAAACTTGGGTTTGGTCAATGTTGGGGGTTGGTCAAGGTTCAGGGTTGGCCAAATCGGTTTGACTTTTGTGGGCTTGGGCCAAATTTTTGGGCTTTGACTGGGTATTGGGCTTGGTTTTGTAATCGGGCCGGATTTGGTAATGGGCCAGACTTGGTCATGGGCCGGGTTTGGAGATTGGGTCGGACTTAGTAATAGACCGATCTTGTGGGCTTTGGGCCGATTTTGGATTGGGCATGGACTTGGGCTTTGGGCCGTGGACTTGGGCTTTGGGCCGTGGACTTGGGCTTTGGGCTTTAGACTTGGGTCGTGGCCTTGGGCTTTGGGTCTTGTGGGCTTTGGGCCGATTTGGATCGGGCATGGACTTGGGCTTTGGGCCGTGGACTTGGGCTTTGGGCCGATTTGAGATGGGCTGAGTTTGGAGACGGGCCGAGTTTGGATGGGAAAATTTTGGGCTTGGGATGATTTGATTTTTTTTTTATCTCTGAGAAACAAGAAGGAATCAGATTGGAAATGAGTTTATTACTAAAAAATGTTGGAATTTGTATTCACAAAATGGTTATGGAAATGAGAGACAATTTTTGAATTTTAGGATGGAGGGCGTGGAGATGAAAAGTTAGTGACAGAATTTTGAATTTAAGAGTTGAAGGTCTGAAACGGAAGTGAGATTGTTAGTTATATATATACATACAGATTTTAGATGCGCTTTAGGGTTTAAGGCGTTACCACCACGAGATAGGCCGATGGTCTATCAGGCCAGGGGAACACCCTCTATCCTAAAGGAATCATTATTTGCTTATAAATAAATGTGTGTTTTAGGGTTTAGGAACATCACCACCATGAGATAGGCCAATGGTCTATCAGGCCAGGGGGACCCCTCTATCCTAAAGGGCTTGGGCCTAAGGACCATAACTAGGGCTTAGATAGTAAAAAAATGTACAATGGGGAATGAATCAAAAATTGCAATGAAAGAGAATATGCAATATATACACGTGTAACACAGAAATAATCAGACCGACATGGCAGGAACAACTAACTAAATAAATCCAATACACGTGAAGTTATTGGGGCATGGATTTCACAAGCCATCCGAATAAAACAACTATATGTAAGAACGAATTTCAGAACTTGTCTAAGTATATACCTGTAGGCATGGATTCCGAAGTTTAAGTTATGCACATGTTAAGAGAATTTCAGAAGCAGTACGGGTAATATATACATAAAATCAAATCCTAAAACCCTCTATATGATAGATTCAAATTCTATAATCTCAATCTGCCCCAATATGAGTTAAAAGCGACAAAGGTGAGTCCTAATGTGGGGTTGCTAGCTCATTGTTACCCTTCCTATTCCTTATCTTTCAATGGCCATCCAAAGGTTTGCAAACAAAAGAATTAATCCAAAAGAAATAAGTATACAGAAAGCAAAAACGATATATGTGAAACTGGAATGAACTCTGAAACGAATAACCACCTATAACCCCATTTAATCTAGGCTAATCAGAAGTAGGTAAACATACTTGCATGATTTTGGTTTAATAGAACAAGGATACAGTGTAGTTTCTTTCCCCCCAAATAAGAAACTGAAAGCAAATTTAACCTGGAATAGACATGGATTTCATCATTCAAACATACATCAATCATCATATCCTGCCAAGTTTTCAGTTCAGAATAAGATACTAGGAATGGAGATACGAACTCCCTGCAAAACAGTGAATCATAAAATCGAAACAGAAGCCAAACAAACAACAATCGAAAGTTAGTTCACACAGTTTTGGACAAAAATCTGATCGGCACAAAGGAAGGTTCAGGGATACAACTTCACTTTTTGCAACATCGATTTCCAGTGGAGGGGTCCGCTTTCGGCACATCAGTATACTTAAACAAATGAGCCCGAGGGATCAATAAACAAGGAAATCCATGAGCAGTAAGCATAAATACTGAACTTAAGTGTAACAGCAAGAAATAAGGATGTACTAGTACGAGCTTTTCCAATCGCATGTTATGTGCAGGACGTAAGGCTTAAGGATTTTTAGGGATAAAGAGAGAACACACAACCAGTAAACCCTTAGTTAGCTCACATCATCCAGAATAAAACAGGTTAGCAAGAGTCGGATCATTATTACGAGAGTCCAGATCAACTTTTATACCAAATACGATAACAGAAATACTTTGGAGCCCAACCTGAGATGCACATGAGCCATCTAGTATCGGACTCATACAGATTTCATAGCAACAGAACGAAACAGGTATCTGAACAGAATTTAGTGTATCGGTGCTTCAGACAAAATTCAAACCAAAGTCATATCATCAACGTGCAACCAACCTATCAATAAGACAACCCAGTTCGAACCTATTCATGAGGTTAGAACGGAATTACGAAAAACCCACTGCATATCGGCTTGTCCGACAGGATTCGGGGTAGCATCTCAATAGAATAATGAGTATATGTGCAAAGACTAAACGATTTTTGCAAACGAAATGACTAAGCGGAGATAAAAAGAGGATAGAAGTAAGAATGAGAATATCGAATGGCTTGAATCTTGTCGGTGATGGAAGGCACAACAAGAATCAAGGGTTTTTCATAGGTAAAACAATGTTGAAATAAACGAAATGCAGATGGGGATACAAGGCAAGAAGTAAACATGGTGACCGACTCGATTCTCGGAACCAAGGCCCCGGAAGAGTCGAAGCTCCTCTAGCCATCACCGGTTTCGGTTCCTTTGGCAATGAAGGAGTTTAGCAAACAAAGACGTGATATCCCTAAGAAATCAGAGAAGGGATGAAGGAACGGAGAAGGAGGCGACACCACCTACCCTGTCAACGACGGAATGGACTCGAAATATTGAAAGTTTTCCGGTGAGTACAATCTTGGTGGCGGCGATTTGGGAGTGTTTTCACGGTGATTTTGAAATGGGAGAATGCAAATCGAAAGGATTTTTGCGGTTTCCTAGCTTACAAATTCGACTTCAAGAGGAAGAAGAGAATGGTCAGTCTATGTTTCTAGGTTTCGAAAAAATGGAAGAACGAAGAATAATAGACAGGGAGGATGGAATGAGAATCGGGATCAGTGTCGGCTTGTAAAAAAACGTGTGTGCACTGTAGGTTTTTTAAGGTTGTTTTATAATAGAGAGAGTATACAGATGTCAAACTAGGGTTTCATTTGGGCTGGATTTTGATTTTGGGTCCCTTGTGATGTGTCTGGGCCGACTAAAGGAGAGAAAGGAGCCAACAACTAAAATAAAAAATGGGGCTATACGCCTGTACCGAGTTTCAAACTCAAGTTCTCGCCCTCCCCACCGGCAACCTCATCCAACTATAGTACGACAACATCGGTATGCTTATGCAAGGGTTTATTAATTAAATCTAATCGGAGTTGAGAGGAAAAATAAAAGGCAGTAGTGCCAAGATTGGGATTTGAACACGAGACTTGCAGGTTCCCAACCAGACAGACTAACCAGTTGAGCTTAGCCAGAATTCAGTATATCCATGGGAGGAATATTACAAAAACTCTAATTTCGACTAGATAACTCTTCTAAAAAACTACGAATCCAAAAGAAAGTATGCGACGAAATATGAGGAGGTTAATCTAAAGGCATGAAATTATGGAATACAATTAAAATAGGACTAAAAACGTAGTGAGATATAAATAAAAAGAATAGCACATGTACATAAAATAATGAAAATTAAAGCTCGTAATGATGATAAAACACCTAAAATAAATGGAATATAATAGTAGTAAAAGGGACACACGAAATAATAAGAGTAGTGACGATAAAACGGAGAAAGTCAAAAGGAAATAATGAATAAAAATAAAAGTATAAATCGACCGAGTACATAAAATAATATAAGGTAAAAACAACACCGTGAAATATTTAAAAAACAGAAGCAACAAAAAGCAGGTTAAAATGGATTACGGAAAAAGGCTCGTGTTCCCTTTCCCATAGGAATGTGAGATTTAAATGTCGGGAAAAGGAATTTCTTTTGGTTGAAAACGGGGACGACCGCCTTGCTTCTAGAAGCATGTTTATTTTTTGTATTTTTGTTTTAATATAAAACGGGTGAGAATTTTTGGTGTCTACAAATGGCTCCCCTTGATTCTATTCTGCAATAGAAGGTTTGCAGAATTGGATCAAGGTTGACGGGGCGCCAAAAATTCTCACTAGGGCTTTTACGGGGTACATCCAGATGCGATCATGGATAGCACACCGTGTGAACGTGACGGGAGAGTAACACAATGACCGAGTGCACGAGGACTTAGGAGTGCCTCAACTGGACCTCTTGATATCCAATCCTAGGGCTTACGACGGGCCTAGAATGCGATTGAAAGTACGAGGACTTAGGAGTGCCTCAACTAGACCTCTTGATATCTAGCTATAAAACTTATGACGAGCCTATAATACCAATAACCCGATTCGGTCTAAGGTGCACGAGGGCTTAGGAGTGCCTCAACTTGACCTCTTGATATCCAGTCCTAGGGCTTATGACGGGCCTAGAATGTGATTGAAAGTACGAGGACTTAGGAGTGTCTCAACTTGACCTCTTGATATCTAGCTATAAGACTTATGACGAGCCTATAATACCAACAACCCGATTTGATTTAAGGAGCATGAGGGCTTAGGAGTGCCTCAACTGGGCCTCTTGATATCCAGCCCTAGGGCTTATGACGAGCCTAGAATGGGATTGAAAGTACGAGGACTTAGGAGTACCTCAACTAGACCTCTTGATATCTAGCTATAGGACTTATGACGAGCCTATAATACCAACAACCTGATTTGATTTAAGGTGCACAAGGGCTTAGGAGTGCCTCAACTGGACCTCTTGATATCTAATCCTAGGGCTTATGACGGGCCTAGAATGCGATTGAAAGTACGAGGACTTAGGAGTGCCTCAACTAGACCTTTTGATATCTAGCTATAGGACTTATGATGAGCCTATAATACTTTGAAGGAGTTGTACGAAACTCGCTGCGGTGAAAGGTCGATCTGAAGTCGAACTTAGTTGCATGTCGATTCGGGGTTGGACGCTCTCTGATGGGTCCTTCGATCCTCAACGAAGGATTTGAGATTGGAAATTTTCTCTGGTGTTGTCTCCCTTAACTGCATGAGTGTTTGAGATGATGGGATCGGGTGATTCCGATATATACGGTCGGATGGCTTTGACATAACTTTTGGGGACCGTAGTGGTCAAGTGTGATTTTCGTGATATTGGAGAGGGCTTCAGCCGATGACTCTGGTAGTTTGACGGTGGCCCTGGTGTTACACTAGGATGGCTCCGGTATGGCTCTGAGATGGCTCCGGTATGGCCCTGAGATGGCTCCGGTATGGCCCTGAGATGGCTCCGGTATCGCCTTGATATGGCTCCGGTATGGCCTTGTGATGGCTCTAGTATAGCCCTTAGATGATCCTCTTGGTTGAGGCGGATTCCTTCATAAGGTGACAGCAATGACCTTGTGGTTCAAGGGGTGGATGGTTTTTATTTGGGATGGGGTCGCACCCTGAGAGGGTTGCCTACGTACTCAACTCCCTGTTGAGATCAGACCTTACGTAGTTCATGAATTTTGGCGAGTTAGGAGTTTGGTGGTGAGGAGGGATGTCTTGCGGGGCATCTCTTTGAACGGTGCCCGAAGACTTTTGGCCTTTTGCTTCGATGACTGCGCAGTCTTTCACATTACTCAGAGAATGGCTATTGTGCCGGTTGACGAAGGAGACATGCGCTATGCCGTGGCCTCCCCTACAAGGAGAGTATACTCATCTTTCTTTTTCCGTGGTGTAGGATATTATGTCCGAACCAATGGATGCAAATCTATTCTACATGCATTTTTTGGGAATTGGATATGATTGAATGCAAAGGGGATGTCGATGTCAAGGTGAGCTCAGCCAAGAATTCTAATTAAGTCAGATTAGTTATCTCTAAGCCACTTCCTTCTTGAAAAATCTTCCCAAAAGAGGTCTCTCGTGATCTCTTGTACCTTTTCGTTTCCTTTCTTCAGATCAGTTAGGCTTTCTTTAATCGGGGTAATGAACACTCGTTTTTTTTGCTCTACCTTCCTGATTTATTTGACACTCGTTTGTGCACGATTGTATTGACAAGATCGGACGCATCGTGGCCTTTCATGTTTCGAATTTGGTAATTTTCAAATCAAGCAAATACCATCTCTAAGTCGGAGGTCTTTCAATGGGTTATAACAAGGCTGCGGGGTATGTCACACGGGACTGGAGGATTTGTTTGAGAATTGTGGAGCTTATGTGCAACGGAGGATATATTTCACCTTTGCCATGGGTGGAGTGATTTTTGAACTTCTTTCGCGTTTGTGCGGATTATAATATGTTCTCATTTTTTATTGGCTACTTTCTTTGAGTAGTCTATTCGTACTTCTTTGTGTTTACCATTTCCGGTCTCATCTATTTCTCAAGTGTGGAGGTATCGAGTGATGTGAGACTTTCATTTCCTCTCTTCACTATTTTGAGCATTTTGTGTTCCATTTCTCTCGCTTTCATCCTCTTTGGATATCTCTTCCAAGCTTTATTCCATGCTTTAAATGGTGGGGAAAAAGAACCATGGCTCCGGCTCTTTTTATCCTCTTTTGCAGGGGTAAGTTATTGTGTGATGTGGGGTGCTATATCGTGGAGCTATTTACGAAAAAGGTTTTCAATGAAAGGCCCAGCGGGGTTCACTAAGGGATCTTTTTTAGGGTCAATAAGGCTTTTTGGCCTTGTGAAGGTTTTCTTTGATCCTAGGTGCCTCGTCATCCCTATTGACAGATAATTGTTTCCTCTACTATTCCCAAATTTTGACATGAATGGTAACGCGCTTTTCTCATCAACATTTGGTTCCGTGAAGGGATCCTCACATGGTGCTTCGAAATTTAAATGCATCAAGCGCTCTGGGTTTTACACGCTCTGTGTTTCTCTCATGCACTCGACTCTCACGGGAGGTTGGAGATCCTTTCAATGACCTCTTCGGGGAAAATGATAGAAGAGTTCCACGACCTTTGTGATGACTCATGTGGCTTTCCTAGAATTAAAGACCGAGATACACCTCGAAACTGGGGATATGCAAATGCAAATGCAGTTAAGCTAAACCTAATGCAGATGATAATGATAAATTTTGTGTGGATGCATTTTGTTTGTGGATGCATTTTTTGGATTTTTGAATGAATGCATTTTTTTTGTGAGAGTTCAGACATAATATCGTTTCAACCGGTCGAGATTGACAAGACTTTAAAATTCTTCTCCATCTAAATCTGTCAGTAATACAGCACCATGAGGAGTTATCTCTTTGACCAGATAAGGGCCCACCCAGTTCGGTCTGAATTTCCCTCGTGGGTCTGGTTAATCTTTTCTCAGCTCTTTTAGGACGAGATCACCCACTTGGATGTTTCGTTCTTTGACCCTTTTGTTGAATGCGCTAGCCATTCTCTTCTGGTAACCCTGGATGTGATATAATGCATGTAGGCGTTTTTCATCAAGAAGGGCAAGACTGTTATAGCGTTGTTACAACCAGTCACTTTCAGTAATTTTCAGTTCGTTAGTGACCCGAAGAGTTGGAATTTCAAGCTCGATTGGCAAGACACATTCTGACCCATACACCAAGGAATACGGGGTGGCTCCGGTTGCAGTTCTGACAGTAGTTCGGTAACCCCAGAGAGCGTAGTGTAGCTTTTCCGGCCAATCTCTGTATGTTTTGACCATTTTTGACAGTGCACTCTTTAAGGCTTTGTTGGCAGCTTCGACTGCTCCATTAGTCTGAAGTCTGTATGGAGATGATCTGTGGTACCGGATGTTATACTTCTCCATGACCCGGATAGTGTCTCCATCGAATTGAGGACCGTTGTCTGAAAGGAACTCTGAGGGAACCCCATATCGGCATATGATGTCTTTTCGATAAACTGGGCAACTTGTCTTGATCCGACATTCGCAAACGACCGTGCCTCGACCCATTTGCTGAAATAATCTATTGCCACAAGGATGTAGTGATGCCCATTTGAAGCTTTAGGGTAAATTTCCCCAATGATGTCAATCCCCCATATAGAGAGCGGCCAAGGGGCCGCCATGGCCATTAGGGGTAAGGGAGGCAGGTGTTGCAAGTTAGCATGTGTCTGACATTTGGCGCACTTTTTCACAAATGCATGACAATCGGCTTCCATTGTTGTCCAGTAATACCCTAGTTTGAGGATTTTTCGGGATAGAGAATGTCCTCCAACATGGGTCCCACATACTCCCTCGTGGACATCCTCGATGATCTTATCAGCCTCTTTTCGGGTCACACATAAGTGTTGGACTCCATTCGGCATTCTCTTGTAGACCCTGGTTCCGCAGATCACATATTGATTCGACATTCTTCTTAGCGCAATGCGGTCCTACTTAGTGGCTTCTGGCGGGTACTCTCCTTTTCTGAGGAAATTCTCAATATCCACGAACCACTCATCTTCAGTTTCCTCTGCTTCGATGGCTCCAATTTTGAACGAGGGTACATTGGTCATTGTTATCCACAAAGGGAAGTACAGTGAGCTGGTCGGTACTTGGACCACTGAAGCCAAGGAGGCTAAAGAGTCATCAAAGATATTCTGGCTCCGGTTCACATGCTTGAAAGTCACGTTTCGAAAGCAGGTGATTAGGTATGAAAGGTAGTCATGGTAGGGGATCAATTGTTCTTCTCTGATCTCCCAAGTCTGGTTGGCCTGCGAAATAACGAGATTAGAGTCGCCAAAGACCTCTAACTCCTCCACTTGCAATTCTAACGCCATTTTTAGCCCCAAGATACAGGCCTTGTACTCTGCCAGGTTATTAGTGACTGGGTAATTGATTTTTACCGCAGCTCGAAGCAGATCTCCTTCAGGATGGATCAACAAGATCCTGACCCCTTTACCCTTGTGGTTGACGGCACCATCGAAGTACAACCTCCAACAGATCCCGACCCCTTTCCGTAATGTCATGATTTGCTCGTCCGGGAAGTCATCATTTCCGAAGAACTCGGATGCTACGGGGCATTCTGCTAGGTGTTTGGCTATGACACTCCCTTTGATTGACTTTTGGATTTTAAAAGTTATATCAAACTCAGACAACAACAGGGACCATCTGGATAAGCGACCATCTAGAATTGGCTTCTCCAGTAGTACTTTATAGGGTTCATGCGTGCAATCAAATGAACTTCTTGCCCCAACAAGTAGTGCCTCAGCTTCTTCGTAGCCCAGACTAAGGCAGCACAAAATTTGTGGATGTTAGAATATCGTGTCTCTGCATCTGATAAGCCGCAGACTTATCATATTTTATGCACTAGATTTAGTATTATATTTATCTAAATAAAGGTTAAATTTATGTTATTTATGCTTATTATGTGTTTAAGTATATTATTTGTACAGTCTTATGTTTTTATGAGTTTTCTGTGCAAGGAATGATTTTCTAGGAAAAAGTTCAGTTGAAGCCGGACTCCATGCCGCGTAGTTTTTGCACGGCATAAGCACAAAACAGAAAAGAGGCCTTGCCGGACCAAATGTCGGGTAGATCCCATCCGGCATAAGTGAAGAGTCGCCACGGTTGACCAAATGATGGCCGTTATTGACCGTTGGTGAAAAGGGTGCTGCCGGGTGTGATGCCGGGTATATCCTACCCGGCATTGGCACTGTTTCGCGCGGAATTGGCGGTTTTGACCGTTAATAAATGGGCGCATTTATCACGTGTGCCGGCTATTGGTGATCCGGCACGACGCCCGGCATCGACACAATTAATGCCTATAAATAGGCCGAGGAAGGCTACAATTCAACACACTTCAACACCCATATACACTCCACTCACAACTCCAATTCCGCCCACTCCATTGTTGGTGTCCAAGGAAGTTTCTACAGTTCCATCCACGCGAAGAAGAAGAAGAAGATCCTGTCGGGTTAAGGCTATGACCATTCCCTTCTCCCCTTTGTATTCTCTTCTTGTAGTTGTGTGGATGGAGATGTAGAACTCCTTGCTTATTCTTGGTTAGAGATGAATTCCTTCTTGTAAACAATATGATTTCTTTAATATAATTTTTCAAGTTTATTAAGAGTAAGGTTCTTATTGAAAGAGAATAGGTTGATCTCTTTTTCTCTTCATGCAATTCTTACTTGTGGAAGACAAAACCCAAGTAAGATAGGTTAGACTCTCTTAATGATCTTCCTACTCCCTTCTTATGAATTAAGAGTTAGTAGTAAGAGTGAGAATTAACCCACATTTCCCATTACTTTGTTCATTTCGTGGCATGATATATGCTCGGATTGTTAATAGGTAATGAGTCTTCTGTTTTCTACTCGGAAATTGGAAAAAGAATATGCATTATGACTATGCCGGATGCACTGCCGGGTGGCCAATGTCCGGCATATTCAATGTCTTTGAATATGCCGTGCAAGTGGTATCCGGCAGGACACCCGGCGTGTTCAGTTGTTGGTTAATTCGAAGGCCTGTGTTTATGTTTAGAGTTCATATTGATGCTTAGATGGTTTCACACCCTGGATCAAGGACAATTTCATTGTAATTACCACATAGCTTAGTTAGTTTTATTTAGATTAGAAAACTAATTTTCTATAAGTCCCTTGGGTACGATACTCTCGGTCGTAATATATTTACACTATACTCCGACCGGGTTTTATTTTGCTACCCGTAGTAGAGTTGTAGGATTAATTTATTATTTTTTCTTTTGTATATATTTCTATCCTAACAATTTCTCTGTTAGCAAATTGGCGCCGTTGCCGGGGACTTGGAATTAGTCCAAGTCCTTAAATTCGGTAAAACGCCCTATTCTTTATTTGTTTGATTCTTTGATTCCTTGATTCTTTAATTTTCGCCCTTAGTTTTGCAGACTTGAATGTGCCGTGCGGAGTGCCGGGCGTCTGTCACCCGGCAAACTCGGAGGAAGTCGGATGCCGGATACGTTTTACCCGGCATTGCGTCCGGCATGTTCAAAATTTTTCAAAATTCCTTACAGTATTGAGTTCTTAGCAATTTAAATTTGTTCTTGCTTACTCCCTTTCGTTATTTCTCTCTCCTAATAGTCCCTATACTATGATTCTTTAATTTAAATTTCGAGTTTGAACTTGCCGTGTATTGTGCCGGGTTTTCTATACACGACATTTCGGAGGTAGTCCTATGCCGGACAGGTTGTATCCGGCACGTCACCCGGCATGTTCAAATGTTCGCAATATTATTATTGTAAATAGGAGGGACAGTTAGGAATGATGTCCACTTGCATCTATATTGATTATCTTCTACCTTCAATGTTTTTTAATTAAGTTATGGTCGATTTTTGGTCTCGCCGGGCAACTTGCCGGTTTGTATACACCCGACATTAGTGGAGGAAGTCCACTGCCGGGTAAGAAGCACCCGGCCGTCTGTCCGGCATAACCAAAAATTTGTCCCTTCGTGTATTTTCATAATTTTAATTATGTCATTATATTAATTCTTTTATTATTATTACGAAATATTATAACATTTTCTCTTGCTCCTCCTGAAGTTATCCAAGTGAATGCTTCTTCGGTCAACAAGTACTCCTGACAATTTAGCCAACTTTGATCCGGAGATCGAGAGAACCTTGCTTCATACTTTAAGGCAACAGCGAACCCTACAAGAAGCAGATCCTACACCAATGGCAACACCTACCGTCCGTAACATAAACCGGCCTTCTAACCAAGGCCAAAAACCAGCAATCGACCTTCCTATCCTTCCTCAAACCGAATATGATGAATGACAGAAACTTAAGCCATATCATCAAATTAGATGCATAAAAGAGTTAGGATTGTTCGATGGTACGAATCCGGACGATGCTTTGCTCCACGTCACCAAATTTTTACAGCATACAAACAGCCTAACCTCCACAAACAATGTCCTCCAATACGCCAGACTTTCCCTCTTCCCCCATAGCCTTACAGGGAACGCCAGCAAGTGGTACCACAGTCTAACCCCCAGTACCATCACCACATGGGAGGACATGGCAACCAAGTTTTATGACAAGTTCATGCCTCCAAGTCGCACCCTGGAGATGATCACCGAGATATACAACTTCAGACAACCTAGCTCGGAGAACATCTGTGAGACTTGGGACAGATTCAAGGGGTTGCTGCGCACATGTCCACACCACGGCCTCACCAAGGAACAGCTATCCCAGTTGTTTTACAAAGGATTGGTCAACCAATGCAAGACCATGATCCTTTCCTCCCTTGGTGCAGATATATTAAAGAAGCCTGGAGATCAATTCCTTAGTGGAGTTGAATCTCTTTGCGAAGAGATTAGAGATTGGGCCACCGGTGGAACCAGGGGCAGTACCACTGGTTTATATCAAGTGGGAGAGGGAGACTCCAAACTCGACAAATTGATGCAAAGTCATGAGCAGCTGTTGGAGAGCAATGCCCAGACATCAACAAAGGTTAGTGCTCTACAGAAAGTGGTGGAGCAAATAGCAATGAACAAACTTCCTCAACAAGCGAACGTGGTTAGTGCACGACCGCACGCTTCGAGCCCTGACATTCCAGACTTTCAGAATGTTGAGGAAGTCAACTATGTGAGTAACCAAGGGTATCGGCAGCCATGGCAACAGGGAAACCAACCCCCTCAACACTTCCAGAGTCAAGCCAGCTACCAGGGAGGTCCAAGGCAATACAGACCATCCCACCCTGCATCATCTTCAGAGGCTGAAATGGCTGAACTTCGTGACATGATGTCAGCCCTGATGAACAAGACCCAGGATACTCAAAATGAGATCTCGACCATTCGCAAGGAGCACAAATCGTTGCAGTTGCAGTTACAACAACTTCTGATGCAACCACGACAGCAAGGTCAGCTCCCGTCCCAAACTCAAACCAATCCACGGGAGCATGCGAATTCGGTCACTATCCTGCCAAGGATCCCAGATAACGCCAAGTAGCCTAAAAGGCTAAGTGTAGGGCGGTTCCTCCTCACGCCTTCACTATCAACCAGGGGAGCCTTTCTTCCAATTTAATTTTTCTCCTTTAAATTTATGTTCTTGTTTTTTTTTTAAATTGCTTTCATTATAGTTATTTTAAGTTTCTTAAAAAAAAAAAAGAGTTTTGCTTATTCGTTTTCTTTCGAACACTGGGGACAGTGTTCCTGCCAAGTGTAGGGCAGGGATCCCCCTTAAAAAAAATAAGTTTTTTTAGCAATATGCATAAGTTTTGCATTTTATCAATGTTTTACTAAACTTTTTGCATGTTTTTGATCGAGATAAGATTAGGAATGAATAAATGCTTGTTCTCTCAAGAGGTAAGCTTTCTAATGACTTGTAGATTCCTGTTTTTAACTTTATGATTCTCTTTATTAACATGAGTACATGATCTTGCTCCTAATTCTTTCCTTATTTTACTTTTGGGTGTTATTCTTTTCTTTCCAAATTGTGAAAAATCTTTTGGGTGAAAATCTTAAAAAGGGTTTTTGTGCAAAAGAAAGAAGAAGAAAAAAAAGAAAAAAAGAAAGAAAAAAATCTTCTTCCAAAGGAAAAGCAATATATTCCTAGAGGTTGCATAAAGTGCCTCTGAATAAAAGCAAGAAACAAGAGTTTTTCCTTTTATTTTTCTCCTAAATTCCCCGTTCTTCAATGCAGAAAAAAATCATGGTTGATTCAGAAACTCTTGCCAAATAGGGCTGATTCATAAAAACCATTGATGAGAGTCTTGGCCACATTCAAAAACTCTTGAAAAATAGAGCTGAATGATGGAAACCGGAAAAAGGAGAGATTACAAAAATCCCTTATGCAAAATAGCCCAAAAGCTTTTGATCGGTTTCGAAAATTCTTTATACCCATTAGTATGTTTTGATAAGATAAGGTAGATTAAGTGATACTTATGAATTAGAGTCATATAGTTGGAAATATTTATCTACATTTCATTCTAGAGTTTATCTGTTTTGTGCATAAGTAATTAGTCCTTTCTAATCCTGTTTTGCTCGAGGACTAGCAAAAGGTAAGTGTAGGGCCTTGATAAGCCGCAGACTTATCATATTTTATGCACTAGATTTAGTATTATATTTATCTAAATAAAGGTTAAATTTATGTTATTTATGCTTATTATGTGTTTAAGTATATTATTTGTACAGTCTTATGTTTTTATGAGTTTTCTGTGCAAGGAATGATTTTCTAGGCAAAAGTTCAGTTGAAGCCGGACTCCATGCCGGGTAGTTTTTGCACGGCATAAGCACAGAACAGAAAAGAGGCCTTGCCGGAGCAAATGCCGGGTAGATCCCATCCGGCATAAGTGAAGAGTCGCCACGGTTGACCAAACGATGGCCGTTATTGACCGTTGGTGAAAAGGGTGCTGCCGGGTGTGATGCCGGGTATATCCTACCCGGCATTGGCACTGTTTCGCGCGGAATTGACGGTTTCGACCGTTAATAGTTGGGCGCATTTATCACGTGTGCCGGCTATTGGTGATCCGGCACGACGCCCGGCATCGACACAATTAATGCCTATAAATAGGCCGAGGAAGGCTACAATTCAACACACTTCAACACCCATATACACTCCACTCACAACTCCAATTACGCCCCACCATGTTGGTGTCCAAGGAAGTTCTACAGTTCCATCCACGCGAAGAAGAAGAAGAAGATCCTGTCGGGTTAAGGCTTGACCATTCCTTCTCCCCTTTGTATTCTCTTCTTGTAGTTGTGTGGATGGAGATGTAGAACTCCTTGCTTATTCTTGGTTAGGGATGAATTCCTTCTTGTAAACAATATGATTTCTTTAATATAATTTTTCAAGTTTATTAAGAGTAAGGTTCTTATTGAAAGAGAATAGGTTGATCTCTTTTTCTCTTCATGCATTCTTACTTGTGGAAGACAAAACCCAAGTAAGATAGGTTAGACTCTCTTAATGATCTTCCTACTCCCTTCTTATGAATTAAGAGTTAGTAGTAAGAGTGAGAATTAACCCACATTTCCCATTACTTTGTTCATTTCGTGGCATGATATATGCTCGGATTGTTAATAGGTAATGAGTCTTCTGTTTTCTACTCGGAAATTGGAAAAAGAATATGCATTATGACTATGCCGGATGCACTGCCGGGTGGCCAATGTCCGGCATATTCAATGTCTTTGAATATGCCGTGCAAGTGGTATCCGGCAGGACCCGCGTGTTCAGTGTTGGTTAATTCGAAGGCCTGTGTTTATGTTTAGAGTTCATATTGATGCTTAGATGGTTTCACACCCTGGATCAAGGACAATTTCATTGTAATTACCACATAGCTTAGTTAGTTTTATTTAGATTAGAAAACATTTCAATTTCCCCCCTTGTCTTAGAATAGGTTATTACCGGATTAGGACTAATTTTCTATAAGTCCCTTGGGTACGATACTCTCGGTCGTAATATATTTACACTATACTCCGACCGGGTTTTATTTTGCTACCCGTAGTAGAGTTGTAGGATTAATTTATTATTTTTTCTTTTGTATATATTTCTATCCTAACAATTTCTCTGTTAGCAAATTGGCGCCGTTGCCGGGGAAGTTTGGTGAAATTGGTTAAGTGTTTAAAGGCTTAGAAAGTGAGTGTTTTGCCTTGTCCGAACATCCGTCCAGACATGGACGTTCGGACAGGCCTGTTGCGTGAAAATTTTCAGAGTCTCGACTTGTGTCCGACTGTAACACCCCAACTACAACAACGTACTTGAACAATACTTTGCAGCGGAAATCATAACTCACAACATAACTTAACTCCTTGGTGTTACACGCCGTTAGCCACCCACGTGGCTAACAAGGCTAACATACATACATCGTACCGGTCTGATGGACTAAACTCCCGAGCAACTACAATTAATCCCGTTCCATGTCCAACATTTAATATACACTTACATTACAACTGTACCGAGTAATTACCAACCCGCGCCGATACATTTTCGGTCTTACTACTCCTACCATACATACACGATTTGAATGTCTACCCATGTGCAACAACTACCCGTCCTACTCTCAAACGGCTTCCAGTTTCTTCGTACCTGTAAAGTAATGGGGGCCCCAAAAGGGGTCAGCACCTTTGCTGGTATGGTAATCCCGCAGCCCGCATGCTACCGGGCCACGCACAACTATTTGTCGTCTTAGCATGCGGTTGATTTATTTCAAACATGCACAAACTCACCACATATCATGCTTATAAGCAAACATCCATTAATGGAATACAGACACAAGGTTAGCACACTCAACATAACAACACACTTCACTTTATAACATACCCAACTTAATTTCACTCTTCTTAGAGTACATGAACTTCACTTAGGGAGTGCCGGGGTGATATAAGCCCGAGCACAACATACATACATTTTCTTTACTTGAGTGGGCGGCCTCATATAGGACCGTACACAACATACACAATTTCCCCCTAGCTCCAATAGTGATGAGTTAGATAAGCCTTGGTTAAGCTTGTGGGTGGTTGTAATTCAAGGAGGAAGAACAACCGTAACATAACAAGAGGAGTCGAAGCGAACTTAAGCTTCAACACCCTACCAACATTATACATAATTTCCCTCCTAGCCCGATGTGGAGGTCGGGTAGGTAAGCTTTGGCTAAGCTAGTGGGAGGTCGAAATCCAATGAAGGAAAACAACCCTAACATAACAGGATGGGAGTTAATTCACATATATATATTAACTCCCAAACAATACGCGCGACCGGGACACCCGGATTCCTCTCCACACATAACATATACTTATTAGTTAGAGGTTCCCTTATGGAACTTATCACATACATACATCACATAGTGTTACTAACTCGGTTAGACACATAAGGGAAATCATATCCCATTTCGACAACACGGATAACAGTATCCAACATCAACAACATATTAAACAAGTCACGTACATCACGCATTGTCACAACATACAATAACGCACGGATAGCCGTAGTTAGAACGTTCCCATGGGTTGGGACGTTTATTCCGAATACCGATCTCTTATGTGAACCTAAGGTCGGTTAACTATTATTTAACACATAACTAAGGTTAATCGGTATCGGAATTGGTTATGCCACAATAATGAATTACTGTAAACTCATTTCATGCTTTATCTTGCAAGGTGGCAAACACACAGAAAAACACATTGGCATACAAGCCGGTGTAATCCGGTAGGACACAGGTTGCAAGAAAACCATACTTGTCACCGAAGTTGCACTCTAGTGTGCCATCACATGTTCCTTGAAAATCTTTGAACAACTGGTAACATTATAACTATCTTCATTAATATCGGGGTAATATAATTATTTAACGACTAATGCGCCCATGATTAACCCCGTTCGGTAGTTTATAACTTTACATTTTTATTACAACTTTTCACCACTCAATTACCATTTTAACTCACTTATTTATCCTTAACAACCTTGTAACATCATCACATATTAATCCCCATCATTGGATATCATTTCCTACCCTTAAACAAAGTTTTTGCTCAAAAATACCCTATGTCCGAACTTGTGTCCGGGCTTTGAAGTTCGGACGCAAGTCGAGACTCAATTGGGTGAAAACTGTCGAATGTCCGAACTTGTGTCCGAGCTTTGAAGTTCGGACACAAGTCGAAGCTAAAACCAAAGAAATTTTTCCACCTGTCCGAACTTGTGTCCGAGCTTCCAAGTTCGGACACAAGTCGAGGCCAAATGAAGAAAACTTACAGGCGTCCGAACTTGTGTCCGGACGTCGAAGGTCGGATAAGTCGAAGCAAAATAGCCTGGGAAATTTTTCGAGTGTCGAACTTCCAAGTTCGGACGGAAGTTCGGACGACACAACTGAAACTCAGAAAAATTTATAAAACGACGGGGCATGTCCGAACTTCCAAGTCCGGACGGAAGTTCGGACGTACCCTAAAACTCAGCAAACAGAGGCAAATTCTACCCAGAATTGCACTTCTAATAAATCCACACTAACCCCTTGTTTCACAAGCTACAAACAACCATTCTTCCCCACATTAAACATCCCAAATCAACACCTAAATTCTCTCAACCATTAAACATCAACACTCATTTCCCATTAAAATTTTGCCATAACCTCCCCATAACCTTACACATTCATCCTCATCAATTTTCATCATTTTCATCCCTAATCTAGCCACACCCTTACAAGGGTCCTAACAACATATTACAAATCCTCAAACCTCATCAACATCCACATAATCACCAAAAACACCACAACCACAAAATAATCTCAAACTCAAAACATTGGGCTCTTAAGGCCCTCAATTCAACATTAATTCACAAACCTCTCCAACACCAACAAAACACATTACAACATAGATTTCAACTCACAATTTTGGGTTCATTAAATTGTTTACCCATCCCAAACACTTAGAACAATTACAACAAGGTTTAAGGGGGATTCCTTACCTTAATCTTACAAGTCCCTTAATTCAACTCTTGCTCCTCATCTCCTCCAAAAATCGGTCCAGAGGGTATGGAGTTTCCAAACTTTTAGAAGTTTTTAAGAGGGACTTTCTTCCTTGAATCAAGAAGGGAACTTAGAAGGAAGAGGGGACTCCAAGCTTCTCATTGGTGCCATTTTCTCTTCAAATGGGGAAAACCCATGGAGGTCAACTTCATCCTTTTGGAATTTTGAAAAGAGAGGATGATAGAGGAAGATGAGAGGAAGAAGAATATGTGATTTGTTTTTGATTTAGAGCTCAAATGGAGCTTAGGGATGAAGAAGAAGTGGAGAAAGCCATTGTTGGCTTGTGGGGAGTTCCATCGGCAGAGGGAGGAAGGAGGAGGAGCGGCTGGGAGAGAAAAGAGAGGAAAGAGAGGAAGAGAGAGAGGGAAAAAGAAAATAAAGGAGGAGAGAGAGTTGGGTGGGGTATTTGTGCCCCTTTATTATTTTGTCTCTCTTGACTTAATTAATTAGTTAACTAGTCTTGTGTGACTGAGCTGTTTACATAGATAAAACGGCCCACTACTGTAACCACGCTGGAGCGTTTTTTCGTCTTTTAACAGAAACACTCGTTTATTTACCCGATTTAGCACTATTCCCTAACCGGGGTCGTTTTCTGGAATTTTCTCATTCCTTTAGTTTTAATGGTTATTAAACTCCCATTAATGTTTAATTATTGTTATAATCAACTATTATTTTTTTACGGGTCATAACAGTTTAAAGTCACGTTTTTGGGTTTTCTCGAAAAACGCGCTTTAAGACTCCGTTAGTGTTTTAACACATTATTTGAATCCGTTTTCTTCCGGAATTTTTCCCCACATGTTCTTAATGTGTAATTAAGGTATAAAATATATTTATAACCCTAATAAAGGTTATGTACCTCCTAAATAATTAAATACGCGTTTCACGTTTTGTGACTTATACGCGTTTTCTTTTTTTTTTGGTTTCATTTCTTCACCAATGATCTTAAGGACTTAATTAGCCTTAGAAAATTATAATTACATAATTAATTAACACATTAAGGTTTGGGGTATTTCAATCTACCCCCTTAAAAGAACTTCATCCTCGAAGTTCACACTTCCAACACATCATTGGTTTGGATACGGGATTACCAGGGGTTTGCAACATTAAAATTCCATAACAACATTACTTTACATCACACACTCGGACTTAACGGTCTGGGTACATATACACATCCATACATAACATAACATACTTACTTAGTAGCCTCGGACTAATGGTCCGGGTACCTTAACAACATTTGTACATACATAACAACCCTTAGACTCTTAGGTCTGGGTAACATAACAACATTTAGACTCGTAGGTCTTGATAACATAACAACCTTCAGACACATAGGTCTGGGTAATATAACACTTCTGAATTAACCACATTAGGACTCAAGGTCCAAAATAATAATTATACACATACCACACAACATGTCTTAGCATGTATATCAACCAGAAATTCCTTTTCCATCTCTTCATGAGTTCGAGACCCATGTAGAGTACATATACACTGTGATCCCGCAGAACCGGTCGCGATGGACACTCTGGTCCCCGTTCCTTGGGAGATCAAAACAATTGCATACATCTTTAAAATATACTTCTCATGTCACCGGTCCGAAGACAAAGGCTCATACGTCCTCAGCTCGTGAGCAAGTAATACGAAAATACTCTATATGAGGTTCAGTATAATGAAATCCTTTATTGGAAGGATACAAGTTGAAAATCCTCTACGAGGTCACATAAAGGTAGTCCTTCCTTTGAAAATACCACTTAAGAATCTTAAAGTATTTATTGAAGTTTTGAAAATACCAATTAAAATTTGAAACCACCAATTTAAAATTCTTTTGAAAACGCAATACAACTCCAAGTTCAATTATCATTAACTGCATCTTATTCTTGATGTGGTTATTTATGACCACTTATAGGGAGTTTCAAGAATCATCCAACCCTAATGTGATCAGCATCAGAGTTGAACTATCTTCCACCCCAATTTGTGTTCGGCTTCCCTTGATCTCATGATAATCAAGTTCCACCTCCCACTTCAATTTCAAACAACAGCTAATTCAAACATGTACCATTTTCTATCTTTAATCCTTCTAGTGTAATCATTACATCTCCAAGGGATAGAACTATGTCTATCAATCATCTTCCAGATTTATTTTAAATCAAGTTACCTAGGGAATTTAATTCTCACTAGGTTCTATGTTGGTGTCAACCTCTTCATAAATCAATACAATACTATATATATATATTTTATAAAAATACAATACACATTACATTTAGTATTGTATGAACATACATAGTCGGGGTTTAGTTCCCCGGGAGTTTCTTACTCCCTTATACTTATACTTTCACACATCCGTTAACAAACAAACACACTTATCACAATGGTATTCGCATCTTCGTGCGCAATTACCACAATTAACCATGAATGAATGCGTATGTTTATGTAACACGCACCAATCATCAAAACAAATCATTTTGTGCTATGCACCATAGTTCACGTACACTTGTACGGTAAAAGACACTAAGTGGTTCTGCGCTCTACCCCCCTTAAAAGGGATTACGCCCACGTAATCAATCAGTTAATCACTTGTTTAGAACATTCTACCGTCGTGAAGTGTTTTATCTCCACGCGGTTTATTACACATGTGTTCTGGTTTGGGTCTTAGCCATATTGGCGGTTTAGTCCCTAACCAAGACTTCTCATTAGAGTTTATTTTAACTCTTAACTGGTTTCGATCCTGGCCTGTGAGGCTTTTAGGCATCATTAGTTTGCCATTCACTCATGTTCACTATTCGCATTCATCGTTTGAATCACTGGTTCACCAGTTTCTGCTGCGCAACTCTTGATAATTTAGAGCTTAGTTTGCCCCATACATTATTCTTACTGTACCGTATATCTTCGATTATCACCTTCATCTTGGTAATAACTATTTCTCAACCGACGCGTGGTATTTCTTACCATGAGCGAACTCGGTGAGTTACAGACTTTCTATCCACTTCCATGATAATTTACTGTGTGTACTGCTATGTATTTCACAATGTTTAACTTGACTACTTCCGACTTACTGTCGGTTGAGTTTGAGCTACTATGTATTGTGTAGTACTCTGTCGGTTATTTCCAACACTTAAGGTATATTCCATACCGACATTTAATAATCGTGTTACTGTAGTCACTTATGTCAACCAGGTTCCTTTTTATTGGTACGACCGTGCTTGTCCTATACATCGGTTTTTATCACATCCTAAGTCTTTGTTCTTCCATCACAATTGACATCTCCCAAACTTCCTAGCTATCTCACTCGATCATTACCGTGCAAGCGCAATACCAAAACACTCAGTCATACAGAGTGCAGAGGCGTAAACTCTTGACAGTAAATCTCTTATGCGATAGCAATAGGAACTCACACTGTTTTCCTTATCACATAGTACTGACTACTGGCTCATTGCCCAGTCTGTTTGTTATCACTTACCTTGTATGCCCATTGAGTTTCACTCATAATCTGTCTTATTTGCCACATTATTATTTAACAATACTTATGCAACGGTCGCTTACTGCGCACCGGCCTCTTTTCATTGTATAACATTAACTTATACTGCATTCGCTATTATATTAGCCTCCGCCATTACACTGAGTTTCGCCACTTGTTTGGCTGATTGCTGAACACGCTATTCTTCGAGTCTTTATGCTCTTCGAGCGTTGTTCATTACACATTTAGCATCACACACCTATGGTGGTTGTTATTAGACTTTTTACTCATCCGGTCTCCACAACTGGTATAACACTTCTTTTCGTATAACACTCATTCAAATCACTCTTAGGTAACAACATCATAGTCCATTCCTAACATCTCTCTTAAACTTGGTTTACATAACTACCGCCGTTGCGGTCTCACAGTATCAAGAGGTATCCCCACTCTTAAAGCAGTGGTTCGTTATCCACTTTACTTACTTTTATAACATAAACTTCTGTGATTAATAAAATTTACTTGACACACTCCATTTATGGCTTATAAGCCCTATTGCTTCGAGCTCTACTCACTGTAGGCTGTCCACACACATTTACTTCTCCAAACAATATTCATGGTTTAGAGGTCGTATTGGGCTCCATGACAAGGCCGTAGCATCACGGTTCCTTTCATGGGATGCCCATTCAAAGATGCCAGACTTCCTCCTGACGACTTATGCTTAAGCTGGGTGTTAGTCTCAACCCTTGCGTTTCTGTCACGTAATTTTGTTCAACCACTGTTGATCCAAACACCCTTTTAAGGACAGCTCCTGGGTGTCACTAGGTTATGCCATCACATCTGGCTTGCACTTGTTGATATGTTTAGTTTACTACTTCGCTCTGCGTTCTTTGTTGGGTTAAATATCCTCTTTAGTGAAATTGATACCTCGGGAGCTCATCCCGATCATTGCACATTAACATATCCATTGTAGGCATTTGCCTCACCATATGTAGGCTGGGTACTTACTCCAGCTATTATGTTCATCCTTCAGGATTCTTAAGACTTGTGTGACGTCTTTGCTTACTAACCAGTGCACTTCGCACTTGTTCACCTTTAAACATTTCCTTAAAATGAACTTACTGATTCCTTTAGTTTCCTTAACTTGACTAGGTTCCTTTACTTCAACCATTTGATGTAATCCATTGCTCTTACTTGACTTCTACTTCGGACCGTAGTATGGAGTCGACTACTTCCCGTGTTCCAGGCTCCACTCGTATACATACATGGGGCATCCTACTGATACATTGCTACTTACCCGTCTACCCCATAAGAAGGTTTGTCAGGCCCACAAGCTCCTAACGGAGTGCGGTCGTCCCACATTACTGTTGGTACACTCGTAGTGTCCGTCACACGCCTAGGTGAAGTATTCTGTTGTCAACTCCTCTTATATTATCCTGTGATAATATGCATTCCGTGCTTCCCGAACTTAATCAAGGGAAGTGTATCCGCTGTTGTATTATTATGAACTCACTCCATTTCCTCGGGTTGTTACCCTTGGGTTTACTGGTTTCCATTCGGTTATTTAAAAGTAACTGGGTAAAACTTACCTACCATGTGGCACTGAGGCCCGTGTAGGTCTTCTGGTTTAGTTTAAAGAAAAGAAGAATTGAAATAAGATGGGTTTGAAAGAAAATTTGGTTTTGAAAGGAGTTCGAAAATGATTTTGGTTGAAAGAAAAATTTTTGTGGTTTTACAACGTTTCATTGCCTTAGCCAAGTCTAGCTTCCTGCTGACTGTTGTATTTCCAAGTACTGAGGTCAGGCTATTAAGCCCTTCCACGGTTATGATAATCCCACTTAACTTCATGGTACTTTACTAAGTACCGGTAGTTGTTTAAAATTTCCCGTACAACCTTGTTGTAGCAGCACTTGCCATGGAAAGTGCGCCATGCTAACTGGTTATCGATTCAGCACACACTGGTTGCGGTATTGCTTTCACCCGCTCTAACATCAGTGGCCTTGTTGGCCCTTACTTGATCTTACAGTCTTAACAATGAATCCTCTGGGTACTTCTCACTGTCATCACACGACATCCATTAACTAGGGTGTTTCCCGTTCTGGGAGACCCCTTTTCTTAGCATCGTATCCTCCTCGTACTATATTGTGGTTCCTTAATCGGTTGGTATACCGTTGGTGTATTAGTTAACATCTGTAGTCCCGTAGACACTCGTCTCGGGTTTCATTATCTCGCTCCTTGCCTGTTGCACGCTTGGTGCGTTGCAAGCTGGTTGTCCTCGACTGCTCCGCATGTCGACCCAGGGTGATGGAAATTCCATTCTCTTGTGCATAAGATTCTTCACTTTTCGCTAACAAGAGCGGTTAATTTTGTTAAAATGGAGACCGTCTTCGAGATCACACCTTTCGGGATCTACCGTATGACAGGTCCTCCGTACTTATAAGGACATTTAATATCAGCCAGATCGGGTATTCCCGAGTAAGAGAGGATTTTCATCTCTCTGGCGCTCTTTCCGAGTTATAATATAGGGTTTGTGGAGGGCGGGATGGATACTGTAGGTATCTAGTACACACTGGTATTTCCCTAACTAGCGTACTCCTCACGCTATCACTCAACCCTTAACCCAAAGTACTAAACTCTTAACTCGGTACTTCCTAAGCTCGGTATTTCAGTCATCAGAGCGATACTTCGCTCTGATACCACTTTTTATAACACCCCAACTACAACAACGTACTTGAACAATACTTTGCAGCGGAAATCATAACTCACAACATAACTTAACTCCTTGGTGTTACACGCCGTTAGCCACCCACGTGGATAACAAGGCTAACATACATACATCGTACCGGTCTGATGGACTAAACTCCCGAGCAACTACACATTAATCCCGTTCCATGTCCAACATTTAATATACACTTACATTACAACTGTACCGAGTAATTACCAACCCGGGCCGATACATTTTCGGTCTTACTACTCCTACCATACATACACGATTTGAATGTCTACCCATGTGCAACAACTACCCGTCCTACTCTCGAACGGCTTCCAGTTTCTTCGTACCTGTAAAGTAATGGGGGCCCCCAAAGGGGGTCAGCACCTTTGCTGGTATGGTAATCCCGCAGCCCGCATGCTACCGGGCCACGCACAACTATTTGTCGTCTTAGCATGCGGTTGATTTATTTCAAACATGCACAAACTCACACACATATCATGCTTATAAGCAAACATCCATTAATGGAATACAGACACAAGGTTAGCACACTCAACATAACAACACACTTCACTTTATAACATACACAACTTAATTTCACTCTTCTTAGAGTACATGAACTTCACTTAGGGAGTGCCGGGGTGATATAAGCCCGAGCACAACATACATACATTTTCTTTACTTGAGTGGCGGCCTCATATAGGACCGTACACAACATACACAATTTCCCCCTAGCTCCAATAGTGATGAGTTAGGTAAGCCTTGGTTAAGCTTGTGGGTGGTTGTAATTCAAGGAGGAAGAACAACCGTAACATAACAAGAGGAGTCGAAGCGAACTTAAGCTTCAACACCCTACCAACATTATACATAATTTCCCTCCTAGCCCGATGTGGAGGTCGGGTAGGTAAGCTTTGGCTAAGCTAGTGGGAGGTCGAAATCCAATGAAGGAAAACAACCCTAACATAACAGGATGGGAGTTAATTCACATATATATATTAACTCCCAAACAATACGCGCGACCGGGACACCCGGATTCCTCTCCATACATAACATATACTTATTAGTTAGAGGTTCCCTTATGGAACTTATCACATACATACATCACATAGTGTTACTAGCTCGGTTAGACACATAAGGGAAATCATATCCCATTTCGACAACACGGATAACAGTATCCAACATCAACAACATATTAAACAAGTCACATACATCACGCATTGTCACAACATACAATAACGCACGGATAGCCGTAGTTAGAACGTTCCCATGGGTTGGGACGTTTATTCCGAATACCGATCTCTTATGTGAACCTAAGGTCGGTTAACTATTATTTAACACATAACTAAGGTTAAGCAGTATCAGAATTGGTTACGCCACAATAATGAATTACTGTAAACTCATTTCATGCTTTATCTTGCAAGGTGGCAAACACACAGAAAAACACATTGGCATACAAGCCGGTGTAATCCGGTAGGACACAGGTTGCAAGAAAACCATACCTGTCACCGAAGTTGCACTCTAGTGTGCCATCACATGTTCCTTGAAAATCTTTGAACAACTGGTAACATTATAACTATCTTCATTAATATCGGGGTAATATAATTATTTAACGACTAATGCGCCCATGATTAACCCCGTTCGGTAGTTTTATAACTTTACATTTTTATTACAACTTTTCACCACTCAATTACCATTTTAACTCACTTTATTTATCCTTAACAACCTTGTAACATCATCACATATTAATCCCCATCATTGGATATCATTTCCTACCCTTAAACAAAGTTTTTGCTCAAAAATACCCTATGTCCGAACTTGTGTCCGGGCTTTGAAGTTCGGACGCAAGTCGAGACTCAATTGGGTGAAAACTGTCGAATGTCCGAACTTGTGTCCGAGCTTTGAAGTTCGGACACAAGTCGAAGCTAAAACCAAAGAAATTTTTCCACCTGTCCGAACTTGTGTCCGAGCTTCCAAGTTCGGACACAAGTCGAGGTCAAACTGAAGAAAACTTACAGGCGTCCGAACTTGTGTCCGGACGTCGAAGGTCGGACATAAGTCGAAGCAAAATAGCCTGGGGAAATTTTTCGAGTGTCCGAACTTCCAAGTTCGGACGGAAGTTCGGACACAACTGAAACTCAGAAAAATTTATAAAATGACGGGGCATGTCCGAACTTCCAAGTCCGGACGGAAGTTCGGACGTACCCTAAAACTCAGCAAACAGAGGCAAATTCTACCCAGAATTGCACTTCTAATAAATCCACACTAACCCCTTGTTTCACAAGCTACAAACAACCATTCTTCCCCACATTAAACATCCCAAATCAACACCTAAATTCTCTCAACCATTAAACCATCATCAACACTCATTTCCCATTAAAATTTTGCCATAACCTCCCCATAACCTTACACATTCATCCTCATCAATTTTCATCATTTTCATCCCTAATCTAGCCACACCCTTACAAGGGTCCTAACAACATATTACAAATCCTCAAACCTCATCAACATCCACATAATCACCAAAAACACCACAACCACAAAATAAATCTCAAACTCAAAACATTTGGCTCTTAAGGCCCTCAATTCAACATTAATTCACAAACCTCTCCAACACCAACTAAACACATTACAACATAGATTTCAACTCACAATTTTGGGTTCATTAAATTGTTTACCCATCCCAAACACTTAGAACAATTACAACAAGGTTTAAGGGGGATTCCTACCTTAATCTTACAAGTCCCTTAATTCAACTCTTGCTCCTCATCTCCTCCAAAAATCGGTCCAGAGGGTATGGAGTTTCCAAACTTTTAGAAGTTTTTAAGAGGGACTTTCTCCCTTGAATCAAGAAGGGAACTTAGAAGGAAGAGGGGACTCCAAGCTTCTCATTGGTTCCATTTTCTCTTTAAATGGGGAAACCCCATGGAGTTCAACTTCATCCTTTTGGAATTTTGAAAAGAGAGGATGATAGAGGAAGAAGAATATGTGATTTGTTTTTGATTTAGAGCTCAAATGGAGCTTGGGGATGAAGAAGAAGTGGAGAAAGCCATTGTTGGCTTGTGGAGAGTTCCATCGGCAGAGGAGAGGAAGGAGGAGCCGGCTGGGAGAGAAAAGAGAGGAAAGAGAGGAAGAGAGAGAGAGGGATAAAGAAAATAAAGGAGGAGAGAGAGTTGGGTGGGGTATTTGTGCCCCTTTATTATTTTGTCTCTCTTGACTTAATTAATTAGTTAACTAGTCTTGTGTGACTGAGCTGTTTACATAGATAAAACGGCCCACTACTGTAACCACGCTGGAGCGTTTTTTCGTCTTTTAACAGAAACGCTCGTTTATTTACCCGATTTAGCACTATTCACTAACCGGGGTCGTTTTCCGGAATTTTCTCATTCCTTTAGTTTTAATGGTTATTAAACTCCCATTAATGTTTAATTATTGTTACATAATCAACTATTATTTTTTTACGGGGTCATTTAACAGTTTAAAGTCACGTTTTCGGGTTTTCTCGAAAACGCGCTTTAAGACTCCGTTAGTGTTTTAACACATTATTTGAATCCGTTTTCTTCCGGAATTTTTCCCACATGTTCTTAATGTGTAATTAAGGTATAAAAATATATTTATAACCCTAATAAAGGTTATGTACCTCCTAAAATAATTAAATACGCGTTTTCACGTTTTGTGACTTATACGCGTTTTCTTTTTCTTTTTGGTTTTCATTTCTTCACCAATGATCTTAAGGACTTAATTAGCCTTAGAAAAATATAATTACATAATTAATTAACACATTAAGGTTTGGGGTATTTCACCGACCTTGAGAAGTCCGGACACAAGTTCGGACGTACCTGCTCCAACTTTGAAATTCTCTCGACCCATGTCCGAACTTCCGAAGTCCGGACACAAGTTCGGACAGGGGTCTGTATTCAGTTTTGAGTCTCGACTTGTGTCCGAACTTGGGAAGTCCGGACACAAGTTCGGACAGGCCACTGTATGGACCAAAAACTTTGTTTTAAGGTAGAAAACGATGTCTAAAAATGGTCATTAGTTAGTAATGATGATATGAGGTTAATTAAGACATGTTAGGAGTGTTATAATGGCAATTAAAATGGTGAAGAGTTATAACAAGTGTGAAAATAAAATAAACTAGATAAGTGAAGTAACAAGTTAACAATGGAATAGTGCGTTAATTAACCGACATTACTAATGTGTTTAGGATTCTCTCAAGGTGGAAACAAATCGAAGCAAGGACCAAGGTATGATTTTCTTGCAGTCTGTTGCCTACTGGTTTACACCGGCTTATGTGTTGTTTGCTTTTCTGTGTGTTTATGACGTTATAAGATCTAAACATGTAATGAGTTTACAGTTGTTCATATTATTGTGATGTTATGATGTGACTCATTTCCCTTGTGTGTGTCTAACATGACTTACCACCTATTGTGTATTGGTTGTTAAGCTCCACCATGAACTTCTAACAAGTGTTAACTGGGAAGTGAGGAATCCGGTTGTCCGGTCATGCATGTAAGTTAAGAGTAGATATCTGAATCAGATTCGACTCTTATGTTGTTAAGATTGTTCTCCTTAATTTGGCGTTCGATCTCCCGCTAGCTTCCTCCAAAGCTTACCTATTCTGACTTATGATCGGTTTAGTGGGAACATGTGTTTGTGTGGTGTGTTCGGGTCACTATATCCGAACCATCTGTGACTTAAGTTACTCGTTCGAATAAAGAACAGTAATGAGTGTGTGTAACGAGCTTAACATGAGGGTGAATCATTCTCTAGGCTCTTATGTTATTTGACCTTCTTGGTTTGTTATTGTGGAACGAGGATCCACTGTGTATGTGATGTTGTGCTGTGCACTATTGATGCTATGCCACATATTATGTTATGTTATGCTATGTATAAAATGAATGCCATGTTATCATGACAATTAGTTGCGCGTATCCCGGTAGCCGATGGGCTGCCCGTTAACCATACCAGCCAAGGGTTGCTGACCCCTCGGGGGCTCCATATTTTTACTGCAGGATGAGGATCGAGGAGGCAGAGTGGCTGTAGGATCTAGGCTGCAGTTGTATTTTGATTCCGTTGAAATTACTATGGCGGTATATTGACAGTTTACAGTGAAGGAATGTAAGTAATACTCGGTATTGTATATGAGTATTTATGGTTTAGTTTATGCTCGGGAGTCTGATCATCAGACCGGTACACTTGTATTTATTCTGCTTGTCAACCACGTGGGTGGTTGACGGCGTTGTAGCACCGAAGCGTTAGTGATTGTTTAGTTATTTATTCCACTGCGATTCCATTAGTTGTGAAGTTCGATGTAGGGGTGTTACAAAAAGTGGTATCAGAGCGAAGTATCGCTCTAATGACTAGAATACCGAGCTTAGGAATATATCGAGTTAGGAAACCTAACTACAGTACCTAAGTGATCAGTTATGGAAAGGTTAACCACTAACCAAGTGTGGAGATACCTTGTTGTCGGGAAACGTTTCAACCGTTGGAACCGATAAGTGTGTAAGCATAATGCTAATAATGTTCATGTGAATTCAGATGTCAGGTAGACCGCGAGGTAGGGGCCGCGGAAGCGGTACTGGAGATACGGATGACCAAGGCGAGAATACTACGGCACAGGTCATGGCCGAAGCTGTAGCGGCCGCCGTAGCCCAAATGGTTCCACAACTAGTAGCTGCAATTCAGCAGGGGCAACACCCCGAAGTTCAACCACCACCGCCACCGCCACGAGAGACCAACTGGGTCAAGGCATTGGCAGACTTGAGACCCCCTTCATTTCATGGGGAGACCGACCCACGTAAGCTGGAGGCGTACATCTCCGAGTTGGAGACCGCCTACGAGACCTTGGCTGTACCTGCAGAGGCTAAGGTCCGTCTTGCCGCTTACTACCTGAAGGGTTCGGCACAGAGTTGGTGGAAGCTTGTGAGAGAGGACCGGATGGCGGATCCTCAGTTTGGATGGAGGGATTACACGGTTCTACTACGAGCCAAATACTACCCTGTGCATGTTCAAAAGGCCAAGCGCCTAGAGCTGGATAGTCTGAGGCAGGGGGACAAGGTGTCGGTTGATGAGTATTACACTGCATTCACCGGCCTTATCCACCTGTTACCGGATCTGGGGTACTCGAACCGGGTGCTGGTAAACCGTTTTTACAACGGTCTCAGCCACCGTCTTCGCTATGGGATGGGGCCAGCTGAGTATACTACCTTGCAGGTAATTTGAATATAGTGTGATGTGAATAAGTGTAATCCATAAGTGAGTATTAATGTGAGTTTGTGAGTATGTTTGCGGGGCATGACTGACATTGAAATACCCCGACTTAAATATGGCGATTAAATTATCCTAATAGGTATTTAAGAGCCTAATAATGATTAAGAAATATTGGTAAGGGAAAATAAATGCAAAAGAAATAAAGAAACGCTTAAAAAGCGAAAAGCGCTAAATAAGCGTTAAATAACCATAGGAGGTATGAGACCTCGGTTAGCATATTATAAGGATTCTAAAGGCTTAATTAAGTCTAAATAAATATGAGGGAACAAATCCCGAAGAAAACGGATCCTCAAAATGGATTAAAAACACTAATGAACATTAAAGCGTGTTTTTCGAGGTAACCGGGAAAACATGACTTTAAGCGGGTCAAATAGACTCGTAACAATTTTGGTCAACTAAATAATCATTAATAAATATTAGTGAAGCTTTAGAACCAATAAAATCAATAAAACAAGAAATTAGTAAAAACTTTCAAAAACAGGAAGTTGTGGGGTAGAAACATAAATAACCAAAACTTATGTGTCCAATAATGTAAAAAGAAATTCAAAACCCACATGGGGCTGGGGTCTGTCCGATTTTGTCCCCCCTCTCACACTCACCTATCTTCTCTATTTACAAAAGACAAAAGTAATTAAAAACCATAAAGTAAACTTACCTCTCACACTCTCTCTCCCATTCTCATTTCCTTCTCACGTGTAGCAGCCTCACTCCCTCACTCTTTGATTTTTTTCCCTTCTTCTTCCCCAAGCATGCGACATTAATGGAGAAAGGAGCAAACACATAAAAACCTCACCTTCTCTCCTCTTGTAACCCACTCAAATCTCTTCCAAAAATTACAAAAATTACACCATTGTAATCCTCTCACCAAGAGCTACGTTTCTATCTTTCCAAAATTCGAAAACACACATTTTCGTTTTGATGGGTATACCCCATTTGGAGCTTCAAGACCACCATCAGAGCCACCTTGTTCTCCTTGTTCTTTTGAGGTAAAAATCTCTTCGAAACTCCATTGTTTTTCTAGCCTTAAAGGCAAAACGAATTTGAACTAAACCCTTGTTTGGTTCCTCTTGTACCCAGCCGGTTTTGGCTTCTTTGAAGGGTGGAAACCTTGTTCTTAAACTCCTCTAAGTTTCATCTATCCCTTGCAAGGTAAATGAAACTCCTAAACCCTAGAATATACATTAAAAGCTTAAGTAATGTTAGGGTTAGTTTTTAGTGTTGAATGGTGTATTATGAATGGGTTGTAATGTTAGATTGTTGAGAAACTATAACCGGTAGAGGGAGAAGGAAAGAAGCAAAGAAGAGCAAGCAAACCAAGAAGAAGAGAAAAGAAAAGGAAAACAAGAACAAGGTAAATTACCTCTGTTCAGTTTTGTGTATAATGCGTGTGTGTGTGAGCAAGTGTAATGTCTTAGTAAATGT
The DNA here is from genome assembly GCA_023374045.1 of Limonium bicolor. NCBI lineage: Eukaryota > Viridiplantae > Streptophyta > Magnoliopsida > Caryophyllales > Plumbaginaceae > Limonium > Limonium bicolor. The sequence goes on from CM041780.1 coordinate 205,896,009, forward strand.
AAAACCAATATGACCGTAGCAATGAAATGAGCATATAACTAGCATTAGTGAATTGTGGAGTTGGAATCTGTCAAAACAAAAATACGTAAGCTGCTGCTGTGTAAACGTTTGAACTAATGCACACATATATATATATATATAAACCGTCTGATGCATATATGTATAGTTGAACAGGTTGTGATCTTTGATGGGTGAAGAAACTAATGTGGTGAAACCTTAAGTTTTTAGGGGATACCATGTCAAAATCTAGAGAGAAACTATGTCACTTAAGGGTTGTTGGCATTTGTAGAAGAAGAATGAAAACTAAACATAAGCAGCAGCAGCAGCTCGAACTCTGCAACGGGAGAAACGAATGAAACAGTGGAAATGGTGAGATAGCAGTAGGTTGAGGGAATTGATTTTTGGTGAGGGACTTAGGTGAGTTAGATGCTTGGATAAGTAGTTAAACATGTAATATTAACATTAGAAACCATTAGGAAGTGATTAAAGGAAGAAGACAATGAAACAGAGCATGAAAAATGTCTCAGTTCGTAGCAGACCATTGTTGGTCCGGGACTTAGGCCTTGTATTAAGTCCCGGACCAACCATCTAAAACTACCCGAGAGTTGCAAATCATTAAGGGTCCGGGACTTACCTCTGGTATAAGGTCCCGGACCACTAGCAAAGTTCAGTCGAGAGTAATGTTGCGTATGGTCCGGGACTACCTTATGTATAAGGTCCCGGACCATAGCTAAAATCAATTCGAGAGTTCTGATCTGTGTTGGTCCGGGACTTAGGACCTGGACAAGGTCCCGGACCAACACCATAATTCACCCGAGAGAAATTTTAATGGGTTATAAGTTAAGGCATTGTTTGGGTATAATTGTATAAGTTGCATAAGACTTAATTAATCATAATTAAGAGTCATTAGGAGTATACACAAGCGAGAATAAGAATGAGGAGTAAGTAAAGAATGGAAATGAAATTGTACAAGTAGGAATTAGTAAGTATGTAAAGTGGATGAACTAAGGCAATTTGAAGGGCCTAGGTAGTGTTTAAACATGTGAGATTACATGTAAGAAGATTGGAGAAACAATGGGTAAAGTATGGGACTGAAAACAGAAGTAAAAATGCAAATACTGGGCCGGACCGAACTTGCGATCGGACTTGCAAGTTCGGTCGAGCCCAGATTTACAAAGACGGGAAAGCTTCTGGAATCGACCGGACTTGCGACCGGACTTGCAAGTTCGGTCGGACCAGAAAAATTCTCCCGTCTGTAACCTACTGGAATCGACTGGACTTGCGACCGGACATGCAAGTTCGGTCGGCCAGAAAAATTTCCAAGCTACTGGAATGGACCGACCTTGCGACCGGACTTGCAAGGTCGGTCGAGCTAAAATTTTTCCGTTAAGTAACTCACTGGAATGGACCGACCTTGGGACCGGACTTGCAAGGTCGGTCGGCCCTGGAATTTTCACCCGATGTAACCTACTGACTCGGACCGAACTTGCAAGGTCGGTCGCAAGTTCGGTCAGGTCAAAACTTAAAAAAAAAAACTATAAGACTATGGTTAGTATATGTATGTATGTATATGTATACCCACCTATACATACGTGCATATATGTGTAAGTAAACCATTGTTAAGTAATTAAAAGTAAGTAAATAAAATGTAAGTATAGGTGAAGTAGAAGTATAGGAAGCGTAAGTAAGGGTAACCGAATTAAGTTAATGATAGTTAGATTAATTATTCGGTTGTATGTATATCATAGGATTTGAATTGTGAATACCGGAGGAACGTTGGGATACAAGTACAACGGTGAAAGGTATGATTTCTTCATGCCCTGTATCCTAATCTGGTTACCCCGATTTGTGTGCTTATTTGACCACCTAAATAAGATAAATGCATGAATCGGACTATATTGCACTTACCTGTGCTTGACTTATGTTGTGCTTGATATTTATTGTCTTGAGCACTAGTTTGTATAATTCATGAAATATATGAATGATGATGAATGGTATTCGAACCTCGTATTGTACTTGTGTAATGTATTGTACCTCATATGTATGTGTATATGTGTATTGTATTATTGTGGCTTGGATGTTGACTTGTGCTAATTCCTAACTATCTAACTCCTAACTTAAGTGAGTAAATTGGAATGAGTACAAGTCCGATATAGCTTCGGCCACGCGTGAGGATGCGGAGTCACAAGAGGTTGGCTGCAATTCCTGACTCTTAAACTGGTCTGTGGCCCAAATCCCTTAAATGGGTAGCATCCCGGATGAGTGAGTCAAGTAAATCCCGGAGGTGGGACGGTGTAGTCCCCAGGGCCGGAGGTCCCGACGACTTAACTTGAGTAAGAGTAAGAGTAAGTAAGTATGGATCCATAAGTATGTATGAGTATGTATGAAGTAACGAGTAAAAGAGTAATCTCCACCCGATTAACCCGGGCGGAACAATGAAGCTAACAAGAACTGTACTTGTGTATGTAGTAAGTATGTGTATTCGGAAGAAGGTAAGTGAGTATTGAATGGTCATATCGTATTCCTTGTATGTAATGAATTGTATGTATGTATTTGTGTAAGTATTATTGTTCTGTGTGTAAGAGCATGTATGCATGTATGCTTGTATGAAAATGAACCCATGTATTCGACCAGTGGTCAGCGTACCCTCACTAGTACGTGGGGTATGCGTTATCATGCTCGGCGAAAGCTGACCCCTTCGGGGACATTTTTTAGTGTGCAGGTACCCGAAGCGACTATGGTCAAGGAAGAGACCGGAGGCACACCCTTGTAATTAGGAGTAAGTAGTTTGTGAGGAAGGGTAGTAAGTAGTTCTCGTAGTGAGTACGTATGAACTTTGAAGAGGTAGTATATTTGTATAAGGATCTTAGTAACTCGGTATGTGGATTATATTGTATGGTATTTGAAGTATTGTATCGAATGGAGAATGTAACGTGTATTGGTGTATCAAATATATCTGGTAGATATGTAATACTCGGGATTCCGGTCCATCAGACCGATGCTGTATGTAGAAGTAGTAGCCTTGTTAGTCACGTGGGTGACTAACGGAATTGTATCACCCATTGTATGTATATATATTCGCTGCGTGTATCTGATATGTAAGGAGATTGGACGGTAAATGTCAGTATTAGCAGTAGGGGTGTTACAGACATCCTAAATTCAGGAGTGCTATCATGCCGCTGCTAAGGTTGAGATTACCGTCCGTCTGAGGGACGAGGAGAATGCGCACAAGCGCAAGGCCACGAGCGAGGGCCAGAGTCCGCAGGGTACGGGGAGGAAAGAAGAAGAAGAAACCTTATCCCCAGCCCCAGAAGAGTCAGCAACCAGGGTGACAAGGGCCAAGCCCAAACCACCACAGCTGAGGAGCCACTGAAGCTCACATATGCTTATGCGGCGAAACCCCTACGCTCTTACCCACCTAAGGGTAATTATCTAATCCTGTGTGATAAGTTGAAGTGTATGTTGATAAGTTATGAAACAAGTATTAATTGTGTATCGTGATAGCAGCTAGCACGGGCTCTGGACCGGAGCGCCACTATTACTGTAAGTGGTGTAACGGAGACCACCCCGGCAAGAACTGCAAGGGAAACGACGTACAGTGTCGTTACTGCGAAAAGTGGGGTCACCGTGACTACGAGTGTTACCGGAACCCCAACAGCAGAATCAACAAGCCCAAGGGGCAGTGGAAGGGTAAGGCCACAGCAGCTATTGATGGCCCGAAGACGGCTAACCAGCCACCCATAGATCAGAGACACACTGATTCCCAGAAGGGGAAGGGGTCGGGACCTAGCAAGGCCGCCCTGAATGTGGTGGACCGGTCTGAGGCGCCAGGGCCCTCTTCTAGACCAGGTACCGCCTAAACTGATGTAATAAGTGATTGCATACCGTATTTCATGCATGTGTGTACTAGTGAGTCCAAATGTGTTATCATGTGAGTAAAGTTAAAGTATAGTGTGAAAGTCACCTAATTAGATAATTCTAAACTTAAAGGAACCTTCAATATATGTTATCCAATCCCACCCACCCAAACCCTGAAGAAACCACCATCAACATCACCGATTTTCCAGTGGAGCAATGTCAGGTTATCCAGCCAGGTATGATACTCTTAAATGGATACCTGACCACACGGAAGCACAAATCCATATCATCAGACGATGCGATGAACTAGGAGCAAGACCTGGAGGTTTCTACACCCCAATACCTGAACGGATCAAGAATGCAATTGAAGATGATGTGCATGGGTAAGGACTGGAACCCTTACACCAAGACATATCAAGAAGTGCGAGCTGAAGATGGAGCAACAGTACCAAGTATACCCGAGGAGTTCCATGCGGTCGTTAATCACGCCGTGGGAATTGCTCAACAAGTTGAAACGGATTCAATTCCAAATGTGAAAGCAGATTTGTGTATTGTGAACTTCTACCAGAAAGGTGGACGATTAGGTTTACACCAAGATAAGGACGAGTCACCCGAGTCTCTAAGTAAGGGAGTACCCGTGGTGTCTTGGTCCATTGGTGATACGCAGTGTTTGTGTATGGCGAGCAGAAGCGTGCTGATCTCGCAAAGAAGCTAGTGTTGAAATCGGGAGATGTGTTAATCATGGGTGGGCAGTCAAGGATGCTATATCATGGCATCAGAAAGATCAAACTGAATACCGCACCGTCGGCAGTGATGACTTTAACCACCCAACGACGAGCTCTCAACACCGACTCACTTATCCCGACACTAGACTTCGGGACTAGTGAGGCTGGGTCCCGATTGTTAATCAACACCGTCCCTGGGACCCAGGCCCAGGTCCAGAGGCATCAACTCCCAAGCAGCCATCCAACAATAGAATCCGACACCAAGCCAGATCCATGGTAACTCAAACTCCAAGGGGTGAGCTGACACAAAGCCTGCCACAAAGGGGGAACCCCGGACCGTCGGTGGAGCATTCCAACGTGGGCAACGTTGAACACTCGTCTCCTCCCTAATCCAAACCGTCCCTGTCTTGCTATGGTGGTGGCTGTCTTGAGGCACGGGCCTTGCCCTGCCCGGGATAGGCATTGATAAGGCTGGTCGGGCCTTGCGCCCGACGCCGGTGATGTTAACCTTGTCAACTTGCATGCTTGTTTGCTTGTGTTCTTGTGAATGCTTGTCTGTGTGCTTGCGTGTTTGTGTGATCAGTGGAATGTTTGTCTTGTGATGTCTTGTCGCGAGAAAATTTTCCATTTTTAAAGGTTGCGCATTACAATTTTGGCCACACACATGAAACCCGGACGTTTGAATTTGACCTTCAGACAGTTTTAAAGCCTTGTATAATTATGTAATGTGTCGAGCCAGTGTATGTTAGGGATATTATATATGTGTTAAGTTATGTCAACAGTGTAAACCAACAATGTTGTAAGGAGAATGTGTTAATGAATAAAGTGGAGTTATTGAAGTATATCAACCGTGTTGTTACCCAGTACTTATTAGTTGGCCAATGAATTAGGTTGTGCACTCGGAACGGGAGGTACACTGAGTGTCTGCAATGAGGCAGAAGCCGGCAAGAGTGGCACAATCCTCACCGGTACCTTTCCAGTCAATGGCGTGGACGCTTCGATCTTGTTCGACTCCGGAGCCTCACACACATTTATTTCGCTATCTTTTGCGAAGAGGCTGGGGTTAGACGGTGATGAGATGCCAGACTTCCTAGTCACTCTCCCGTCGAAAGAACGGATCAGGTGTACCCGCTACCACCGAGATGCTGTTGTAAGAATCAGAGGTGAAGAGTTTCCGATCGACTTGATAGAGTTCGATGGACTTGGCTTTGATGTGATTGTCGGGATGAACTGGTTGGAGCGGTACAAGGGCAGAATCCTATGTGCCGAGCAACGACTGCTTCTTCGGAGTCCATCTGGGGTTACTATATCTTACCGCCAGAGGCCCAGGGAGCCTTCGACTCAGATCATCACCGCCATGGCTATGTGTCGTGAACTACGACGAGGGAGTGATGTATACCTCTGCTATGTCCAGGACATAGAGAGAGATCCAGAGTTTAGCCCAGATGTGCCGGTAGTGTCGGAGTTTCCTGATGTATTTCCTAAGGAACTGCCGGGCATGCCGCCAGCACGGGAAGTGGAGTTTGAGATTGAATTGGTTCTGGGTACCGGACCAATTGCGAAGGCGCCCTATCGTATGGCTCCAGCGGAGATGACAGAGCTCAAGGAGCAGCTGAGCGACCTACTCGACAAGGGGTTCATCCACCCTAGCGTTTCACCATGGGGAGCACCGGTCCTCTTCGTGAAGAAGAAGGACGGTAGTCTCCGGCTGTGTATTGACTATCGAGAACTGAATGCAGTTACGGTGAAGAACCGTTACCCTTTACCACGCATCGACGACCTATTTGATCAGTTGAGGGGAGCATCAGTATTCTCCAAGATAGATCTACGATCCGGATACCATCAGATTTCCATCCGTGACAGTGATATCGAGAAGACAGCATTCAGAACTAGGTATGGACATTATGAGTTTACAGTTATGCCGTTTGGTTTATCCAATGCACCAGCCAAGTTCATGGATTTAATGAACCTCTTGTTCCAAGATCAGTTGGACAAATCTGTGGTAGTCTTCATCGATGATATTCTTGTGTACTCAAAATCGAGAGGTGAGCATGAAAGCCACCTGAGAAATGTGTTACAAACATTGAGGAGGAATCAGCTGTATGCTAAATTTTAGAAATGTGAGTTTTGGTTGAACCAAGTATCCTTTCTTGGACATGTGATTTCTGAGGCCGGGATCGCTGTTGATCCGGCAAAGATAGATGCAGTGCGCACCTGGCCTAGGCCGAAGACAGTTACCGATATCAGGAGCTTCCTCGGTCTGGCAGGTTATTATAGGAGGTTTGTAAAGGACTTCTCCAGTGTCTCGAAGCCGATGACTTCCTTGATGAAAAAGGATGCACCATTTGAGTGGACAGTCGACTGTGAGAGTTCTTTCACGAGTCTCAAGGATGCTCTGACATCTGCACCAGTCCTGACTATACCAGACGGTCCAGATGGTTTTGAGGTCTATTGCGACGCATCAGGTAGAGGTATGGGTTGTGTATTGATGCAACACGCGAAGGTCGTAGCTTACGCCTCCCGACAGCTGAAGAAGCATGAGGAGAACTACCCTACCCACAATCTAGAGTTGGGTGCCATTGTCTTCGCATTGAAGATATGGCGACATTATTTGTATGGGGTAAGTGTGACAATCTATTCTGACCACAAAAGCTTAAAGTACTTGTTCACTCAGAAGGAGTTGAACATGAGGCAAAGAAGGTGGGTTGAATTTCTAAATGACTACGACATTAATCTGCAATATAAAGAGGGTAAGGCAAATGTGGTAGCTGACGCATTGAGTCGCCGAGCACACTCTCTCCATTCGCTAGTCTCTCATACTAGCTTGGTTGAAGAGGTGCGGAGTGCTCAGATGATGGATCAGTATATGATGGAGATTAGGCAGAAGCTTATTGATGGCACATTCGAGGGTCAGAAGTACGACTTCAGACTCCACGATGATGACCTGATTAGGCTGAATGGCCGATTGTGTATACCTAGGAGTAGCGCTGAGTTGAAGGAGCGCATATTGAGTGAATCCCATTGTTCTACTACTTCGATTCACCCCGGAGCTTCAAAGATGTATAAGGGTATGAAAAGATATTTTTGGTGGACTGGAATGAAAAAATATGTAAGTGATTATGTGTTGAGGTGTCTCACTTGCCAGAAGGTCAAGTTTGAACACCGACGGCCTGGTGGTATGGTACAGCCAATGCCAGTGCCTGAGTGGAAGTTCCATGATATTTCCATGGACTTCGTAGTAGGGCTTCCGCCTACAAGGGGAGGTCTGAATATGATATGGGTTGTTGTTGACCGACTGACCAAGGTGGCCCGATTCATTCCGATGAAGGACACCTGGAAAGTGGCAAAACTGGCAGAACTCTTTGACAGAGAATTTGTAAGACATCATGGGGTACCGAAAACAATTGTATCTGACAGAGATACCAGATTCTTATCGAGGTATTGGAAGTCTATGCGAGAAGCACTGGGTACCGAACTGAAATTGAGTACAGCGTTTCACCCACAGACTGATGGCCAGAGTGAGCGCACTATCCAGACACTTGAGGATATGTTACGTGCATGTGCACTTGACTTTCAGACCAGCTGGATTGATAAGTTACATCTGATTGAGTTTAGTTACAACAACAATTACCATGCTTCGATCAAGATGTCTCCCTTCCAGGCCTTGTACGGTAGACCATGCCGCACGCCATTATGCTGGGATGAGTCGAGTGAGACAGTCATTATAGGACCAGAGTATCTTGAACAAGTTCAGGCAGAAGTTCACCAGATCCGGGCTAACATGAAGGCAGCTCAGGATAGACAAAAGTCGTACGCAGATGTGCGCAGACGTGACCTGGAGTTCGCTGTGGGCGATCAGGTATTTTTGAGAGTATCCCCCATGAAGGGAGTATTTCGTTTTGGCCAGAAAGGCAAGTTGAGCCCAAAATATGTGGGGCCTTATGTTGTGACGGAGCGGATTGGCCCGGTAGCTTACAGACTTGATCTACCCGCCGAGCTGGGCAAGGTACATGATGTATTTCATGCGTCCCAGTTGAAGAAGTATATGCCTCATCCGTCTCATGTGCTTCAGCCTGAAAGGCTAACCTTAGAGCCGACCATGCGATCAGTGGAGACTCCGGTACGGATTCTGGATACTAAGACTCGAGACACTCGCCATAAGTCTGTAAGACTGGTGAAAGTTCTTTGGTCTAACCAGGACGTTGAGGAGGCCACTTGGGAGCTGGAAGACAAGATGAAGGCGAAGTACCCGTCATTGTTTACTTCTTAGTGCTTATGTGTATAGGGTACGGGGCGTACCCCTTTTAAAGGGGGTAGAGCCGTTTCGGTTATGTGTGTACGACGTGTATTTGAATACATCGTCTATGTTATGTTGTCATGTTACAGACCGTTGTGTCTGAATGTTGTTGATGATGTTGTATGGACCTTGTGTCCAATGTTATGTACCCGATGTTATGTTGTATGGACCTTGTGTCCAATGTTAAGTAAGTGGGTTGTTAATGATGTATGGAAGTATTGTTTATAAGTATTCCCGTGTTCTAACAGTTAGGATATGTGAAAGTGTGAACTTTGAGGACAAAGTTCTTTTAAGGGGGGTAGATTGAAATACCCCAAACCTTAGTATATTGTTTAAACACCTAAATATGGTATATTAAGACTAAAAAGAGTCTTAGAAACATTAGTAAACAAATTTAAACAAAAGAAAACACAAAATGTGCTTTAAGGTTAATAAAGGCCAAAATGTGCTCTAAGCTTGGGATAAGCTTGGTTAAGATCTAATGAACTTACCAAGACCTTATTTATATACTAATGAATATATTAAACCAATTAGCAAAGAAAACCAAGCTTGAAAACAAGTTAAAACACAAAATGTGCTTTAAGGAGTCTTAAAGCACATTTTTGAAAACAATTGTCTTGTAAATGAGTTTTGAATGGCTAGATGTCCATCATTACTCTTTAATTAACATGTGTACTATATAGTATCACATTTGGAAGTCTATATCAATGGGAAATCAAAAATTTCACTTCTATGTGCCTTGTTTTTATGAATAGTGATTTTTATAAGCTATTTTGTAACATATGTTTGTATAAGTAATTAAATTGACAAATAAAGACTATATTACCCCTAAGTACTAATGGGGGCCGGTTTTCTTAAGTGTGGTGACTCACCACTCTCTTGTTAACTTGTTAAAGAAATAAAGATGACTAACTTAGTTACTATTTGCTTTATAAACACAAATATCTTCTAAAAGCAAGACTTATCCTCATTCTCTTCTTTCCCTCCTCATTTCCCATGGTCCCATGCTCTTCTTCAACCTTCTCCTTCTTGCTCTCTCACGGTAATACACCACCACCACAATTAACTCTACCTTTGACCTCTTGTAAAATCTAGCTCACTTAACCAAATAAAAACAAACACCACCATTCTCTTCCTCTCATCAAGCTCTTCATTCCTATCTTCTCAAAACTTTAAGAGCCCCATTTCGGTGCCATGGAGTTCCACCATTGAAAGAGCTTGAGCTTATGTTTCTACATATTATTACTCTCCTTTGCTTCTAGGTAAGGAATCTCAAAGAAAAATCATGTTTCCTCCATGTTTTTACCTTGACCGAAAATGCCCATTAATGGTGCTCTTTGTGTGACTTAGTTCTAGCTTCATTCCAACCTTTCAAGGACTAGGTGGAGTCCTCTCTTGATATATATTCAAACTCTCTTCAAAGACCAAGGTAAAACAACTACATTAATGTTTTTGAAATAATGTAAACCTAGGGTTTACAATGAGATGAAGCTTAAAGCTTGAATACTCATTATGTTATTTGTATAATGTTTAGTAGTTGACAAGGAATCAAATACCTTACCGGTTTTATAAGGAAACAAGAAAGAAGTTGGTGTGGTAAAGAGGTAAATATACTAACCTAATGTGGTTTAAAACCTTAGAAGAAATGAGCTTGTATTTCTTATGAAAATGATCTAAGGAGCCAATGGGAAGTGACTTAGAAGAATGCTCTCAAGAGCTTAGTAAAAGGCATATGTGTTGTTGAGTGTATTTGCAGGTCAAAGGCAAATATATTGTGGAAATTCAGTGTTTATGATTTATGCATCTTAAGGGCCTAAGAGCCATGTCATTTAAGGGCCTAAGTGCCATGCAATTTAAATTATGCACTATATTGTGATGTAGTGCTATATGAGTGAAGTTTGTGTATAAGAAAGTGCTTGATGGATTTTTAGTGTTCTTGGTTGTTTGTTGGTGAAAACAATATGTTTTGGTTTAGTAATGTTCAAGGAGAAAGTGTAAACTTGAAAAAGGATTTCAAGAATGACATAAGGAGTTAGTTATGGGAATAGATGCTTGAGAGATGATGTTGTAGTGGTGAGGAAACATTATTGGCATAGTGGTTATCATAGGTATGGAACACCACTTAGAAACCTAAGGAGAATATCATAAGTGTTAGGAATTTCGGTATGAAATGAGTAAGTGTTTAAGGAGATAGAAAATGAGTTTTATTGATGTTGTATGAGGGTGTGAGTGTACCAAATGATGTTAGGAAACATTATGAAGCTTTAGGAGAAGTTTGGTGAAATTGGTTAAGTGTTTAAAGGCTTAGAAAGTGAGTGTTTTGCCTTGTCCGAACATCCGTCCGGACATGGACGTTCGGACAGGCCTGTTGCGTGAAAATTTTCAGAGTCTTGACTTGTGTCCGACCTTGAGAAGTCCGGACACAAGTTCGGACGTACCTGCTCCAACTTTGAAATTCTCTCGACCCATGTCCGAACTTCCGAAGTCCGGACACAAGTTCGGACAGGCGTCTGTATTCAGTTTTGAGTCTCGACTTGTGTCCGAACTTGGGAAGTCCGGACACAAGTTCGGACAGGCCACTGTATGGACCAAAAACTTTGTTTTAAGGTAGAAAACGATGTCTAAAAATGGTCATTAGTTAGTAATGATGATATGAGGTTAATTAAGACATGTTAGGAGTGTTATAATGGCAATTAAAATGGTGAAGAGTTATAACAAGTGTGAAAATAAAATAAACTAGATATGTGAAGTAACAAGTTAACAATGGAATAGTGCGTTAATTAACCGACGTTACTAATGTGTTTAGGATTCTCTCAAGGTGGAAACAAATCGAAGCAAGGACCAAGGTATGGTTTTCTTGCAGTCTGTTGCCTACCGGTTTACACCGGCTTATGTGTGGTTTGCTTTTCTGTGTGTTTATGACGTTATAAGATCTAAACATGTAATGAGTTTACAGTTGTTCATATTATTGTGATGTTATGATGTGACTCATTTCCCTTGTGTGTGTCTAACATGACTTACCACCTATTGTGTATTGGTTGTTAAGCTCCACCATGAACTTCTAACAAGTGTTAACTGGGAAGTGAGGAATCCGGTTGTCCGGTCATGCATGTAAGTTAAGAGTAGATATCTGAATCAGATTCGACTCTTATGTTGTTAAGATTGTTCTCCTTAATTTGGCGTTCGATCTCCCGCTAGCTTCCTCCAAAGCTTACCTATTCTGACTTATGATCGGTTTAGTGGGAACATGTGTTTGTGTGGTGTGTTTGGGTCACTATATTCGAACCATCTGTGACTTAAGTTACTCGTTCGAATAACAGAACAGTAATGAGTGTGTGTAACGAGCTTAACATGAGGGTGAATCATTCTCTAGGATCTTATGTTATTTGACCTTCTTGGTTTGTTATTGTGGAACGAGGATCCACTATGTATGTGATGTTGTGCTGTGCACTATTGATGCTATGTCACATATTATGTTATGTTATGCTATGTATAAAATGAATGCCATGTTATCATGACAATTAGTTGCGCGTATCCCGGTAGCCGATGGGCTGCGCGTTAACCATACCAGCCAAGGGTTGCTGACCCCCTCGGGGGCTCCATATTTTTACTGCAGGATGAGGATCGAGGAAGCAGAGTGGCTGTAGGATCTAGGCTGCAGTTGTATTTTGGTTTATTTTGGATGTTGAGCCCGGGATGCGCCTGTGCTCCCGTGGCATTATATTTTGATTCCGTTGAAATTACTATGGCGGTATATTGACAGTTTACAGTGAAGGAATGTAAGTAATAATCGGTATTGTATATGATGTATTTATGGTTTAGTTTTATGCTCGGGAGTCTGATCATCAGACCGGTACACTTGTATTTATTCTGCCTTGTCAACCACGTGGGTGGTTGACGACGTTGTAGCACCGAAGCGTTTAGTGATTGTTTAGTTATTTATTCCGCTGCGATTCCATTAGTTGTGATGTTCGATGTAGGGGTGTTACAAATACAGACTAGAATACCCAGTATTGTAGTAACATAATAGTGTATCCCAATACCCCCCCCCCCCTCAGAAGGAACAGTTTCTGTTCTGCAAGAAAGTGTGCCTTTTGCAATTCTGTGGTGTTATCTTCAGCCGTGGTCAATCTGATCCTGCAGTCCCAAAGTGTTTAAAACAGTTTGATAATTCTTACCTGGTAAAGATTGGTCATGACGTCAGCGAGCTGATGTGTGCTGGGAACGTACTGCACATGTATTACACCTTCCTACAATTTCTCACGTACAAAATGGTAGTCTAGTTTGATATGTTTAGTCCGTTCGTGAGAAACGGGATTTCTTGCTATGTGTACAGCAGCAAGATTATCACATTTTAATGGTATTGGGGTAATGTCTTTCTGGCCAATCTCTGTCAGCAGTCTAGTTAACCAGCTTAATTCACTGGTGACTTGTCTCATGGCTCTATATTCTGCCTCGGCAGAAGATAGAGCTACTGAGACCTGCTTCTTAGACTTCCAACTTAGAGGACAACCACCAAGTAAGATATAATAGCTAGAAATGGACTTTCTTGTGATTGGGCATGATGCCCAATCCGAGTCACAGTAAGCTACTAAGTCATAATCTGAAATACCCCGTAATAAAAAATAGTGATTAATTAGGCTAATTAAAATTTTAAAGGCTTAATCACACTTAAATAAACATGGGGGAGCAAATCCCGAAGAAAACGGACCTTTAAGATGGGTTAAAAGCACAAACGAACTTTAGAGCGCGTTTTCGAGGGAACCGGGAAAACACGACTTTAAGCGGGTCAAATAGACTCGTAACAATTTTGGTCAACTAAATAGTCATTAATAAATATTAGTGAAGCTTTAGAACCAATAAAATCAATAAAACGAGAAATTAGTACAAACTGTCAAAAACGAGAAGTTGTGGGGTAGAAACATAAATAACACAAACTTATGTGTCCACTTTTGAAAATAAAAGTGTAGAGTGTGTGTGTGTGCTGTGTGTCAGCCGACCCCCACCTCTCTCTCACACACACACACTCACTCATCCCCTCTTATTTGCAAAACAACAAAAACAATAAAGTAAACACTCACCTCACTTTACCACTCTCTCTCCTACCTTATTCTCTTCACTCACGTGACAGCACCCCCTTCCCCCTCACTCTCTTTTCTTCTTCTTCCTCAACCGGACAGCAATGGTGAAAGGAGAAACCCATACAAAAACACCACTTCTCTCCTCTTGTTGAGTGTCCAAACCTTCTCCAAAAATTATAAAAATACCACCATTGTCTTCCTTTCATCAAGGAGAGTATTCCCCTCTGTTCAAAATTCAAAAATGAGAACTTTCATCTCCATGGGTGTGTAGCATTTGGAGCTTCAAGACCACCATTGGAACCACCTCCTTCTCCTTGTTATTTTGAGGTAAAAATCTTCTCGAAATCTCAACCTTTTCTGACCCTTATGGGCAAAACGAAAATTTGAAGCTAAACCCTTGTTTGCTTCTTGGTACTCTAGCCGATTTTGGCATTCTTGGAGGAGTTGAAATCTTGCTCTTGAACCATTCCAAACATTACCTACACCCTTGCAAGGTAATGAAATTCCTAAACCCTAAAACTTACATAAAACTTAAGAGAGTAGGGTTGGTTTGTGTTGAATGTGTGTATAAATGGGCTGTAGTGTTGAGGATTTGAATTGCAAAACCGAGAACAAGAGGAGGAAGAAAGGGGGAAGAGAAGAGAAGGAAGGGAAGGGAAGAAAAGCTAGTAAAACAAGGTAATTACTCTTACCTTGAACTAGTTTTGGATTGTGTATTGTAACAGTTTTTGTGTAGTAAAAATAAGTAATGAACATGCTAATGAGTGATGAGGATGTTGTAGTATAATGAGGAATGGTAGTAAAACAGTTTTGAGGTTGTAAATGATGTTAAAAGCTTGGGAAAAACCATGGGTAGTATATGTATATGTGCAGGAATTTTAATGTGTGTAGTGGAGTTATTAAGTGAGTATAATGTATCGGATAAACAGGTTGTGTGAAGGAGCATATGTGAGCTGAAACAATGTGTGGTTAATGCTAAAATATAGGGGAGACTATGTCAAAATTTGTCTAGGAACTAGAGGACTTAGTTGTTCAAGAAGAGGAAATAACCTAGGTAGTAACTAGGTGTATTTGGGGAGTGTAATGAGAGTGTTTAGTATTTTGAAACAGATTTGGAAAGGAGCTTGTAAGTGGGATGGAACTAGGATGTGAATTAATGTATTTAAGATGCTAGGAGTGGCATTAGTTGAGGGAGTATTGGAGGATAAGAGTTGAGGGAGAAATCTGTAGCATAATGGAGAAGACAAAATCTATAGCATCAGTGGGAGTAAAAACTGATGTAAGTGTTGGGATGAATTGAGGAAAAATGGTATAAGTGTATCTAGGATTGAGTAATGAGTTTGGTGAATTAATCAAGGTGATTTAGAGCATCAAAATGAGTGGTAAACATGTTGGGAAGTATTGGTAAGGATTGGGGAAGAAATGGGAAAGAAAAAGAATTGAAAACAAGGTCTGTAGCAACTTTCTGCTACCGACCGACCCAGAGGCTGGATCGGTCGGTGGGTCGGTCGGGGCTTAAGTAACGAATACTGAAGACACTGGAACGGAGAACCCAGGAGCTGCGAGTCGGTCGTGGGTCGGTTGAACTAAAATTCCCGTCTGTCGAAGTTCCTGACTTCGACCGACCCAGAGGTTGGGTCGGTCGGAGCTTGGACAACGGGACTGAAACTTACTGGGATGGACCGACCCAGGGGTTGGGCTGGTCGGTGGGTCGGTCGACCCAAACCTACAAAAAAATGTTTTATTATATGATTATAGTAATCATAGGTAGGTATATATATGCCTATACACATATATGCATATGTATGTAGTAATACACCATTAATGAAGTAATAATGGTAAGAAAGTAAATGCATGAGTAAGGAAGTAAGTTTAAGAAGTAATAAGGAAAAGAATGGTTTTATAATCAAGTGTGAGTGTAAAAGAGTAGCAAGTGCACATTAGAAGTATTAATGAAGGAGTAAGTTGGATCAGTAATAGATCATTGATCATACAACTTCATGTATATATAGGAATCAAATAGTTGATCATCGAAGGAACCCGGTAGTACAAATCCGACGGTGAACGGTATGGTTTCTTCATGCCCTGTATCCTAACTTGGTTACCCCGATTTGTGTGCTTATGTGATCACCAATAAGATAATTGCACGAATCGGACTTATATTGCACATAATTGTGTTTGAACTATATTGTTCTTGCTTTATGCTCTTGAACATTTAGTTTGTATAATTCATGAAATGAATGAATGATAATGGAGTGTATGTGTACATGATGAGTACTTATGTATTGTGTCGATGTATGGAAATGAAGTACTAACTTCTACTAATTCTTAACAATCTAACTCCTAACATGAGTAATGAGTAAAATGGAATGAGTAGAAGTCTGATATAGTTTTGGCCACGCGTGAGGATAAGGAAACACAAGAGGTTGGATCCAAATCCTGGCTGTAATCTTTTCCATGAACCAAATCCCTTGAATGGGTAGCATCCTGGATTAGTGGGCCACCCTAAAGCCCGGTGGTGGGATGTAGTAATCCCTGCCCGGAGGTCATACCGACTTGACTTGAGTAAAGTAAGTAAGAAGTAAGTATTGTATGTGTATCGGTCTCGACTATTGTAAGTCACTGACCTTGAGTAAAGAGTATTGAACACCCGACTAACCCGGGTGTGTAATGAAGCTAACTAGACCTTGGTACGTATTGTGGAAGTGTATCTCCGTATTGCGGTGAGTATTCGGAAAGTATAAATGGTTGACTTGTAATATCTCCCTTGCATGTAATGAATGTATGTATGTCTTGTGAATTGATTGTGTTGAATTATATGGTATAAAGCATGTATGTATGTACGAATGAAACGAACCGCATGTACTCGACCAAATAGTGGCGCACCCTCGCTTGTACGCGGGGTATGCGGTTATCATATGCAGCGTAAGCTGACCCCCTAGGGGGAATGTTTTTATTCTACAGATACCCGCGAGGCGTGAAGTTAGAGTAAGGACAAGACTAAATTCTTTTTGGGATAGTTAGTAGATTTGGATGGTGTACCGAGTTGTACATGGCTAAGGCCTTTTTGAGTAGCCGGTGTACCATGTGGTACACGTTTTTGGATAATGAATTCTGATTGGATAGAAAGGAGTAGATGTATAAACTCTTAATTTCGGGGAATAGTCTTGGAATGTAATTCATATATTTTGGATACTCGGTAATCAAATGTAAGTAAGTATTTGGCATTGTAAGGTAAGTATCATGTGCTCAGTATATTCTAATCGTCAGACCGTTACTGTAAGTATTAGTAGCCTGGTTAGTCTTGGATGGCTAACAACGTTGTATCACCCGCCGGGAGTAAGTAAGTAAGTATTCCGCTACGAGTAAGGTAATTACGAGGATGATTAGAGGATAAAAGAAGGATTAACGGTTGGGGTGTTACAAAAAGTGGTATCAGAGCGAAGTCTCGCTCTGATGATTAGAATACCGAGTGTAGTGATTACCGAGTTAGGTTATAAACCGTTTTACAACGGAGAATTAGAAACCTAACTAGGAATTACCGTTAGCAATAGCGGATACCCTTTGACATCTGCAAAGACAATACCATTGTTTGAATCAAGACCATGAGGTCATAGATTCACCGTATCTAATGTAATCCACACTTGTTCAGATGTCAGGACGCGGTCGAGGCTGTCCTATAGGAGAGACATCTGAGGGACCAGGCGCGCAGACGATAGCTGAAATCATCACCGCCACAGTATCACAGATGCTACCGCAAGTAATTAACGCAGTACAACAAACACAGCAAAACCAACAGCAGCAGCAACAACAACAGCCCGACCCACCTCAACCCCGTGAAACGAATTGAGTAAAGGCCGTCACCGACCTTTGACCTCCATTCTTTAGAGGCGAGAGCGACCCCGCCAGGCTCGAGGCCTATCTCTCCGAGATGGAGATGGCATTCGAGACACTTGAGACTCCCGCTGGAGTTCGAGTGAGGATAGCTGTGTACTACCTCAAAGACGCGGCTATGGACTGGTGGAAGCTCATTAAGGCCGAGCACGTAGCCGACCCTGCATTCGGTTGGGAAGCATTCACCTCTCTCCTCCGATCTAAGTACTATCCCGAGCATTTCAAGACCAAGAAACGGCTTGAGCTCGATGCCCTAAAAATGATAGAGAAGATGACGGTTGATGAATATTACCGCACCTTCACCTCTTTTCTCATACTTCTACCCGACCTTGGGTATACCGGCCAAGTCTTGGTCGACCGCTTCTACGGCGGATTGAGCCATCGACTCCGGTATGGCATGTGATTCACACGGTTTACCTCCCTTCAGGTAAACAACGTCGAACCCTTAAAAGCCATGAGTAATGTGAATTAGTATTCCCGTATGTAAATGCGTAACCTAATGCCCAAGTAATTCAGGAGTGTTACCACGCTGCATCTCGAGTTGAGATCACCTGCCAACTAAGAGATGAGGAGCAGGCGCTGAAGCGCAAGGTGAGCAGCAAGGGTAACACCTCCGACGACCAAAACCAAGCCAAACCTTGGAAGAAGAAGAAGAAGGGGAAGTATTCCCACCAGAAGAACACCTCAGGAGACGGCGGTGCCCATACTGAGAAGGGCAAGGTGGCTGAGCCATTGCAGCTTGGCTACACCGCACCACTGGCAGCGAAGCCACTGAGGTCTCAGCCCTACAAGGGTAAGAACCCGAAACCGAATTAGTACACTTGTGAAATAGTATGTATATGGAGTATTGTAAGTATACTGAACTTTGCTGACTTGGAAGCTATAGGTTCTGAATTTGGCCATGGCAAGAACCAAACTGATGGCCGCAGCTACATATGCCGAAACTGCAACAAGGATCATCCCGGCACTGATTGCCAAGGATGGGAGATCCGCTGCTACAACTGCCAGAAACCAAGGCACCGTGCTAATGCATGCCCAGAAAACTCTAAGCCCAAGGGCAATTATCAGGGCTACAAGTAGCGTGAAGGCAAGGAGGTTGCATCGGGCGATGCTCATGCCCAGCACACCTCACAGGGACAGGGGTCCCGGGGCCCGCAGAAGGGCGCACCGCAGAGGCAGCCGGCCTTACACATCATTGACCGTGACGGGACTGGGACTAAGTCCGGCCCAGGTAACTACCGTAACCTTTAATCCTTGAAGAGCATGTCTAAGTATCAAAGAAATTGTATGAATGGGAGCATGAATGCGTAAGTACTTGAAGTATGAAATTGAGCATGAGTAAGTAACATGGAAGTATGTATTGAGCATGAAATGAATTAGTAAGCCTAGAACTCACACTAGATATAAATTACCACCTTAGGGAAATTCCTTATCTGTTACCTAATGCCTTCGAACCCACCTCCTGAAGAGGCCGACATCACCACTCACCACCTCAACAACGAGCAGTGTCAGGTCATCCGCCCAGGTATGATCTTATTAAAAGGATACCTGACACCCGAAGCACAAGTTTCAATCATCCGATGATGCAACGAACTAGGAATGGGTCCAGGAGGATTTTATACACCCGAATTCCCCGGTGGAGCAACAATGAAGCTGAAAATGATGTGCTTGGGAAAGGATTGGAACCCTTATACCAAGGCATACCAAACGACGCGAGAAGGAGACGGAGCAACACCTCCATCAATACCCCATGAATACCAAAAGCTTGTCACACAAGCTGTAGGAGTTGCACAACTGTGTGAAGATGAACCAATCCCTGCATTTGAAGCAGACCTCTGTATTGTCAACTTCTATGAGAAAGAAGGATGACATGGCTTACACCAAGATAAGGACGAGACGACGGAATCTCTTGAACTAGGAGTGCCTGTAGTGTCTTGGTCCATTGGTGATGATGCTGTATTTTTGTATAGCGAGCAGAAGCGTGTGGACCTCGCAGAGAAATTGGTATTGAGATCAGGAGATGTCCTAATCATGGGTGGGAAATCAAGGTTGCTGTATCACAGTATCCAGAAGATCAAGTTGAACACGACACCACCGGCAATAATCAATGCCACACACATGAAACCAGGACGCCTGAACATTACCTTTAGAAAGTATTAATCTTGTATTAGTATGTAAACCAGTAGTAACGTGTATTAGAGACACAGTATGTATGATGGTTGGTTTATTCAATAAAAGCAGTGTTGGTTATTAAATTCCACTTGCGTTCCACCATCGTTACTTATAATCTTATGAATCAATAGGTTGTGGACTCGGTACTGAAGGTAACCTGAGTATCCTCACCGAAGAGCAAGCCGGCAAAAGCGGCACCATTCTAACGGGAACATTCCCAGTAAACGGCATCGAAGCCTCAGTACTATTCGACTCCGGCACCTCTCACACCTTTGTGTCGCCATCATTCGCGACGAGATTGGGGCTAGATGCAGATGAGCTACCAAATTTCTTGGTTACTCTCCCGTCGAAGGAGCGAGTAAAGTGTACTAAGTACTACCACACCGCCACCAATCAAATCAAAGGTGAAGCGTTTCCCATCTCCTTCATTGAATTCAATGGGTTGGGATTCGACTTGATAATCAGAATGAACTGGTTGGAGCGGCACAAGGGACGGATCCTATGCGCCGAGCACCGATTGCTGCTCAAGAGTCCATCTGGGGTCACTGTTTCATACCGCCAGAGGCCGAGAGAGCCTTCAACTACAGTCATCTCCGCTATGGCAATGTACCGGGAGCTCAGGAAAGGACATGAAGTGTATATATGCCATGTGCAAGACCTGGAGAGAGATCCAGAATTCAGTGATGATGTAACAGTAGTCTCAGAATTCCCTGATGTATTCCCGAAAGAGCTACCTGGTATGCCACCACAGAGAGCAGTAGAGCTCGAAATCGACCTTGTACCTGGTACTAGTCCCATTGCTAGGGCACCATACCGTATGGCACCTGCAGAAATGACAGAGCTTAAAGAGCAACTACGTGATCTACTCGACAAAGGGTTTATACGCCTGAGCGTATCACCCTGGGGAGCACCGGTCCTCTTCGTGAAGAAGAAGGACGGTAGTCTCCGCCTCTGCATCGACTACCGCGAATTGAATGCGGTCACTGTAAAGAACAAATATCCATTGCCACGCATTGACGACTTGTTCGATCAGTTGAAGGGAGCTTCGGTCTTTTCTAAGATTGATCTCCGATCCGGATATCACCAAATTGCTATCAAAGAGCAAGACATTGAGAAAACAGCATTCCGAACAAGATATGGCCACTACGAATTCACGGTGATGCCATTCGGTTTGTCTAACGCACCAGCTAAATTCATGGACTTAATGAATCGATTATTCAGTGATCAGCTGGACACTTCAGTAGTAGTATTCATCGACGACATCCTTGTATATTCGAAATCACCTGAAGAACATGAGAATCATTTGAGAAGAGTACTTGAGACACTGCGCGAGAATCAGCTGTATGCGAAATTCTCCAAATGCGAGTTTTGGTTTGATCAGGTATCTTTCCTCGGTCATGTCATCTCAAGCGTGGGCATTTTAGTAGATCCATCAAAAATCGAAGCAGTACGATCATGGCCTAGACCTAAGACTGTTACCGACATCCGGAGCTTTCTTGGTCTATCCGGTTATTACCGGAGGTTTGTAAAGGACTTCTCAAAAGTCGCTAAGCCCATGACGTCATTGATGAAAAAAGATGCACCGTTTGTATGGACAGACAAGTGCGAGGTATCCTTCCAGAGCCTAAAAGACTCATTGACCTCAGCGGCAATTCTCACACTTCTAGAGGGCACAGAGGGATTTGAGGTGTATTGTGATGCATCGGGCAAGGGAATGGGATGCGTACTCATGCAGCACGGCAAGGTAGTAGCTTACGCCTCCCGCCAGCTGAAAAAGTATGAGGAGAATTACCCGACACACGATCTAGAGTTAGGGGCCATTGTCTTCGCCTTGAAGATATGGCGACATTATCTCTATGGGGTAAGCATCACCATCTACTCCGACCACAAAAGTTTGCAGTATGTATTCACACAGAAAGAACTGAATTTAAGACAGAGGAGGTGGATGGAGTTCCTCTCAGATTATGACATCAACCTCCAGTATAAAGAAGGGAAGGCAAACGTTGTACCCGACACCCTGAGTCGTCGAGCACACTCGCTCCATTTGCTACTCGCTTCTTCTAGCTTGGTTGACGAGGTGCGAGACGCTCAGTTGAGCGACCCTTACTTCACAGAGATTAGACAGAAAATCACAGAGGGTACCTTCGAGAGCCGAAAGTATGACTTCAAACTGCATGAAGATGGTCTGATCCGATTGAATGGTAGACTATGCATCCCCCGAAGCAATGCTGAGCTAAGGGATCGCATTCTACGAGAGTCACATTGTTCGTCATTGCATGTCCATCCGGGAGCCTCTAAAATGTACAAAGACATGAAGAGGTACTTCTGGTGGTCAGGAATGAAATCAGACGTGACTGAGTATGTTCTGAGGTGTCTCACATGCCAGAAGGTGAAGTTCGAGCACCAAAGACCGGGAGGAATGGTGCAATCCATGCCCATTCCGGAGTGGAAATTCCACGATATCTCTATGGATTTTGTTGTTGGACTCCCACCTGTCAGGGGAAGACTCAACATGATCTGGGTAGTAGTCGATCGTCTCACCAAGGTTGCCAGATTCATACCGATGAAGGACACCTGGAAGGTGGCGAAGCTCGCGGAGCTATTCGACAAGGAGATCATCCGACACCACGGAGTCCCAAAAACTATAGTATCTGACCGCGACACCAGATTTCTTTCGAGATACTGGAGAGCAACACGGGAAGCACTTGGTACTGAGTTGAAGCTTAGCACCGCCTTCCACCCACAGACCGACGGTCAGATAGAAAGGACCATCCAGACACTAGAGGATATGCTTAGGGCATGTGCCTTAGACTTCCAGGGGAGCTGGATTGATAAGCTTCATCTTATCGAGTTTTCATATAACAATAGCTATCATGCTTCGATTAAGATGTCGCCATTCCAAGCCTTGTATGGTAGACCTTGCCGTACCCCGTTGTGTTGGGATGAGTCAAGTGAAGCGGTCATCATAGGACCGGAGTATCTGGAACAAGTACAAGCTGAGGTACAACAAATCCAAGCGAATATGAAAGCAGCCCAAGATAGATAGAAATCCTATGCGGATGTGCGACGACGCGACCTTGAGTTCACCGTGGGCGACCAAGTGTTCTTGCGTGTCTCACCTATGAAGGGCGTCTTTCGATTTCGCCAGAAGGGCAACCTGAGCCCAAACTTTGTAGGCCCGTATACCATTACCGAGAGGATTGGAGCCGTAGCTTATAGGCTAGCATTGCCTGAAGAATTG